>JAKZAP010000018.1:8168523-8768523 GCA_023053575.1 Branchinecta lynchi
ATTGTCCTGGCACATCTGGAAGTACCCTAACTCGTAAAAGTGTGACAAAAAACTCGGACCGACAGACAGACCGACCAACGGAATTGTGATCGGTATATGGCACTTGAGTCAGAGGATGCAAGTGCCATAAAAACAGAAGTAGAAGGCGGCGTAAAAGAAGTGGAGAGAGGGTGAAAGAAGATAACGAAACCGCGTAAAGTTGAGGTATCGCGCAATCTATCTCACTGACCTCAACTTCAACTGTTATCTGTTCTTTTTATGTGTAACCAGTTATAAATGATATATAGCCTATACCTAATCAAAGATGGAGTATTGTCCCCAGAAGAGCCGTCTATTCCCCCCTCCTCTCCCTGTGTCCTTCCGATTCGTCAGTCCAATTCTTAGACAGTTTGGTTCCCACATTTATTTTTGGTAATATCTCATAAACTACATTAGTTAATATGTTGTGATTTTAATGTTTTATGTAAACGTTTCGCATGTTCCCCTCTTCTAGCTAATGGCTAATTGGTATTAAAGTTGTTGATTGATTGATAACATATACATTCAAACTTATCATATTTCTTCGAGGATGCCTTTTTACAGAAGAGGGTTACTTCGATAATGATTTTAATGATTCATTTTCTCACCTGTCAAAATCGTCACACAGCACAAAGCCGGAGTAGAAATGATTAAAATATGAGAAAAAACACAAGACAAACACAAATTATTTAAAGTAACAACCAGAACTGTCAGAAGTTCTAAATTACTACAAATTACTGAAGCGAAATTTTCATATGGAATTTTATTTTAAGCTTGGTCTACCAGCACAGACTGTGAAACTTTGGTTCCAGCTCCGAACAAACTCATTACCACTCGGTTTTAGAAACAAGACCAAAGGTTTCGATGGGATCCCAAAAATTCAATATCTGATCCAGACAACTGGGTCTTGTCTCAGCCAGATCCAGTCTTCGCCAGACTCCTTGAACATTTTTACAATTAAAATTCAGAAACTGATGAAGGCCAAATAGCTAATCACCTGAGAAAACCAAGTTCAGATTTGGATTCAGCATGTGTGTTTACCCCTATAAGTCATATCTGTTTTGACGAAAACTTCCTGCCACTTCTGCCAATTTCCCGGTTCCGGCCGAACTCCAGAACTACTTGTCCGGCGAAAAAAGAAAGCTCAAAGACGAAATCAGGGTATCTTCTTTCCCCAGTAATGAACATCTAATCAACCTCAAATAGAAATTTAGCTTATAACAAATTTTCCGATTCCAGCAGGATTCCGGTCGACTATATGTCCGGGTAAAATACGATTGTCATACAGCGACTCAGCATCTCTTCTTACCCCTAAATCGCTTATCTAATGAACTAGAAATAAAACTTTGACTTCCAACAGTTTACCGGTTTTGGCCGGATTCTGGACGAACTACATGTCCGGGTAGAAACTTGTTTTCACATAAGTGTTCAGCATGTCTTCTTGCCCTAAATCGAACATCTAATCAACTCCAAATAAAACTTTTAATTTTGACAAACTTTCTGGTTTGGGCCGGATTCCGGTCGAAATACTTGTCCGTCGAGAAAATAGTTTTCACCATCGTCTTCAGCATGTCTTCCTACCCCTAAATCGAACATCTAATCAATTTCAAATAAAACTTTTACTTTCAACAAGCTTTCCGGTTTGGGCCGGATTCCGGGCGAAATACTTGTCCGTCGAGAAAATAGTTTTCACCATCGTCTTCAGCATGTCTTCCTACCTCTAAATCGAACATTTAATCAACTTCAAATAAAACTTTTACTTTCAACAAACTTTCCGGTTTGGGCCGGATTCCGGGCGAAATACTTGTCAGTCGAGAAAATAGTTTTCACCATCGTCTTCAGCATGTCTTCCTACCGCTAAATCGAACATCTAATCAATTTCAAATAAAACTTTTACTTTCAACAAACTTTCCGGTTTGGGCCGGATTCCGGGCGAAATACTTGTCCGTCGAGAAAATAATTTTCACCATCGTCTTCAGCATGTCTTCCTACCCCTAAATCGAACATCTAATCAACTTCAAAGAAAACTTTTACTTTCAACAAACTTTCCGGTTTTGGCCGGATTCCGGGCGAACTACTTGTCCGATGACAAAATGGTTTTCACCATCGTGTTCAGCATGTTTTCTTACCCCATAATCGACTATCACATTAGCTGTTTAAAAATATTTTGTTTGTCCCTTAATTTGAATCCCCTCCCCCACCCCTAAATGTAGAGCTACAAAGCCCATCTACGAACTTGACTGGTCCGACGACCCAACGAACCCTCACACCAGGTTTCATCAAAATATCTCATTCCCTTCGAGAGTTATCGTGCTTACAGACGGACGGACAGACGGACAACTTTTGCGATGTCATAGGTATCCCTCCACTTACGTTTTGGGATCCCAAAAAGGAGTTTGAGAGAAGGAAAAATAGGGATAGGTTAATCACTGATAACTACAGGTGTCCGATTTATCTTGTTGGAGAGGACACTGTTACCAACCTCCTAGGGCAGTGCCAGGAGTATCCTCTACCGGTTCAGTTTGGGGACGGTTGCTCTTCCCTGATATATTGACATCGACTAAAGACAACGTTATTAAAACGGTGGTAGATTATGTGAGTGAGAACTTAAATAGAAGATAGTTTGTTTATGCGTCCTAGGATCATTATGTTTTCAATGCATTAATATATTTGTATGCCGTGATTATAAAAATCTGTGTATGGCCCATTGAGGCTAAATAAACACTATTCTATTCTATTCTATTCTATTCATAACACGAAGATGCGCGGTTTCAAATCTGTGTATGGCCCATTGAGGCTAAATAAACACTATTCTATTCTATTCTATTCATAACACGAAGATGCGCGGTTTCAATAGATAATGCGTAACAGATGTTGTGTTGTGTCTCAAAATGCTATGAATAATAAGCGTTACCGTCAGGAAGAACTGAAAAACCGCCAAAAACTATCTGCTGAGTTTTCCGACATCGTGACGATAAGGAATAAAGTCAGTAGATACTTTTTTGGCGCTTCCTAATAAAGCTTGTTTACGCATAACATTTAATGCGTAACGTTTTCAAACACATTATATAACATCCGAAGTGTTATCTGTTACGCATTATCTGTTGAACAGCGTATCCTCGTGTTATCTCTTCTGAAACTTCTAAACAGTGTAGTATAGCATCCCAAGTTGGTTTCCCATGTCGTTCGCCTATCATAGTTTACACCACCGTCATCACTAGCTTTATCTAAACTTCTCTCCGTCTTACGGACAAATCAATACGTCGACAATAACTCCAGACATTTGGCAGACTCCAGTAAGCATACCCCTATAGGTTGGTGGTTCTGTCACATAACCAATTTGTTGAGGTCTAATTTACTGGCCACCGACAAGGTTCCGAGGTCGGGGAATCTAGACCATTTGTCCATTTTTTTTTGGAGACCCGGAGTCTTAATGGTCGATCTAAAAGTGACAGTTGGATTTCATAGGGGACATAAAATAGGGGACCGTATTCAGGACTATAGGACGGAAACAGCGTCAAGTCGCCGACTGTCTTGTATTTTTTTTTCTGAGAGAAACAGCTGAACTTGCAGATATAAATCTTGATGCGTATAAATGAATCGGGACCACTTGTCCTTGATTGTCTTCGAAAGCTAAATCGAAGTCTTAATGGTTGACGTAAAAGTGACAGTTAAATTTCAAAGGGGATATAAATAAGGGAGTGTATCAAGGACTGGAGGACGGAAATACAGCCGGGGGCGTCGCAAATGCATTTTCGTTGGGGGGGGGGGGGGGGGGGGGTAGGGCTGAGACAAAAATTTCACCGAATCTTTAAAAAGTTCTACCGAATCATAGAAATAAAGATTTTGCGCTTTAAATTGTTAAATAGAAAGGATTAGGTACAAAGAGTAAAACTAAAGGGCAGTATGAAATTCTACCACACTGAACCATGTAATAAACGAAAAAATCCCGAATGTTTGTTAATTACGTGGCATTATTCCATTCCAGATTTTACTTATCGACACGTCATAATGCAACACTGTACAGCATATGAGTTAGAAATCGTGGACCTTTCGAATGCAGAGGTAAGTGAACCGTTTTCTTCCCTTCGCTTACACTCATCACTTATCACTTACAGTACCATACACTTCGATCAAGAATCGATAACACTTTTAACAGTAATAGTTTTCCACTTCGTTTCTGTCCGTCGGTGCAAATTTAGCTTCACATAAACCCACTCTTGAAATATGTAATCCCAAAACAGTAGCGTATGTAGCAGTAGCCTAAACAGTAGCCTATGATTATGAGCGATAAAGATCCTTCCAGACTAGAACATTTCTTCTCTTAGAACATTTCTGCTGCCCCTCACTCTGAAGCCTGAAAGGACCATTTTAGACTTCGTGGCTCTTTTCAGTACTCGTGCTTACGTCGTACCGTGCCTCTTTTGACTTAGTTCTGTGATCGACTAAAAAGAGGCACGGCACGGCACGACATAGTTTACGACTCACGACTACTAAAAAGAGGCACGAAAGCTAAAGGGGCCCTTTCAGGCTTCAGAGTGAGGGCAGGAACAACTGTCCAACGTGCCTTCTTTTAGGGATCGACTAAAAAGAGGCACGGCACGGAACGACATAGTGTACGACTACTAAAAAGACGCACGAAAGCTAAAGGGGCCCTTTCAGGCTTCAGAGTGAGGGCAGGAACAATTCTAGAACGTGCCTTCTTTTCGGGATCGACTAAAAGAGGCACGGCACGACATAGTGTACGACTTACGACTACTAAAAAGAGGCACGAAAGCTAAAGGGGCCCTTTCAGGCTTCAGAGGGAGGGCAGGAACAATTCTCCAACGTGCCTTCTTTTCGGGATCGACTAAAAGAGGCACGGCACGGCACGACATAGTGTACGACTTACGACTACTAAAAAGAGGCACGAAAGGTAAAGGGGCCTTTTCAGGCTTCAGAGTGAGGGCAGCAACAATTGTCCAACGTGCCTTCTTTTCGGGATCGACTAAAAAGAGGCACGGCACGGCACGACATGGCGCAGGAGGCACGAGTAATAAGAATAGATTAGCAAGTAGTAGAAGTAGACAAGTAAGCCAGAGTTCGCAACTCCAGAGCCTAAAAGAAAAAAACATTAAAAGATTGTTCCTGCCCCTGAATCTGAAGCCTGAAAGGACCCTTTTGGCTTTCGTGCCTCTTTTATAGTATTCGTGCCTCCTATATTATGCCGTGCCTCTTTTTAGTCGATCCCCTTCTTTTCGGCTGCGGAGTTACGAACTCCCACTTACTTGTCTACTTCTTCTACCACTTGCTAAGCTCTTTTTGTTATCCCAAAACGTAAGTAGAGGGATACCTATGACATCGCAAAAGTTGTCCGTCCGTCCGTCTGTCCGTCCGTCCGTCTCTCCGTCCGTCCGTCTGTAAGCACGATAACTCTCGAAGGGAATGAGATATTTTGATGAAACTTGGTGTGAGGATTTGTTGGGTCGTCGGACCATTCAAGTTCGTAGATGGGCTTTGTAGCTCTACATTTAGGGGTTGGGGGAGGGGATTCAAATTAAGGGGCAAACAAAATATTTTGAAACAGCTAATGTGATAGTCGATTATTAGGTAAGAAGACATGCTGAACACGATGGTGAAAATCATTTTGTCATCGGACAAGTAGTTCAACCGGAATCCGGCCAAAACCGGAAAGTTTGTTGAAAGTAAAAGTTTTATTTGAAACTGATTAGATGTTCGATTTAGGGGTAGGAAGACATGCTGAAGACGATGGTGAAAACTATTTTCTCGACGGACAAGTATTTCGCTCGGAATCCGGCCCAAACCGGAAGTTTGTTGAAAGTAAAAGTTTTATTTGAAGTTGATTAGATGTTCGATTTAGAGGTAGGAAGACATGCTGAAGACGATGGTGAAAACTATTTTCTCGACGGACAAGTATTTTGACCGGAATCCGGCCCAAACCGGAAAGTTTGTCAAAATTAAAAGTATTATTTGGAGTTGATTAGATGTTCGATTTAGGGCAAGAAGACATGCTGAACACTTATGTGAAAACAATTTTCTACCCGGACATGTAGTTCGCCCGGAATCCGGCCAAAACCGGAAAACTGTTGGAAGACAAGGTTTTATTTCTAGTTGATTAGGTAAGCGATTTAGGGGTAAGAAGAGATGCTGAGTCCCTGTATGACAATCATATTTTACCCGGACATATAGTTCGACCGGAATCCGGCTGGAATCGGAAAATTTGTTATAAGCTAAATTTCTATTTGAAATTGATTAGATGTTCATTACTGGGAAAAGAAGATACTCTGCGTCTTTGAGCTTTCTTTTTTCGCCGGACAAGTAGTTCTGGAGTTCGGCCGGAACCGGGAAATTGGCAGAAGTGGCAGGAAGTTTTCGTCAAAACAGATATGACTTATAGGGGTAAACACACACGCTGAAACCATATCTGAACTTGGTTTTCTCAGGTGATTAGCTATTTGGCCTTAATCTGTTTTTGAGTTTTAATTGTAAAAATTTTCAAGGAGTCTGGTGATGACTGGATCTGGCTAAGACAAGACCCAGTTGTCTGGATCAGATATTGAATTTATTTTTGGGATCCCATCGAAACCTTTGGTCTTGTTATTGCTCGTGCCTCCTGTGCCATGCCGTGCCTCTTTTTAGTCGATCCCCTTAGTTCTCCTTATCCCAAATATTTTGCCTAAACCCATAGTTGAGATTTCGTCAGGTTAAGAAACGGCAACGCAAGAAGGGGAAGAACAATTTATTAAATGGATTTGCTTGATTAGAAGACCTTGGATTTATGAAAAAAAAAATTATGCATTCGGTGAAGTGATGAAGTAGATGAGAAAAATGAAAATTCCCTAATTTTCAGTCTGTCTGAATGGTCCGAGCTGTACGTGAGTCGATTGTGTATTGCGTCTAGAGGCGTTACTAGCCAAGATGTTTGGGTGAGTCAAAGTATTTACTGAGTGGCTGGTCATTTTGTCGATTGTTTTTGCAGAAAAACGACTGTTTTCGAGAAAAAACGAGCTTTGATGAAAAATCGACTATTTCAGAAAAAAACGACTGTTTTCATGTTTATCTCTGTTGCGAAAAACAGCCGCGCTTTGTGCCGACTCGGCAATTTTTTACAGACTGTCCAACAACATTGCCCCCCCCCCCCCCCATACGGGACGCCCCTGGTTGCGTGTCCCGTCACCCCTAACGGTGAGAATCGTCGTATTCGTTCCTATCGTTGACTATGAATTTAGCTTCTTGGAATCTCAATCTGGAACCTGGAAAATCTCAGGACAGTGTATATTTTAACTACGAGCGATACAGCCTTCTTGATCTCCCGGCAAGTTCTGGTAAATTTTGCCGTGGTTTAGCGAAGGACCAATCACGGTCGACGCGTCAGAAAAATTGCGAGAACCTTTTTCTACGGTTGACTAACTGAGAAGCAGAGCTTAAATTGACTGAAATCATTACTATTATCATATATTTCCTGAGGAGTACAATGTTTAAGTAAATAAACAAAATAAAACCAGGGCAAATAAAAATGTCGTTTATAAATTATATTTATAAATATATAAGTAAATCCGGCTCTGTTTGGACAAATACTTCATGTAAACTATACAAGTACCTAAAAACTATGAATCGGGAAGACCCTTGTGAAGGAATGGATAGAAAATGCGTGTGAGGAAAGTATGAATGAATAGAAAATGCGATAACGAAAGTGCGAACGGATATAACGTGCATGTACGGATAGTGAAATATGCCTATTCTACTGGCCATGTTGGCATAATCATCGTAAAACTAGCGTTTGCTGAAGCGTCAACCTGGGCGGATTTGGTTCCAGAAAATCGGAAGTTATTGCCTGCGGTTATTGGTAACCACGTCCAAAAAACATTCCGGTTTGTATCTCTTGCAACAAGGATAAGCCTCGTTAACTCTTGGCCGACGGTCTGGTCATTTGTAGACGAGGTCATTTTAGTTGCTAGGGAGCCTGTCCAGAAAATAAGACCAAGGTCGATCAGCTTTCGATAAGGCGCATCACTGCATCCTTCTTCGGGAATGCTCGGCTTCCATTGCACTTTTCGATACTACTGAACCAGGGCGCTGACATCGCGCACATTCATTACATCCCTCTGGGATTCAAGTTGTCCGTATCCAATGCTTTTGTGTACTTTTGATGCTGATAGGACATTTCGACGGAATGCTTTCTTTCTGAAGCAGAGCTTCGACGCAAGATATTTGAAAACTGTGCATGACGTGGTCCAGAGTGGAAAAGCCGTGTAAAAGAAAAGGTGTTATATGACACAGAAGACAGGCCTAATGCCTACCTTTCTGCAAAAAAAAAAACACACTGAATGTTGAAGCTTGATTTTAGCTTGCTTTTATTTCTCACGAACTTGCCGGCGTTTTGGCAAATTGGATTTCTTAGTTTAAAGTTCCGTAGGATAGTTAGGGACAGTGTAAGTGTAAAAGGACTGTGTAAAAGGACTCAATAAGTACGAGGCGTCCTTTTTATATCTTAATTACTGCAGCAAAAACTTGGAGTTTCCAATCAGGCAATACGAGTCCTTTAAACGTCGATATATACATACGTCCAAACAGCTCTGGTCTAAACTACCGTTCCATATCTTGGAAACGGTGGAACTAAGTCTTGAAGGTCGCAGTACGTTTCGAATCGAAGAGGAGAGTTTATCGAATGTTTTCTTGGACGTGATGCTTTCCGGTTGTTGTTTTCGTTCTGTCCAAGATATGATGAGTCGCTTCCAGAGCTCGGAGAAGAGTTCATTAGTAAACTGTCCGACGTATTTGAATGTGAGGAGGGGGTTGACTTTCGTCGTCCTACTTGCATTTGTCGGCGAGGCAACGTGTGAGCTGCGTAGTTTTTAGATCCCAAACGAAAGTGTGGGGTACTTATAGCATCGTCAATCTTCTCATCCTTCTGTATGTCCGTCCGTGGAAGTCCCCACGATAATTCCCATAGAGATTGGTATGTTTTGTTGACAGCTGATGAACTCTTCAGGCCAAAAATGAGGCCGAGTTCGTAGGTGGCCTTTTGACTTCAGTATTTAGGGGTGGACTCGGGCCTAGAAGTTTAGGAGCGGAGAAAATTCTAAGGTACACGGGTTGGGAGGTTGACAAAATGACATGGTGGGATAACTCTGAAATCTTTGCTGTGTCTGTCTGTCTGGAGTCACGATAACTTCGGAACGAATTTTGAACAGTTGGAACGAAAGATGGTTCATGTCCATGGACTGGCCGTGTATCCAACATAAGCGGTATCCAACATCACTCAGTGGGGATTACACCATGCTGTCTGTGTCTTAGATATATAGATAGAAAGTTTATTGTACAAATCGAGTATCGTGGTTATAAACCAAATTTACGATTATTGTCAAACAAACAGAAAAAATTACAACATATGTATCTAATAGTAGTACGCTTAAGAGAATTCAAGCTTCGTTAAAATATTTCACGAACTCGGGAATAAAACTTTTTGCATACCTAGCATGCTTTGCATACAGTGTGTTAGCGTGTTTATTTTTAATATCGCATTTCAGGGTCCCGTCGATTTGGGGGAAGAGTACACCTGTGCCTTAGGCATTGTCGTCGTATATTCGGTAACCGACCGGATATCATTCGGCTTTGCTCAGAGGACCCTACAGAAGCTGCGGCAGCATGACATGAGCAAAGCAGTTTTACTACTCGGGAATAAATTGGATCTCAACCACCTCCGAGAGGTAAGGCTTATTTTTTAACCTTCTAGCTTACTCTTAAACTACCGGTGGTAGCTTATAATTTCCACTACTAGGAGTAAGTGTGCGAGGAATGGTTTACGGCATGAAAAAGATCTAGAAAAGACCAATCGACGGTGCTTTAGTACAATAGTTGCGTTTTTGCAGATACCAGGGTATCTGTTACGGGATCGACTAAAACCAGGAAGGGAAGGACGCGAGAAAAGCAGGAAGGCATACTAAAACCAGGAAGGGCATACTAAAACGAGGAAGGGCATCCTAAACCAGGAAGGCTGCCGCCAGAATTCGCAGCACCGTTCCCTTCCTCTCTTTAGTATTATTTGAGGGGTCGGCAACTTTTCAAATTCAAAGTTCACCATCCCTTCCTGGTTTTAGTATCATGACATGGGTAGACATTAAGTTCAGTGAGGGGTTGGCAACTATTCAAACTGTAATTCACCTTTTCATTTCTCGTTCTGACGGTAGGCGACTAACCAGGAAGGGCATACTAAAACGAGGAAGGGATTGTGAACTTCGAATTTGAAAAGTTGCCGACCCTCAAATAATACTAAATAGAGTAAGGGAGAGGTGCGTCAAATCCTGGCGACAGCCTTCCTCGTTTTAGAATTCCCTTCCTCGTTTTAGTATGCCCTTCCTGGTTTCAGTATGCCTTCCTGCTTTTCTCGCGTTCCCTTCCCTTCCTGGTTTTAGTCGATCCCATCTGTTACCACGGTGACTGGATCTGCAATTAGTCTTTTTTGCAGTAATCTTGGTATCTGATATACGGTTGCTCTGCAAAAACGACCATTGCCTAAATTGCGCTTTTGTAGTCATCCTAAAAGAAAAAGACCAAAGGTGTCGATGGGATCCCCAAAACCTAAGATTTGATCCAGACAGTTGGGTCTTGTCTTCGCAAGATCCAGTCTTCGCCAGGCTAATCATCAGAGAAAACCAAGTTCAGATATTCTATCTATCTATCTATCGATACCTCTATAAGCCATATCTATTTTAACGATACGGACCAAAACTTCCTGCTTTACTTCTGCCAAATTTGCAGTTCCGCCCGAATTCGAGCGAACTACTAGTCCAGCAACAAAAGAAAATTCAGAAACCAATCTAGCGTCTCTCCTTATCCCTATAAAGAAACATCTAATCAACTTCAAATAAAACTTTGACTTAAAAAAAAATGCGGGTACAACCGGATTCCGGACTAATTATTTGTCCAGGTAAAACATGATTTTCATATATGGACACAGCGGCTCTTCTTACCCCCAAATCTATCATCTAATCAACTTCAGATAAAACTTTTGCTTTTAACATATTTTCCGGTTTTGGCCGAATTCCAGGCGAACTAGTTGTCCGGCGAGAAAATGGTTTTCACCATGGTGTTCAACATGTCTCCTTACCGCTAACTCAAACATTTAATCAACTTCAAATTAAATTTTTTCTTCTAACCAACTTTCCGGTTTTGCCGGATTCCAGACGAACTACTTGTCCAGCGAGAAAATAGTTTTCACTTTCGTGTTCACCATGTCTTCTTACCCCTTAATCAAACATTAAATCAACTTCAAATGAAACTTCTACTTTTAACAAACTTTCCGGTTTTTGCCGGATTCCGGACGAACTACTTGTCCGGCGAGAAAATGATTTTCACCATCATGTCTAGCATGACTTCTTACTCCTAAATCAAACATTTAATCAACTTCAATTGAAACTTTTACTTTTAACAAACTTTCCGGTTTTTGCCGGATTCCGGACGAACTACTTGTCAGGCGAGAAAATTATTTTCACCATCGTGCTCAGCATGTCTTCTTACCCCGTAAAATATGTTGTTTGTCCCTTAATTTGAACCCCCACCCCCGAATATAGGGCTACAGTGCCCATTTACGAACTCGACCTTACTCTTGACCCAAAGAATCGTCACACCAACTTTCATCAAAATATCTCATTCCCTTCGAGAGTTATCGTGCTCACAGACGGACGGACTGACGGACAGACGGACAACTTTTGCGATGTCATAGGTATCCCTCCACTTACGTTTTGGGATCCCAAAAACTGATATTCAGTCACATCACTAAGTGCCAAACTTCTTCCCCACCAATTTGACAAGGACTGATGAAAGGAAAGTGAGATGACTTTTCAGATACCACGAGTGGTATCTGAATATCAGATATCAAGATAACTGGCCGGATAGCACGATAACTGCAAAAACGCCTTTTGACCCATGGTATATTTGATACCATGATACTTGCAAAAACGCAACTAAAGAAGCAGTTGTTCACGCCCCAGACAGTGAAGCTTACTTTTTAGACTTACTTTCCACCAAAGCTTATTAACTTACTTTCCACCAAAAGTGATGGTTGGAAAAGTAACTTAAGAACCAATACCAATAAAACGAACCCCAAACTCTGATCTTCGGACGGATTAATCTGCACATGAAAATGACGAAGATAGAAAAAATAGATAAGAAAAGATACCAAAATCGATTATAAACAACGGCAAATCCAAATAGATTTAATAGAAGGAGTAAATATTAGTATTGTATTATACATACATGAACAGTGTCAGTAGTGTTTTAATTTTTCTCAAACACGT
The DNA here is from genome assembly GCA_023053575.1 of Branchinecta lynchi. Classification (NCBI taxonomy): domain Eukaryota; kingdom Metazoa; phylum Arthropoda; class Branchiopoda; order Anostraca; family Branchinectidae; genus Branchinecta; species Branchinecta lynchi. Next base: position 8,180,841 of record JAKZAP010000018.1, read on the forward strand.
ATGTAATGCCCATCATCCTACGACACCCGGTCATTTATATTAGACCTTCCATAATCCTCACACAGAAAGTTAGCAGTCGATATGACTTCTTTCTGTTCAAGTTCATGTTCTATTTATTTCAAACTAAATGCAACATGAAGAGACAATTTGGCTGAGAGAAGGCTCGAGGCCAAATGGCAGACTTTTTCTTCTACTACAAACTATATAAGAACTTCATCCAATTTCCAGATTCAAACGACCAAGGTGAGTTGGGATTAATTTCCAGATTCAAACGACCAAGGTGAGTTGGGATTAACTGTAGTTAACATACCTCCATCTCGGTTCTACCATTTAAAAAATCAACCTCGCTTGAGCTCGGTAGATGACCGTCTCATTGCTATTTCCTGAAAGCAGATGATCGAGCGTCTGGTTGACTGTATTTTAGTATCGTTGATTCACGGATATATTGTGCTTTGGGGCAAAAAGAATTATTTAGTCAGCTGATATTCTATTTTGCGATATTTTTACCCTCCTTAGACCGAATCTAAAACTACTGACTTCCTATTAATAATTATGTATGACAGTGCATAACGGAAACGTCACTGAATTATTATAGAGCTATATTTCGGCCCTTCTTGGCAAGGGACCTCGTCAGGCTTAAAGGCGCTCAAACTGGAAAATAAACTTATGGAAACACTAAAAGGTTTCTAAAAGGTTTTTCCACAAGTTCATTTTTAAGCTTCAGCGACTTTGAGTCTAAAGAGGACACCTGACAAGAAGGGCCGAAATAGCTCTAATATAATTCAGTTGACGTATCCGTTTTGCACTGTCAAATATGATTCGCAGTCAGCTTGGGCTGAAGGAATATCTACTACTAATGAATACATTTCTGAGACAAGGTTAGCGTAAGCGTATAAAAAAAGAAGTAGTGAAGATATAACAAAACAAGTGAAAAGTAATAAAAGATAAGGGATAGAAATACAAAAACAAAATAAACAAGTAAAAAAAAAACGAGTGTTTTCACGCTTCGGAGTTCATCGGCGTCGGACATTGACACTGACAAACGCCAAAGTACACTAGTCGGCACTCGAGACTCCGACGAAATGAAAACAAAGAAACGGAACAAAAGTAATTAGTTGTTCTAAATCACTTTTTTGTCAAGACTCCGGACTCCGTTTCTAAACAAACAGACTTTCGCCACCTCCGTTCGTTATTTACTCTCGCAGTACATGTGACTGTTGTGGCGGCAACGTGAACTATTGCCGCCTCAGTTCCTTCGTTCTTTATCTGAAGAGCAGGATCTATTGATGCCGAGGTCAGACAATACTCTTGATGATACTGTTCGTTCCGATGAAGAGTCGCCGTGTGCCTACTTAAGAACCACAAACGTCGCTAAGACAAAAGTTGTTGATTGGTTTACATAGGATTTGAGTCAGTTTTAAGGGTTTGTTCGGGTGATATTTCTTGTTCTTCCGTAAGATCGCTGGCATATTTCGGAATTCTTCATATAGTGTCGGGCGGTCTCGGACTGGGATTCGTGCCAAGATTTTTGACACCATCGTCAGTTCCATACGGAAAAGTTGAGATTTTTTGCGGAAAACTCGGTCTATAAATTCTGATCGGACTTAAGAATAGGCGCCTCAACAATCAACTGCCTCATAAGCGCCTGAGTTGAGTTCAAATCAGAGGAGAGTCTCTAGTTTTGTCCGAGTAATAAGTAGTTAGCGGTTGCTTTGTTGATGTGTTATTTTTCCTTATTTATTATTTATTTTTTGTTAGATTATGGCTTTTTTGGCTGAATTAAATACATCATTCATCATTCATCATCTAGTACAAATGACAGTAGAACTTACAGTATGTCCGTCCAGAGCAAACTAACACTAGGGAGTAGCGTCAGTACTTAACAAAATTGACACACACTCGAATAGCATGGACATAGCATCACTAGCGATATAGAACGTCCCTACTGAAACTCAATCAGTCTTTCACTAGCGCTGGCTCTGATAACTTCATATTCTGAACATAGCAAAAAAATGATACAGCCTCCATTGGTTCCTTGGGGTGTGCGGACCTCACCTTTGCATTACTACAAACTTCTGAACCCGAAAGTTTGTCTCGTTTTAAATGCCGCAAGTGTAGTGGGCGGTGCTATAAGTTATACAAACCGTTTACAAAGCATGGAAAGCATAGACAAGGGAGGCGCCACTCCTTAGTGTTATTTTGCTCTGTGTCCGTCCACACCAAGGTATCCGAGATCCTTAGAACATTTGCAAAGTCCTCAAATTTAAGTATAGTTCACTTTTCTTACTCTGGAATTCCCTATTGGTTTCTCTTACGAAGTTCGCACATGTTGATTTTTCAATTCTCATTTGACGCAAGCCCCCAAATTTTGGAGGCTTTGACGTAAACATCCAGCGGCTTATTTCAATAGAAGAGGTGAGGAAACCTTTTTTGCATCTTATCACTAACTGTATCTTCTCTTCGGCGCCGTTTAAAGTTAAGAGACGTCTGAAATCTACCACAGATCTTTTTAGTTACCTTCAGTCCGCATTAAAGGGACGTAATGAACAAGACAGCTGAGTCAGACTGATCGACAATCTCGTATTTTGACCTCTGCAAACCCATCAACATGACTGAGGTTTGTCCAGAGTAAAATAACACCAGAGAGTTGCGCCAAGACTTTAAAAAAGTGACACAGATTCAAATAGCAGTGACACTAGCCCCACTATAGCGATAGTGAACGTCCCTACTAAAACTCAATCCCCGATGACAAATTTATCTCAAAATGGTACTATGAAGTATTGCGAAAACTACATGCTTCTACTTCAAGGCTACCGTGTTACTGCATACTACTATATGCTATCATTAGCAATACTGGATGCCACTATGGCAAGACAGACCGGATACTACTACATAAGATTAGACCAGTCTGAGGCACATTAAATGATAGTATTCTTTGCCATTACATGCAACGTTTTCGTACTACTACGCAGGCTACAAATTTTTCATCGGGTCAGTCTATCAACAGCGCTGGCTCCGATAACTTCATATTCTGAATATAACAACAAAAGTTTACAGCCTCAATTGTCTGCTTGGTGTGTGCAGACCGCACCTTTGCTTTACTAGAAATTTCTGAACTCAAAAGTTTGTCTCGCTTTAAATGCCACAAGCGTGGGGGCGCTATGAGGGTGACCCGTTTGCAAAGCATGGAAAGGATAGGTATTGGTGCTACTCCCTAGTGTTATTTTGCTCTGGGTTTGTCAGAGACAAATTTTATTTACTATGACCTTGCTTCTTTTCGTGACAGCGCCGTCGCTTCTTGTCTAAGAAGTGCCAAAATAAATCTTCAATGTGTAGGCATACTAAACAAAAAATTGTTTCGTTCACTGATGGAGATAACTATCGATATTTATTAACCATCTTTTTAATCGCCTGCGGCAACTTCAATCCGCTTTAGAGGGATGTTAGTTGAGATGGCTGTCCATCTGTCAGACTGTACTGTTTTTCGGCAGTCTCACCAACAGTCTCGGACGTTGACCCTTGCAAAACCGTCAAAATGACTAATGTACTTCTTTTCGTGACGTGGCCGTCACTTCTTGTATAAGAAGTGCCAAAATAAATCCTCAAAGGTAGGCATACGAGACGCGAACACAAATTTGATTCGTTCATTGATAGCGTTCACTACCGGAATATCTATCTTTTCAATTTCTGCTTCAGAGAAATTTCAGTGGAAACGGCTGCCCTCTGTTGTACCGTATTATTTTCCGGTAGATTTGCCGACAATCTCGGACGTTAAACCCTTGCAAACCCGTCAAAATGATTTATGTTTCTCCTGGACAGATTTTATTTTCTGTGACCATACCTCTTTTCCAAAATAAATCTTCAAATAGGCTTGACAAGCGCTGACTAAAGTATGATTTGTTCACCGATTCCCACAGTTCAAATGCCCAGGATTCAAAATGCCTAAGACTCAAAATACCCACGGCTCAAAATGCTCACGGTTCAGAATGCCCACGATTGAATTACTTTCAGTGCGTAGTAAATATCATGTGTATGCAATGAACTGCATATGTACTATGGCCTGGGATTCAACATCAAGCCTGATCAAAATATGTAAACCTATCTGAGTGCTATCTGCCTAATAGACAGACTTCACAAATTCAAATGTAGGCTACCCTGTTAGGAACGTTCGGGGTCCCAAAATGTATTTTGAATTCCGATCCTGAAATTTGTTGTTTACTCTGCCGAATTCTGAACAGACAAACTGAATAACTTTTCTGTCCCTTAAAATCTCGTTGACGGTTGTTCCAGGATGATCTGGGCCTTCCTGTGGACAGTTTGAGCCATCGCCATTTGAAACAGGACGATTTTAGCCTCCCCTGTTGGCATTTCGGACTGTCGGCCTTTTGAGCCGTCAGCATTGTGGACGATTTTAATTTCGGGGTCTTCAACCCCACTTTTATGCATTTTGAAATGTGGGCATTTTGACCGCGTGTAGTCTGAATCGTGGGCTTCTGAGAGTGGGAAGTTTTTGTTATTAATAAGGGACTGCAAACTTAAATATTATTTAATTAATAACCTCGTTCACGTTTCTATTACTCGCCTGTATCTGTCACTTTTAATAATCACTGCAAGGAAAAACTAGTGCTGAGATTTCATTTTTGACACGGCTGCTGTTTTTGCTGCACGATTGGGGCGACGACAGTAAATGTTTTTTTTTCTGCATTTTGATCGACTTCGGTTTTGTTGTTAATAAGGGACCGAGGCTTAAATTTTCTTCCCTTAATAACGCCGTTTTCGGTAGGGAGTACTCGCCTGTATCTCGGTTAATCCCAGCTCGGTTTTTAGTGGAGTGTTCCTTGGAACAATCCACTATTGCGAGCGCTGTAGCAGCTTTCGGATTTCTGTTTCCGGTTTTCGCCGTATTCTGTGGTGCTTATAACTCGTGAACCAGTTCAAGTATCAAGTTCAAACTTGGTAGGCTAGTGGGTACTGGGGTCTAGTTGTGCCTTTTGGGGGTTCCATCCCCCACCCCAACCCGGTTCAGGGGCAAATGGGCCCAGATTGACCATTGAACAATACTCATAACTTGACCAGAACTGGACATATGACGATGAAATTCCTTCTACATGTAGATCCTAGGGCTGGGAAGTTGCTTTTAAATTTGCACCTCCCCCACCCACCCCGTTCATGGGCAACTGGGCCCAGATTGCCCAGGAGTAAAGTTCGTTACCCGTGACAGGAATCAACAGTTATCAAGTTGAAACTTGTTAGGTTTGTGAGCATTGAGTCTATTTTTACGTTTTGCGGGTCCCAAACTCCACCCCCACTTGGTGCAGGTGAAATTGGGCCCAGACTGCCCATTTATTAATGTTTTTAACTTGACAATGACTGGACATAAGGCGATGAAATTCCTTTGTGCTTATGGTCCATAGTGGTTGGGGATATATATGTGGAGTTGAACCACCCCCCACCCTACCCATTCATGGGCAAGTGGGCCCAAATTGCCCCTGAGAAAGTTTTTGACCCGCGCCTGGAATCTAATTCTAAGCTGGTATACTTGAGGAAAAAGAGGTGTAAATACGAATTTTGATGGGTCACGACCTTCCCTCGCCCCCCTCTACCGTTCGTGGGCAGCTGGGCCCAGATTTCCCATGAGTTAAGTTCGTGTGTGACAGGTCTCAAGTTCGGCTTTTGTATATTTGGGGAGTTATATCTATGGATGAGGATTTTGGTTTAACAGCAGCAACTAAGACGACGCGACGTACTTCTTTTATGAACAGATGGAAACTGGACACTTCTGTCATGATCGATGATATGCCGTTCTTAATGAATTGTGAAAAGGGGTTATAGGCTGCTACGATTTGGTTTATTGCACATGTTATTACCTTGCTAATGGAGAAGAGGTGTAAAGGGTCTGACTGGCTGTCAGACCATCGTTGTTGATCTGACAGTTAGTCGTATTTGTGCAAGATCTTCAATATTTCTTTGGATTTCTGCTTGCGGTTTGTTTACATTTAAAGTGGGATTATTACAAATTAGGTTATTCCAATACTTGTTTGGTTACTGGGGATGTGAAATGTCTTGGTTCTAAAGCTGTTTTTATATATAATGTGATACAAAATTTACTTTTACACTCCACGTCTGAGCTCTTGCGCACTTCTTCTTTATCTCAACGTCTTCTCGAATAGTTCGATGGACCGGTGCACGTTGCAAGAATTTGTGCTTTTTCAAAATATACCGAATGGGATGGGTTTTCGAAAATATGTTATGCAAATGCAGATTTGAAAGTATAGTTATGACGGTGTCCGTTGGAGAGTGCGTGGTCAATTTCTTGCTCATGCTCTGCAAGTTGTTTTCCGAAAGTTTCTCTATCCATCCTACGTAACGCTTTCCGCAATCACAGGGTATTCAATAAATACTTCTTTGGTACTGATTTGGGACTTTATCTTTTCCGGAGTTTATGTAAGACAGCAAAGTATTTCGGGTTCTGTGAAAGACTTGGATGTTGTATTTTATCAAATTTTTTGACAATTTTTCGGTCACTCCACGGACGTACTGATGGTAAATGTGGGCATTTTTTTCTTCTGCCTCCCCATTACTAGTAGAACTATTTTTTTAAATAGTGTTTTATCTTCAAACCAACCGATTTTTCGTCAACACAGTCGTTTTTTTTAAATAATTGTAGTTTAAAATTTAAGCCTCAGTCCCTTATTAACAACAAAACCGAAGTCGATCAAAATGCAGAAAAACATTTCCTGTCGTCACCCCAATCGTGCAGCAAAAACAGCAGCCGTGTCAAAAATTAAATCTCAGCACTAGTTTTTCCTTGCAATGATTATTGAAAGTGACAGATACAGGCGAGTACTCCATAATAGAAAAGTGGAATGAGGTTATTAAAGTTCAAAGGGCACATCGAACTACCCCAATCCCACTCTGTAACAACCTAGGAAGAATACTTACCCCCTAGATCAGCAGCTTTTTCAACAGTTTCCTCTATGTGATATTTTACAGCGTAATTTTTTTGGCCAGTACATGCTCAATTTACTAGCTTCGACAAAGATAAAAGGTATGTTTCTTATAATACTTAGTAGATCTTTATTTTATGCATAAATCAGCTTGTATACTTCAGATTTGAATAGTGTTATTTGTTTTTGAATGATTTTTGTATCTATGTTATTTTTCATAAGCTTATTGCATATTCTGGTACATTTTATAAAGCAAGCTAATCAAGCTTCACAACACTATTCCACAACGAAAAACTTTTAACAGGCACTTTAGGCCATGGAACCTCTGATGAAACACTAGAACAATCACGTAAACTGAATCTGCGGCTTGACTTTGGTGACATCTCAAATATATCCTTTTCTGTCAAGCATTGCTGGGAGTTTTTGAATTTTTCTGCCACGATATCCCAGCTCCTAAGATTTGGATCGCCGAAATGCCAGAGAGGTTACAAGGTTACAAGGTTACAAGGGATAACAAGAAAACGGCCGATTTTCGTCAAAAGACATAAAAAAAAAAACCTTCCCTGTCATCGCCCCTAATCGTGCAGCAAAAACATCGGCCGTGTCAAAAATTAAATCTCAGGAGTAGTGTTTTCCTTACTGTGACATTTGAAAGTAATTTGCCCTAATAAGATATTTATAGTCGGTAGAAGCTCCAGTTATTTATTACAGGTTTGTTTCCTTCCCCGGCGTTGACCCAGAAGATTGACAGCCTGACGAGGACCCTTGCCAAAGGGTCGAAATATCGCTGATGAAGAATCGTAGCTGACGTAGTGTTGGGCGATATTTAGGAATATCGATCAGTGAATTCAGTGCTTCCACTTTGCAGGAATTATCCTGAAATTCAGGATTTTTGGATCCCGGCAGGATTTTTGAGATTCCAGGATTTTGCAGGATTTCAGGACTTTTTAGGATTTACCAGGAATTTGCTGATATTTTAACAGACTGCAGTAAGAGTTAGGCATTTTGGAGAAAACACAACCATAATGGAAGCTCTATTTTAGCCAGGGGTGGCCCGAAGGGGGGGGGGGGTGAGGGGGGGGGGGTGATTCACCCCCCTGCCTTTTGCTAAGTCATATCAGTCGTTTATTTCGACATCGCCAAGGTCCCAGGCATTCATTTTAATCACAAATAAAACGAGTCGTTTAAAAAAAAATTGTTCATTTTGACTCAGCAGAGCTTCAGTCGTAGGCCCGTCTCTAAAAAAGAGTCGAGTCGTTTAAATCAGGTTTTGCAACCCCGATTCATGGGGGCAGCAATACAGCTCCCTTTTCTGCTCCCTGGTGGTTTGTATCTGCCCCAATTAGGTCTTTCAGATTTTAGCCTGTCAAAATTACAAGAGGTTAGTTGATAAAGTGAAGTCTCACTGGGATGTTGTGGACCAAAAGTTATTAAAAAATTATTATGTGCAATTGTGCATGGATTGTTGGTCAAATTTGACTATAAGTGAAAAAAAATAAGGAATAAAATTTTTGAACATAATGGAAAGGCTATCAAAATCAAATGACAGGAGACCCGCGAAACAAGTGTGCCTAGAACAGATGGGAAAAAGGTATTTAGCGACTTTCTGTGCGAAAAAACGACTGTTTTGACGAAAAATCGACTGATTTTACGAAAAACAGACCGTTTCTAAGAAAGTTTGACTTACGAAAAACCGACTGTTTTGAAGAAAAATTGACTGTTTCCGAAAAAAAGAATTGACTGTTTTTACGAAAAATCGCGGAGCTTCGCGCCGATTCAGCTATATTTTACCAACCGACCAACAACATTGCCCCCTCCCCCCCCCCATACGTGACGACCCTGTATGCTAGTGTTAAAGCGCATCTAAAAAGCCTTGGGAAAATTCTGAAAAATTGTGATTCTCAAGTTGTGTATTGTAAAAGCGAACTTCGCGTTCTTTATTTGCTGTGTATTGCATCTTCTGTCGCGTATTGAGACTCGGACCTAATTTCGTGATGAGGTCTCAGATGAAGATTGAGGCAGATATAAACCTTTCAGGTGTGCTTGAATATGCTGACAAATGAATATAATGACAAATAAAACGGTACACGTTACTTTCATAATGAAACAAAAGGACATCAAAACTACAGTGAAACTACACCCGAAAAAAAAAAAAACGCAACTCAAGTCTCGTCGGCGAACCGGCGTCTTTTTCTATCTGCAAAAGACTGTCGGCAGAAGACAAAAAGTTTGTTACGTCCGTAAATCCGGATTTGTTTTTTTAAAGCACTGGCAAACCTGTTTTCCTCGTTTCGATTCTGTGGAAGCATATTTTTAACGGAAAAATTACTTTTTTTGCTATCAGTTCGAAACAAATCTACTTTTTTCGATGGGTACTGTTTTGTCACTTTTTTTTTTATCGACATAGTCCTGATTTAATGGCTATTCTTTACTTTCCATTGGATCGCAAAAAGACGGTGTTTACGTCCGTAAATCTGTATTTTTTTTGTATTTTTTTTTTAATGTACTGGCAAACCTGTTTTCCTCGTTTTGTTTCTTAATCTTTAAGGTGAAATTACTTTTTTGCTACTAATTCGGAACAAATCTACTTCGTGTCTACTTCGTTTTATCGCCACTATTTTGTCACTTTTTCCAACTGACAGATTTGTGATTTCGTAGCTATTTTTTCCTTTTCATTGAATGGAATTTATTACATGCAGCCTAGTAATAAGGCATTTGCACAGTAAATGGGATCGCTAAAAGAGGCTCTGCTCCTACGCGTTTCATAAAATTTCGCCTGTGGCGCATTTAGTTGTATTCTCTATTTAGAGGACCGGTGTGTCATTTACTTGGCGATTAGGCTTGGATTTTTTTAGATTTGAAACACATTAAAGGCTAGAATCTTTCTAGACAAATGCAGATTCAAAAATTTCGCCTGCGGCTCTTGCTTTAGTTTGTCCCAGATATAGGCGCTGAAAGCTTTCCTCTTTAGCAAAAGCTGAAATGTAAAGTTGAGGCTATGAAGGCATTTGATGACAAGAATAATTTCAGCTGATGAATTGCAGCTAGTTTTACACCGGCTCTATTATTTTTTGGTGGGGAATGTACAACATTTCCGCGTAGCGGCAACAGTCCATTTTTGTCGGTATGTGCGAGTCGTATATCACGATCCAGGAGTCGTTGAAATGAGGGGCCTCACCCCCCCTGGCCTGAGTGCTTCGGGCCACCCCTGATTTTAGCTGTATGGCACGTTCGACCTTATGTTTTATTCAACTTTGAACATCTAATACCAAACTTCTTTTTATTAAAAAACGAAGAAGTGCAATTTATTTCTTTCGTTTGAAATCGGCTGATCGTGTCTTCATTTCGGATAGCAAATTACACTTTGATCGTCAGTGTTTCCACAAAAATTTTCCCTGCGGCGCATTTTGTAGTATATATTCCATATTTAGAAGAAGGTTGTGTCACTTATAGTAGGCGTTGAAGGCTTGGAATATTTGTGGAGCTTGAACCCCACTAAAAGCCTTAATTTAAGTTAAATTTTGTCAGAAAAAAGGCGTATTTAAAAAGTTTGTCTGAGGCGCATAGCATAATCTGTCCTGAGTACGTACAGTCGTTGCCGTGGCGCCTGTTGTCTGTACACTGTCAAGTCCCGTCTAGTAACAATTCATTAAGAAATAGTAGCATTTCCACGCTTTTCCTTTCCAGTCTGTTTCTCCCCCCCCCAATCGAAATCAAGTTTGAAATTCCTATTTGTTTTTTTATTCTGAAAATCTCGAATAACAGATTCGATAGTTGCACATCGTAATGCAACTATCGAAAATATCTATATTTGAATAGTTCAATATCGAAATATCGATATTTTTCAATAATATCGATATTTCGATGATCGTATCGAATATCGCCCAACACTAAGCTGACGTATATCCGTTGTAAACATTGTTTGAATATATGTTTCAAAGTCAGCTTGGGCTCAAAGAATATTTACGAAAATGCTTCTTTTCATCACATGGTCATCGCTTCTTGGACAAGAAATTCCAAAGCAAATCTCAAAATGCCGGAACTGCGGTAACTACCTAATACTCTAGACGACCTAAGTCTGAAAAACGCCAGTAATTCTTGTGAAGAACACGACACTCTCGACTACACGTTCCCCGAAACGAATCCTCAAAATCGACTCAGATCCTATGTGACAAATCAACAGTGTTTGCCGTGGTGACATTTCTGTCTCTTCGCTGGGCTTACGGTGATTTTTTCACGTTTACAGTGCCTTGCAAACGAAACGCATTCCGTTTGTCAACTTTATTTCCTTGGCTTGAGATAAGGCACGAATCGTCAGATCAAGTTGGAAAATGTGATAAGACTTTAGGAGAAACGCAAAGACAATGTAACGCTAGAACATTAAATTTGTTTTAGTTCAATTTGCAAGTAGAAAACTGTCCAAACAAACGTTGCCTTTTTTCGTTTTCTCATACAATTACTTTACTGAACTCTATAGCCGCTCCTGTGCTACACTACAGCCTTGAAATTTCAAACTGAACTCGATTCAGTTGACGATCGAAGCTGTAAATGTGCACGATATGTTTGTCCTTTCTGCCCGTTCCAACGTTTCTAGAAAGAGTTTCAGCTCGAAGGCTAATTTTGATCGTACTCCGCTAAACACTTTCGAAACTGTTCTATACTATCGTCGCTTTCAATAATCATGGACAACAGGGCTCAACCAGTGCACGACTTCGTCCACTGCTTCATGACCGAAGATTGAAAATCAAGTGTCTTTTTCTGTGTGTTTATGTGTTCTGTTTATTTTCTTCGTTTTCTCCGCCTTTTCAAAATGGCGGGTCATAAATAAAGTACTTACTTATAGCAGAATTTTCCAACGTATTTTTTAGTTCTCAGCGACAACTTCCGTCCGCGCAAGAGGAATGTAAATAGACAAGAATAAGACGGACGAGACCTTCTGCTGGGCTCTGTTTTTGAAAAGCTCGCCACACACTCGTACGTTGACCCTTGCTAACCTATCAACATGACTGATGTCTTCTATTTTCTTTGTATCATCGTTCGTTCCGTGACATGGCCGTCACATCGTATATTTCTGTCGCTTATCGGAACCGAAATGAAATTGGCCGGTGTAGTCGATTTTGTCAGACCGATATAACCATGAACTGGGCGAGTAAAGTGCCACAAAACACGGTCGTGGTCGCACGTGATCATGATTCTAGAAATACTTTCTACCATTTATACAAGAGCTGGAAGCTCAAATGGCACTTGCAAGGCTGGGTCTGAGGATAAAAGTAGGAATTCGTCAATTCTTGGGTTTGTTGTGATCATTTGTAAACCCCTCGGCAAAGCCCTTGAGATAAAAATGCTGATGATGATGCGCAATTTAAGGGCTAGAAATTCATCTGTAATCAAAACTCTTGAAGCAAAAATGATGATGGGCTCATCGGGAGCACGAAAATGTATATTTTTCTTAAAGTATTGTTTGTACTTTGCGGTTACGATTAAGGGATGGTTGGATCTGGGAACTGACAATTTCTAAGCCAATCTTGTCAAGTGTCTAATTTCCAAGTCAAGTTTCATCGTCCTAGAACATTTAGAAGTACCTTAATTCGCGATCACCGGAATTCCGGACACCCCTCCAGCTCCCCCCACAGTGCCCGAACCCGGCCTGGTTCTGTCACTGATGTACCTAGGGTTTGTACTTGCTCTTCCAACCAAGTCTCATCCCAAGCAGTCCACTCTGAGCGTGTCACATGATTTCCGGTTCTCCCCCTCCCCCCAACATTAAGACATTTTAGACACGAGGTCTTTCGAAATATCAAGTTTCATTACGATCCGATCACCCGTTCAAAAGTTGGGGGGGGGGGGGGGCAGCGGCCCTAGGTTTTGGGCATTCAGTCAAACTTTCACCGAAGGCGAAAAATTGGGTGAAAGCGGGCATCGCGCCGAAGCCGTGAGCGCCGAAGCCGTTTTGTTCACTCCGCATTGATTTGACCGCATTCGGTCCGTTCCTTCGTAACTGGCTTTGTAAATTCGGTGATTTAACCTGTTTATTTGGTCTCATTCTTTAGCGAATTTGTTATTTCACCGGACACCGTACCTATTCTATCGCATTCGGTCAGTCCATTTCATAATTCGGTCATTAATCAGATTTATAAGGTTCTGATTCGTGACCGAATTCGATAGTTCATCCAACTTTTGTTCAGTCCGCATCGAATTCGCCACATTTGGTCCTTCCATGCGTAAATTCAGTGATTAAACCTGTTTATTTGGTCTCATTCTTTACCGAATCCGGTAACTCGGTCGCAGCCGTCTCGTCAGTCGTCAGTCCATTTCAGAATTAAATTAGGTGAGATTCATTTGGATTTGATACGTTAACGAATACGATAATTCACCGGATTTTTCTTTAGTCCGTTTCTGTACTAGACTTGCCGAATTCGGTTGTTTTAGGTGGTTATAACAAGAGTTTTATTCAGGCCCGTGTCCAGGAATTTATTTCGGGGCTTTTCCCTTTCGGGTGGGGGGATGCCTGCGGGTCGCACAAGAAAAGTAAAAAAAAGACAAAGATAGAGGGAAAAGCCTAAAAAATGAGTATTTACCCCTTAACCCACCACCCTGGATACGGCCTTGTTTTTATTCCGTTACCAAATTCGGTTGTTATACCGCTCTTAATCTGTTCCTTATTTTTTTAGTTAGTTTTTCGGTATAGTACGAATTTATTATGTGCTTAAACCCAGGTACTAAGTTCGGTAAATTTAAGTGGCATTTATTTAGCTCTCGTTCTTTACCATTTAGGGTAGCTTCAGCTGGTTGCTGTTCATTTGTTTATTTCTTATGATTGCCGTACTTCTGGAATAAGCACGTCTCCTGACGTAAAAACTTTTGTTTGCTGTAAATTCCGAACAAATGTACTTTGTATCTACTTTACCCTGGATCGCCCCTTTCTTTTCGCCAGACAGCTCTGGTTTAATAGATAATCTTGGGATGGCAAAAAGGCCCTTTTATCATCAGTGTTTCCACAAAATTTTGCCTGCGTCGCATTTCGCAGTCTTCACTAGTTAGACAAAGGGTGCATCATTTAGCTGGCGTTTCAGGCTTGGAATTTGGGGGGGCTCGAACCATGTTAAAAGCTAGAATTTGCATGGGAAGTAGTTACATGATGCCAGAAAAAAAATGCGGATTAAAAAAAATTCGCCTGTAGCGCCTGGGTACCGCCAATAGCGACGTTGTCGCTATGCAGCATCGCCGTTTTTTGCGATTATTTCAAGTCCTGTTGGAAAAACTGGAAAGGTCTTCCAAAGGTAAAAGGCTAGTGACGGCGTATCAATGAATATAAGACCTAAGGTTTCCATGGGATCCTAAAAATCTAATATTTGATCCAGACAACTGGGTCTTGTCTTCGCCAGATCCAGTCTTCGCCAGGCTAATCATTAGAGAAAACCAAGTTCAGATATACCTCTATAAGCCATATCTATTTTGACGACACTGGCCAAAACTTCCTTCTTTACTTCTGCCAAATTTCCGGTTTTGGCCAAATTCCGAGCGAACTACTTGTTCGGCAAAAAAAGAAAATTTATGGGCAAGTGGGCCCACATTGCCCATGAAAAAAATATTTGACCCGTGACTGTAATCAATTCTAAGCTGGTATACTTGAGGAAAAAGAGGAGTAAATACGCGTTTTGATGGATCCCGACCCCCCCCCTCCCGTTCATGGGCAGCTGGGCCCAGATTTCCCATGAATTAAGTCCGTCTGTGACAGGTCTCAAGTTCAACTTTTTTATATTTGGGGAGTTATATCTATGGATGAAGATTTTGGTTTAACAGCAACAAATAAGACGACGCAACGTACTTCTTTAATCGACAGTGGAAAACTGGAGTCTTCTGTCATATGATCGATGATATACCGTTCTTAATGAATTGTGATAAAGGGGGATTAGGCTGCTGCGATTTGGTTTATTGCACTTGTTATTACCTTGCTAACGGAAAAGAGGTTTAACGGGTCGGACTGGCTGTCAGACCATTAGTAGTAGAATACGATGGAACTCAAGCTATTCGAGCAAGATCTTTAACATTTCTTTTGATTTCTGCTTGCGGTTTGTTTACATTTAAAGTGGAATGATTACAAATTAGGCTATTTCAATACTCATTTGGTTATTGCGGATGTGAAATATGTTGGTTCTAAAGCAGTTTGTGTAGAAAATGTGATACACATTTTACTTTCACAATCCACGTCCGAGCGTTTGCGCACTTGTTGCCGTATCCCGACAATTCGTCAACCCAATTTTTACACAGTTTTATTTAAGCATTTATTTCAGGTCGTATCTTGTAGAGTTTATTAGTTACTTTGTTGTCATTCTTCTGTATTTTCGTAAATATTTCCATATTGACCTCTTCTAACTGGGCCATTTGGAACTGAATTTGATTGATTGATAAGAAGGAGCCGACTAAACCAACGGCTAATCCCGGCCCCTGGAACCATCCGAGTTTTGGAATAGGTTGGGGATAACTCGTGAACCAATACAAGTATCAAGTTCAAACTTGGCACACTAGTGGGTATTGTGGTCTAGTTGTGCCTATTGGGGGTCCCACTCCCCCGCCCCAGCTGGGTTCAGGGGCAAATCGGCCCAGATTTCCCAGTGAATAATGTTCATAAATTGAGCAGAACTGGACATAGGAATTCCTTGTACATGTAGATCCTACGGCTGGGAAATTGCTTTTAAAGTTACACCTCCCCCACCCACCCCGTTCATGGGCAACTGGGCTCAGATTGACCAAGAGCAACGTTCGTTACCCGTGACAGGAATCACAGGTATCAAGTTGAAACTCGGTAAGTTTGTGAGCATTAGGGTCTGTTTTTACTTTCTGCGGGTCCCAAACCCACTTGGTTCAGGGGCAATTGGGCCCAGATTGCCCATTTTTTAACTTGAAAATAACTGGAGATAAGGAGATGAAATTCCTTTGTGCTTTTGGATCATAGGGGTTGGGGATATATATGTGGTAGTTGACCCCCCCCCCCCCACCCTTCCCGGTCATGGGCAAGTGGGCTCGAACTGTCCATGAAAAAAGTGTTTGACCCGTGACCGGAATCAGACTCTAAGCTGGGATACTTGAGAAAAAAGAGGTGTAAATACGCATTTTGATGGGTCTCGACCTCCTCCCCCCCCCTCCGCAGCTGGGCCCAGACTTTCCATAGGTTAAGTTCGTTTATGACAAGTCTCAAGTCCAACTCTTGTATAGTTAGGGAGATATATCTACAGATGAGGATTTTGGTTTAACAGCAACATAACGCAATGTACTTTAATCTTTAATGAACAGTTGGAAACCGGACTGTTTTGTCATATGATCGATAATATGCCGTTCTTAATGAATTGGGACAAAGTGGTTATTAAATTGCGACAAGGGGGTATTAGGGTGCTACAATTTGGTTTATCGCACTTGTTATTACCTCGCCAAAGGAAAAGAGGTTTAAAGGGTCGGACTGGCTCAAGCTGTTCGTGCAGGATCTTCAATATTTCTTTGGATTTATATTTGTGGTTTGTTTGCAAACAAAGCTTTTAAAGTGGGATGATTACAAATTAGGTTCTTTCAGTACTTGCTTGGTTATTGGCATGTGAAATGTCTTGGTTCTAAAGCTGTTTGTATATAAAATGTGATAAACATTTTACTTTCACACTCCTCGTCTGAGCACTTGCGAACTTGTTGGTAAACCAAGATACACTTGTGTGTCCCGTTCGCCCACCAGCAATCGTCAGTAAGTAACCCCTTAGTATGCCGCGGTCCTGGCATGCATGGAAATGTCCGAATTCCAACCACGTTCCGGTTCAGATGTTGTGACGTAAACTTTCCAAAAAACCTGCCAACGAGATTCGTGACGTAATTCCTTTCACACCTAGAGACGTCTGGAATGCATTATCTGACTTTTTCTCGTTTGTCAAAAAAGTTTTGGTAGTATGACTTAGAAAGATAAAATCACGAGTCCATAATCAGTTGTTCACAACTTAGATATTGACAAGAGCTTCTAGTAAACTATAATTTTGTCAGTTCGTGTTTTCCCTTAAAGCACACATGACATCATCTTACATCTTTCAGCTGATTTATAGTCGGCTTTTAGATTGTATTCGAATGCAAGCGCTTTACAATCAATAATTCTTTCCTATTACCAAGAACAAATAAGCAAATAGAAGCTCCGTCTTTTTTCCCATGCAGCGACTATGGATACCCCGACAAAATCGAGCTAAAGGTACCGCTGAGCTTTGAGTTGATGCCCGTGTACTTCCCTCTTCGTCGCTGCGTATAGAGAGATTGCACCCTACCCGACGAAAACGGATATTGCTACACCATCATCACGGGATCATAAAAAAAAAATAACATTGGGAGGTATAGGACTTTCAACTTTGGAATTAAATTATGGCCGTTTGATCATCATTCTGACCCAGGGACTTGCTGGAAATGTTAATTGGGCTATTCCTTAATTGTATAATTCTGTTTTTGCAAAAGAGCTGCAATGGACGTACGAGCTTGTAGGCTTCAAAGTTTTAACACAAAACGGAGTCTCGAATCCTATTGGTCGGTTATGACGTGTTATTCGAAAACCAACCAATAGGAAGCAGTACTCGTCTTTATAGTGAAAGTTTCAAGCCTTCAAACTCTCATTTCTAAAAAAAACTTTTATATAAATATGTGATTATACAATTAAGAAAAAGCTAGGAATCGTTTCCAGCTATTGACAGGCTTATAATAGTAATAAAACATGGATAAATTGGTCTCAAAGCCCAAAGCCCTATACTTCACAATGTTAAATTACTCTTTTTCTACTCCTATCCTTTTTCGTCGGGTAGGCTACAATCTGTCTATTTCAGAATTATATATGTAGAAAGCGTGCATGAACCGCTCTGTAGTGCGTCACATGTGACATCACAATGGTAGACAACCAACAAGCTGTTACTCTCGAAGTTTCTTCTTCCAGGCGCTACTATAACTGTTTGTAGAGATAATGAAGTGTGACGTTCTGCTAGCTCCTGGTATTAACTAAACTTTAGCTGATTATCTACGGCCCGTGACGTTTTCATGACGTCATGAAAGAAATAGGAAAATTCGATTAAATTAATGTTGCAGAATATATATTCGGATCTATATATAGAGCCGGCGGCCAGCGAGGCGCCGGACGCGTATACACTTATAAACCGTTCTAGGGACGATCAGTTCCGTTCGTAAACGGAAAATATAGAATTTTGTATGAAGTCACGACCCGTAGATAATTGTCTAAAGTGTAGTCAGCATTGTAGCTCCTACCTCGCTCGTTTGCATCTGGTAGGGTATCGGGAATCTATTCGACATGGTCGTCTTAGAGATATAGGGAGACGGAGGTTCTTGTGGTCAGGGGCGTCGCAAGTGCATTTTCGGTGGGGGGTGCAGGGCCAAAATTTTTACCGAATCTGTCAAAATTTTTACCGAATCCTAGAAACCGAGAATTCGAACTTTACATTAAGGATTACGTAGAAAGAGAAACAATAAAGGGCAGCATGAAAGGCGATAAGCCAACTATTAGGCGGCGTTATGGCGAAGCCAACGTGGAGATTATTTCCCGGGCATGATTGCAGTAACAGCTTCTATCTTTTGTAGCCAATAGAAAATTAAATCGAGCACCGCACTCAAAATTTTTCGAAATCTAGTTTTTTTCCTGTGGCTAGAATTTAACCGCTTCTCTTACATTCTAAGAAGTTCCAGGAACCGGATGGAGCGACGTTCCGGCTGCAGCAGCAACTGTAGTCTAGTCAATATACTACCTATGATGATATAAAGTGAGCGCCGCATGCGCGATTTTTTTTTTGCTTTTTCCTGCCAAATTTAAATTCCATCCAAATCCTAGCTTTTAATGTTTCGAAATCTCAATCCTAAAACTGGCTTAAAACCCCAGTCAAATGATGCGCAAAACACAGAATATTACGAAAGCCGCTGCAGACTGAATTTTCGAAATATTTATGATTAGATATTCTTTTTGGGATTCCCAATAACAGTATGAAATCATAGATCATCCCTTTTGTCTGCGATCAGTGCTTCACTCGACCCCTTCCGAGTTTCGAGGTTCGTGATAACTTCCGAATCCTGACAGTTATAGCGAATAAATTACCGAATCCCAGTTATTATACCAAATAAGGTTTAGTCCGATAGCATGTTCAGGATTCTGTATAACTACCGTATCCCGGTTATTATACCGAACTGTTTTGGTATCGAAAGACTACCGAACAATATTCATATTCGGTACGCTTTCGTCGAAACTGGAACACAAATTGGGATTCGTGGTTAACTTTCTAATCCTGAAAATTATACCGAATAAATTACCGAATCCCAATCATGATACCAAATAATTTTGAACCGATAGCTTATTCGAGATTCTGGGTAACTACCGAATCTCCTTAAATATACCGAATAGTTCCGGCATTGAAACATTACCAAATGATTTCAATAAATTCTCTCACCAAGTTCGTGATAACTACCGAATACTGGCAATTATACTGAATCCCGATCATTGTACCGAAGAGATTTGTACCGTTAGCCTATTTAGAATTATGTATAACTACCGAATTTCCGTAAATGTATCCAATAGTTCCGCTATCGAAAAAATACCGAACAAATTTAGTCAAATTTTGGGCCTTCCCAAAATTTCACCGAATCTCAAAAAGGTGGGGGGGTGCTGCACCCCCTCCCCCTTGCGACGCCCCTGCTTGTGGTTCTTTGTTTTGGTGGTACCAGATGGCTCATGGACGGTCTGGTGATTTGAGTTGGGTTGTTGCAGAGTTTTTAAAAACGTAAAGGTCAAGGCTTTAATTCTTGGCACTACCAGGTTGCAGAATATGCAGCTGACCAGGACGTGGTCTTTTCTGTTTGTTGGCCTTGAAGCCTCTAAAGCAGAGTACCCATATCGGAGGCTGACCGATTTCAAAATAAGTTCACCGTAAAGATCTGGCGACATAAACTCGGGGTTGTATATTACCCTTTCCTCCGCGAGTTTCAGATCTGAAACCCGGCCTGAACAACGCGTCAAAAGGGCAGCCTCAAACGTTTCCCACGAAACCTTGGAAAAAACACTCAAATTTTCAGACCAAGCAGACAGAGGTGGTAAAAGTCTGCTTTCCAAAATCATGAGCTGGCTTTCCCACTCATTAACCTCCACAAATCGCATCTTAGATTTGGCTGTCTTGAGCCAAACCACTGGATCGGACTCTCCATCAAACTGAGGGATATCTTTGGCTATTTCCAAGCGAAGTCGAACTTGGGCCAAAGATACATCTGCTACTGAGTGGTATGTTGGCATTTGCTGATGGTGCCTTTCCAAGAAGTTAGATGGTCGTGGGTCGTGGGACTGGGAGGGTTGGGGGTAAAAATGATGGGGGGCCAAAGGGGTTCCAACAGGCTGAATGGGCTGTGAAGGCGCTGGATTGGACGGGTAATGATGCCAGTTGTGAGGATGAATATTCGGCTGGGATTGATTTTGGGGGTAAGGATCAAACGCCGAAGTGGCTGGGTTCGGATCAATTTGGCCTTGGGAAGAGAGTCGAAATCTTTGAAGTAAAGAAGTAACATTACTCATCAATTCCAACAGGTCAGGCTGCGACAGAGCAGGCTGCGAAACAGCTGGCACTGTTTGGTTGGGCAAAGAGTGTGTGGGGACAGCTAAGTGCTGTGACGAAACCGTTGGCAGCTGAGAGCTAGTCACAAGCGGCTGTGAAAGGACAGCTGAAGGCTGAGCAAAAACGCCAGAAAACTGGGAATAATGAGCAGAAGGCTCAGAAGTTCTTGCTGGAGGATTAATGGGCTGGAAGGAGTTTAATGGGGCCAAAGAAGGTGCTTCAGAATGAAAGGTCGAGTAGGGTGGGGGTGGATCCTCAGTCGCCATGATATTTGGGGTGATCGGGGGGGAGTCAAAAGGGCCCCGACCGGTAACACGGTTTGGAATCATGAATAAGCTAGATACTATCTTTATATCTTTAACTTATTCAATATAATCAGAATACTTCTTACTTTTTAGATTTAATTCAATGTAATAAACAAAAATATCAAAGAGAAATCTCCCAAATGAGATTCAAAAAAAAAATATGAGAGAAAAGAGAAGACTGACCAGGGACCAATATACAATGGGGGTAACAACCAATAAAGTAAACACTACCATATGACAACTTGTAAATAAAAAAAAAAATATGTGAGGTTCCAACTCTTCTAACCTAAATACCAAATGTGAATTATTACCACATAAATCTCTCATTTTATGAGGTATTTTTAATTCTTGAAGAATATTTTTGTCAAAAAACTAAGAAATATGACTGGAATATTACATATCATATAAAAAAAACATCTCACACAAATGGGTTATTCATTGTTTGTTTAACATACAGCCTCATAGAAAGATACATGGTCCTTAACCTATGACATTACTTTTTAGTTCACTCACTATGACTTCAATGTCATATACAAATCTCTATCATTAAGAGAATAGCCCATCAGGTAAGGGGGAGGGGGGAATAATAAAACTACGTGAAGGGGCATGGTCACAATGTGACTCATCATCTCTCAATAAAGCCTTATAATAAAGGCTAATACCTTCTTGCCTTCTGACAAAGGTCTTAGAACAGTGGTGCTATATCTCAGGGAGAGGGGAACATAATAACACAGGGACTAATAGCACCACAATTCATCTCAATAAATATGCCTATAGGGGGGGAAGGGTCTCCCAACTTAACCTAACGACCCACTTATTAAGGAAACATAAGGGATACATTGCCAGGAAAGTAGGTTGACTAAAAAAAAGTGAGGCCTACTGATACCATATCAACAAGCATACAAGGGGGGGAGGGTCTCCAACTTAGCTAACCAACCCAGTTATAAAGTAAACATAACGGATAAACTGGCAGCAAAGAAGGATGACTAAAAAAAAATAGGGGACACAATCGTACCACTAAACTATATTCACATTCATAAACATCATCTGTAATGTCAGAACAGGTCATAATTCTGTCATAACAGGAAAATATGGACGTAACATCCATTTCCATACAAAATTCTAATCTGTGAGGCTATTTGTTAGCTCAGGTCACGATTCCTGACTAACACAAACAACGATGACAACAAAACCACTGGTGAAAAATACCTATGAAAATGCTCCACATAATTCATGAAAGATAAATTCCTGATCAGGGAATAATATATCATAAATATTCATCAAAAAATAATATGTAACAGTCATACTAACTATTAACCAGCCCAAGAAGTTACAAAACTTCTGGCAAATGCAATCTTAATGGACCCATCAATCATGCTATTAGTGGAACCTCACCTAATAAATATCCTTAATTACCCAAAATAAAAATATTATTACCCATATTTTTACTCATAAATAGAGGACTTGCCTCACTTATCTGGGGCATACCTCAAGAAAAATGGGGATATTAGGCCTAAGTTGTCATAAGGTAACGCTTACTTTAAACTAAACGATAAAAAAGTCCAGTACTACAAACCAAAGCGTAAATCGACCAAAATTTAATTTTTAAGTTATTTTCCCCCTTAAATCTTATAATAATTCCCCATTCTTGCTATTAAACCTATAATTTATTCCAAACAATAAACAAATTCCCAAAAATTTTAGTTTACGTTCTTCGAAAAAAAAAATCCAAAGTTTTTACTTTACGTTCTTCGAAGAAAAAAAAATCAGAAAATTTTACTTTACATTCTTCGACAAAAAAAATTGCAAATTTACTTTTAACCTATTATTATAATAAAGCAATGGGGAAAAAATCCAAAAACCCACTTCATGTACCATAGTTACGACAATGGTGTGGGGAAAAAAAAAAATCCAAAATCCACTTCTTATATCATTGATACGACAATGGTGCGGGGAAAAAATCCAAATCCCACTTCTGAAACCATTGTTACGATGACTGTATTTGTATATGGAGTTTGCACTCTCAAACCTGATGTTATGGCGAGGGGTGTAGTAAGCCGGACATAAGATGGTAAATGTCCAGGTAAACAATCATCGGAGTCAGGATGGCCTAGGGCGTTGGTGGCCTACTACACGTGCAGAACTTCACGGGTTCATTATGGATTCCCCTGGTCGATTCACACTATGGTTTGCATACCGAACACAAAACAGGTTATCAACCACCCATCATACACTAGGCCTTACAGGCCAGCCCACTCTAAGGAGCTTAACAAAGACTCATAGAAGTGACCTATGGTCCGTAAGTAAACAAAAGGTTTTATTAATAGATGTACTTACAAAAGAACAATCTTTAAGTTAAAAGAGTTGTTACCCGGCCGGGAACCGGGAAAGAAGTCTTTAGAAGAAGGTGACTCACACCCGGCGTGGCCAGAGAGTTAATAAATAATGCGAAAGAGTGGCCGCGACGGTATAAAAGATAAAAGACACAGGCAATGGAAGGGAGTAACGCTGCCTAGCGGCGGCATAAGGAAAACGTACGGAATGCAGATGGCATCACCGTAACATACCTCCCCTCCATATTGAGTCCGTGACCCACGGACTTAAAAGTTAAGCACCAGATTAACAAACTTTTGGCATCCATCTGCTAAAAGTTAACCATAAATGTTACATAAATCTGACCTTAGACCCAAATTAAAATATATTATTTTTAAAGTTTAGAGAAATACAAGAGGGTGGAGTGGCGATGTAGAGTCGGCATGGTGGTTCGTCAGCTTTGTGGTTTGAGGGGTCAGCTGGTACGGGCATAGCAAAAGCGGATGGTGTTGGTGTTGCTGGAGCGGCATAGGCGATGGGTGGTCTTGCAGGCGGGGAAGATGTTGGTGAACAGGTGGAGCTGTTAGCTGGTACCGGTATGGCAAAAGCGGATGGTGCTGGTGTTGCGCTGGAACGGTGTAGATGGTGGATGGTGATGTTGCATAAGCAAGCGGGAAAGATGGTGGTTAAAGCTGGAGCTGGTTAATTAGGTGGCCGAAGACTGCGAGTTGGCTGGGCAGGTGGAGCGTACTCTGGCGAGATGTGCGTCGCAGAGCTGGTACGGGCGCTGGATAGGACGATGTTGATTCAGGCGCTGGATATGATGATGTTGGTTTAGGCTGGAGCTGATATTGTCTAAGGCTGGAGGTGATGGAAATGGTGCTGCCTATGCTGGATTTGCGCTGGGCTGCTGGAAATGGCCGAAGTTGCGCTGGGCTGCTGATGTGCCGCGTACTGATCCACCCTCAGGGGACAATAAAAAGAAAGGAACAGGGGATTGTTTTTAAAGTTTAATTAATTTTATGTAATGTTAAGTGAATTCTATAAAAGTGAAAAAAAAAAAAGAATTGGTCAGATTCTTCGTATATAAAAGATACGAAAATAATTATACCACCCGATGTCCACCCAATAAAGGAAAAACCACCCGAATGCCAGTTTGGGGTTAACAGGTGCTAAACTCCTAAGTCCAACAAAACTTCATATAAATAAATAATAAACAATATTGACCAAAGTGGATAATGGCAGAAGGCTTAATTTAATATAACGGCAAAATGCCAAAGTTAAATTGATATAGAGGCAGAAGGCCAACATAACAAACATAATATATATAACAGTGACAAAATGCCACAAAATCCATCATGAGATCATGAATCTCTGCAAATACTTGGCCAGAAGGGCATAATTTGCAAAAAAATAAGCCACAAAGGCAACAACAAAGAAGGAACTTGAACTTGAGCTTGTCAGAAAAACAAAGGACTGTACATTTAGGCGAAACCGGCCTCGGCCACACAGGCAGTACATAAACATTAAATAATAAAAAGGAGGGAACACTAGCGACGGCTAGTCGACCACACAGGCAAATATCACAAGAGAACCGAACTAGGCCACACAGGCAGTACATAACGTAACACAAAAGAAACGATGTTCGTGGCTTATCGGCCACACAGGCGAATAGAACTGAGCCGAACAGAATTGGCCACACAGGCAGTACAAACATTAAAGTGGTATAAAGAGGGAACACTAATGGCGGCTTGTCAAGCACACAAGCGAGTATGGACAGAGCCGAGCCGAACTTGGCCGAATATGCTAAACACACAAAATAGTAGGCAATCTGCCATGATGGGCCTTATGAATTGTGGCCGCAGGTACGCGAAACTATTACGGTAAACTATTTACATCAGATGTCAGTGTCACATCAGGGTAGAGGGTTTGAAAACGGCCAGGCTGCAAAGGCATATATGCCGCTGGCGGAGTAAATGGCGCATTGGCGCAGAAATGTATAAATGTCACGTCAGGGTTGGAGATGTCGCCGTGTCTGGGGGACAGGTCTAATGTCTGTGGTCGTGAGAGGCATACCGCTCAGGTGGGTTGCGGTGCCTGACCGAACGTCGCAGCTCCGGAATGGGCTGGGTGGAGGTCGACGGAATGGGAGAAGTTGGTGGGTCGACGAAAGACGCTGCCGTAGTCGGGATAGGCAGGACTGGAGCGTTGAAGACTTCAGGGGGGGATGGGGAAGGGATGAAGATGGGTCGGTCGTGCAGCGTCGGGGACGGTAAGGGAGTCCCATACCAAGACGAAGTAGGCGTCGGCTCGAACTCGTCGCGTTGGACAGAAGCAGCCGGCGGATTTATTGGGGATTCATTAAGGTTAGATTCCGAATTATTAGAAGTTGTTGAAGTTAAAGGCTGGGCTAAAGCCTGGGATGATTGATTTGACTGAATACTATCTCCTGAATCTGAATCAAATGCCAATTGGTAGAAAAGACGGCTATCGTTCCCTTCTAAGCGAAGAGCGCCTCGAAAACGGCTGGCTGTGATAACCGGGGTATTCGGAGTAGGGTCATTTGGTCGAAATGGAGTCCTGTACTGTGTATTTGGGGTTGAGATTCTACGAGAGTTAGTTACAGGACTGTCTGAATCATTATCACTAGGCCCAATAGAATGTGCAGAGTGCGCATCTAGGTCTGAATTTAACCTCGAAAAAGATGATGGCCGGCTGTGGCTACTGTCCATGGATCCTCGAGTAGAGCCGAGAATAGGCGAGAACACCAGTTCGCAGGAGCCGTTAGATGGGCTCACCTGTAAAATGAACGAGTCTGGGGCTTCACCCCCTAAAACGTTTCTACTATCTGGCGTGACGCCATCATTAGACAGTCGTAGTTCAGCTGCCGGCGGGTCATTGGGCACATGCGGCGAACTACGATTGTCCGCAGGCGACAGAGGCCTAGAAGGTGGTGAGTCAGATCGCGAGGAGGGAATTTGGGGGGACGGTGGAGATACGCGTACCAACGGAGGAGAAACGGGGGTTCCAGATTCTACAATAAACGTTTCCTGGCCTTCTGGTAAATTTTTAACAAGACATGAAATTAGCCGAAAGGATTTGGGGTTCACCCGGGTTCTGAAAACCGGATTGATCATTATGCGAGGAGGCGCTTCAGGTTCTGGTTCCTCGACAGGAGGACCAGAAATGTCAGGGCTGGCAAAGGAGAGCGGGCATCCCTCTGTCAGTATAGTCTTGTCAAGTCCGGGGGTTAGTAGCAAGTCAGTTGCAGTCGAGGGAGTCACTGACAGTGCAGAAACCAAAACCTTAGTATCACGAAACCATAAGTCATCTGTGACGGGGTCAAACATGAGACCGACCGACCTGATAAACGGGCGACCAATCAAAGCAGGGTAACATAACTTGGGGACAATCAAGAACCAATCAGAACAGTTTCTACCAAGGATTGAAAAGGTTAGCAGTACTTCACCCAGTATGTGTAGTGGTCCAGCAAGGGTTGTAGCTCCAGCTGAAGATACAGGCCGTCGCGTGACTACTGAGCTTGGAGGTAGCTCCTCCATTGTGCTCTCACTGATAAGGTTGCATTCGGCTCCAGTGTCATAGAGTGTTGAGACAACCTGGGAACCTAAATGCAAATCTACGAACGAGAGGCAGGAAGTATGACGAAGGCTACATACAAGACAAGGGGTTAAAGCAGGGAGGGACGACAACGAGGGGGACGGTAAACCGGGAAAGAAGTTCTGGGATTGGTGAGGTTGGCTGGTGATCGGTATTTGGGGCACATTCTCCACCCCACTTGGGTTGCGCCCGTTCACATTTAAAGGAGCCTGACTTCGACCCATACTCTTGTCAGGGCACCACTGAACCCTGTGACCAACCCTTAGACAAAAGGTGCAAACTGGTTCACCATTCATCATCAATTCTTGGCGAATGGGTGCGGGAGTCGAGCGATAGTTATTGTGCCCTTGATGCGGACCCTGGCTCCTCTGATATCCGTAGCCCTGATATTGTCTAGGCCTAAAGTTGTTCTGCTGTGGACCTCTAGGCGTGTAGTTGTTATACCGCGGTCGATTATTTTGGCGATCTTGGCCATAATTCTGTGCCCTTGACCTGTACTCAGACTGGCCTTGACCGAAGCTCTGAGGTTGTGGCACATAATTATGGCTGCCTTCCCTAGGATGGTTGTCATGAGGGGAGTACCTGTGATCCTGTGATTGGGGTTTGGGAATGAACGGGTTAGGATTAGTGGGTTGGGTCGTTAGAGCATTTACGACCTTAGCTTGAGACAAAGACTGCTCATGCAATTGTCTTTGTGTTCGCTCAAAGCTCACCTTCCGCAAAACTTCGATACCCTCAGAGATGGAACGGATGGGCCTTTTACGGATCTCGTCAAAATAAATGGTTGGTAGGCCCCTTACAAACTCAGCTATATAGACCTTGAGTGCTTCTGGCCTTGAAGCCTCTAAAGCAGAGTACCCATATCGGAGGCTGACCGATTTCAAAATAAGTTCACCGTAAAGATCTGGCGACATAAACTCGGGGTTGTATATTACCCTTTCCTCCGCGAGTTTCAGATCTGAAACCCGGCCTGAACAACGCGTCAAAAGGGCAGCCTCAAACGTTTCCCACGGAACCTTGGAAAAAACACTCAAATTTTCAGACCAAGCAGACAGAGGTGGTAAAAGTCTGCTTTCCAAAATCATGAGCTGGCTTTCCCACTCATTAACCTCCACAAATCGCATCTTAGATTTGGCTGTCTTGAGCCAAACCACTGGATCGGACTCTCCATCAAACTGAGGGATATCTTTGGCTATTTCCAAGCGAAGTCGAACTTGGGCCAAAGATACATCTGCTACTGAGTGGTATGTTGGCATTTGCTGATGGTGCCTTTCCAAGAAGTTAGATGGTCGTGGGTCGTGGGACTGGGAGGGTTGGGGGTAAAAATGATGGGGGGCCAAAGGGGTTCCAACAGGCTGAATGGGCTGTGAAGGCGCTGGATTGGACGGGTAATGATGCCAGTTGTGAGGATGAATATTCGGCTGGGATTGATTTTGGGGGTAAGGATCAAACGCCGAAGTGGCTGGGTTCGGATCAATTTGGCCTTGGGAAGAGAGTCGAAATCTTTGAAGTAAAGAAGTAACATTACTCATCAATTCCAACAGGTCAGGCTGCGACAGAGCAGGCTGCGAAACAGCTGGCACTGTTTGGTTGGGCAAAGAGTGTGTGGGGACAGCTAAGTGCTGTGACGAAACCGTTGGCAGCTGAGAGCTAGTCACAAGCGGCTGTGAAAGGACAGCTGAAGGCTGAGCAAAAACGCCAGAAAACTGGGAATAATGAGCAGAAGTTCTTGCTGGAGGATTAATGGGCTGGAAGGAGTTTAATGGGGCCAAAGAAGGTGCTTCAGAATGAAAGGTCGAGTAGGGTGGGGGTGGATCCTCAGTCGCCATGATATTTGGGGTGATCGGGGGGGAGTCAAAAGGGCCCCGACCGGTAACACGGTTTGGAATCATGAATAAGCTAGATACTATCTTTATATCTTTAACTTATTCAATATAATCAGAATACTTCTTACTTTTTAGATTTAATTCAATGTAATAAACAAAAATATCAAAGAGAAATCTCCCAAATGAGATTCAAAAAAAAAATATGAGAGAAAAGAGAAGACTGACCAGGGACCAATATACAATGGGGGTAACAACCAATAAAGTAAACACTACCATATGACAACTTGTAAATAAAAAAAAAAATATGTGAGGTTCCAACTCTTCTAACCTAAATACCAAATGTGAATTATTACCACATAAATCTCTCATTTTATGAGGTATTTTTAATTCTTGAAGAATATTTTTGTCAAAAAACTAAGAAATATGACTGGAATATTACATATCATATAAAAAAAACATCTCACACAAATGGGTTATTCATTGTTTGTTTAACATACAGCCTCATAGAAAGATACATGGTCCTTAACCTATGACATTACTTTTTAGTTCACTCACTATGACTTCAATGTCATATACAAATCTCTATCATTAAGAGAATAGCCCATCAGGTAAGGGGGAGGGGGGAATAATAAAACTACGTGAAGGGGCATGGTCACAATGTGACTCATCATCTCTCAATAAAGCCTTATAATAAAGGCTAATACCTTCTTGCCTTCTGACAAAGGTCTTAGAACAGTGGTGCTATATCTCAGGGAGAGGGGAACATAATAACACAGGGACTAATAGCACCACAATTCATCTCAATAAATATGCCTATAGGGGGGGAAGGGTCTCCCAACTTAACCTAACGACCCACTTATTAAGGAAACATAAGGGATACATTGCCAGGAAAGTAGGTTGACTAAAAAAAAGTGAGGCCTACTGATACCATATCAACAAGCATACAAGGGGGGGAGGGTCTCCAACTTAGCTAACCAACCCAGTTATAAAGTAAACATAACGGATAAACTGGCAGCAAAGAAGGATGACTAAAAAAAAATAGGGGACACAATCGTACCACTAAACTATATTCACATTCATAAACATCATCTGTAATGTCAGAACAGGTCATAATTCTGTCATAACAGGAAAATATGGACGTAACATCCATTTCCATACAAAATTCTAATCTGTGAGGCTATTTGTTAGCTCAGGTCACGATTCCTGACTAACACAAACAACGATGACAACAAAACCACTGGTGAAAAATACCTATGAAAATGCTCCACATAATTCATGAAAGATAAATTCCTGATCAGGGAATAATATATCATAAATATTCATCAAAAAATAATATGTAACAGTCATACTAACTATTAACCAGCCCAAGAAGTTACAAAACTTCTGGCAAATGCAATCTTAATGGACCCATCAATCATGCTATTAGTGGAACCTCACCTAATAAATATCCTTAATTACCCAAAATAAAAATATTATTACCCATATTTTTACTCATAAATAGAGGACTTGCCTCACTTATCTGGGGCATACCTCAAGAAAAATGGGGATATTAGGCCTAAGTTGTCATAAGGTAACGCTTACTTTAAACTAAACGATAAAAAAGTCCAGTACTACAAACCAAAGCGTAAATCGACCAAAATTTAATTTTTAAGTTATTTTCCCCCTTAAATCTTATAATAATTCCCCATTCTTGCTATTAAACCTATAATTTATTCCAAACAATAAACAAATTCCCAAAAATTTTAGTTTACGTTCTTCGAAAAAAAAAATCCAAAGTTTTTACTTTACGTTCTTCGAAGAAAAAAAAATCAGAAAATTTTACTTTACATTCTTCGACAAAAAAAATTGCAAATTTACTTTTAACCTATTATTATAATAAAGCAATGGGGAAAAAATCCAAAAACCCACTTCATGTACCATAGTTACGACAATGGTGTGGGGAAAAAAAAAAATCCAAAATCCACTTCTTATATCATTGATACGACAATGGTGCGGGGAAAAAATCCAAATCCCACTTCTGAAACCATTGTTACGATGACTGTATTTGTATATGGAGTTTGCACTCTCAAACCTGATGTTATGGCGAGGGGTGTAGTAAGCCGGACATAAGATGGTAAATGTCCAGGTAAACAATCATCGGAGTCAGGATGGCCTAGGGCGTTGGTGGCCTACTACACGTGCAGAACTTCACGGGTTCATTATGGATTCCCCTGGTCGATTCACACTATGGTTTGCATACCGAACACAAAACAGGTTATCAACCACCCATCATACACTAGGCCTTACAGGCCAGCCCACTCTAAGGAGCTTAACAAAGACTCATAGAAGTGACCTATGGTCCGTAAGTAAACAAAAGGTTTTATTAATAGATGTACTTACAAAAGAACAATCTTTAAGTTAAAAGAGTTGTTACCCGGCCGGGAACCGGGAAAGAAGTCTTTAGAAGAAGGTGACTCACACCCGGCGTGGCCAGAGAGTTAATAAATAATGCGAAAGAGTGGCCGCGACGGTATAAAAGATAAAAGACACAGGCAATGGAAGGGAGTAACGCTGCCTAGCGGCGGCATAAGGAAAACGTACGGAATGCAGATGGCATCACCGTAACATGTTGACCTGGTTATAAATTTCACTGCGTAGGTTCTAAAAATAGTGACTTCAGTGGCCGCAATTAGTTTGCTCTTATGTTTTGGCGATCCGAAAACGTAAGTGGAGGGATACCTATGACATCGCAAAAGTTGTCCGTTTGTCCGTCCGTCTGTCAGCACGATAAGTCTCGAAGGGAATGAGATATTTTCATGAAACTTGGTGTGAGGATTCTTTGAGCCAAGAGTCAAGTCAAGTTCGTAGATGGGCTCTTTAGCCCTATATTTAGGGGTGAGGGAGGGGGATCAAATTAAGGGGCAAACAAAATATTTTTAAACAGCTAATGTGATAGTCGATTATGGGGTAAGAAGACATGCTGAACACGATGGTGAAAATCATTTTCTTGCCGGATAAGCAGTTCGTCCGGAATCTGGCAAAATAAGGAAAATTGGTTAGTGGTTTGGCTGGTCCCAAGACAGTTTTTGGTTATTGGTTATTGGTTGGTTATTGGTTGGTTATTGGTTTTGTTTGAAGTTGATTAGATGTTCAATTATGGGGTAAAAAGACATGCTGAACACGATGATGAAAACCACCGGAAAATGTGCTAAAAGTGAAAGTTTTGTTTGAAGTTGATTAGATGACAGATTTAGGGCTAAGAAAAGCTGAGTCTGTATATGACAATCATTTTTTATCCGGACATATAATTCGTCCGGAATTCGGTTGAAACCGTAAATTTATAAGTTAAAGTTTTATTTGAAGTTACTAGATGTTCTTTATAGGGATAAGGAGATACGCTGAATTCATTTCTGAATTGTTCTTTTTTTGCTGGACAACTAGTTCGCTCGGAATTCGGCCGAAACCGGAAATTTGGAAGAAGTAAAGCAGGAAGTTTCGGTCAGTATCGTCAAAATAGATATGGCTTATAGAGGTATATCTGAACTTAATTTTTCTCAGATGATTAGCGTGGCGAAGACTAGATCTGGCGAAGACAAGACCCAATTGTCTGGATCAATTATTAGACCGGGATCCCATCGAAACCTTAGGTCTTGTTTTTCTTCGAAAACACATACTTTTTACCTCATTTGCTTCCCCAGATTCACGATTCCGATCTCGAGGGTTCGGTCCTGATCCGTCCAAAACATTTTGCTAAAAAAGTGAAATGTAAGTGCCCGATTCCGGTAGGACATATATTCTGTGAAACTGAGCATTTGGTTCTAAAAAGACACACAGGGAGCTGACAATAAAGAACGGATGGGCAGAATTATCAGAGGTATTACTCCTATAGCAACGCGAATGAAATTGAGGGTATAAGGACTTACCTCTGACAAGTTCGTCATCGAAACGCGAGAGTATGCAATTGTCAATTTGTCCAGAATCCTCCAAATCTTTGGTGTCTTGGGACCGTTTCGTTTTGATTGAAGCTCGTTCACAATAGCTGGCGCAGAGCAAAATAACACTAGGGAGAAGCGCCAATACCTATTCTTTCCATGCTTCGCAAGCGGGTCATAGTCGTAGCGCCGCCCGTTAAGCTTGCGACATTTACAGCGAGAAGAACGTGCGGGTTTAGACATTTCTGTTAAAGCTACGATGCACTTTGCACACATCGAAGAAACAGGGGAGGTTGTATCTTTTTTGCTGTGTTCAGAATATGAAGTTATTGGAGCCAGCGCTGGTGCACGACTGGTTGAGTTTCAGTCAGTAGGGACGTTCTCTATCGTTAGTGGTGCCAGTGTCACTGCTACTTGAGTGTTTGTCCTTTTTTCCAAGTCTTGCCATTACTCCCTGGTGTTATTCTGAGCTGGCGTACTGTTAGCAGTGTTCTGATTGGTATGCTCGATGGATTATCAGAATTATTATTGATAAATAGCAGCGGTATGTTTATTTGAATGTCTGTTAACACTGGACTTTGCCATTTTCATTCACTGCCTGTGACAAAAGCCAACTATGAGTTAGCCAACGTAGGTGATTAAGGGCCTCTAAAAAACACCTGAATAGGTATTTTGGATCTTCATCCTACCATTTGTCCCAGAACTGCACTGCTCACATTTAAGTAACTGTTCAGATAAACATGCCTCTACTGTAATTCAAAAGTTGGTCTGGGATTATGATCTAATAAAAATGTGAAATATTACTGTTACAGAAAAATGTGAAATACTTCTGTTACAGAAAAATGTGAAATACTTCTGTTACAGAAAAATGTGAAATATTTCTATTACGATAAATAATAACCTTATAAACTTTTGGCATTTTTTCAAATTATTTTGTTTTAGATCGGTTTCAACGAAGGTCGCGAACTAGGAGTTCGCTACGGCTGCACTTTCCATGAAGTCTCAGCGGCCGATTGCAACTATCCAGATTTGAAATCCATATTCAACGGACTTTTTCAACAGTGTGTTAGAACATGTGCTAGTGTAAGGTGCGCTGATGAGTCGAGAGCTCGAAAACGACCTGTGCTCAGTGTGTCGAAAATGTTCCCTAGCTTCCGCAGGCCGGACGTGGTGTCACCGATTGAACGAAGGTGTAAAAGTGTTGCCAGTTCCCTACCGGATCTAGCAAGTACTTTAAAGGAAGTCTTTAAAAAGAAGTCGGTTTGATACTCGAACGGTTATACGTGTGTTCCTAGTTCCTTGCCGGACCTCACAAGGAAGTTAAAAGAGCCTTTACGACGCAGTCGGTTTGATACACCGACGGTTATACGTGTGTTACTAATTCCCAGCCGGACCTTACAAAGACTTTAAAGGAGCCTTTACGACACAGTCCGTTTGATACTCGGACGGTTATGCGTATGTTACCAATACCCAGCCGGACCTTACAAAGATTTTACATGCCTTTGACGTGCCTTTGAGATACAGTCGGTCTGATACTCGGACGGTTATACGTATGTTACCAATTCCCAGTCGGACCTTAAAGATATTAAGGAGCCTTTAAGACACAGTCAGTGTGATACTCAGAATACGTGTGTTACCAATTCCCAGCCAGAACTGGGTTTGGTAATCAGGCAGCCAAGTGTGCTCCTTTCCTAGGTTCTAACAGGGACCCATAAATGTCCTGTAATGACTCGCCATTCAGGGGGCTTGTCATTTCCTATGCTTCTATATTGCTATGTTGCCCGAGCCTCACCTAGTTTCCAAAAATTCCGCTTGCGTCGAATCGGCGTTTTTGCTCAGATAGACAAAATTGCCAGCATGCCACCAGGTACCTAAGCTAGGACAAGAGACCCAGGATACTCTTCCATTTCAGATAAATATTCCTAATTCAACACAAGAGCTGCGAAAAATTTTGTCTATCTGGATAGTCGGGTATTTTATCCCAGTGGGTATTTTTCGAACTATCTGACGCTCGGTCAAGAGCGCATCAGAAATCTCTTATTGACAAGCCCCCTGAATGGCGAGTCATTACAGGAAATTTATGGGTCCCTGGTTCTAAGTACTAGGAAGGCTACGAGAAGAGGAGTGTGTCTTACAGTGGAAACAGTTCTTTTTAACTTGCCAAGATGGACTTGGTGCGTCTTGTAATAGAAGTCGAAGTTTAAGGCTGCGTATATCCTTCAGACCGGGACGTAGTCTGAGGCTGGTGGCGGAATAGGGCGGTTTTTAAAAGGAATCTCTTGAGATCTTCTGCAGAACGACCCCCTATCAGTTGTCAGGGTCGATTAGTGAAACTGAAGTACAGTAGAGGTATGCTTATGTGAATGTTTGTTGACATTGGACTTAGCCATTTTCATGCACTTGATGTTTCTAATGCTAACCACCAATTAGCCCAAGTAGGTAATAAAGGGCATCTGGAAACACCTGGATAAGTATTTTGAATCTTCACTCTACCATTTAGCCTAAAACTGCACCGTTCACGTTAAAGTAACTGTTCACATAAACATACCTCCACTGTGTTCCTTTCACTGTCGGTCATTACTATTGGTAGTTGGAACAGTAAAATGGTGTGAAGTGGCCTTGGTGTAACTGTTAATTTTTGTTGTTTCCTGAGTACCTGGATAAAATAGCTTTTTTAGAATAATGATAGGAAATGGAATTTCATGGGTTGGCTGAAGAAAGATTACGCGCAAGAATCGAATGGCTGGGATTTATTCCGGATTGGCTTTCCGGCTTGCTAAAACCCTTCCCTTCCGTCGAAGCCACACATTAATGAGCGTTGCAGACCTGTGTCTGGTTAGGGTCATAGGTGCCAAGTACGGAAACATTTCGTATTCGAATTCTGTTCGAGATTCTGTTGTCCCAGCACTCCCTGCATGATGAAGCACTGTTTCGAGATCGAAGATTACTTCCCTCCTCGAAAATCATCCAATTGCTGGGTAGATGTTGAGCAAGCATAGCAGCAGCGATGATACTCTAAGACACTAGTTGCGTTTTTATCGAAGTTTTATTCGCCGTTCGCTTATAGCCAGTTGCTTAATTTCCGAATTCGAACGCCAATGAAGTTCACCGTTTGCTTAATCAGTGATTTTACTACTCCGGCAACTCTTGCCTGGTCGACATTTCTTCTACGATTCAAGCAAACTTCGAACTTGCTAGCTCTCGAAGTTCGACTGTCAGAGTTTGAAGTACAAAGAAACTGTGCTCGGGGACCAAAAACGGTATTTAAATAGAGACCTTTCAGTTTGAAGGTAACTTCAAACTTCGATCAAAAATGCAACTAGTTGTTCCCAACCTGTTCCGTATCGCGTACCCTCAATCAAGGTTAAAAAAAAGTTATGTACCCCTTTTTGACGAATTGTTTATTTTACTAATTTTTTTTACGACGGTCAGAACGTCAAAAAGACGATATTTGTTGTCGTCAATGATAAGGCATGTAAATCTGAAATTGTGTGCGATGGGGTATCTGATTTCGAGGACAATAGTGAAACTGAGTTAGGGACTCAAAAACGACTGAAGCGAGGTACTAAAGCTATAGAGGGTCTCTCGTACCCTTTCTGGTACGCATATCACCGGATGGGAACACTGCTCTAAGAGAACGTGAAGTATTGAGAAGGGTTTGTTAGTTTAGAGACATTAAAAGGTTTGTGCTGGTTCAAAATTTGTTGGGGCATGGTGTGATTTAAGCATGAAAATTAGCAGAAGACATAGACCGAGTGAAAGTTTTATGAACGGTATTGTTTGGTTATCCCTATCCTCAGGTTTCGGAGTTCCCACATCCGAGCGCCGTGCATCCACACATTTCCACATATTTGTCTTCACATTTGTGGAAACTTCGCGTTGTCAAATTTACACTGTCAGAAGTTTCATTACAGATTGCGCATAACACTTTCAAAAATAACACCTTTTCACTTAGAAATAAAGTGTTATGACCAATTAAGTTTATTCTATTTCGCACCTAGATCTCCAACAACACCTTCAATAGGTAAACATACTACACTGTCAGAAGTTACGTAACGACAACAGAAGTATGCGCGGTTTCAACAGATAACACTTTGGGATGTTATTTGTTATGTTTCTTTCGTTCCCGTTAGTATTTTTACCAATTGAAGGTGTTGTTGGAGATCTAGGCACGAAGTAGTGTAAACTTAATTGGTCGTAACACTTTATTTCAAAGTGTTATGGCTTAACGTTTATGTTATACAGCGAACCAACTATATGTAATAGATGGGCGAAATAATATATAAAAATAACGTAATCTCGGAGGTGTAGGCCGTAATGGTATTGAAGCCGGGTCAGGATGGCATTCCGAATGGTAGGCCTACACCAATTCCACAAACGCAGCCAAAGATAAAATTCCGGACGCGGTAAATTCATATCCGCTACCTCAATTTCGGTTCAGGCCCGAATCCCTCCAAGGGCTAAACCGGACAGATAGGTCGCCAGACCATTGCTAAGCCTCGAGACTAACCCAGCCAAAGGACGGAGTTTAGAACATTGTCATTTTAATACACATCTTAGGCCTAAAACAAAATATGAACGATAAATTATAACTTACTATAGTCTAATGACACGACGGGGTGAGATCCAAATCACGACTGCCCGAAATCAATGAAATGATCGCTCAAGCGATCGTTTCGGTAGCGAAGGTGATCTTTTATGGCGCCGTGCCGGAATGAAAGGGGTTACTAGTTAACTATTAAACAGTACTAAGGATAAGGACGCGACAGGGGAACAGATAAATCTGAAATAAATAAATAGGAAATTAGGGAGCCGGAATGTAAAGACGTCTCCATAACAAAAGTGAAAAGGTGTTATTCTTGAAAGTGTTATGCGCAATCTGTTATGAAACTTCAGGCAGTGTACTTAACGCTGTTTGCGCTTTTTGCTATGGAGTACTTACTAAACAATTTACTACCCAATGTCAACCGTGTTGATGTTTACCTTTTGAAAGAAATGGAGGAACCTATTGAAAGAAACCTGTTGAAAGAAAGTGATGGAATGGAATCCTTTCAATGCCAACACGTGACATTCTGCCGGATCTTAGTTTGTTTATCATACAATCGCATACAATCAAGAACCCTAGTACACTGTAGGAAGTTTCCTAACATTTACACAAGGATGCGCAGATTAACAGACATGAGATAAACACTATCTTTTGGCGTTAAAGATAAGTTTTATGATCCTATAAGTGTAATTTCTATAAAATAAAACCAGACATGCTTGCAACGCTGCTTTTAGCAAGTACGAGAAAACGCTTAAAAGGCCGTCACGAAATATTCTTTAAAGGCCACGTGAACAATGAAACCATACTTGAACACACCATGGAGAATGCATTTACAAACATGGCCACGGAGAGCATTCTTCTCCTGAGCGTGACGTTTTCAAATAGGGATGTTAGTTTCTGGAGGTTTGCACGTGCAGACTCCAAGACAAAACGCAATTCATTCAAATCTTGTCCAGCGCTGGCTGGATCCTATTGGAATTTCTCCTAGATATACGTTCCGGCTTAACTGGTTAAAACATATTCGAGAAGAAGGGTTGACTGAAGACATTTGTTCATTTCTAAAATTGTTCGGTACTGAAATAAGGACAGATGCAAAATGGAGCAAAAATCATAGCTTGGAAACACTATTTCATATTTGGATTGGGTTTTCTGCAGGCAATGTTAACGGAAGTCATACAGATAGGGATGATACTTGGTACTCTTCATTCAGGTGTCCTTTAACGCTAACAGATAGTGTGTTATCTCATATCTGTTAAAATTGCCCATCGTTGTGTGAATGTTATGAAGCTTCTGACAATGTTGACTCGTTAACTCTTGGTATAATCAATACTTCCGGTGTTAGTTGCCAAAGCAGGACGAGACATTAATTTTTCCTTATCACTAATTCAAACAAATTGTTAGTCGGCATTTAGTTCCGAATCATGTCGCGGAGATGGAGGATCGTTGTCACTTTTCTTCTCTGCCTTACTCTGTTCACAGGAATTCATATATCACGTTTTCGCGATACTAGCGTCATCTACGCCGATGAAGGGAACTTCACCAGGGAGACCATCAGGACGGCAGAGAGCTTTGCGAGGTCAAACCTTACGTGTGTCAGTGAAAGTGAAGGAAAGAAAGTGATTGCGTATTCGTTGTTTATGACCTCCGATTCGGAAAGTTGGAAAGCGAGGTTCTTTAACCCGATGAAGAGCAGCGTGGAATTTGCTGCCAAGTACTATCCGGGTGAGTAAAAAAGCTAGGTTTCACCTTCTAGATTTTTCTTCCGGACTCTAGATAGCCGTTTTTGTTGAGACGGATCCACAAGGTGAAGCCAGGCCAAAAACGTCTGGGAGTCTGGGGTGTTCGACACCCCAGATTCCGGATGTCTGGAAGGTGCCATAGAGGCAACCCGCTCCAGAGACACAACGAATATGCAAATGATGGAAGAAAAGGGAAAGTGATTAACACTATTGACAGTTGTGATTGGGATGCAAGAGATATTTGAATTGTAAAGGGGACATCTAGGAAATGTTAAAGAACAGCAACTTTAGCTTATCATGAAAATCTGGAAGGGTTGGCTTGACTATGTGGAAGCCCCGGAAGGTGAAGCCTGGCTTAAACCGTGCGCCCAGACCTTACAGACTACGGTTGTATTTCGCAGAATTTGTTAAGTTATGATGATAAAGGAGGAGCCAGATATTAACTGTGGTAGTGTTGTAATTGTGACGATAATAAGTTCAAGCACGCAACTTAAACAAAGCCACCTTAAGGTACAACCTGTACCCCCCCCACCACCACCACCTTGCTTGTCCCGGTTCAGAGTTGAAATCAAACATCCCAAGGGCGTACTGAGATGCGCAACCAAAGTCACTGACAGTCTGAAGACCTTCCAAATGTTCGTTATCGTTTTGTTCGCCAGCGGGCCGTACGCTGGGAAGGCGCAGGGTGCCCGAAGTCGTTTTATTTGACAGCAGGCCGCCCGCTGAGTCAGGGTGGCGAATGTGGTCCACCAGTCTCACGGCCGTTTTGAAAATCGAACACATAGTCTGGGGCCCAAGTATCAAAATGTGAAAAGTAGCTTTCCCGTCGGGGGCAGCTGATCCGACGATGGATTCTAGGTAAATCGACCACGCTGATTTCGAATCTGGGCGGGATACTGGGATCAGACATGTGCTAAAGATGTTACGCACCAACACTCAAATTCGGATGTCTTGGCGTTCCATTTCATTTTTCTAAAGCGGAACGAAAACTATTATCAGCTAACCAGCTACGGTGATTCCAACTCTGACTAATAACTATCCTTCAGAAACAATGGAAAAGTTTATTTAGGTATGTTTATTTAAGGTGAAAGAGTACATTTATTAAAACCATATTTGCAAAAGTTGGTCCTGTCAACTTTCATATTTAATCACAAATGAGTTAGGCTTCGAAATCCTCTTCTTCCTCGTCTATTACAATGACATTGACACATTTCCCCCCGGATGCGCATAGTAAATCACGAGATCTCTTGGTTACAGCACATGAGCATTTTTGCTGCAAGATTTCTTGCAGGCACAAAAAACACCGACCACACTGTCTGGAAAAATATGGCCCATCAGTTGCCACTGCTTTTGCTCCCCCACGTATCTCATCGGCCCATCCATAGTCCAGTGGGTTCAAAGAGACAGGTATTGGGTCGTGAGCTTGCGTCTACACGGAAAATTGCAAAAATGCACGCAGCCAGTGCAAAAAAAAAATGATCTGTCGGTGGGTGACAGCCACATAAGCTCCTTTTGCGTGGCAGAAGATGTATACGGAGATCATTTTTAGGCAATTCTTCAGCCGTTTCATAGTATGGCTGTCACTCTGCTTTAAAAGGACAGACAAGTTTTCTCTGATTTGTGATGTCTTGTACACACTACCATTATTTACACTTTGGTTCAATTTCCATCACAAGTTTCTCAAGCATTTATCGAGATACCTGGCCTTCTCTGCAACAAGATCACGACCCCTACATCCAGAAGCAAGAAGAATATCACGCT
Organism: Branchinecta lynchi; assembly: GCA_023053575.1. Lineage (NCBI taxonomy): Eukaryota > Metazoa > Arthropoda > Branchiopoda > Anostraca > Branchinectidae > Branchinecta > Branchinecta lynchi. Next base: position 8,221,417 of record JAKZAP010000018.1, read on the forward strand.
CAGTTAGTGCATAAGCATGTTCAATTATTATGTTAACGCTCCTTGACGCTTCAGAAACTGCAAAGTTGAGACTCTGGCCTCTCTTTACATTCTTTTTTCAGGTAAAAGAGGAAAGTGTCAGTATATGAAAAGTCAACACTTTGAGACCTTAACTGTAGGACCATGGGACTAGGAGTCAGTGTTGATGTCCAAGTTGCACAGTGTCAGAAGTCCCATCAGCTAACAAGACTGAGGACTCAGAAGTGGAAAAAAGCTTTTTCCTGCAAGTTTCATGCAACACACAATCACAAAAATCAGGTTTTGACATTGCAGTCATGAGCTTTTTTGCAGCAAATCACTTAGCTTGTCTAACACTTTAGCCTGTGACCAAGGAGCGATGTCAGTTGTTTGGCACAAATACACATAGAAAAGTCGATCAGTTTTCTCTTTTATGGGCTGTTGGCAAACAGCATCCATTTTTGGCAAACAGTAACCATCTACAATCTCTTCTTCCACTGATTAAAGATTGAGAAACCCCTTGATAAACTTTTCATGATATTTGGCCTTCTCACTACATGCCACCAAAGATTTAGGTGCTGGCAATAGCAGCACCTGCCATTGTAGTCATCAGAGGCCTATAGTGCCTGTCTCTTACTGTCTTCAATGTATCACTGAGCTTGTCCAGGACTCAAGCCTCTGATAAAGGAAGAATATCCGTGTTTGGCACAAAATAAGAAGTCAGATTTCTCCTCTTTCTTTAGGCTATTCGCAATCCGGACCTGCTTCTTGGTCAGTTGATCCATTCAATTTCCTGTAAAGAATAAAATATGTTACAACACCATAGGTACTTAGATATTATAGTATTAACAAACCTTGCAATTACAGAGGAATTTACAGTTGTTAAAACAAATATAATACAATAAAATTTGTTGATTTTTAGCTTGGCTAACTAGTGGCAAACAAAGACCATAAAATATCTCATAAGAAAAAGAAAATAAACAATACAAACACATATTAGGGACTCAACATGGTTAGCCTTTTATAATAATGGAGATTTTTGCAAGTAAACTTTATTCTGACTACCATAGTTGTGCGTAGCAGCTTCAGGGTTCTGTATTTTTCCCTGTACCCTACTAATGATCAAACCACAGGATATGAAAATATTACTGCTGACTAGTCGGAGACTCACAGCATCTACGTTATTCACTAAGCTACTGATTTACTGTAACCCGACTTTGCTACTGAGCTTCTCAGCCTTTTTAGCTGTTCAAATTAGTTAAGTTATCATAACAAAAAATGGAAATAGCCATGTGGCATGGCTGACAAGCGTCAGACATCCGTACAGTATGTACAGTAAACAGGGGCGTCACAACTTTGGGGGGGGGGCGACCCTTCCAAATGTAAATATTCCTTCAGCCCAAGCTGACTGCGAATCATATTTGATGGTGCAAAATGGATGCGTCAGCTGAATTTTCTTGGAGCTATACTTCGGCCGTTCTTGGCAAGGGCCTCTTCAGGCTCAAAACCGCTCAAGTTGGAAAAAGGAACCCTTCCCGCAAGTTCATTTTCCAACTTGAGCGGTTTTGAGCCTGAACAGGACCCTTGCCAAGAAGGGCTGAAATATAGCTCCAATAAAATTCAGCTGACGTATCCATTTGGCACGATCAAATATTCTCCAAATGTGTCCGGCCAGTCTTTAAAAAATAACTGAGTTGGCGTGAAGCACTGCAGTTTTCCGTCAAAACAGTTTTTTTTTTGCTCATGAAAACAGTTATTTTTCCTGAAAATCAGTTGATTTTTTGTCAAAACAGTAATTTTTTTAAATCAGTCAATTATTTTTCAAAGCTGTCATTTTTGTTCTTGAAAACAGTTCTTCTTTCTGCAACAACAGTCAGTAAATACCTTGCCCCCCCCCCCACCCGACAAACATTTCAGCTAGTAACGCCTCTGACAGTGACAGTAACTTAGCATAGCCTCCGGCCTCGAAAATTGAGGCTTTTATAATGGACTGACTAACAGTTCTGTAACATTCACAAAAAAAACAATACATACCACGAATAATCTTAAACTCTCGACAGTCCAACTTATTTGCTGTTTAATCTGGGCCTATAAGCAAGTGGAGATTTCTACTACCTAAAAGGCCTTAACCCACACTCAAGAACAACCACATTGCAGCTCTGCTTGAATGATTTTTACCTGTTTATTCTTCTTAATATCCTCCAATTCTCAGGTGAAATATCTTGGAATTCTTGGTTTGTAAACACTATTGCCACTTTTTCTTGTCTGGAACATGTGACTTTTGGCCGCAAAAGATTTTTTGCTTACTTTTTATATTTACTTGCAAGGAACCGGTCGTAGAATTTTGGCTTGTTCTGTCGAAGAAGTGAAAACCGTCATTAACCGCAGATTTCTGCGACAGGCGGCAACGCTGCTTCTGAAATGTTCGAATGTTTGTTTACATCAGCTTGCTTTTGATTGGTGGAAAGTTGGACCGCGGATCTAACCGCGCAAACCGCAACCGCAGAATAGTTAGAGTGTAAGAGGTTAGAAAAGCATGTCCGATATACCAAAAAGCTGTATCCCGGTAACTTTCGTGAGTAACAGAACGTACGCGAGGTCCTGTGATCTCTAGAGGTGTTGCCCCAGTAAGACCCTCCACTTTTAGAAGGAGAAGACTTTCGGTTCAGTGGACCCCAGACTAACACCAGTCTCACTGTTTCGAACCATCAGTCTCATAAAAATGGCGCCGGGAACCAGCAGTCTCGGAAACGAGACCAACAGTCTCAAATTCAGACCAACAGTCTCATCTAATTTCCAATTTTTTTAAAGTAAAAAAGTGTTTTCTTTGTTTTTCTCTGTCAGTCCCTTGAATTACGCGCTTGTGTCAGCACTACAGGTAGAGTGAAGCTTGGGCTTTCAATACATGTATTCATCTCTGCTATTGGCTTGGTACTTCTCAGTGAATAGGGCTCTGAAAAAGCAAACAAATTTATTTTTTTTGTTTTCTGTGTTGTTTAATAGAATTCTGCTAGTCTGCCAACTACAACAGGTAAAGTGAAGCCTGGACTTTCAAACGATATATGATTCACTGTTACTGGATTACCAAGTGTCACATTGGGTGGCTTTGAAAAAACTGTTTTGGTAAACAAATGTAATTTCTAGGCTGTCTATGCGATTTCTTGGAATTTTCTAACTTTGCGACCAGTTTTGGTAGATTTAAGCATGAGTTTTCCACAAATCCATGTATCTCTGATACTGGCTTAGTCAGTTTGTTGCTGGGTTCCTATGGTAAACTCATTAGCTGTTTTTTTTAACTGCCCTGCTTGATACTGTTGAATGTTTTGTCGCCTAACTGTTCAGTTCACCTGACTGGCTGGTCCAGTATTAGTTTGCTCCATTCTTTTTCCATGCCTTTTCCATGCTTAAAATACTATTCTGAGGCTGTCTCTGCACAACTACAGTAAGCGGTCAAGTATCGTTCAATGGAACCTATTATCGCTCACCAGAGCTGCGTTTGATTTGCATTGACTGATAGCGTTCGATTTATCCAGTCGACTGAGATTTTGGACTAAAATTTGACTTTTGACAACTGAGAATAAATGGTCATTCGTTCCATGGTTAAGCGGTTAAGCTACAGTAAGCGGTCAAGTAACGCTCAATGTACCTATCACCGCTCACCAGAGCTGGGTTCGATCCGCATTTAAAGTCGACTGAAATCATCATTTCGCTGTTTCATTTGCTATTCTCAGTTGACTGATAGCGTTCAATTTATCCAGTTGACTGACATTGTCGACTAAAGGTGACTTTTGACAACAGAGAACAAACGGTCATTTGTTCCATGGATAACCGGTTAAAGTAAGCGGTCAAGTATCGCTCAATGGAACATTTTATCTCTCACTAGAGCTGCATTTGATTTGCATTTCCAGTTAACTTAAACCGTCATTTTGCAGTTTTATTTCCTATTCTCAGTTGACCGATAGGTTCTATTTATCCAGTCGACTGACATTGTCCACTAAAAGTTGACTTTGGACGACCGACAACAAATGGTCATTCGTTCCATGGATAACCGGTTAACCAACAGTAAGTGGTCAAGTATCGCTCAATGGAACACTTTATCGCTCACCAGAGCTGCGTTTGATTTGCATTTCCAGGTGACTGAAATAATCTTTTTGCTGTTTTATTTGCTATTCTCAGTTAGCATTCAATTTATCCAGTCGACTCAGATTGTCTTTCTTGGGATTTTCTAACTTTACAACCAGTTTTGGTAGATTTAAGCATGGACTTTCCACAGATATGTGTATCTCTGATATTGGCTTAGTCACTTTCTTGCTGGTGTCCTTTGATAAACTCACTAGCTGTGTTTTTTTTAACTGACCTGCTAGACCCTGTTGAATCTTTTGTTGTCTCACTATTCAGTTCACCTGACTGCCTGGTCCGGTACTAGTTCGTTCCATGCATTTTCCATGCTTAAAATACTATTTTGAGGCTGTCTCTACACAACTACAGTAAGCGGTCAAGTAACACTCAATGGAACCTATTATCGCTCACCAGAGCTGCGTTTGATTCACATTTCCAGTTGACTTAAGCTATTAATTTGCCGTTTTATCTGCTATTCTCAGTTGACTGATAGCGTTCAATTTATCCAATCTATTGAGATTGTCCACTAAAAGTTTACTTTGGACGACCGACAACAAATGGTCATTCGTTCCTGATTCGTTCCATGGATCACCGGTTAACCAACAGTAAGCGGTCAAGTATTGCTCAATGGAACATTTTATCGCTCACCAGAGCTGCGTTTGATTTGCATTTCCAGTTGACTGAAATAATCTTTTTGCCGTTTTATTTGCTATTCTCAGTTAGCATTCAATTTATCCAGTAGACTCAGGTTGTCGACAAAAAGTTGACTTTTGCCGATCGAGATAAAATGGTAATTCATTCCATGGTTAACCGGTCAACCTACAGTAAGCAGTCAAGTATCGCTCAATGGAACCCAGTCTAGTACACTAGCCCCTTTTCAGGCACGGTACTCAAACGTCTAGCACCATGCCTGGGTGCTAGACGTTCAAGCACTGTACCTTGGATGTCATGTATGGTGCATGGATTTCAGTATACAGTGCATACAGAAAAAACACAGTTTCTGTCATCACAACTGAGCACTGGCTCGGACAGGGCTGAAATTACTACTATGAATTAGAGAAATCAAAGACAATCTTTATATATTTTTCTCAACAAAAACAAAAGGGCTCTAATGATGACGAAGATGGAAAACCCTAACTATTTTCCATGTATTTTCCCTATCTATTCCCCAAGAGCCAATATTCTGGTTGGCTGCTAGGTAGAAAAAGCTGAGGCACACGACACTTTGCATGCAAAACCCTTGACTATGTAGAAAAGGAAATGAGGTTTTTCACATCTGTCATCAGCCGAGCCCTTTTGTTTTTGTTGTGAAAAATATATAAAGGATTGTCTTTGATTTCTCTAATTCATGGTAGTAATTTCAGCCCTGTCCGAGCTGGTGCTCAGTTGTTATGACAGAAACTGTGTTTTTTCTGTATGCACTGTATACTGAAATCCATGCACCATACATGAAATCCAAGGTACAGTGCTTGAACGTCTAGCACCCAGGCATGGTGCTAGACGTTTGAGTACCGTGCCTGAAAAGGGGCTAGTGTACTAGACTGATGGAACCTATTATCACTCACCAGAGCTGCATTCTATTCGCATTTCCAGCTAACTTAAATCATCATTTTACTCTGTTATTTGCTGTTCTCAGTTGATTCATATTGTTCGATTTAGCTCTTGGCAAGGGTGTGGAAACTTAAGAAGGTAAGGGAACATCACTAAAACAATATGACGAAGCGACCTAATCATGTTCTATAACATTTAGACAATTACTAAAATTACCCTTTGCTTGTCTCCTTGATAATGCTGTACGTAGCAGATTCAATTTGAGGGTCTCATGAAGAGACCTCTTACGTGGACCAATTTATAGTACTTCAACCTACAAACAATAGTATGTTTGTAACATACAATAGTATGTTCCTATAACAGGAGCAACATCTGTAGAGGAGATAGTACTTCAACAATTAGAAAAAGAGTGAGAGGAATATTCATGGAGGACTAGTAAAACATATGGTATGTGAAAAAAGAATCACCAAAAAGTTGACTTTTGACGATCGAGATAAAATGGTAATTCATTCCATGGTTAACCGGTTAGCCTACAGTAAGCAGTCAAGTATCGCTCAATGTAACCTATTATCACTCACCAGAGCTGCATTCTATTTGCATTGCCAGCTAACTTAAATCATCACTTTACTCTGTTATTTGCTGTTCTCAGTTGATTCATATTGTTCGATTTAGCTCTTGGCAAGGGTGTGGAAACTGAAGAAGGTAATGGAACATCACTAAAACAATATGACAAAGCGACCTAATCATGTTCTATAACATTTAGACAATTCCTAAAATTACCCTTTGCTTGTCTCCTTGATGATGCTGTACGTAGCAGCTTCAATTTGAGGGTCTCAGGAAGAGACCTCTTACGTGCACCAATCTATAGTACTTCAACATACAAACAATAGTATGTCTGTAACATACAATAGTATGTTCCTACAACAAGAGCAACATCTGCAGAGGAGATAGTACTTCAACAATTAAAAAAAGAGTGAGAGGAATATTCATGGAGGACTAGTAAAGAACATATGGTATGTGAAAAAAGAATCACCAAAACCAACAAAACAAAAATTACCAGAGTGGGTGCGTTAGTTCATGTAGGTTAACTTGAACACTTTTAGCTAGGACTTCCATAGCCAGTGTAAAACATTAAGAATAAGCTTATTTTTTTATTTTTTTTACCATCATTGGATAGGTAGGGTACTCTGTAGCACCAGATTTATTAGAACATGAAAAAATGTCGGCCTCATGGCCGCAATTTGAAATGACCAGTAAAAGGTGACCGGTTGGTTGGATTCCGCAATCTTTTTCTCAACCTACGCTTATATTCTCGGTTAACCATGGAATGAATGACCATTTGTTCTCAGTTCAATCTCAGTCAACTGGATAAGTTGTATGCTATCAGTCAACTGATAATAGCAAATAAAACAGCAAAAAGATGATTTAATTCAACTGGAAATGCAAATCAAACCCAGCTCTGGTGAGCGATAATAAGTTCCATTGAGCATTACTTGACCGCTTACTGTAGCTTAACCGGTTAACCATGGAACAAATGACCATTTGTTCTCGGTTGTCAAAAGTCAACTTTTAATCAACAATTTCAGTCGACTGGATAAATTGAACGCTGTTAGTCAACTGAGAATAGCAAATAAAACAGCAAAAAAATGATTTAATTCAACTGGAAATGCAAATCGGACCCATCTCTGGTGAGCGATAATAAGTTCCATTGAGCGTTACTCTTGACCGCTTAACCCATCTCTGGTGAGCGATAATAAGTTCCATTGAGCGTTACTCTTGACCGCTTACTGTAGCTTAGCTTAACCGGTTAACCATGGAATGAATGACCATTCGTTCTTGGTTGTCAAAAGTCAGCTTTTAATCGACAATTTATGTCGACTGGATAAATCAAACGCTTTAGGTCAACTGAGAATAGCAAATAAAACGGAAAAATTATGATTTAAGTCAACTGGAAAGGCGAATCGAACGCAGCCCTGGTGAGCGAGAATAGGTTCCATTGAGTTTACTTGACAGCTTACTGTAGGTTAACCGGTTAACCATGGAACAAATCACCATTTGTTCTCGTTTGTCAAAAGTCAACTTTCAGTCAACAATCTCAATATTGTACAATATGAATCAACTGAGAACAGCAAATAAAACAGTAAAATGATGGTTTAAGTTAGCTGGAAATGCGAATAGAACGCAGCTCTGGTGAGCGATAAAATGTTCCATTGAGCGATACTTGACAGCTTACTCTTGGTTAACCGGTTATCCATAGAACAAATGACTATTTGTTGTCGGTCGTCCAAAGTCAACTTTTAGTGGACAATCTCCATAGATTGGATACATTGAACGCTATCAGTCAACTGAGAATAGCAAATAAAACGGCAAAATAACAACTTAAGTCAACTGGAAATGCGAATCAAACGCAGCTCTGGTGAGCGATAATAGGTTCCATTGAGTGTTACTTGACCGCTTACTGTAGTTGTGTAGAGACAGCCTCAGAATAGTATTTTAAGCATGGAAAATGCATGGAAAAAGAATGGAACAAACTAATACCGGACCAGTCAGTCAGGTGAACTGAACAGTGAGGCGACAAAACATTCAACAGTATCAAGCAGGGCAGTTAAAAAAAAACAGCTAATGAGTTTACCACAGGAACCCAGCAACAAACTGACTAAGCCAGTATCATAGATACATGGATGTATATCTACCAAAACTGGTCGCAAAGTTAGAAAATTCCAAGAAATCGCATAGCCAGCCTAGAAATTACATTTGTTTACCAAAACAGTTTTTTTCAGAGCCACCCAATGTGACACTTGGTAATCCAGTAACAGTGAATCATATATCGTTTGAAAGCCCAGGCTTCACTTTACCTGTTGTAGTTGGCAGAGTAGCAGAATTCTATTAAACAACACAGCAAACAAAAAAATAAATTTGTTTGCTTTTTCAGAGCCCTACTCACTGAGAAGTACCAAGCCAATAGCAGAGATGAATACATGTATTGAAAGCCCAAGCTTCACTCTACCTGTTGTGCTGACACAAGCGCGTAATTCAAGGGACTGACAGAGAAAAACAAAGAAAACACTTTTTTACTTTAAATAAATTGGAAATTAGATGAGACTGTTGGTCTGAATTTGAGACTGTTGGTCTCGTTTCCGAGACTGGTGGTTCCCGGCGCCATTTTTCTGAGACTGATGGTTCAAAACAGTGAGACTGGTGTTAGTCTGGGGTCCACTGAACCGAAAGTCTTCTCCTTCTAAAAGTGGAGGGTCTTACTGGGGCAACACCTCTAGAGATCACAGGACCTCGCGTACGTTCTGTTACTCACGAAAGTTACCGGGATACAGCTTTTTGGTATATCGGACATGCTTTTCCACCATGTGGTCCCACCCACTAGTTTGTACGCTGGGTGAGGCAGGGAGCAGTTCAGCGTAGCTTCTGACTTAGTCCGCCAGGAATAAAACGTCTATTTACAGTTCGCCACCCGCTCCCACTGTACGATGAACTCCAAATCACAAAAAATCAACGAAGAAACCAACGAAAATGGGCCAATTTTGTTTTAATTTTCGGTTTCATTTTGGTTTTCTGCTGTGGTTTGGTTTTAGTGGTTGTCGATCTGGTTGGTCTTTATCCTTGTTTCGGCATTTTTCCTGAAAATTTTCTATCTGCGCTGAAGAAGGGAGGTGGTTGTCCTCCCGAAAAATTCGCTTTTATCTCAGTATATTTCTTGGCCTTTACAAACCCCATTTTCGTTCGTTTCTTCGTCGATGTTTGTGATATGTCAGGCCAATGTGGTTTACGAAATTATCTATGAACTTCAAATAAAACGCAACTCAGATCAAGACAGACAACTACTTGTCCGGTATACCACCGCCGTCGAGGGACACGCTACCAGAACTGGTAACGATGAGACCGTATCTTTTGGGCTTGCACTAGCAAAAATCCGCGGTCAAGCTCCGTAAGTACTATCTTGGTACTATAAACTGTAAGTACTCAGACATCGTATACCGTCTATTTGCAGATCATCAAAAGGCTGGTGTACTGAAGATTGCAGAGTTGTGAGAATGAAGAAATTTTGTGTACGGTGATAAAGCTCATTCGAGGCGAGAATCTATATTCACAGCAACGCTTTACGAGGGGATACGGATGTTCTTATAGAGAACTCTCATAAGTTGTTGATGCTGCTTACCTACAACTCCTCGCTGATTCAACTAGTTTGCTTGGTCTGCTACAGCTCAGCCACTGCTTTGTTGGTCATGGACAAAGAAACCAGAGTACGACGAATCTTGTTTCCTAAAGAGTAGAAAACAACCAAAATCGTATTTCACAAATTGGTCGCAACAATAAGACGTCCATGGGCAAAGAGACTTAAGTCGACAGAATTAACTAAAAAAACTAAAGTGGACACTGGTACTTTTGGGACGACCCAGAGCAACAAACCAAATCCAAATCGTCCGCCACAGAGCAAGACAGATCCATTTAACTAAGTATTTTGTTTTCTTAGGATGGGTGATTCGCATCTACCACAGCCTACCTGCTACCCTGACGAAAGAACTAACAGCCACCAATAGCCAGCTATGTGACATAAGGGAACTGCAAATCAATGGCTCGACCGTTAATCTTCAGTGGCTGAACCCGAGGGTGTGGCGATTTTTGGCCCTACTCGACCCCGGCGTTGAGACGGTGATGTTTCGCGATTCAGATGCGATAGTGTTGGAAAGAGAAGTGGCGGCTGTTGATGAGTGGTTGAAGTCGGAGAAGTCTTTCCATGTGATGCGGGACCACGACTATCATGACACGGTGATACTCGCAGGTAGGCATCTCATTTCGGATCGCATAGTTCTAATCTGATCAACGGAGTCCTGATTTGATCTGTTTTCGTTGCGATCAGTTTTATTTCTGTCAGAAGTGGAGCGCTTTGGGCATTTGTTTTTTGTCGGAGCTGCTGTCGTCTAGTGGAAACCGACACAACTTAAAATGAAGATTACCTAGAAATCATGCAAGTGGAAGGACTTTAATGATTAATGATGGCCTCAAAATACGCTGTTTCTGCTTAAAATCTACTCCTCCCTGATACCAGCAACCTCACCTGGTACCCAGTAACCTTTACATCCATCAAAGTGCTGTAACACTGAATAAAAAGAACATACATTCACTTACTTCATGTTAATACTCGCATATATTATTCAAATTTCAAACAGTGCATAAAATAGATACGTCAGCTACGATGGTTTAGGAGCGATAGTTTGGCTCTTCTTGTCAAGGGTCCGTGTCAAGCTGTCGAACTTCAGCGTCAACGCTGGGGGAGGAACGAGCCTACACTAAATAATTGAAACTTCTACCTACTATAAATTGCCTATTCGTGGAAATGACTATTAAATACCCATATAGGGAAAGACTAGTCCTGATATTTAATTTTTCACACGGCTGCTGTTTTTGCGGCTAGACTGGGGCGATGACATCTGGAAGGGTTCTTCTGCATTTTCATCAACTTCGGTTTCGTATTAATAAGGGACTGAAGATTAAATTTTCTTCCATTAATAACTCCGTCCCGCGTTTCTGGTGGGGAGTAGCCTACTCGCCTGTATCTACTACTTTTAAATACTACTGTACGGAAAAACTAATCCTGAGATTTAATTTTTCACACGGCTGCTGTTTTTGGGGCTCGATTGGAGCGATGAGGGGAAGGTTTTTTTTTTCTGCATCTTGATCAAATTTGGTATTGTTATTAATAAGGGGCTAAGGCTTAAACTTTCTTCCATTAACCCCGTTCCACGTTTCTGGTAGGGAATACTCGCCTGTATGTCGAATCTCGACTTATGCCTGCTCGGTTTCTATGGCACTTGAGCTTACTCAAGTGCCATATAGCGATCTTAATGTCTGTCTGTCTTTGAACTGCCAATAGCGTTGTCCTGGCCTCCTTGGTATAGTGAAGGACCGACAACGGTTCAGTGTGAGTGCGTCTGGGACGTAAGCTTAGAACGTTCTCAACACAATATTCAGATTCGGAAGAAAACGGTCAAGTGATGTTCTGGGGATGTTGAAAAACTGAATAAGAAGAAAAGAGTACCGACGGTTTTCCAGTCTCACGGACCATACCGGAATAATGTCAAGTCGGTGATTGAACATAGAAGACGTGAACTGAAGAACAGAAGTATTCCAAAGCTGGATTTCAATCAGCACACACTTTGTTCACAAGCCTGTCGATAGCTCAATTGGTTGGCATCAGTATATCGAGCAGAAGGTTGCGGGTTCAAATTGCGCTTTAGGAGCATTTTCGTTTTCTAGTTCAAGGGAATTATCTCCCCTACAAGTAAAGTCTTTCCTTTGTTCTTTTTCCGTGAGGCCCCGCCATGTGGGGCATGGATCGTCTATGTGCATGACTCGGACATTGGAGTCCTAGACTTCTAAATGCAAAAAAATATTCTCTGGTTTATTGGTCACGGTAATAGTGAATGAATGAATGAAATTTATCTCCCATTAAGACATAAGTCACAAATGGAGTATGAAAGAAAAGACAAGAAAAGAAAGAAAAAAAGACGAGAAGACACGACATGTAACACATTAATTTTGATACTCTTATTTACACATGGAGTAACATAGCCCGATACAGCGTCAAGAGAACGAATAAAACCTGCAGTTCGCTCAGGTATTGCAATAAAGGGATCAGTGACATTATACTTTGCCTACTTGACATTATACTATAGTCCCTTGTATATCAGATACATTTCTAAGACATCCGGTTCTGTCGTGATGGGTAATATATAATCTGTTTCAGGGATGTGGGGCGTCAGACTGGACATCTTGAATGACCGCCAGCATTTCCGGTCCCGGATCACGGAAATCCTGGCGTTAGCTAGTGATCAGTCGAAGGGGTTCGACCAGCGTCTTCTTGATGAAAAGCTGTGGCCCACTGTTAGAAAAGATTGTGTAAGTCTATTGCTAGGTTTACTTGCTGCGTACTCTAAGTTTTGGTTCTGAAATACCGGGTTGTCGTGGATTCTGTCCCAGGTGCTGTTTTACCTTGGTTTTACTAACTTTCTTTTGCCGGGTAAATACCAGCGAAGGATTGCAATATAAACGAGTGACGTTCTACGAAAATTGGAGTTTAGTGGTTCAGACTATAGCCTACGGCTAGAGAAAATTAAGGAACAAGCTTGATTAATAGAATTATTTTTTACAGAATACTGTGGCCCAGTGTCCGAAAACTTTGTAAGTCGACTTTGCAAGACAGAGACTGCGTTAGATTTACTTGCTGCGCTACCCTAAGATTCGGTTCTGAACCTGCGTTTCGCGGGTTCGGCTCCCAGGCGCTTTTTACTGACTTTCTTTTGCTTCGTAAATACCGGTGTTTTATAGAAGGGATGTTTAACTCTGCTACGTATGCTCGTTCCCAATTTCTTTGTACGATGAATGCCTTTCCAAAAAGACGAAAGGCGAAAGCCATTTACGATGCAATATTTTAATATTATAAACGTAAGCTGTAACCTGTGGCTTACCGATTCGGCTGCGATGCTCATTAAAGCACAACTCTTACTAAAAATGATCTTTCCCCTATCGAATGGATGAGAAAAAAGGTTTTCGAAAATACCATTACTTTCCACCTCAAACTAGCGATTCTCTTGATAGCGCTTGCCGATTGTATCCAGTCGTCCTGCTCTCCGACGCGGCGGCTGGGCGCAAAAGATTTGAAAAGTGAACGTGCCTTGGTTGAAAAGTGGGAAAATTAAGCAAATAAAAGAAGCAATAAACAGAAGATTATCACATCCTTATGTGTGTAAGAGGTGTCAGCGAACAATGAAGATTCCGGCAAAATTTTCGTTGGGTGACGGGAAAACTTGGCAAGGCCGAAAAAGCGTTAAAATTCGTAGTTACGAAACGAAAAAATGGATAAAGGTCGGGATTTTAGAAGTTTATAATTCCATACGGGAGCTAAGTATATTATAAAAGGCAGAATAAGTAAGAGGAGTCCTTTAAGTAAACAGTCACAAATAACCCGCATTATTCCAGGTGGCTCATGACAGTTATTTCTGTACCAAGAGGGAGTATGCTGTGGCGAATACGAGCAAGATTGTACCATTCCCTACGCAGCGGGTTGAACGATCTTTTGTTGGTAACATAGCCAAAGGAACGTCAGTCGTTTTCCAAAAATGCCCCAAGGCCTGCCGTCCAGTAGGACACGAAGATTGGGAATATTGCTGACGATGTGGAAAAGGTAAGTGGAAGATCGTCCTTGAGCTTGAGCGGGAAATAATTGTAAAGTCACCGAAAAACGGGAAATAAACTTACTGTGTAGCCTGGGCTTGCGCCTGACGCCACTAGTGAAAATGTTTGTTGGTTAAAAAAAAACATTTGATTAAAATCTTCTTTAAATAATGATTTGTAACCTGCAAGATTGTCTGTTCTTTTGTTCAAGTCTGTATCCTATTCGGATATTTCGATGGTTATGCAATGCTGTGCTGGCTTTTGAGACGTGAATTGGCACAATATCAAAATTGTATATCATAAGTCGATCGACATAACAGAATCACCTGCACGGTAAACAGCATAAGTAAAAATATAGTAGCCCATATTTAAAAATGTTTATTTCTTTAGTGAGCCTGGAAAAGGATCAGCCTGTCTACACGTGTACATTAACAAGAATATGTGCAGTGCAAGTTCTTCGTAGATTCAATACAGCCCGCGAGAATGTTGATTTTAGTTCGAGCTTCTGGGATCAGTATTAGTAAGAATAACCTTTAGTGGCTTCCCACATCTTCTCTCGCTTTGGAAACTCATGTTATCTAGACATGACGATAGATAGAGAGATAGATTAGTGTATTTCAAAATACGATTGTGATATAGACATGATTGTGTGTTTAAAATTTAACCGAAGAGGTCTGGGATAGGACAATCTGCTTGCTTACCCATCACTTATTCACTGAAATTGGCTTGAAGACCCGCTGAAAATGCGTTACTTCGTAGGTCCACTATTCACAGATAATCGATTTTCAAATAGTGGCATTTCCGTTTGATTTGTGGTACCTCTATGCGCTTGTATGTTTGTAGCATGCCTTAAGAGAAATATATATGATTTTTTGTTCAGGCACCAAGCAATCTTCACCAATCTCACCATTGCCCACTGAAAAACCGCATTCGAGTTGAGATTCAAATTTCCAACGTCATAGTAGAATTTCTGAACGCATAACTAGGGCAGATGGTGGAAAATAAAAAAAATCCCTTTTCAGAATCCAAATAATTCAGTGTATTCAACTCAATGACACAAAAATAAGTTTGCTTTTCAGTTGCACTTTAAGTGTCTTATTTCTTTTCTTTCATTTACTCCGCTTTTTCAAAATGGCAGGTTACAAATATATTACTTACTTGCTTACTTACATAGACTTTGGTTTAACCTTTTAGAGCTCGCCGATGTTAATGAGTGTGGTTAGATGAGCTTTAAAGGCTGGCTACTACGCAGTAAGCAATATAGGAAATTTGTGTGAAGCCCGAAGCGGGGAGAGGATTCCGAGAGTTTATTGTAGCGAGGTATGTCTGTATGCAGATGATTCCGAGTGTCGAATTGAAGGAGAAGTAATTGTATTCAAGAAAGAAACAAAGTAAGTGTCAAAGAAAAGGAACTGACCTCCCTAAACGAAAGACTTTTACGATCCGAAATACGTCTTCGAAGGTTGATTCCCCACCGCTCGATGCTAAAAAGATTTAGTCAGCCTAAGGGCTTCGGATAAGAAAAACCCGAAGTGGGGCTAAATAACACATCGGTTCATACAGTATGCAAACCCTCTTGTCGTTTTGCCACATATTAAAAAAGGCACTTTTCTTGCTCAGCCTGATCTTAAGCATTTTTCAGAATGAGTCATACGGATTTCGTGTTATATATACCGTCACTGCTAATACCCAACATCCCGTTATGCGACGTTCGAGAACTTCAAGTCGATGGTTCCATCGTCGATCTTCCCTGCCTGAATCCCAGGATCAATTTTTTTTGGCTCTTCTTGATTCCGGCATCGAAACTGAAATGGTCCTGTTTATCGCGTTTGACGAAAAAGAATAAAAAGATACACCACCGCAATGTTGTACAAATTACGTTAATAATTGCAGGGAGATGGGAGTCTGGCTGGACCTCTCGATGAATCACCAGCAGTTCCGGTTCCGGGCCATGAAGATGTTTTCTTTAGGTATTGATTAGTCAAAACACTTAGACCAGCGCCTGCTTGCTGAAGGCTGTGGCCCACTGATAGAGGACTGTGTGAGTTGCTAGACTCGCTCGCTTGCTGCGCTACTCTACGTCACCTGTGAATTTGACAGAGCAAGAGCTAGAACTTTCTGCGTCCGCCACTGCACTCTGAACAGTTCGCTGAAGCTTCTCTCGCGAAGCCTGCTGGGCGGCGCTGTGACGGAGGCCCATTTTTGATGCATGGGAAGGATAGGTATTCGCATTACTCTCTAGAGTTATTTTGCTCTCGTAAATACGCATCTTTTTGAAGCGATTGGCCCGATCAGCCCGCTGCTTGATCTTTTGACGAGAACAGGAAAATACGCGAAGCCAGGGAGCGTGTTTCACCCTACTTACCGTAGTTACTACGCATGACGTCACGGGCTCTGGCTTCTTGGGGTCAAGAAGGCTGGAACACATTTTCCTATTTTTAGAAAAAAACCTGCAAAAATCCTGCCACGGGCTAATCGAACCAATCACGTCAAAGACATTCGTAATTACCATGCTAACTACGCATCACGACCGTGGTAAGCAAATATTTATTATTAGTTACTATTTCGAGAAGGCTGGAACGGTCAGTGCAGTAACTTTTCACGAGGCTGTAAAGAAAATAGTAACTAATAGTTACTATTGTTGGAACACGGTCAGAATACTCTTGATGACTATCTCTCCGCTGCCGCTGCAGAATCTCCGGGTACCTGCGGAAGAACGGAAGAAACGGTGTCAAAGCTGCGCTGACTCAGCATTCGAGTCGTTGTGTTTGAGTCGTTACGGACACGTTTACTCCTTCTTCCTGAGAATCACTGGCGTGTTTTGGACTTACAATAGTCGCCATTCGTGACGTCAGGCGTATTAACTACGGTAAGTAGGGTGGAGCACGCTCTATGAGTCTTTGAAGTCTCTCTGATGTCTCCGTCTTTACAAAATCCATATGAATTGCTTTATTTGAATTTTTTGCTTTCGAGCGCTAGCCGAAATTTTCCAAGGAGGGTTTTCGCGAGATCTCGGAATCGCTTTCCGGCGAGCGAAGCGCATCGCAAAAACTGTGGGAAAGCGATTCCTAGAATAACTTTCCACTTTCCCGCTAGACTGATCCTCGGACTGATCGCGAAAACACATGGAAAGCTGACATCGCCGGGAAAGTGTTAATTACAAACTATTTCTAATAAATATGGTTCACTCAACGGTTCTTTGATTCTCATAATATTCCATCGAAGCCACCCTAATAACGCTTGCCATTTTTCTTTATTTATTAGTGACACTTGCCACACCTTTGAAATTCCCGCCAAGACATTCAGCTTTCCGCAGAGCTTTCCACTATCCTCGTGGAATCGCTTTCCGGGAAAGCTGCTTTGGTTTCCGAAGCGCGAAAACCGGATTGGAAAGTTCGGCAGCTTTCCGAAGTAGCGCGAAAACCATTGGAAATGGATTCGGACTTTGATTTCCAGCTCGCAAAAACCCTCCTATAATGCCAATCTCACGTCAACGCTCCTCGTGCGAAACAGCACCGTAATTAACTATGATTTCTCAGCTTTTAACTACATTTTCATTCCATTTCATCGTGGAAAGATCATTTCTAGTAAGAGTTGTGCTTTAAGACCGACAACATAGTAAATGAAGTTTATTAAAATAAAACTTTCAAGTCAAGATATAAAACTAACGGTCCTCGACGCAGCATTTACTATTTGCGGATTGCGTGCATTGTACGAAGATTAAAAGTCTCTCTTAAGAGATCGAAGTAAAATAATGAATGTTAATAAGACTTTCAAGCCAATTTCTAGGCTAGGCTTAATAAAAAAAGGGATTAAAGGTTAAAGTGGAAATATTAAAACTCAAGAGATCGCAACAAAGGTAATAACGGTTACTGTAGAAAACCCTGCAATTTGTTTTGGTTGCCGTCCACTTGAAGCGAGAAGAGTCTCGTCCGAAAGGTCGGAAAAATACTCGAAGACAGCTGAGTCAATCCTGATTAATGCTCCGTCGGAATGATCAGTCAGAAAGTCATCAAGACTAGTTCCGTCAGCGCTACAACTGATTCCCACTATGTTGTGGGCTGTCGACTTTTCCAAGCTAAAACCTTTGTCTAAAAACTGTTGGTCAGCAATATATCCAATTTTGATGTTCCTTCGGTCTGCACTCAGCTGGACACGCTTCTCGAACTTGCGGAGACATGGTGACGACGTTACCGACGAAAGTAAAATTTTTGCGGGCTGTTGGAAACGGCCGCACGAGATCTTGACCTCGAATCCACAAGCTGTTGCAAAAGTATGCGTCGTGGATTACCTTGAAAGAAAGAGTCTGTTATGGATCAAGGCCCATCCGAGGAACCGATAAAATGAACAATCACTGCACTTTTGAGCATCGATGTTTTACCAACGCTTCGATACGTCATCGTACGATGTACACCGCTTCTGAGGGCTGGTTGTTTCGGATCATAGGACGTTATTTTTCTGTCCCTCGCCCTTGGTTCCCACTACTGCAATTTCACGCAAAGTCCTGCATTTTGCGGCATACGATACAAATCGTGTGACAAGCAACGCAAAACACTGGATTTTGACGCAGTGTTGGGTGCGTCAAAAGGTCTCAACTTGTCCGACAAAATGCATGTGAGTCGTGGGGGGGATTTGTTCATTTTTCAAGGCTATAAGTGCTCTACCTTGTATGAAGAAAATATTTGTCATCAATGGGTTGACCAGAATATCTTCTGAGTAAACAAACCGTCACTCAAATCGACCCGAACAAGATGACATATGAAGTCTTACAAAAATTCTAGGTTTAACTGCCGTATAAGATTATCCCCAGGGTCTTCAGAAGCCGATATGAGGTCATCTATCTAAGGTTTTCTTTGCACCTGCAGAATCATCATGACAGAAAGGCTCAGCTTCTTATTGCATCTGCGTTTCTTTGTGAACATTCGTGCGACTTGTCGTGGGCTAAGTAGGAAAATCAACAAAACAGTCCCATAAAACGCAGTAGTGTGAACCAGGAATTAGGCCTGCCATTAATTTCGACTAAAGTCGATGAACCGGGATACGAGCGGCTCAACTTGCACCACTTGCAGATACCATGGTCTAAAGTTTTTGTTTCGCAGTTATGGTGCTATCTCGCCAGTCATCGGGGTATCTGACAATTCTTCTCACTTTCAT
This sequence comes from Branchinecta lynchi, assembly GCA_023053575.1. NCBI lineage: Eukaryota > Metazoa > Arthropoda > Branchiopoda > Anostraca > Branchinectidae > Branchinecta > Branchinecta lynchi. The sequence continues at coordinate 8,240,425 of JAKZAP010000018.1, forward strand.
CATCACCAACAATAGATCCCAGGATTCAGTCAAATTTGTGGGAAAGAAGTTTGGCACTTGGTGATTTGACTAGATGTCAGTTTTTCCTTTGGGATGACTTCGAAAAGCGCAATTTCGGCAATTGACCATATTACAGTTCAGCGCTCCAAGTTGACCAGTTTCTGTTAGTCCCCCATTGCCTCATAACCAACACTTGCGTAGACACAGTAAAAAGTCGGATCCATAGGGTAATGGGTCACTTTCACTTTCTGCTGCTCGAGACGTATGCAAAACCTCCATTACCTGGGACACAGATGACAGGTTTTCCACTCACTAACCTGTGGATCTATTTTACCATGTCTGATCCAAGTGTTGACGGTGAGGTGAGAGGTGGATTAAAAGAAGCTAATCCGCTTGGAAGCGCTGAATGGGAATATGGCCAATTGTCTTTGCAGAGCAGCCGTGGTATCAGATACCACGGAAACGGCAAAAACGACTCCAGATAACTGCAAAAACGTAGATCCAGTTACTGTCGTGACGTTTCTAGCTCTTCTCAAGGCACACGGCAATTCTTCGTCGGCGCGAAGAGTTATTCATCAAGAGTATTCTCTTCAGCCAATGGGTGCGCTGGCTCTGAAGCAATCATTGGCTGATTCCGACTGAATTACCGATATACACGGATTCTTATGGAAGTTGAATGCTACCATGGCAAAGCCTGTTAGTGTTCATCTTGGTGTCCATAAAACGCGGATTCATATTCGCCAATGCAAATCTGACATAGCTAGCGCGAAAAAAAATGTGCAACGCGAATCAATGTTTTTGCATCACGGCCAGAAAAAGATTCGCGTTCTGTGGCAACAAAGCTTTTAAGGTGCGCACTGCGCACAGACGATCAGGCTTTCCCGGCCTAATTTTTTGCAAGATTGAACAAAATGTCAACTTTCCCATGGAGAACTGAATACGGTGCCGAAAATAGTTATAGTCCGCGAAAACATGACTCTGATAGTCTGTTCCGAGGGGCTGCCCACTCTCCGTCACTTGGTGTACACCATGTTGCGCCACCCATGCGCCGCCCATCCACCACGTGCGCGACTCATCCGCCAACCACCCACCACGCGCGCCACTCATCCTCCACGCACGCCACTCATCCTCCACGCGTGCCACTCATCCGCCACGCGCGCCACTCTTCCGCCACGCGCGCCACCAACCCGCCTCTTGCTTGAAAATAGCTATTTTCCGCCACGCGCGCCACCCTTCCGCCACACGCGCGACCATTCCGCCATCTTTCTACCACGCGCGCCACCCTTCTGCCACGCTCGTCACCATTCCGCCCTGCGCGCCACCCACCCGCTTCTTGCTCAAAAATAGCTATTTTCCGCCACGCGCGCCACCCGCTACCCGGTGTACACCGATTTTGATAGTGGGCAACCCCTCGGTCTGTCCGCATTATTAGATGATGATTACCGAATCCGTCTTCGCTAGAGGCCACATGATCTGAGCCAGTAACTTCTGGTCGGTGCTCTTGACACCGTCTTGGGAATTCAACAAGATGTTGACCATTGCTTCCCGAACCACATCTCGTCTTCGGTCTAGTCGAACTCCCCACATCCCTGCAAAAGCAAAGATAAAGGTTGGTGCGTGTTTGGCTCCTGTGATCCAGAAGTGTTTAACGGTCTGTTTTTCGGAGTGGTAGAAATTACGGATGTCAGAATGAGAAGGGTGACGAAATAAAAGAGGAGAGGCATTGTTGCCATGGAAGCCAAGACACAACTAATCAACCATGCATCTGTTTTGATCGACGATCGAAGCCTGTTCATGACAAGAATGCATGGACATAGAATAATCACATAAAACATTATATTGGGTCGAACCTATAAACCAACGATTCCCCCCAGCTCGAGCCAAATAGGGAGAAATCGCACCGGATGCGAACGAGGCTGAAGAACCAAAGAGAACTCTGGGACTTCAGGAGTCTATTATGCAGCGACAGACAATAAGATCTACGGACATCATGCAACAACCGCGGGACGCTACTACACATGATGACATGATCATGATGACATGAGACTGAGACGCTGTCCTGCCCATTCGTCTAAACATCATTTACCAGCAATGTATCCAATCCTCATATTTATTTTTTCAAACACCCACGTAGCAATTTTTCTATTCATTTCAAACCAAATTTGACACCAGCTTGATGCTACGTCTCCTCCTACCTCAATGACATTATACTCTAACTTGCGCTAACTGTCCTTACTAATCTCATCCATACCAACAATAGCTTCAAAAAATATTATTTACCAGATTCATTTTAACATTCAAGTAATAGCCCACTTTCTTTAACCTATCATATCTTCAGGGGCGGTTCGAAGGAGGGGCGTGAGGGGGTGACTCACCCGCCCCCATGCTCGAGAGAATCTACTCTCAGTCGTATGTTTCGAGCTTGTCTGTATGACAGTCGTAGGTTTTGAGCTTTTCAGAATGACATACAGGCAGTTTCCAAACGTAAATTTCTCCCGCAAATCACATTTTTTAGTAGTATGGCTACGAAGAAATTTCTATTCGTATGTTTTCAGATTCCAGTTTTGTGTTGTGTTGAAAGTCGTATGCTTGAGCTTGCCAGAATGACATCAACCGGGAATGAAAGACCCATTTCTTGTCGTACTTTACGAAGGGATTTTCTAGTCGTAAATTTTGTAAATTTTTACTAGTCGTAAATTTTGACAGTCGTAAGTTTTGACCTTGCCAGATAAAGACAGTCAAAGCAAAGCAATTAGCTAATCGTGAACTTCGCCTTCAAATGACCCGTTTCTGGTCGTATTGTTCCATAGGGATTTTAGTAGTATGTTTTAGCTTGTCAGATTCATAGTTTTGTGTTCTCAGTTTGTCAGAATCAGAACAGCAAATTTTACCTGGAAATGACCCGTTTCTTGTCGTATTTTACGACGAAATTTTCTAGTCGTCGATTAGAGACAATCGTCTGTTTTGAGCTTGCCATATGAGGCAGTTAAGTGAATTTCGACAGCAAATGACCTATTTCTGGTCGTATGGTTGTATACAGTTTTCTATAAGTCATTACGAAATATCGTGTGTTTTGAGCTTGTTATGTTTATTTCCGACAGTCGTATGTATCGAACTTGTCAGACTGAAATTAGTGCCATTACCAAGTCGGAGTTTTCACCCTATGGCGATGAAAACAGGCTGATTTTCGAATATCTCGCCGGCGGCGCGATGTTTCAACATTTCAAGTACGTATGTGCTTTGTGTGTAACCGGTCGTCAAGCCGGAATGATTTTCTTTTAGTGAAGTTGTTGAATCCTGAAAAAAATCCTGAATCCTGTCCTACCTGATTTTGTGCAAAAATCTCCTTATCTTAAAAAGAAACAGGCACAACCCCCTGCTGGTCCCTGATTGTGTAGTCGAAATCGTACCAACTTCCGTGAAAATATCCCACTCCGTTTACGAGATATGGGACTGATATGTGATATATGTAGGCAGCCTTTAAATGTTTCGCAAAACTTTACCTGTGCCGTCTTTCATAGTCGCCTGCTTGCTATCTGGTTGAATGGCCCGTAATTTAGGTGAGGTGTTAGCCCTGAGATTTCAGCCACCTTAAAAGCTAGAAATGCCAGGAAAAGGTCGGATTACAAAAAATCACCTGCGGCGCTGAGCTTAAATATGTTGTCGGTACATATGGTAAAAGCTGCTGCTTGGGATCTGAGCCACGTTAAAAGCAAGAGTTTGTGTGGGAAGTAGTCGAGTATTGCCGAATAAAGGCCGATGTAACAAATTTGTCCTGTAGCTCTTTCGTAGTCCTGCCCTGTTTCTATTTAATTGAAGTGTGCATTATTTATGTGCGGTTTTAGGTTTGAGAATTGTAAAGGAGTAGTGAAATTTGCTCGGACTGAAAAAATTTCGCCTGTGGCGTTCACTTTAGTTTGTCTTGAGTAGATATGTGAGAAGCTGGTACCGAGGCTTGTCTTCAGTCCAGCGAAATTTGATATGAACGGCATCGTCCAAGCCCTGTTACTTATCTGTTAATTATTTTATTACTACAACTGGCGTTTTGTAACGTTTTAAAACTTATAAAGTTAATATTTCTTGTGCCTGCTTGTGCTTTCGGCCAGTCGTATATTTTGAAGTCCTCACCCCCCATGCCGAAGCCCTTCGAAACACCCCTGCATTCTTCACATATCTAATAAATTATCTTCATTACCATTAGCCTACTGATAAGATTTTGTGTTTAAAACCTAAGAAAGCGAAGAAAACAAAACTTTCATCCCGTTAAATACAAGCGGTCAAATTTTAGAGGCCAATTAAACTCGACGTTCTTCTCGAAGTTGCTCTGACCACGTCTATGACACGAATGGTACTCACCTGCCAGTATGAATGCGCTATGCTGCGGATGATCCCTCATTACATGAAAAGTTCGGCCCAAAGAGAGCCACTCCTCCACTGCTGCCACCTCTCGTTCCAGAATAAGCGAATCTACGTCACGTGACAGGAAGATCGTCACTGCAGGATCAAGCAGGGGCAGAAACCTCCACACCCTGGGATTTACCCAACTGAGGTCGATGAACAGGCTGTTCAGCACGTTAGGCTGCCGAAGGGATGTACGAGAGATGCTGCAGTAATGGGCGTAAGATGGCAGTCTCGGCAATGATATGAATGACGAGTCATGGTAGATCCTGACCTCCCAACCTAGAACGCACCAAATGTTAAAGAGCTGATCGCACAAAGGTGATAAGTCACTTTTTGCTAGTTTCGAGATAATCGTGTTTAAAGTGGTTGGTATACCGACCTCAAGCTATGAACTTGGTCGTTTGAGTGTCTTAGTAGAGGGTGAAAGTTTTGATTGCACACGGAGAAAGAGCGAAATAATGTGCCACAGATAGTGCTGTTTAATGAATAAAAAACGGGATCGACTAAAAACGGGAATGGAACGGAACGACACGGTGCAGGAGGAACGCGGACTAAAAACGGGAACAACGTACTAATCCAGCCCGGGGCGTAACAGCCCGCGGTGGCACGTATGGTGGGGAGGGAGGGAACGCCTCCCCCAACGTTATCGGCCGGTTGGTAAAGAATAAACGAATAGACGCAAAAATAGTTGATTTTTTTTCTTGAAAACAGTCGGTTTTTCTGAAAATTAAATACCTGGATATAAGTTTCTTATCCGTCCAATGTTAACCTCTAATGGTTTCAAAAACCGTTCCTGCATCTCTTCCGCGTCAGAACCGTTGAAAAGGCTAAACGAAATAATTTTTCCTTGTGAGGTTTCATTCTTCCCTCCACAAGTCAAGTCCAGTTTGGCGAAAACACTGACGGACACCTTACTGATATTCGCAGCTCTAACACCCGATTCACTTTCAATAACACTAGAATTCAAGGTCTTCAGAATTATTTCACTTTGATCCACCCGCACAAAATATATCATTAGAGCAACTGACAAAAAACAGATCACTGACAATAACTTCTGTTTCGGGTTTGCGATCACATTTTTGTTGTTCAACATCTTGGGTTGACACAACCTCCTGGGTCACCTGTAACCTTTCCTCACCTGGTCACAGCCTATGGTCAGCGGAATGGACCTTTTCACAGGTCAATTCGTGCTTACAAGGAATTACCCCGGCTGAAGCGTCCTCGATCTCTTATGCGAGTACTGGAACCGCTAGGGGTAAATAGTCTTTCTCAATAGCCTGTTCATCCCGGTCCTATGGTCTTATCTAAAACTTATCTCCACTTCCTTCAAATCTCACTTTACTTGTGGTTTGGTTTGGTTCGACATCCCAATTCCCAAACGTTTGTTTTACGTCTTATCAAATATAGCCGCACGCAACCACTATTGCCTAATCAGTTGGGAAGGGGAAGCTCTTTTGTAAAGTGACATACTGGCAGTTACCATCACCTTTTCTGCATACCAAATTATTTTGATGCTAAACGGGAACAAACACCTTGATTATCCCATGATGGCGCAGAAGGGAAATACCAGGAGAGGAGCTCCTTTCACTGTCTCCGTTCGACTGTCTTCAAAGCAATATAACAGTCGTGTGCTGTACCTAAAGACGTCGCGGGCCTGTCGCAAGCCTTTCTCCCAACTACTCTGTCCTTTCTTTTTTCGGCAGAGATTGGTGAACTAAGGACAGTTCACGCTTGTGTTGTAACATGAATAAAAATATTTCGCCTTGTAAGCCTTACCCTCGGAGTCGCCAAACTTTGCAGGCCTGGGCAGAAAAAAACCCAATGGGTTGCTCGAAACGGCAAAAAAAGAAGTGATGAGTAAGCTCTTAGTGTGACAACACTAAGGTTTCGATGGGATTTCAAAAATTGAATATTCATTGGACTTCTTAATCCAGACAAGCGAGTCTTTTACTTTTGTAAGGACTTTCACTTTTACCAAATTTCTCGTTTTAGCTGTATTCCAGGCAAATTGTAATCAGAGCAAAAGAGCAGAGGCGAACCAAGCACCTTCTGCAGTCTGACGCTCTGGCGATTTAGGTAATCTCCTCTGTGTTATGTTCAGATGCCAGTGAACTTCGGGAAAAACGAGAAACGTCGCCCGAAAGATGACTCAAATTGTATGTTAACCAATCAACGGTGTTCGTCGGAGACAGCTGTGGTGATAGTTCCAGTTCTTTCGCTAGGTACTCGGCGATTCTTCGTCGCTTTATTTCGACTATATTAAGAGTATAGTCGAAATAAAAGTTTTAGGTCCCCAGTTACTTGAGTTCGTAAATTGACCACTGTTGGAATTAGGACTATACAGTTTTCTGTAATTACATATCACAGGGTCTTATAGTTCTTCAGCACACCACACTTCGTTGGCAACTAGGTCTAAATAACTCACAGTTGGTGGGCTGTTGGCATTAGATATGCCTTCGGGGTCTTACTCCACGTCCTGCCGGTTCAGTAATAACTATGACGATATTGCCAAGTGGCTTAGGTCAGCAGCTTGACCGAGTTTAGAAGCAGAATGATGAAATTTATTGTGTGTACTTACAGATTCTAGGATCTAGAATCGCTTTTGGAGCTGTGCCTCCCCCACCCTCCCCCCATGTCTCAGTTTTTTATTTTAATATTTCATGTTTAAGTACTTTTTGGGATCCCAAAACGTAAGTAGCGGGATACCTCTGACATCGCAAAAGTTGTCCGTCCGTCTGTACGCACTATAATTCTCGAAGCGAGTGAGATATTTTGATGAAACTTGGTGTGAGGATTCTTCGGGTCAATAGGAAGGTCGAGTCGTAGATGGGCTCTGTAGTCCTACATTTAGGGGTGGAGGAGGGGGTTTCAATTAAGGGGCAAATGAAATATTTTTAAACAGATAATATGATAGCTTGTCGATTATGGAGTAAGAGGACATGCTGAACACGATGGTGAAAACCATTTTGTCATCGGACAAGTAATTCGCTCGGAATCCGGCCCAAACCAAAAAGTATGTTAAAGTAAAGGTTTTATTCGAAGTTGATTAGATGTTCGATTTAGGGGTAAGAAGACATGCTGAACACAATGTGAAAACTATTTTTTCACCAAACAAGTAGTTAGTCCGGAATCCGACCAAAACCGGAAAGTCTGTTAAAGTAAAAAGTTTGTCGACCAATTTTCGGCTATTGCAGTCCCTACCCCTTTATTCTCAAACCGGTACAGCTATGTGCGTGGATGATGACGAGATGCATTTGTTTATTCGATAGATCTCGGAGAGATCTAGTGTAATCGAAGGTCGAAGGGGTTGATATATAATGTTCAAACGAGGAAATATGTTATTCAAGCGAGGATGTTGTTCAATGAAGATTCGTTCCCTACCCCTTTATTCTCAAACCGGTGTAGCTCTGCGCCTGGATGGTGACTACATTCATTCATTTATTCTATGGAAGTCGGAGAGATCTAGTGTAATCGAAGGTCGAAGGGGTTGATATATAATGTTCAAACGAGGAAATATGTTGTTCAAGCCACTATTCACTGGTAAATTACAGGTTAAGTTCGTAGATGGGTCCTTTAGTCCTATCATTAGAGGCAGAGGAGGGGTTCGAAGTTACTGTAAAAACATGTGTGTTTTATAAGCTAATAAGATATTCACTGAGGGGGTAAGGAGGTCCATTGAATCCATATCTGAACTTAGTTGTCTTACTGGACAGGGGTTCGTTACGAATTCGGCTGAAACTGGAAATTTGGTTGAAGATCAAAGTTGTTTCTGAAACTGATTAGAGATTCGGTATCGGGGCAAGGAGACATGCTGAATCCCTTTTTGAACTTTATTTTAACAGTAAAAATATACAAGGAATCCGACGAAAACTGAATGGCGAAGACTGAATGGCGAAGACATGACCAAATCCTCTATATGACGAAGTCCAAAACACGCCAGCGACCCTCAGGAAGAAGTAGTAAGCGTGTCCGTGCGACTCAAAATCAGCGACTCAAATCCTGTGTCAATCAATGACCGCGATCTTTGGCCGCAGCTGTGACACCACTTCTGCCTTTCTTCCGCTACATACCCGGAGAGGCCTGAGATTTTGCATCGGCAAGGAGAGATAGTCATCAAGAGTATTATTTGAATCAAATGTTAGACTTTCGGGATCCCATCGAAATCTTTGGTCGTGTTTTAACCGATTTACCTTGAATCTTGAGAAGCACTTGATCATGAGTCGGATGTCGGAAAGATACTCCTTTTTTGTAAAACAGCTTCAAGATAATAATGGAAGATTTACTCTAATATAAGGTTTGAAGCCAAGCTGACCATTCATTACGAAAGAAATAGAAAACCGTGACTTTCGGGGTTTTTTCTTGATCAGCTAATTATCCCTCTAGGATGATGTGCGAGGGATAAATATAAATTCGGATATTTATCCCTCGCACATCATCCTAGAGGGATAATTAGCCGATCAAGAATAAACCCCGAAAATCACTGTTTTCTATTTCTTTCGTAAGATTTACTCTACTGAGCAGAGGTATACTTTTATCCAATGAAAATGTAGAAATGGCTGAATAAAAGCTCCAGACATACAAAAAAGGCATTTCTTCATTAAATAATTTCTTGAGGCTGAATTAAATCTGCGCAGTCACAAAAGGATTAGAATGAAAACAAAAATAAAACAGCAGCAATAACATTTCTTGTAAACATAGAAAAGGCAGGCTACATTAAGAGGCTATGGATATTTTGAAAAAGAATAACCAAGAAAAGAAGAAGAAATGGAATAAAATTATTTTGTTCCATAACAAGTACTTCTTGGGAGCATCTTTAAAAACTTTTCTCTCGTCTGAATTTCAGTTTCAGTCAATAAAAAATAGTTTTATATCTGTGTATCGATTCAACAAGACCAAAGGTTGGGATCCCAAAAGGGAATATTTATTGGACTTCTTCATGTAGATAATTTTGCCTTGTAGTCGTAGACTTCCCGTCTTCGCCAGGTCCAGTAAACTTGACACCCTATTATAGTTAACCCCTTTAATCAGGCCCGTTTGCTTTGTTCTGAATCTACCGTCAAGCCGAGATTACAACCGGAATATCAATACTTTTTTAAAACTCATCGGACTTGACATCACTATTTGCTTTTTTTTTGGTTTTCCAAATAGGAAGATGGCCATGTTTGACAGTGCAAAATGGGTGCGTCAAAATGGGTGCAAAATGGGTGCGTCATCTGAATTTCGTTAGAGCTATATTTCTGCCCTTCTTGCCAATGGTCCTCTTCAGGCTACCTTTTTCTAGCTTGAAAATCCCCATGCGTCGAGTAAACCACTTCCCTGAGCTCATAAAGGCACAGTACTTCACATACATTTTAAAAAGATAACCTAATATCCATACATGGTACTTTAGTTTCTATGTGACAATGAACGAAAATGTCGGAGACTTTGACTTATTTCTTGCTCGTGTGATCAAGAACCAATGAGCCAACAGAACCTTGGTCCCATGCACTAACCGAAACATGACTAGGCCTAACAGGAATTGAAATTATCCAAACAAACCTGGTCAAACGTAAGGAGGCCCGTATCCAGGAATTTATTTCGGGGGAGGGGGTTGCCTTTCGGTTTTTTTTTTTGCCTGCTGGTCGGACAAAAATGTAAAAAAAACACATAGGTCAGAGGCAAAAACCTATAAAAATGATTATTTTTGTATGTTTCGGGGTGGGGGGGGGGGGGGGGGGGGGGGGGGGGTCCGTCACGGGATACTAGGAAAGGCTTGCCAGTTTTTTCGAATACTAAAAGGAGGAAAAGGTGAACTTTAACAAATTTAAGTTGCCGACCCCTCACGGGATACTAAACAAAGGAAAGGCTTGCCAGTTTTTTCGAATACTAAAATGAGGAAAAGGTGAACTTTAACCAATGGAAGTTGCCGACACCTCACGGGATCCTAAACAGAGGAACGGCTTGCCAGTTTTTCGAATCCTCGATTCCTGGTAATTCTTTCCTAGTTTTAGTTTGCCCTTCCTGGTTTTAGTATTCTTTCCTGCTTTTCTCTTGCCTTTCCTTTCCTGCTTTTAGTCGATCCCAACGTATAAAGCACAGCTCTTACCAGAAATGACTTTTCACGATAAAAGGCATCAATATCTTTTTCGAGAATACTATTATTTTCCACGCGAAGTTACATATTTTCTTGTTAGCGCTTCTTGAATCTCCGACGCGGCGGTTGAACGCAAAATATTGGAAAACTGAACGCGCTGTGGTTAAAAGTGGAAAAACAAATTTGCGTGTTTGCAGATACCATGGTATCCGTTACCATGGTAACTGGATATGCAATAAGTCGTACTTGCAGTTACCGTGGTATCTGATACTACTATTGCTCGGCAAAAACGAAATTTGCCGGATTTGCGCTTTTAGAAATCAAACTAATAGAAATACTGATATCCACCGACATCTAGAGGGGCAGTTTCAGTCCACTGAACACAGCTTTCCAACCAGTTTGAAAAAAAGTTAGACCCTTGTGTTAGTGATCATGGAAGTGACATGCATTTTTCAGATACCACGATTAGTTGGTCCGACCGTGGTATCTGAATATCAGAACATCAGATGTCACGGTTTTATGCCAGCAAAAACGCGTTTTGACCGTAGTATCAAATACCACGGTAACTGTGAAGACGACTTTAGACCATGGTATCAGATACCACGGCAACTGCGAAAACGACTTTAGGCCGTGGTATCCCGATGAAATTTTTTTTGACTGTGTAGTTGTATGGTTAGTTGCATGTTTTGATATGTAGTTAATGTAGTGGTATAGAATACTTCGATTTAACATGCCTCCGACTGGGTCAATCTTAAGTAGCTGTATCCGATAGCATCTAATCTTGCTGTAGTAGCATCCAGTTTGACTCTGACATGCCTGAGATCGAGCTACAGCTGCGTATGTCATCTGACCTGGAATCTGGATGGTAATTGGCAGGCTGCGAAATCTGCTGAGCGGGTGGGCGTAATGTATTGTCGGCGGGAAAGCCTGGAGTACCAAATTTATGCGGCCTAGATTTGTTATTTGGCGTCCGAACCGGTTCCGACCAAGGTAGAGGACTATGAAGCGGGAACCGGAAATTTATAGATATGCTCCAGTTCGACTTAAACTTGGTAGACGGGAAGATGAGATGTTAGAGATGCGAAGTTTTTGTGTGGCCAATTCGTTTTCGGCCACAGTGGGGGGAGATGGAGTGGGAGTCCCGGAAATGTTGTGGCTCGCATAGGGATTGAACGAATGGAGTGATTTGAATAAAACTTGGAGAGTTGAGGGTCCAGATTGGATCCGAGCACAGTGGGGAGGAGTACTGTATTTTCCGGAAAAATGCTCAGATTTAATTTCTCGTTTCTCACACCACCTACTCGTGACAAGTGCCATATGAGCTCGTAGCTCTTTTTTTTTTTAATATGGTTGTATCTCCCATGAATAGTATAGACTGGTGCGAGAAAATCCAGAAATAGTAAATAAGTTGCAAATACTCTTGACAACTTTTCCGACAACTTCCGACAACTTTTTCACACATAAGGACATGAGAAGGTTCAAAGTCTTTTTTTCCATTTTCGACATCCCTTGTTTAGCTTTAGTTGCTTTTTTGCAGATATGGCATAGGTAGATAGATAGATTAGTGTATTTCAAAAGCCATGCATGATCTATATGATCCCGACGAAAAAATTTCGAAAATTAGTCGTATGGACTTGTACGAAAAGTAGTAAGAGTCAGACGTTACCCCAAACGAGCGAGTAACAGAGCAACCTGCCATACCAACAAATTCGGCCGAGTTTGTAGCTAATGTGCTGCAGACTTGTTCAGATAATCCTGGACACCTGTTTCCTAAGTATGCACTAATCAACGCTCAGTCACTAGGAAATAAGGTTGAAGAACTAGAAGTACTTGTCCACCAGAGGAAGACTGATATCACTGCCGTGACCGAAACTTGGATTCACTCAGCTGACATGGCGGTAATTGATGGTTACAGTACGTATATTTTACAATGATGTGATGCAGACGCGAATCCTGTCCATCACGGAGAAGGCGTAGGTATAGTCTGCAAGTCTGACATTAGACACCGAATCCTGCAACCACCTATACCTAGAAGTAGAGAGCTGGAAGTTATCTGGATTCGGATTCGCCCTAAAATTAGAGAGTGTGTGAACCAAAGTGTTTCTCTCGCAACACCATTACAACTTTTCCGTGATCGAGGTAGTCAAACACTTTAATGAGGTCGGCGATCAGGAGGTCTGCGTAAGAGTTTGCCTCTTCAAGATGCTTAAGGACGTCGTCAAGCAGGAGTGCGAGATAATAGATTGTGCTGTGGCCAGGCCTAAAGCCAAATTGTCGAATGGCTAGAGAGTCTTCTATGTCACTGTACAGCCAGCGAAATAGGAAACCCTCAAAGACCTTTGAAAAATTCATTGTTTTAGAAATTCGTCTCAAATCCGTAAGGCCAGTAGGGTTCGACGTTTTTGGAATGGGGGTGATGAAAGCTTGTTTAAAAGCTGACGGGTAAATTCCTTCTATCAAAGACAGGGTGAATATAGCAGCAAGCGCAGCAGCCAATGCTTTTTCACAGGGGACGATAATCTTTGCTCGGACTTCATTTGGTGTGCTGGCCTTATTGAGATCAATCTTACTTAGCTCATCTTTCACCTGCTCTGGAGAAATCGTTGGGATTTCAAGTACCTCTTTTTCACGAGGTGGAAGCTCAGTGAGAGGCCCGTGTTTCCGGCAAATATCAGCAAAGATTGAGTTGATCTCTTCAGGAGAGAATGGTTCACCATCATCCCGGAGAAGCTTCTTTTACTTTATGTTTCTTCCCATCAGTTTTTGGATGCTATGGTGAAAGTTCTTGGGATCGCTTCGGAAAAGTTTCTTAGTAATGCTGATACCATGTTGTTTACGTGCATCCCGACACTTCCTGACTACTATCTTGCCTATTTTCTTTGCCTCTTCTTTATTCCCGTTCGCAAAGAGACCCCTCTGTTTGATAAGGCGTCTTATCTCATCAGTTACCCACGGTTTACCGCGAATATTTGCAGTTTTCAGTTTTTCAGGAAAAAAAGCATCATATCCCTCCCACAGCAACTGAAAAAAGGTCAGTCATTGCGTTGACATCATCAAGCTTCATCATATAGTTCCAGTTTAGGTTTTCCAACCATGATTTATATCGACCGATAGCATCGGTATAGTTACTGGTTTCTATTTGAAGGTTTCGTAATGTTTGGGAGGCTTGTATCCATTTGGTTCAAGGAGGACAATGAGGTGATCACTGCGACCCAGTGGATGAATCGTGAAAAGGTCTTGGAAAAATTCATCGCACTTTCGTATAAAGCAATGCAAAACACATGCATAATAATGCTTGAATTATTACGTATAATATTCAGTATCTGCCCAACATGTGCAAAATCATAACAGAAAATATCACAAGTGTAGCGAAGTGTTATTTGTTCTTGAACTAAATGACGTCATAGATATAATTTTTGATGCTAGTAAGATGATCCGCCTTACGTGAGGGGAAGATGGAGGGGGGAGGAGGGTGTATGTGGCCACAACATGCCCTTTCAACATCCTAACCACAGGGAGTTACGGCTCGGACCTAGAAATGGGTCAATTAGCTCATCAGCTCTTACGATCCGTCAATTCTCATTAGAGCCAAGCATTTTCCGGAAATGTCTTCCCCACTGTAAAACCTCCCGCAAATGACTTTTTCATCAATTCCACACGCAATCTGGCGATCTACTTGTGATAATTTCCGCAATTCTGTGAAACTGGATACTGGATATTCGAGTTTTTCCCTTACTTGATTAAAGCTTTGTTCTAAGGCCAAGTATCAGGCTGAATAGTTAACACGCTTATTTTCGTGCCGTTGAAAAACGGTAAGTTATGTCTAGTAAAACTTTGATCAGAATCGATTAGTGCCGAGATAGGGGCACGAAAATCCTAAACAAACAAATATGGGGATATCATAGACTTTTTTCAGGTGGTTCCCAAAATCACCACGATCTTTTTGCACACTCTCACAATGCCCACGACTCAAAATGCCATAATTCAGGGTGTAGACCCTGAAATCAAAATCGCCAAAAACGTCAACGGTCCAAAATTCCGACAGTTTAAAATGCTCTCAGGGAAGGCTAAAATCATCCTGGTTCAAAGTGCCGACGACTAACTGTCGGTAGGGGAGGTCAAAATGATCTGGGACAACCGACAGCGAGATTAAAAGGGACAGGATTACTACGGAAAATTGTGAAAGGATTATTTTATATTTCATCAAACGAGAATGACCTGCGCGAAAGTACGAAGAAATGGCGAGCTAAGTTTTGCCCCCTGAAGGTAAGAATTGTTAAAAATAGCAGTTTTGAGATCGAATTTATTTTCAGAATTCGAAATCTTATTTTAATTCAACAGTTTCAATGCACGATTGTCACCATCCTGATACCCGGTCCGTTTCGTTTCACAGTCATCACTAGCTCCGATTTAATACGGCCTGAACGCCTCAAACTGTACAATCGTGGGTATTCTGAACTGCGGGCACTATGAGTCTTAGTCATTTTAAATCGTAGACATTTTGGATAGTGGGCATTTTGAGTCGTGGGCATTGTGATCGTAGTCATTATGAGTTTGTCCTGCTACACCGATTCAGCCAAAATCAGGCACGGCCCGGAACAACTGGAATAACAAAAGAAATCTGGTAAAAACTTGAGTGAAAAAGTTACTGATAATTATCGTCGGCCAGCTGTTCAGTAGAAGCTTGTAAAGTTACCAACTAATTAGTACAACCGTTTTCCGATTCATCCGACAAGGGTCATGTATATGGAAGCATAACATGGATCAGTCTTGAGCTTCAGTGTTCCAGCTGTAATAGTTTCATAAATACTCTCCTCTGGGTTCCCTTCGGGACCATTGGTATTCCTGCCGACCAAAGGTTTCGCCGACATTGGGTCTGTCTGACGAACAAAGGTATAGGGGAGAACCAATCAAAATTTACTCTATTGAGAATTTTATGATCGTGTGTCATTATGATTTCCTTTCATCGACCAAATAATCGCAATTGTAGCATACCGCTTTCGGTACATGTTGTACCTAAAAATATGATAGCTCATTGATATTTTACTCTTGCATTCATCCTCCATTTCCTCTTTCATTATCAGCACCGAGGTCTTATATCATGCTTCTCATCATTCTGGCTCAAGCTGTATTGACTAGTTTTCACCCTTATTTGCATCGGACGGTATCGTATCCTTCTTAATTGCTCCCCTGTGACACAGTCGCTTTCTTCTACCGCGTTCAATGAAAAGCGCTGCGCTTGATCAAAGATCGGTTTTGATAACTGAGCGAATCGACGGATGTTTTGGGTCTTGTGACGTGTAGGGAACTTGCGGAAAAAGTTGGGGTTGTGACTGATTTTTTGGGCAAATCGACTGATTTTTTGGGCGAATCGACGGTTTTTTTGGTCTTGTGATGGGTAGGCGAACTGTCGGAAAAAGTGGGAGCTGTGACGGATTTTTTGGGTCTTATGACGGGTGCGCGAATCGACGGATCATAGTATTGGGTGAATCGACGCTCAAGCAGAAGGACGTTGGGTGAATCGACGTTGGACGAATCGACGGGTGGGCGAATTGGCGGGTGGATGAATCAGCGGGTGGGCGAGTTAGCAGTTGGACGAATCAGCGGTTGGGCGAATCGCCGGTGGGTGAATCGACGGATAGTGAATTGACAGACTTTTGGATTGGACGTATTGACGGGTGGGTGAATCGGACTTTTGGATTGGACGTATTGACGGGTGGGTGAATCGACGGGTTGAGGTAGTGACGGCGACCCGTTTCGAATTTACTGTAAAAATATCTATGTTTTATAAGCTAATAGGATATTTATTGAGGGGGTAAGGAGATCCGATGAATCCATATCTGAGCTTAGTTTTCTTGCTGTACAAATGGTTCATCACAAATTCGGCGAAAAACTGGAAATTTGGTTGAAGCTCAAAGTTGTTTCTGAAATCGATTACAGATTCGGTATCAGGGAAAGGAGATATGCTGAATCCATTTTTGAACTTTATTTTAACAGTAAAAATATTCAAGGAATCTAACGAAGACTGAATGGCATAAAAATATTCAAGGAATCTGATGAAGACTGAAGGGCGAAGACGTGACCCAATTGTTCCCATCGAAACCTTTTGTCTTGTTATTATTTGTCATTTCCAAGAAAACGGTAGCCAGAAAGCTTGTCGCTATTGAAATATTACGCAACCTGTCAGTTGGTAGGTGCTAATGTCGGTCAATCCCTCGAACGAAGTGAGGCTCTCGGAGGCTGTCGTAGACTAAATGAAATAAATAACTTCAAGAAAGAAGAACCGGCCCGGAGCGTAATAGCCAGGGTCGGCACGTATGGTGGGGAGGGTGGGGGGTGCCTTTTCCCATTGTTATCGGCCGGTCGGCAAACAAAATAAACGAGTAGACGCAAAAATAGTCGTTTTTTTTCATGAAAACAGTCGGTTTTTCTGAATATTAAATACCTGGATATAATTTTCTTATCCGTCCAATGTTGACGACTAGTGGTTTCAAAAACCGTTCCTGCATCTCTTCCGCGACGGAACCGTTGAAAAGGCTAAACGAAATAATTTTCCCTTGTGAGGTTTCATTCTTCCCCCCACAAGTCAAGCCCAGTTTGGCGAAAACACTGACGGACACCTTATTGATATTCGCAGCTCCAACACCCGATTCACTTTCAATAACATTAGAGTTGAAGGTCTTCAGAATTATTTCACTTCGATCGGTCCGCAGAAAATATATCATTAGACCAACTGACAAAAAACAGATCACTGACAATAACTTCTGGTTAGGGTTTGCGGTTGCCTTTTTGTTCTTCAGCATCTTGGGTTGACACAACCTCCTGGGTCAACTGTAACCACTCCTCACCTGGTGAGGAATGGTCAGCGGAATGGACCCTTTTCACAGGTCAACAGTATTTATAAGGAATTACCCGGCTGAAGCGTCCTCAATTTCTTATGCGAGTACTGGAACCACTAGGGGTTAAATAGTCTTTGACTGGAACTAGCTCACTATCCTGTTCATCCCGGTCCAATGGTCTTATCTTATCATCCACTTCCTTCAAATCTCGTCCGATTCCCAAAGTTTGTTTTGCGTCTCATCAAATATTTAGGCGCTCGCCTCAGACAGTGACGACTGCCCAATTAGTTGGGAAGGGAAAGCTCTTTCGTATAGTGACAATCTCGGTGACAATTATCTTGACAATTACCATCACCTTTCTGCTTGCTGAGCGTTCGATTTTACCATACCAGGAGAGGAGCCGCTTTCTCTGTCTCCGTTCGACTGTCTTCATAGTAATGGTCGAGTGTTCTGCTAAAAGAGATGGCGGGCCTTTCCCAAGCCTTTCTCACAACTCACAACTCCTCTGTCCTTTTATTTTTTCGGCAGAGATTGGTTAACTAGCCTCGGCGAATGACTAGTTCGATGTGATGAGTATGATGCTGGTAGCGGGGCGAGGGCAAACAGTCAGGGTTGCCACGTATCGCACGATAGTGTGAATTGTCACTCTATTTATTGTTTTTTCACTCGTCCTACGTAGCACATAAAATGCAATTTATTTATGAAGATGTCCAGATTTGTTACACAAAAGTGTGACAATTACAGAAAATACAAAAATTCCAGTTAGTTCCCGAAGCCACGCCGAAAATAACTCAGCGGGCCGCCGCCGTTGGGGTCGGCGTCGGCGGCCCGTCGGTAAAATTATGTCGCCGTATCTTTTTAGGTGAAATACATCGGAATCTCTTTTCATTGAGCTTATCTTCCCTAGCCCTTTCAAACCTTATTTTTTTCCTTCGTGCTAAAATTATGATTTTGATATTTTTCACGAAGATTATGACCCAGAAATGTCTGAAACTTATCCCAGTTGACTTCGGTCATTCCTTCTTAGAAAATCAGAGGTCTGTCAAATGACGGGTCAGGGTAGTAAAGGTACAACCGTTGCTTCGGTCATTTGTCATACTGCGGATCGACAGTACCAATATACTCCAGTTGAATGGCTGAACACATCATTATAAAAATAAAAAAAAAAGCTAATACAACTCTAAAGCCGGTGAAATCTCTTGAAGCAGTTTCGGTCCTTGTGGATAGTGGTGTGTGAAACGGCAAAGTAGTAAAGTAACTGCCAAAAGAAGTACTGAGAAACATGTTTGCCCACATTTCCCTAGAGTCGCAACACATCCCAACCCCCTCGCACCTTCCTTGTGATCTGCCTTGTCTTTCCATGGTTAAACTTCGAAATCATAGTGAATCACAGTCATTTCGGTCTTCTTCGGTTGTCATGTGCAAACCAGTCATGAGACATCGTGTTGGCAACAACGGGCATGAAGTAAACTCTAAGACGATTCAAAGATCCCATCAGAACTGAAACAACCAATCATTTTTCTAGTTTCGTCAGCTAAATTCTTTCCCTTCCCTATCAACGACTTCACAGTCTTTTTCAATTTGAAACAGCTCAGTCTTTCGGCTATGGCGCCAAAAACTGCGAAGGTAAGTACTGATGGATAGATTCCACAGGATCCAAGCCTTCCACCGGCGGTTCCTTGCAGGCGCACTGGAAAGCTTCTCCTTTCCTGACAAAGTCTTTTCAATCAAACATGATTTTGTACTGATTTCCGCATATTTTCCTTCGGAACAACGTCTGCTGGTAGCTCGTGCAAAGCTGAAATATCTCCTTTACTTGTCTATCTGAACGTACTCTTCGTCACTTTTCTAACAGTGCTTCATCCATCCTCTCTTCATCCTCCGCGCTTCATCCTTCTTTCTGTCTGTTTCTCCATGGCCTCAAAAAGGGCTGGAGCTACATGGTCGCCGGTGTAGTCATTACATCGAAGGCGTCACCTACTTGCTCCTAGTCTTCCACCTCATCGCAGTCGGACAATCCGACAGGTCGATGCATGACCGAGGTAGAGGAAAACATTAGCTGCTTCTGCTGCAGTCGAGTTTCTCTGCATACGCTTCGTTCTTTGGGACTGTCTTTGGTCTGTGCTTGAGCTTGGGTCGTCGTTCATCCGGAAAGGTAGTCTAGTGATATCTTGGCAAAAGGCAGAGACATCACCCGTGTATCAATAGCTCCTTCCAAAATGTCAACCCCGCCTTACTTTTACCTCACTTCTTCAGTTGCTCTGGAACGCAAACGACGTGCCTGATGCGCGTAAATATTTGGTTCATGGCTGTGACGCATGAAACAAAATATAATAGTAAGTCCTTACACTTAGTACTCCCAGTCTTGTTCGTTTCAATCTCGACCCTGTCATTTGACATGTGTTTGAAATTACTTCTAGGTCCCAAGACTGTCAAATGACAAGAAACGGAACATTGACCTGTGTGTAATAGATTAAACAAAAGCATTGTCCTAATAGGTGTAATAAGGTGAATAGCGCTATACGCGATGTTTACGTCTTAACACACACGTCTGTTCAAATACAACCCAAGAGGTTCTTATCAGTGGGGCATCCGGTGTTGCCCAGGTTAAACAATTTTTCGAGCTCTAAAAACATCCGAAAAGGTTCTTAGTACTACTTGAAGTACACAAGTACAATATAACGCAAATTATACTCTAAAAAAGCTATTAAAATAACAGATGAACAGTATTGATCCTCGAACTGACGAAAAGCCGTCGTAATAGAACAAAAACGTGTTTTTTTTAAGAAAAGTTGTTTCTTTAGCTTCCAACAAGGTAGAAATGTTGTGCTCTCTTTGGCAACCCTGACGACGCTGCTTCTCTCCTCGGCCCGCTGGCGGAACCAACCAAGCGATCTGATTGGCCCTGCATAAGCCAGAATAGAACGCTAGTCTATTCTCCTTATTCACCTTATTACAGCGCGCTCCGAGGAAAAGAGGAATCTGTAATAAGTCTTATACGCGGTAATACACCTTATTACACCAATTAGGACAATGCTTAACAGTAAAGCAAACACCAACTATTTGTTCATACAAACTAAGGAAAATCTTGCAAATAGTGTTCGATTTAACCATGCTTTCTAATTAGAAAAAAAAACACCTATGACGGTCTCTAAATAGGACAAAAGTCAAGCTCACCCTGTCACCTACATATTGACACAACACAGACATGTAGCATATCGCCCGAGTCCTTGTATCGTCGAGAATCAACTGCTGACACTAAATTTTTAATTGCGACCAGCAGATGGCAGGTAGTCAGCATTTTTGTAGCTCCCGCAAATGACGGTCTTGGTGGCGAAAGGGCTAGGCTCAAGGTTTTTGTTCGGTTTTTGCTCATCAGCAAGTGCACTAACAGAAAAGTCTTCGATTGTAGCGGCAGTGAAGAATGGCAATTTCTACCGAAAATTGTATGTGGGCTCCAAACCGTGTAAACAAAGTGCCAAACAGCGCTCGTGCTGCCTGTAGGTTCGTCATTCTGTCCAACTGTTGCTAGTTCAGACAGTTCCGGACAAGCTAGAACGGTGAAACTTGTCATTCTTCTGGACGGTAGCGTAGTTTCACTGAACGTTGGCAAACTTTGGAATTCCCTTGGAAACCTCGATTGCTGCAGGATTCTCAATTCCCTGGAAATCCCGTCGATTACTGGAGATTCCCCGGCTGATCAAATTTTACTTATAATACCACAGCAGGTAGCTTGTATATTCAAGGATTATATGGCACTTGCAGCCTTCGACTCAAGCCAGAGCTGGTGGACTGGGACTCTGGACTCGTCTCGAGACGTCTTTTTCAAGGACTAGGACTCGTCTTTCACGGAGCTGTCTGTCCGCCAGAGCTGTGGACTCGGACCCTGGACTCGTCTTGAGACGTCTTTTTCAAGGACTCGGACCTGTCTTGGACTCGGATTTGCTGGACTCGCAGCAGCTCTTACTCAAGCGCCATGCGACCATGATGTTTTGATGACCTAGTTTTGGTGGTCCGGCATTTCCGTAGAAGCTAGGACTATGAAGGACTATTAACTCAACGAAACCTTATTTTCAGGATCCGGCCATCCGTGTATGGGTGGAGGGAGGGGGAATCCGGGACCTTGTGACCTGCGTGCAGCGTGAAAACGGCCATGGGTCCTAGACAGCTGGGATTTGAACCTAGGACCTTAGGCTTTCAAGACCAATGCTCTGCCACTGAGGTACAGAGGGGCTTTTGAACTTAGTTCGCAAACCACCACAATGGTTATGAAGAAGCAGGCCGAAGGAACCGTGATCCCGCCAAAAACAAATCTATCTAAGCACTTGATATATCCATGTCACGGGTTTAGATAGTAAATGGAATTTTACACAGTAGGTGTAAAAGGTACCTACGGTATCTCTTGTTGTAGAAAAGCAAAGACAAATGAAAAAAGTTCCTTACCGTTGTAGCAACTAAATCCAGCTTTGGTTTCTTGAAGAAGGCACTGAGTTCTGGGACCTTTTCTCTTCGTCTCTTCTTGATGCTGATAGTTTTTGTTTCTGCGCTCCTGATAACTTGGGCTTGGACGTCATTATGCAAATTTCATATCCTTTCTCTACCTCTTCTGAGTTCTGACACACATCTGACGTCAAAAACCGAACTATGCTCACCTACCTCAAAAATAATCCCTGAACAATGGGTCATTAGCTCGGCTTATAAAAGTCAAAGCTTGGGATGACCTTCTTAAAATCCGTTTGACGCAACTGTCTAATGCTGTCGAAAAACTTTGTTTCCTGTTGATTTTATGATTTTTCATGGGTAGCTTTGGGCCTCCTTGGAAAGCCAGGGGGTGGCAGCTGCCACCTCCCCCCCCTCCAAAATGACGCCTCTGAGTACATGTATGTACTGTAGTCCAAGTCATGCCCGGGCCCCGCTATAGTCACACCTGGTAATAACGCCGGTAATAAGACCGTCTCGAAATTGGGAAGAAAAGACGCTGGAAACGTAAGATTGTCGAGATGGAAAAAATCCATCTTCGCCATTTTGAAACGTATCTCCGGAGTGTTTGGACCAACCACAGACCATAGTCGATGATTTTAACCAGTTTTGTTTAACGTTTGAGTGATGATGATGGTAATATATCTTGAATTTCTTCGTTCCAGGTGTAACGAGGATGAAACGTAAGAATGGGTAATAACCAAATGAACGAACCAAGTTACGTACAGATGTGACTGAATGTGGCCCGGGCTTCAATAAGTGTGTCGCGGCACTCGCAGCGAAAGATTTTTGTGAGTTAAGTAAATTTCAGATAATGTAGTAAAACAAGTCTTCCGGAGTTTAGTATACCTAATTTTGGCTGGACGGCAACACTGTCAGCGAGCGTGTTCCATCCTACTTACCTTAATAACTACGCATGACGTCCGAACTGCGTCCGAACCTGTCATGAACTCGGGCTTTTTGCCGTCAAGGCTGGAACGCTGCTGGAACGATTTTTCTATTTTTCAGCAGAATATCATACCACGGGTGAATCCGACCGATCACGCTACAGAGATCCGTATTTACTACGCTCCCGATCGTGGTAAGCAAATAGTTACTATTTCGAGAAGGTTGGAACGGTCAGCCGACTGCCTAGTAACTGGTAGTTACTATTGTAGAAGGGTGGAACACGCTTAGCATACGCGCGGAATTTGATTCATTGAAACATGGCTGGATGGAAGCTGAAACTGCTTGAATCTTTGAGAGGTTCAGATGCCGTTTTTGTAAGCTCTAGCTTTATATCATCCGAACAGGTAAGCGACAAAGGCAGATCATATAATTTTTTGTATCTTTTTATGCTGAGAGTCTGTCCACCTCTTTTTGAATAGAATCAACAGACAGTCAACAGAGCAGTCTACCCAGTCTACCACTCTTGCAACTTCGCAATCAGGAGGTTTCCTCTAATCTGGAAGTCAACCTCTTGTCTCTGAGTTTCCACCATTCCTGGCGTTCATCTTCCAGCGAACATTGTGATTGAGATGTTTCCCGTAATGTGGTATCTGTGTGTTCCTTGGAAACTCAGCGGAGACACAGGGCTCTGATGATGCAATTATGGCAATAAGAAGTTAGCAATAAACCATAAGGACGCGGTTCCTGCTGTCAGGGGTTTTCTTGATTTTAACGCTGTTTTTGAGCTTGGGGACATGATCTTTTGGCTACCTGTAAGAAAACCCTCAGCCCCGGGGGAGTTTTCTTGAGATTGTGTAGGTCAGAGTCACGGGACTGGAATCAAACTTGAGGTCCAGGTACACTATCATGGTACAACTTAGTTGCAGCTTAGCCGCACCAACACAAAAAAAGCCGCATTTCTAGGATTAAAGATGCTAAGCACAAGAAAGTCAGGGCTGAAGAAAGTAGGAAAATGATGTTGAGATATGTCTTGCAAGGAGTCTGCCATTTCTAGTTTATTTTCTGGCAATGGCTTATCTTCGTATTTGGGAAATATAACAAACACAGAGGGACAGGTGCATAGAGATATAGTAGAGGTATGCTTATGTGAACAGTTTTTTAACTGTTACACTATCTAGCTTTTGTTAATTACATATAAAAAGTAAAATGGAAAAGAAAAATTACAAACTTAATGTCGGATAACAGCCAAGTATTTCAGGGTTATCCTAGCACAAACTTGAAATAGAAATTCAATTGACTTTCTTTGATTTTGAATTTAAAAAAATCTTCTTCCTCCTTTGACTGCATCTGGAGGTTTGTAGCGTCATCTTCTCCATTGAAGTTGCATTCCACTTGGCAAAATTTTCAAAGTAACAAAGGAAATCAGCTGATAGTTCAGTCACTTTCATCAGTGAATTAGCAAAATATTCACAAACTGCAAATGGAGTGAGTGGTTATTATCAGTATTTATTGAAAAAAATGCCTTGTTTGGGTTTTAGTTTTTTCTTCGGCAATCATTCACATCTACCAGACGTTCACATAAGCATCCCTCTACTGTACAGGAGGGGTATCCAACCTCGAATTTGTACAACCTCAAAACCTGGCGTAAAATGGTTGAAAGGAAAATTTCAATGCCTATCAAGGTCCCAACTGTGAAGAAAGAAGTCCTGAGTAACCTAGGACCTGTTTCGGAGTGCACAGAAGTTTCCTAGTAAGATTCTTAGGCCAAATCGAGGTTACATAAGTTTGAGGTTTTATACCCCTCCTGTACCACTTATCCGAAAGAATAAGTTCATTGATTGATTGTCTCTGGATAGCCTACAAACAGAGTAACGCATTTTCATCCAGTTTTCACGCCTATTTAAGTAAATATGTGATGTGCAATTAGACTGTCAGATCTCAGCCCTATTCGGTTAAATTCTAACTTCTTTGGATAATTGGTAGTTGAAAATGGCGCTGTTCAAAGTCAACTAATGTTCAGATAAGCATACCTCTACTGTATTAGTCCTAGACCTGTAGGCTAGTCTTGAAACTGAAGCATGTATGTATTCTAGAAAGCCATCTGACCATACCAAGGAAAAACAGGAAGTAAGGCATTCCTCTCGATAGAATAGAGTAACTTGGAGGAACCAACCTAAACCTGGCTTGAACTTTAAACATTGTTTGTCACAAAGACTTAGGTTTAATTTGTTTGTGTTTTTGCTTTTGATAGGTAGAACAACAGTGTGTCCATATCTGGTCACTATCTGACCCTACTCTTCACATATACTGCAAACTGAAACCTACTGGACGAGCTACGCCAGTAGAGGGAGACACAATAACAGCCAACTTCTCGTATGGAAAAGCAAATGGCCTCACAAATGGAAGTCCTGTCGGTATGGATGTTGTTACCAGTTTAAAAAAAGTCAGTTGCATTGAGGTAGAGGCACTTACGGATGCTGATCATGAAGTTCTTGTAAGTAACAGCTGTTTGGACTTCAGTTAGATGGTAGCTTGGTTGTTGTAGTTTGTGTTTTGCAGAATGCCAGGTTAGGCACATGAGCTACAATGGTTAATGGCACTTGAATATCTGAAAGCCTAGATTGTTCACACCAAAATAAACTTGGTGGTTTGTATACCTTTCTAAACGCCTAGGGTTGTAGATCGTCCTAACCGCTGGTAGCTTAAAGTGAAGTAACCCGCGTTTTATTTACTGACGTTGTGAGATCACCTACGGTTCTGCTTCACTAACAGTTTTGAAAGCATGATTAAAGCATGGTAGCTTGGTTATTGTAGTTTGTGTTTTGCAGAATGCCAGGTTAGGCACATGAGCTACAATGGTTAATGGCACTTGAATATCTGAAAGCCTAGATTGTTCACACCAAAATAAACTTGGTGGTTTGTATACCTTTCTAAACGCCTAGGGTTGTAGATCGTCCTAACCGCTGGTAGCTTAAAGTGAAGTAACCCGCGTTTTATTTACTGACGTTGTGAGATCACCTACGGTTCTGCTTCACTAACAGTTTTGAAAGCATGATTAAAGCATGGTAGCTTGGTTATTGTAGTTTGTGTTTTGCAGAATGCCAGGTTAGGCACATGAGCTACAATGGTTAATGGCACTTGAATATCTGAAAGCCTAGATTGTTCACACCAAAATAAACTTGGTGGTTTGTATACCTTTCTAAACGCCTAGGGTTGTAGATCGTCCTAACCGCTGGTAGCTTAAAGTGAAGTAACCCGCGTTTTATTTACTGACGTTGTGAGATCACCTACGGTTCTGCTTCACTAACAGTTTTGAAAGCATGATTAAAGCATGGTAGCTTGGTTATTGTAGTTTGTGTTTTGCAGAATGCCAGGTTAGGCACATGAGCTACAATGGTTAATGGCACTTGAATATCTGAAAGCCTAGATTGTTCACACCAAAATAAACTTGGTGGTTTGTATACCTTTCTAAACGCCTAGGGTTGTAGATCGTCCTAACCGCTGGTAGCTTAAAGTGAAGTAACCCACGTTTTATTTACTGACGTTGTGAGATCACCTACGGTTCTGCTTCACTAACAGTTTTGAAAGCATGATTAAAGCATGGTAGCTTGGTTATTGTAGTTTGTGTTTTGCAGAATGCCAGGTTAGGCACATGAGCTACAATGGTTAATGGCACTTGAATATCTGAAAGCCTAGATTGTTCACACCAAAATAAACTTGGTGGTTTGTATACCTTTCTAAACGCCTTGGGTTGTAGATCGTCCTAACCGCTGGTAGCTTAAAGTGAAGTAACCCGCGTTTTATTTACTGACGTTGTGAGATCACCTACGGTTCTGCTTCACTAACAGTTTTGAAAGCATGATTAAAGCATGGTAGCTTGGTTATTGTAGTTTGTGTTTTGCAGAATGCCAGGTTAGGCACATGAGCTACAATGGTTAATGGCACTTGAATATCTGAAAGCCTAGATTGTTCACACCAAAATAAACTTGGTGGTTTGTATACCTTTCTAAACGCCTAGGGTTGTAGATCGTCCTAACCGCTGGTAGCTTAAAGTGAAGTAACCCGCGTTTTATTTACTGACGTTGTGAGATCACCTACGGTTCTGCTTCACTAACAGTTTTGAAAGCATGATTAAAGCATGGTAGCTTGGTTATTGTAGTTTGTGTTTTGCAGAATGCCAGGTTAGGCACATGAGCTACAATGGTTAATGGCACTTGAATATCTGAAAGCCTAGATTGTTCACACCAAAATAAACTTGGTGGTTTGTATACCTTTCTAAACGCCTAGGGTTGTAGATCGTCCTAACCGCTGGTAGCTTAAAGTGAAGTAACCCGCGTTTTATTTACTGACGTTGTGAGATCACCTACGGTTCTGCTTCACTAACAGTTTTGAAAGCATGATTAAAGCATGGTAGCTTGGTTATTGTAGTTTGTGTTTTGCAGAATGCCAGGTTAGGCACATGAGCTACAATGGTTAATGGCACTTGAATATCTGGAAGCCTAGATTGTTCACACCAAAATAAACTTGTTGGTTTGTATACCTTTCTAAACACCTAGGGTTGTAGATCGTCCTAACCGCTGGTAGCTTAAAGTGAAGTAACCCGCGTTTTATTTACTGACGTTGTGAGATCACCTACGGTTCTGCTTCACTAACAGTTTTGAAAGCATGATTAAAGCATGGTAGCTTGGTTATTGTAGTTTGTGTTTTGCAGAATGCCAGGTTAGGCACATGAGCTACAATGGTTAATGGCACTTGAATATCTGGAAGCCTAGATTGTTCACACCAAAATAAACTTGTTGGTTTGTATACCTTTCTAAACACCTAGGGTTGTAGATCGTCCTAACCGCTGGTAGCTTAAAGTGAAGTAACCCGCGTTTTATTTACTGACGTTGTGAGATCACCTACGGTTCTGCTTCACTAACAGTTTTGAAAGCATGATTAAAGCATGGTAGCTTGGTTATTGTAGTTTGTGTTTTGCAGAATGCCAGGTTAGGCACATGAGCTACAATGGTTAATGGCACTTGAATATCTGGAAGCCTAGATTGTTCACACCAAAATAAACTTGTTGGTTTGTATACCTTTCTAAACACCTAGGGTTGTAGATCGTCCTAACCGCTGGTAGCTCAAAGTGAAGTAACCCGCGTTTTATTTACTGACGTTGTGAGATCACCTACGGTTCTGCTTCACTAACAGTTTTGAAAGCATGATTAAAGCATGGTAGCTTGGTTATTGTAGTTTGTGTTTTGCAGAATGCCAGGTTAGGCACATGAGCTACAATGGTTAATGGCACTTGAATATCTGGAAGCCTAGATTGTTCACACCAAAATAAACTTGTTGGTTTGTATACCTTTCTAAACACCTAGGGTTGTAGATCGTCCTAACCGCTGGTAGCTTAAAGTGAAGTAACCCGCGTTTTATTTACTGACGTTGTGAGATCACCTACGGTTCTGCTTCACTAACAGTTTTGAAAGCATGATTAAAGCATGGTAGCTTGGTTATTGTAGTTTGTGTTTTGCAGAATGCCAGGTTAGGCACATGAGCTACAATGGTTAATGGCACTTGAATATCTGGAAGCCTAGATTGTTCACACCAAAATAAACTTGGTGGTTTGTATACCTTTCTAAACACCTAGGGTTGTAGATCGTCCTAACCGCTGGTAGCTTAAAGTGAAGTAACCCGCGTTTTATTTACTGACGTTGTGAGATCACCTACGGTTCTGCTTCACTAACAGTTTTGAAAGCATGAATAAAGCATGGTAGCTTGGTTATTGTAGTTTGTGTTTTGCAGAATGCCAGGTTAGGCACATGAGCTACAATGGTTAATGGCACTTGAATATCTGAAAGCCTAGATTGTTCACACCAAAATAAACTTGTTGGTTTGTATACCTTTGTAAACACCTGGGGTTGTAGATCGTCCTAACCGCTGGTAGCTTAAAGTGAAGTAAACCCGCGTTTTATTTACTGAAGTTGTGAGGTCACCTACAGTTCTGCTTCACTAACAGTTCTGAAAGCATTTTGTCCGTGCAGTTATCGGAAAAGACTCATATACCTGTTGGATGGAACTAGAAAACCCTGAAACTCCTCGGAGAGTAAGTTCAGCACTAAAGCGGAAGAGGGGGGTGGGGGAGCGATGATGATTAATTAAACTAGAAACAAATAAATCGTGGCTTAAGAGGTGTATTGAGTAATTGATGGACATGTGATGTTTACCCATCAGTTTCTGGTACACTGTCATTTGGGTCTGAGGTGGCTGGTCGGGCAAGTGTGCATTACGAAGAGAGAGTGTGTTTTCAAGTGCTTAAATACAAAAACGGTTTTCATACCCCCTCCCCAGAGGTGTTAAAATGTTTTTTTTTTTGGGGGGGGGGGAGGGGGGCAACGATATTACCGACTGGCTGGTCATAAAAATGGTTTTTATACCCCTTCCCAGAGGTGTTACTAGCCCAAAAAAATTTTTGGGGGAGCAAGGTTATTACCGACTGGCTGGTCATTTTACCAACTGCTTTTGTAGAAAAAATTACTGTTTTGACGAAAAAACGACTGATTTTAAGAATAAGAGCTACGAGCTCATATGGCACTTGTTACGAGTAGGCATACAAGAAAGTAGATGAGAACGTCACAAAATACACCCGCCATCCAAAAAATGCGGTTCGGAAATTTAGTTTCACTCACTTCTGAGCAGTTCCGGCATCGTCTCGATTATCTGTAGCAAATGCACATGACTGTCCAAACTTCCAAGTTACAGCACAATAAATCCACTCGTTTGATCCCTAGGCGTGCTACACGATTTCCGGTACTCCCTCCATCTCCCCCTATCGTGGCCGAAAAATGGATCATCTAAACATCTTCTTTTATACCATCTATCAAGTTTCACTCGAATCTGAGCATTTTGGGAAAATCCTGGTACCCCCCCCCCCCCCACCAACGTTGCCGGATCCGGTTCGGGCCCAAAATATGTCATATAGGGTATATGCTGTCTCTACGTTCCATGTTTCATTTAAACTGATGAAGTCGTTTGACCCCTATGCGAGCCTCAAATTTTCCGGCAATCTTCCTCTAACTCCCCCCACTGTGGTCGAACAGGACTTGAAAACATAAACGTCGTATCTCTTAATTCCCTCTTCCTGCCCATCAAGTTTTACTGAAATTGGAGCATAGCCTATCTGCAAGTTTCCAGTACCCCCCCCCCCCCCACCTTGGCCGAATCCGGCCCGGACGCCAAATAACAAATCTAGGCCGCATAAACTCGGCACTGTCGAACTTGCATCTCATTCCGCCCATCCGTTTGGTTTTGTGCGTGTCAAAAGCCCCCCCCCCCCCAATTCCCCCAACTGTGGTCGCATACAGTTCGAACGCATGTTTTACATGTCAAGGCCATCGATTCTTATCACTCATTAAGTTTCACTCGAATCAGACCACTCGTTCGCAATTTACAGAAGTCAATTTCCATATTTCCCTTCCCTCTCTCCCCCAAAATGCTCGGATCTAGCAACGGAAGCTTCCGGGGGTGTGTTGTGTCAGGTTTTTAAGTCAATTAAGTCGGGTCGCTAATATACCTACAAAGTTTCGTTGTCAAGTCCCCCCCCCCCCCCCCCCACAGAGTCCCGAAACTATCTGGCTCGGTCAATTTCGTATCTAGGCCTAATGCTTGTTCTCTCCATTAAGTTCCGTCACAATCCCTGTGCTTTAAGCGTTTCTTGAGTTTTTCGCCACCCCCCCCCCCCCTCCCCCACAGATATCAGACCCGACCCGGACTTGACACTGAACATCCGAAGAGATAGGTCTTTCCACCAGACAAGTCTCATTCAAATCCGATCACCCGTTCAAAATCCGCTTTTTCGTTACGACATGTTGGCATAGAAATATGGAACATGATGCCGTGCTTTGTAAAAGAATCAGTGACTTTGAGCGCTTTCCAGAAAACGATGAAAAACCATCTTCTTGATTCTTGAAAGTTAGTGTTATTTACTTTATTTTCTTGTTCTCTTTTAAATATGGATTTGTTGTCGCGTCAGACGCGGATAGGGTTGTCACAACTCACAACTGATTTTCGTAAGAGATGAAATCTGTCTTCTTTAGAGGTATTAATTCGTTTGAGTTCCTGAACTGGCCGTTTTAGAGCCTTTGGCATGTTGGCAGTTCCGGGATTCGTCTGTTGATTTCTTTTCGTTTTTACAAATAAAGCAAAGCAAAGCAAAAGCAAAAGTTATGCACGCCACTAGATTCCGGACTCCCCATCCATCCACTCCCCCCCCCGATGGTCGGATCGGGGACACGGCTATTCTCAAGTCAATCTGTTCGGATCCGTGACAAATCTGCCAAGTTTCATTGCCCTAGCACATCAGGAAGTATGCCGAACTCGCGGGATCGCTAGAAATCCGGACCCCCCCCCCAACTCCCCCACAGTGCCCGGATCCGGTCTGATGATGTCAATGACGTTTCTAGGACTTGTGTTTGTTCTTCCCACCAAAATTTCATCCCGATCCCTCCATTCTAAGCGTTTCTCAAGATTTCTGGTTCCCTCCTCCAACTCCCCTCAGTGTCATCGGATCCGGTCCAGATTTAAAGTGGGACATCTGAGACACGAGTTCATCCTAAATATTAAATTTCATCAAGATCCGATCACTCGTTCGCAAGTTAAAACTACCTCAAATTTTGCCGGGGAAGTGACTATTTCGTATTTAATCTGGTCTGTCTGCCAATCATGCCTGCCAATTTTCATCGTCCCAGCACTTCTCCCCCCCCCCCAACTCCCCCAAAGTGAGCGGATCCGTTCCAGTTATGTCAGTAACGTATCTAGGACTTGTGTTTGCTCATTCCACCAAGTTTCATCCGGATCTCTCCACTCTTTAATGTTTTCCAAGATTTCCGGTTTCCCCCTCCAACTCCCCCCAATATCACCGGACCCGATCTGGATTTAAAATGGAGCGTCTGAGACACGAGGTCCTTCCATATATCAAGTTTCATTAAGATCCCATCACCCGTTTTCCGGATTCCCCCTTCCTCCACTCCCGTCCAGATGGTCGGATCAGAAAAGCGACTATTTCTAATTTAATCTGGTTCTGTTCATGATATTCCTGCCAAGTTTCATCGTCCTAGACCGACAGACGGACTGACGGACTGACAGACAGAAATTACAATCGCTATACGGCACTTGGCCGAAGGGCAAGTGCCATAAAAAACGACTGTTGATTAGAAAAGAATGAATGAAGAATTTTTTATAAAAACGACTATTTCCGCGAAAAAATCGACCTTTTTCTTACCAAAAGCGCGGCGCTTCCCGCTGACTCGACTATTTTTTTAACGACTGGCCGACAACATTAGGGGGGGGGGCGTCCACCCCTCCCCCCGAACGTGACGCCCCTTTGTTTCCAAGAAAAACTTCGACCTTTTTTTATGGCATTTGCCCTTCGGCCAAGTGCCATATAGCGATTGTAATTTCTGTCCGTCAGTCGGTCTGTCGGTCCCGGTTTTGCTAGTTCGGCCACTTCCAGATAAACTAGGACGATGAAACTTGACAGGCGTATGAGGGACTGGATCAGATTAAATTAGAAATAGTCGCTTTCCCGATCCGACCATCTGGAGGGGAGTTGAGGGATGGGGAGTCCGGAAATATGAGGAAAAATTAGATATTTTAAGCTTACGAACGGGTAATCAGATCTTAATGAAACTTGATATATGGAAGGACCTCGTGTCTCAGACGCTCCATTTTAAATCCAGACCGGATCCGGTGACAATGTGGGGAGTTGAAGGGGGAAACCGGAAATCTTGGAAAAAACTTAGAGTGGAGAGACCCGGATGAAACTTGGTGGAAAGTACAAGCACAAGTCCTAGATACGTGACTGATGTAACCGTAACGGATCCGGTCAATTTGGGGGAGTTGGGGGGGGGGGGTCCAAATTTGTAGTGATCCCGCGAGTTCGGTGCTTCCTGATGTGCTGGGGCGATGAAAATTGGCAGGCGTGTCAGGGACCCGACCAGATTAAATCACTTCCCCGATCCGACCATCTGGGGGGTGGGGGGTGGAGAGAGGGGGAAGCCAAAATTTGAGGTATTTTTAACTTACGAACGAGTGATCAGATCTTGATGAAAGTTGATGTTTAGGATGACATCGTGTCTCAGACGTCCCACTTTAAATCCGGACCGGATCCGACTACACTGGGGGGAGTTGGAGGAGGGAACCGGAAATCTTGAGAAACGCTTAGAATGGAGGGATCGGGATGGAACTTGGTGGGAAGAACAAGCACAAGTCCTAGATATGCCATTGACAACCGGACCGGATCCGGTCACTGTGGGGGAGTTGGGGTGGGGGTCCGGATTTCTAGCGACCCGGCGAGTTCGGCCTACTTCTTGATGTGCTAGGGCGATGAAATTTGGCAGGTATGTCAGGGATCCGGACAGATTGACTTGAGAACAGCCGCTTTCCCGATCCGACCATCGTGGGGGGAGTGGATGGATGGGGAGTCCGGAATCTAGTGGCGTGCATAGCTTTTGAACGGGTGATCGGATTTGAATGAGACTTGTCTGGTGGAAAGACCTATCTCCTCGGATGTTGAGTGTCAAGTCCGGGTCGGGTCCGGTATCTGTGGGGGGATGGGGGGGGGTCGGAAAACTCAAGAAACTCTAAAAGCAGAGGGATTGGGACGGAACTTGATGGAGAGCAAGCATTAGGCCTAGATACGAGATCGACGGAGCCAGATGGTTTCGGGGCTCTGTGGGGGGGGAGTTGGAGGGGGTTTCCTTGAATTCCGGTAGTCGCGAGTTAGACTAGTTCCACATGTACAAAGACAACGAAACTTTGCTAGCATATTAGCAACCCGACTTAATTGTCTTAAGAACCTGACACAACATACCCCCGGAAACTTCCGTTTCTAGATCCGAGCATTTTGGGGAGCAAGAGAAGAGAAATATGGAAATTGGCTTCTGTAAATTGAGAACGAGTGGCCTGATTCGAGTGAAACTTAATGGGTGATAAGAATCTGTGGCCTCGACATGAAAAACATGCGTTCGAATTATATGCGACCACGGTTGGGGGAAGTGGGGGGGGGGTACTTTTGACATGCACAAACCAAACGGATGGACCGAATGAGAAGCAAGTTCGACAGTGCCGAGTTTATGCGGCCTAGATTTGTTAGTTGGCGTCCGGCCGTATTCGGCCAAGGTAGGGGGGGGGGGTGTACTGGAAACTTGCAGATAGGCTATGCTCCAATTTCAGTAAAACTTGATGGACAGGAAGAGGGAATTAAGAGATATGACGTTTATGTTTTCAAGTCCTGTTCGGCCTCAGTAGGGGGGAGTTGGATGGAGATTGTCGGAAACTTTGAGGCTCGCATAGGGGTCAAACGAGTGCATCAGTTTAAATAAAACATGGAACGTTGAGAAAGCATATACCCTAGATAATATATTTTGGGCCCGAACCGGATCCGACAACGTTGGTGGGGGGGGGGGGGTACCGGAATTTTCCAAAAATGCTCAGATTCGAGTGAAACTTGATAGACGGTATAAAAGAAGATGCTTTAGACTGTTCATTTTTTAGTCCGAACTAGATTCGGCCACGGCCCACGGTAGGGGGAGATAGAGGGAGTACCGGAAATCTTCTAGCACGTCTAGGGATCAAACGATCCAAGTGGATTTATTGGGTTGAAACTTGGAAGTTTGAACAGTCATGTGTATTTGCTACAGATAATCGAACCGATGCCGACAGTGCTCAGAAGTGAGTGAAACTAAATATTATATTTCTATTTCCGAACCGCATTTTCCGAACCGCGGGTGTATTTTGTGACGTTCTCATCTACTTTCTTGTTCTGCCTACTCGTAACAAATGCCATATGAGCTCGTAGCTCTTGTTTTTTTTTTACCAAAATCGCAGCGCTTCGTGCTAACTCGACTTTTTTTTTATCGACTGGCCGACAACATTGGGGGGGGGGGCGCCCCTGCCCCCTAACGTGACGCCCCTGCCTCTCCCTATTTTCTGTGTTGGTTCCCCAAGAACGCTAATGGTCCAATTTTTGGGGATCCCAAAACGTAAGTGGAGGGATACCTATGACATCGCAAAAGTTTTCCGTCCGTCTGTCCGTCCGTCCGTCTGTAAGCACGATAACTCTCAAAGATGAGATATTTTAATGAAACTTGGTGTGAGGATTGTTTGGGTCAAGAGTAAGGTCGAGTTCGTAGATGGGCTTTGTAGCCCTATATTTAGGGGTGGAGAGGGGGTTTAAGTTAAGGGGCAAGCAAAATATTTTTAAACAGCTAATGGGTCAGTCGATTATGGGGTAAGAAGACATGCATAACACCAGGGGCGGATCCAGAGGGGGGGCGAGGGGGGCGATCGCCCCCCCTAGACGGGCTGTAATTTTTTGTTTTGTTTTACTGCACTTACGGAAGTCTGCATTAACGCGTGTTCTAACTACTGTAACTAGACACTAAAATCTTTTTACAAGTGGAGCCAGGAGCTTGAATTTTTCTTGTAAACAGTTGTCAGTTGATCAAGTACAGTTTTGACCATTATTGTAATATATGAAAACCACATTTTCGTTAAATCAGAGACCGACAGGGACATTTAAAACGCTAAAAAAAATCAGCCTTGTGTCCGACAAAAAGGACACTACCCCCACTCTTTTCGGTAAGAATCGCCCCCCCTAGAACGGAAGGCTGGATCCGCCCCTGCATAACACGATGGTGGAAACCATTTTGTCGCCGGACAACTAGTTCGCCGGAATCCGGCCAAAACCGGAAAGTTTGTTAAAAGTAAAAGTTTTATTTGAAGTTGATTAGATGTTCGATTTAGGGGTAAGAAGACATGCTGAACACGACGTGAAAACCATTTTTTCGCCCGACAAGTAGTTCGCCTGGAATTCGGCCAAACCAGTAAATCTGTTAAAAGTAAAAGTTTTATTTGAAGTTAATTATATGCTGGGTTTAGGGCAGGAAGACAGCTGAACACGATGGTGGAAATCATTTTCTCGCCGGGCAAGTAGTTCGCCCGGAATCCGGCCAAAACCGGAAAATTGTTAAAAGTATTTGTAGTTGATTAGATATCCAATTTAGGGATAAGAAGAGATGCTGAATCCGTGTATGACAGTCATTTTGTACCCGGCCATATATTTTGCCCGGAATCCGGCTGGGACCGGAAAATTTGTTTAAGTTGAATTTTAGTTTGAAGTTGATTAGATGTTCGATATAGGGGAAAGAAGAAACGCTGAGTTCGATTTTAGCTTCTTTTTTTTTGCCCGACAGGTAGTTGCGGAATTCGGCGAACCGGGAAATTCGCAGAAGTAAGGCAGGAAGTTTTCGTCAAAACAGATATGACTTATAGGGGTAAACACAAACATGTTGACTGCATATCTGAACTGAGATTATTAGCTTTTTGGCCTTAATCTGTTCCTGAATTTTAATAGTAAAAGTGTTCAAGGAGTCTGGCGAAGACTGGATCTGACGTAGACAAGACTCAATTGTCTGGATCAAAGATTGAATTTTTCGGATCCCATCGAAACCTTTGGTCTTGTTTTTTTTGGGATCCCAAAAGGTAAGTGAAGGGATGAGATGACATCGCAAAAGTTGTCCGTCTGTCCGTCTTTTAGCAAGATAACTCTAGAAGGGGTTGAGATATTTTGTTCAAGTTTGGCACGATGACTCTTTGGATCAAAGTACAGGTCAAGTTCAAAGATGGGCTCTACATCCCTATATTTAGGGGTGGAGGAAGGGTTTCAAATTAAGGGACAACAGTTTTTTTTTTAAAAAGCTAATGCGATAGTTCACTTAGGGGTAACAAAACATGCTGAATCCGAATATGAGATTATTTTCTCGCCGGACAAGTAGTTCACCGGAATCCGTCAAAAACCAGAAATTTTGGAAAGCGTAAAAGTTGATTGAGGTTGATTAGATGCTCGATTCAGGGGTAGGAACATATGCTGAATACGAATATGTCCGAATTGCCATGGGACTACCTAGCCGAAAAGTAGAGAGTTAATAATTTATAAAAAATATTATGTTCAAGACATCAAATGCTGCAACAGTTCAGTCAGGACTTTTGGATCAGTACCAGCTTGTGTGGAAAGGAGCTGTTTTGCCATTGCGTATCCGAGGTCTTCGCTGTTCGATTAGAGTCGGTAAGCGTACGTTTCTATTATAACCTGAAAGTGCAGTTACTTATACATGTGGTGTCGTGGCCTGCTATAAAACCAAAGGTTTCGCTGTGGTCCGGGAAGGGGAATGTTTGGGCGTTTTTGCTATAAGCGAAATGGTAGGTTTCCTGCTTGCGACAGATCCTACCAAACTATCTGTAAGCCGTAAAAACAAAGCAAAGAAACTGGTTCAGTGCTTTAGGGCTTCTGACACATAGCAGCAATTGATAAAGGAATCTTAGCGGTTGGCCACCATACCAAATATCTGACATTCGTCCAAGTCCCGCAAAATGTTTGATAAAAAAAATAAATAAAGCGTATAGCCTAAATCAATTCAGCATTCTTCTTTGCATTCCTCTCAATAACTCTATAAAGCGGTTTTTAGTCCTACCGCCAGCTGAGAGTTTTGAAAGCAGGGCGCGGAACGGGGCTGACCTTGCTAGACTTTGACCAAACTTCATAGCCTAAATCAATTCAGCATTCTTCTTTGCATTCCTCTCGATAGCTGTATAAGGCGGTTTTTAGTCCTACCGCCGGCTGAGAGTTTTGAAAGCAGGGCGCGGAATGGGGCTGTCCTTGCTAGACTTTGACCAAACTTCATAGCCTAAATCAATTCGGCATTCTTCTTTGCATTCCTCTCGATAACTCCATAAAGCGGTTTGTAGTTGTAACGCCGGCGGAGAGTTTTGAAAGCAGGGCGCGGAACCGGGCTGACCTTGCTAGACTTTGACCAAACTTCATACAGGCCAGAAGTCTTCTACCGTCGAGTCTTTCCAGTTTTAGTTCCAGTAAGGCCTGCTCGAACTGCTAATCAGGGGAGAAATCGAAACGAATATAATGATTTAGCGTATCTTCTCAGTTCTCACCCCTGAAAGTATGTGGACACTCTTATCGACTATCCCTTATCTGGAACTACACTGTAAAAAGTTTCTCCGAGTAAGGGTTAAAGTTAACTGCAGTAACTGCTACTGGGATTAATCTCGTCTCTACTGAGATAAGATTAATCCGAATTATAGATAAGATTATTTTCTTAGAGACAAGATTAATACCAGTAACAAATACTGCAAGATCTTTTTTAAAAGTGTAGCTCTCCGTTGAGGAAATCAATTAAAGTATGGGATGTTTGTTACTAAAAATTATTGAACCTCAACCTAACCTGCAGTTTTTAGTTCCATTTTGAGTTTACAGTTTTCGGTCATTAAAACCACCTTACCAAAGTTGCGGTTAATGCTGAACCGATTAATAGTTTCAGGTGTATTATAGATTAATTTTTTAGCTCTGTTCAGTGTCACTACTCCTAGTTTCTATGAGTTAAGTTGAGACGGAAGCTTTTGGAGACGCAGTATATTTTTATTATTAGTAATACTTTCCAATTCTGTTGAAGTTCTGTATCTGAAAGATGCTGGTCGAATTGATGAGCGCTGTAAAACTAAAGCAGAGCTTTACATTTAGCATGTCTTCTTACCTCAATACAGACACTCAGTTAAACCCGGTGAGGGCATTTTTACCACTACCAAGTATCCGATTATGCTGGATTTCCCGCCAAATTATCGATCCGGTAGAAAAATGCGTGGATGTGTCAGTTCATACTGACACTGAGCACTCGTGTCCGCCGATTCATCCCAACATAATTGCTCGAAGCAGAACACATTATGGTTTATTGAGCATATGTTTGCTTAACTGACCACTTTTACATAAAAGTCATGCATCTTCAGAATAATTTGGGATTGATTTGGATTTTTTGCTTTAAATTTTGCCATATGATGATGATGATGATGAAATTTTATTTACGCAGTTTAGAAGAGGGAAATAGCGCAATACAAGACAAAGAAAAGGAAAAAAAATACACTTAGCTTTCAATAATGTAGTAAATGTACAAGATAAAAAACTAAACACTATAAAAAAGATAAGGGACTAATCGGGTCTAAAAAATCTTCTTCCTAGATAGAATGCGGAGAAATGACCAAGGGCAGAAACGTGAAGGTCCTGGGCAATTGAAGATAACTTTGCACAAGGGTCAGGGGCAAAAAAGTTATAGTTATAAGCGAATTCCAATAAGGTCGAGGAAGGTACAACAGAAATTTACAATATTTGAGATAATAAGCCCTCATTTTTTGTCTTAGAACACCAAACATTTTGGAAAGGTTGCAGACAGAGAAAGAACAAAAACTATTATAATTATTTATAAAACTATTATAAAACTATCATGTTATTTTAAATATGCAAAGCATCTGCTCCACTTGTCGAAATTATGCCATAACCATACTTTGACGGGGAAGTTCAAAATTCAAGATGCAAGTGTTACCCTTTTGGATGTTTCTTCGTCGCTATAAAAAATCATTGACAACAGAACCCAACCAGCGCACGACCTTCTACACTGCTTCCTGGCCGACGATTGAAATTAAGTGTCTTTTTGTGTATGTTTATGTGTTTTATTTATTTTCTTCATTTACTCCGCTTTCTGAAAACGGCGGGTTATAAATAAATTACTTACTTACTTACTTATATAAACTACGAGATAGTTGTCCCAACTTGTCCAGTTTTGTAGCCACCCCAGTTACGGTTGAACACACTGATAAATCACCAAATAAGCTGAAACATTTTTTTTTTTCAGTATCTCTCAAAGAAAATGTCGAGTGCGGACTCTTAGCAGAAATGTCCGAAGTTCACGTCCTTGAGCCCAAAAAGCAGGTTGAAGAACCTCGAAAAACAGCAGACATCATCAAGGATATGAAGCTGAAGTGCACACTCATTACACCACTCTTTATTCAAAGCAAAGGAACTATTCCATTCCACTGTATCATGGTGTCTAGCAGAACTCTGAGAAACCGGAAGCTGAATGCAAATTTTGGTGAAATCCCCGGACTTTTGAAAGTTGGCGAGAAAGAGGTCTTGGTTAGCCTGAAGATTGATGAGTTGGTGCCATTGTGTCATTTCTTGGTGTCAGAAAGTTTATTTGATGGATTGGGACTTGAAAGGCCGACTTTTGGGGAGTTTTCAGCTTGCGACACTCTGAAGTTGAAGCTGCCTAAGAGAGTTCTGCTGAAGCACAAAAAGGTTAGCATTTTATTGCTCAGATAGGGCTCAGCCTCTTCTAATGAAATCTTCAGTTGAAAATTATTGCTCCCTACCAAGACTTTCATCGACCTTCTTTGGGCGGATTAATCTTCTCCTCGCCCATTAACTTCTCTGGTAGGGTAGGGAGTTCGATAGGACAGCAACCCTGTATCCAAATGCGAACTTTTTTTTTTAAACGATGTGTCCTCGGGTGCATGTTTTCGTTACCAGGCTGGGTTTGCCATCACTTCTTGTTTAGTTTCTTTTGAACAACTGTGGGATCTCATATTAAAGTAAAGATTTTATGTGAAATGAGCTTGGATTTGGAATCCGATTTTTTGTATGGCCAAGTGCCATCTAGCGATCGCAATTACAGTCCGTCGGTCCGGGTTTTGCTAGTTCGGGCACTTCCACATAAGCTAGGACGATGAAACTTGGCAGGCTTATCAGGGACCCCAAATGATCAAGTTCAAAATAGTCATTTCCCAGAACCGAGCATCGTTGGGGGAGTGGAGGGAGGGGGAATCCGGAATCCTGAGCTATTTATAAATTTTGAACGGGTGATCGGATAGCAATGAAATGTGATATTTGGAGAGATCTCGTGTCTCAGACGACCCACTTAAAATCCGGAACGGATCCGGTGACTTTGGGGGGAGCTGGAGGGGGGAACCGGAAATCTTTGGAAACGCTTAGAGTGGAAGCACAAGTCCTAGATACATCGTTGAAATAACCGGAGCAGATTCGGGCACTGTGGGGTGAGTTTGGGGAGGAGGGGGGGGGGGGGGGAATTCGGGGAGCTCGCGAGTTCGGTACTAGGACGATGAATTTTGGTAGACATATGCCTACCAAAGGACCGAACAGAATGCCTTGAGAATAGTCGTTTCTCCGATCCGACCATCGTAGGGGGAGTAGAGGGATGGGGAATCCGGAAATTAGTTACATGCATAACTTTGGAATGGGTAATCGGACGTGCTTGAAAACTGTCAAGAACAAGAACCTCAGATTTCCTTTTCAAATCTGGATCGGATACGGTAACTGGGGGGGGGGGGGTAGGGGGCTGGAAGAAAGCACCTGAAAGGCTCAGATTTGAGGGATCGGGATTGAGCTTGGTGGGAAGAACAAGCTTAAACCCTAGACACATTACTGACAAAACAGGACTATATCGTGTCACAGTGGGGGGAGTTGGAGGTGGTTTACCTGATTTCCGGTGATCTCGAGTTAGGGTACTTCCAGATGTGCTAGGACCATGAAACTTGGCAGGCATTTTAGGGATTCTACCACATTGACTTGAAAATAGTCCTTTCTCCGATCTGACCATCGTGGGGGAGTAGAGGGATGGGATATTCGGGATCTGGTGACATTCAGAACTTAGGAACGGGTGATCGGACGTGCATGAAACTTGACAAATGTCAAGAATGAGTGTCTCAGTGTTCAGTTTCAGATCACTGGGGGGGGGGGGGGGGGCTGGAGGGGGCAAACTGACAAACATGCTAACTGTTGCTCAAGCGATTGTCCTATAGCCATGAGGACGCCCTCCACGGCTACTAGAAAGTACACCGTTTATCCTTTCACGTTTGTTACACCTGGTGAAAAATAAGTCTACAAACCACCTACCTCTCCACTTTGCATTTCTGCCCACGAAGAAAATTGCACCGGCAGAGATAGCAACCAGTTTATCCGGGCGGTACCAGAGGCAGTGCCATCTACCGGACATAAACACGATACGGCATTTTGCAACTCGGCCGGTAGGTCCAGGAAGAGCTTACCACAGTTCACGAAAATGGATCTGTCCGCTTCGCGTTCTCGATCAGCGAGATAGGTGTCTCACTGCTGTGGAAGCTCTTTCTACTCCTCAGCAAAGTGTAAGTTCCAACTTCAACAACACTTCCAAGCGTTCTTTAACCCCTGACGGAAATACAGCGAAGTACGGATGTGATGTGATACCTAGATTGGGACTACGACGAAGAACATAAAATTCACTCCGTGCTGCTCCTTCGCCAAAATCCCGCTGAGAGGACCCCCCCCCCCCCTCTAATGCTGAAAGTAAAGATGAGCGTTAAAGCAGATAAACGAATCTTTTGCACTACAAATGGT
Source organism: Branchinecta lynchi (assembly GCA_023053575.1). NCBI lineage: Eukaryota > Metazoa > Arthropoda > Branchiopoda > Anostraca > Branchinectidae > Branchinecta > Branchinecta lynchi. The sequence goes on from JAKZAP010000018.1 coordinate 8,282,378, forward strand.
TGACGTCCTCATAGCAAAAATAGAGGATCAAAAGAAAACTATACTTAACCAGATGGAAACTCTCACCCGGCTCAAGGAGACTAACGAAGTCTTCAGGTCACTCTCGCTGGATGCAGCTGAACTCTTACGGAAAGCTAATGATATACAAGAAAATAATCTTGTGCAAAATAGTCCCCCGGCACCAAGCGAAAGGAGTGCTAAAACAATTGGCACAATGACGGACCCCTGCGAACTAGTAATTGTTAGAAAGATTTCAAGGGTTTCTCAACCAGTTGAAAGCGTACACACGCAATCTTGCCACGCATCGACAAAACTCGGGGTCCATGCCGAATTTCCGGAAAAGGATCAATCAGTCACTGTACTCAATCCTCCAACCGAAACTGCGATAAAGGCAGAAAACGAATGCATTTATTTAAAAAATAGACACTGTCGATGGAGCAAGGAGTGCCGGTATCACACTCAAGAATAATTCCATCAATTTGTGAACACCACACCACCGCCTTAGACGGTTGTGAAGGTGCCAAATCAGGAAAGTGTGCGAAACTTCATCCTGTGAAATGCAAGAAGTTCGCTACAGGGCGTTTGCAACAGAAGAAATCGTTGTAACTACTACCACCCAGCATCACCAGTTTTACAAACGTGGATACTACGGGATCAAAAAACTTGACGCATACTCTGAAACAGCACGCATCGCAAAAAGATAAAAAAGAACACTTTCCAACTCGCACTTTCTACAGGAATGGCTCGTCAGCCACAGACTACATCAACCACCAGCCAACAGGGAAAAAACAATGGAACAAGACACCACAAACAACCAACAGTCAAAACAAATCAAATGGAAGATGCAGCTATGGTACAGTAAACACAAAAATCAACCACCACCATCTTAACCACTTCCATCAAGAACCGACAACCTCCAGCTCTCGATACAACCACACTTACCAGCAGATCCATGTCAACCTACCATACCTCCTGTCACTATCCTCGAGACGATGGTGTAATTTCTAAAAAGGAAGGCCTGGCAATTTGGAATCCAGAAACTGACCTAAAAAATAAAATAGCTGTGTCCAGTGAAAACCCCAGTTTGGGGCGGGGACCCCAGTTCCTGGGCGAGGTAAATACGAAGAATCTACTCAAACCGGAAAGTAAAAAACATAAGACTCCTCCTGTAAGTGCACTAAACTCCATCCTCAACGACCACTGTCAAACTCAACCCCAAACATTTTCTTCACGAACTGACGACCCATCAGTATTAGGACCAGAAATCCCAAACCTACCGCCGTCTGTTCAGCCACCGCATCGGAGCCGGTCACTACCCATTGTACTGAGTGATACTCAAAGTGAACAAACCACCAGCTCAATGCCTTGTAGCCTGAAGAGTGATGATGAGAAACGCGCCAATGACCAGCAAAGAGGGAAGAAGAGAGTTAAGGCTAAAACCAAATCTACTGTGTCACTTAACCCACTACCCCTCCTACTAGTGATAACTGCGCAGTCCATCGGTAATAAGATCGATTAGCGGGACCACTTACTTCACCGCGACAGCATTGACATCTCGGCCATAACCGAGACATGGATTCCAGCAGCAGAATTAATTCAAATTGACGGCTACTTATTACCTAGATACGGAGAAGACCTGTTCAGCAAGAGCGGGGTGTCGGTATCATTTGCAAAAAGTCTTTTAAAAGCAGGGTACTTGATATACCAGTCACACGCGACCACCAGTTTGAAGTTCTATGGGTATGGACTCGTCCTAAGAAATTGCCCAAAACGTTCGGTTCGGTAATCTATGGAGTCGTTTATTTCCCTCCCAATACAGGAAACAGCTGAGTTCATACCTACAGAAATGTGTAGACCGGATTAGATGCAAATATCCATATGCTGCATTGTTCGTCGCTGGCGATTTCAACGACATCAAACCGAAGTGTGTCGCTGATACCCTGTCCCTTAAGCAACTGGCTAAGTGTCCAACACGACTTACTAGAACACTCGACCTAGTATTCACCAACTGCAGTGAATACTATGAAAACCCAGTCACACAACAGCCTCTTGGCCGAAGTTACCACTTGATTGTACGGCTGCAACCAATTAACTTCAAGCCTGGAAATTACAAAGAAGTCATATCTTTCCGGCCCATCACAGAGGAAAACATAACACCCTATAAGCTGTGGTTGCAGTCTCAGAACTGGTCAGACATCCTGAAACTTGACGACGCTAACACCATGGCAGAGAACTTCATGGTCCGTGCGTTCAAGCGGTTCGAAAAATGTTTTCCTAGAAAAGAGAAAACGATTAAACCACTTGCTAAACCGTGGATGGCCGACGAAATTCGAGAGCTCATCTTACACCGAGACATTTTTTTTTCGAAACAAACCGCCTAGACGAAGCGAAGCGCATACGCAACTTGTTCGTCAAGAGATGTCGCGATGCCCGCAAAGCCCACGGATCAAAAACAGTTGAGAAGTTTTTGAAAGGCGACCCCAAGCGTTTCCACAGCAATGTGCAAAAACTAATGGGTCGAAAGAAAGATAAACCGGGGATCCTGGATGAAAGTGGGAATAAGCTGGACTCGAACCAAATAAATGCCTTCTTTGCAAACATCTGCAGTAAGCATCCCGCTCTAAACGAACTCCCGCCCAAAGAAGAAGATGCATCTGCAATCCCGATCATTACGCCCGAAGAAGTCGGAAGAAAAAAAAAACAACTTTGATCCTGAAAGGCAGCCTGCGCTAATGAGGTTCCCCCAAATGTCCTGGTCCACTGCTCCAAGGAACTTTGCGTTCCCCTGGCAGGGATCTACAACCAATATCTAATCGAAGGTATCCCCCCCCCGCTGCTTCAAAAAGGCATATATAGTACCAATCCCAAAGGTAGCAGATTCGACCGAAATAAAAAACCTCCGCCCGATATCTAAGACCTCTGTTTTCTCCAAACTTTTGGAGCGGCTTATCTCTAAGTGGCTGTATGAAGATATTAAGGACTCAGTAGACCCAAGACAGTTCGACTTCCAGCCGGACTGCAGCGCAATACACTACCTGGTCACACTACTCGACGAGATACTGCAGCACCTCGAATGCCAGGACTCCTTTGTTGACCTCCTGATTGCTGACATGGTAAAAACATTTGATTATCTGGACCACCTCACTGTTGTCAGGGGGGCCAATAGCATGGGAGCAAGGAAATTCATTGTTAGGCTACTGGCTAGCTTTCTGTCCAATGCGTCCAACTCTCCCCTGACCTTTTTTCTGAGTTCCTCAAGATCACGTGCGGTGCCCCACAAGGCACTATTTTGGGTCCAGTTGCTTTCTTCGTATCAGTAAACGAATTACTGAAGAAAAGACCAAACAGGGCCAAGTTCGCCGATGATCTCTCTTCGTCCGTCTTCCGTCAAATAGCCACAGCAAAGCATGAGCTTAAGCTAGCCTTTGACGAGCTAGCAAGGAGGCCCAGCTTGCCAAGATGGAGATCAGCGGAGGAAACACGCGTCGTCCTGCGGATAAATTTCCGCTGTTTTCGATTAGTAATTGTATTCCGGTCGGAATCTGACCACAAGCGGCATAACCTAGCCTGGGGACAAACAATACGTTCAAGCGATCTGGCTGGAGATCAGCAAGGAAAAAAGCGTCGTCCTGCGGATAAATTTCCGATGTTTTCGATTAGTAATTGTATTCCGGTCGGAATCTGACCACAACCGGCATAACCTAGCCTGGGAACAAACAATACGTTCAAGCGATCTGGCGAAGACAGGAAAACCAAAAGACCCGATTGTCAATAAGTCTAGTAAATATTCACCTTTGGGATCCCATCGAAGCTTTTGGTCTTGTTTGACTATTGAGGTGACGCCAAGTCTCCTTTCCTTGCGTTTTGTCAGAATCGAGAACGGAGAAAGCTTTGCGATTATGCAGAATCGAGAAGTTGCTTCTGTAGTTACTTCTCGATGCTCGTTCTCCTTCCTGATTGGTCAGTAAAGAGCAGATACCAGTGCGCATAAACAGGTATTAACGAGCTGCTAAGTTTGTGTTTTTTCGTCTGTCGGTAGGTCCGGCGGTCTGTCCCACGGTTGCGAGTTAGGGTATTTCCAAATGTGCTAGGACGATGAAACTTGGCAAGCATGACCCGACCAAACTAACTTTGAAGTAGTCAGTTTCTCCATCTGACCATGTGGTGGGGAGTGGAGGGGGGGAGGCTGTCCGGATAATTGAGCAGTGCGTAACTTTCGAAAGGGTGGTCGGATTGGAATGAAGCTTATACTGAATAGGTGAGATATCTCTGATGTCCCATTTGAAGTCCGGACCGGATTCGGCAGCTGTTAGGGAGTTGGTGAGACCGTAAATCTCGAGAAACGGTTAGAGTCGAGGGATCGGAGTGAAACTTGCTGGGAAGAACAAGCATCTGGTCTGGATGAATCATTTACACAATTAGACTGGATCCCGACACTTTGGGGGTTGGGGTTGGAGGGGGTTTCCCGGAATTTCGGTGATGGCGGTGTTTTGGAAATTTTCACTACGGAACTCGGCAGGCGTATCCGGGACCCGACCAAACTGACTTGGAAATAAACAATTTCTCGATCCGATCATCGTGGGGGGAGCGGAGGGACGGGGAATCCGGAGAATTTTGGTGAAATATAATAATTCAACAGAGGACATGTCTCTGATATTCTTTTCATGTCTGGACGGGATCCAACAACTGTTGGGGGGGGGGGGGGGCTGGAAAATACTTGACCCGCTTAGACTGGAGAGATCGGGATGGATTTTGGTGGGAATAAATCATTTACATTTACATAACCAGATTGGATCCGGGCACTGTTGGGGATGTTAGGGGGGAGGGGCCGGAATTCCGGTGATCGCAAGTTACGGTACTTAAAACTTTTTAAAAATTCGACAAGATTGGCTTAGAAGTCGTCACTTCCAAAATCATACCATTCCTTAAAGTACTAATCTTAATGGCAAAGTAAAAAAAAAATACTTTTAAAACAACTGCAATTTCATGGTCCTCATGAGCCCATGATAGTTTTTGCCTCAAGGATTTTGCTTAGAAAATGAATTTTTAGCTTCCTTTAAGTGCGCATCTTAACTGTAAAGTCAAAAAGTACTTTACATCAAAAGATACATTTCGGCCTATATGATCTTTCGTGTCAAAAGGGTTTTCTTACAAAAATTATCTCTAGCACCCTTAAAGTGCGCATCTTAACCGAAAAGGGAGAAGAAAAAAAATACTTTTGACCAAATGATGTATATGAATGATCCCCAAGGGCCTATTATCGATTTGTCTCAAGGGTTTTGCTTACAGATGATTTTTTAGCGCCCTTAAAGTGGGCATTATTACAGCCAATTAAGTTCACAAATAAAATACTTTATACCAAACGACACAGTCTTGTGATTTCCAAGGGTCCATGATCATTCTTATCTGAAGGATATTCCTTCAGCCCAAGCCGACTGCGAATCATATTTGACGGTGCAAAACAGACACGTCAGATAATTTAATTATAGCTATATTCCGGCCCTTCTTGGCAAGGGTCCTCTTCAGGCTCTAGCCACTCAACCTGGAAAATGAACTTCCAGTTCATTCTCCATCATGAGCGGCTTGAAGAATAATTATATATAATTTTCGTGGAAATAACCCACGAAAAGGCGAATTCTAGTTCAGTTTCCTTCCAGCTTGAGGCAAATTCTGTATTTCATCTTCTGAACCAGCCTTGCAAGTTCCATATGAGGTTCTAGCTCTTGTTGTCAAAAGCGAGGTCGAAGAAACGAGAAGAGCAGAAACGGTGAATTGTGCGAGAATTGAGAACTGAGAATTCACATAAAAACGCAACTACTGAGATTTGTACCAATCGAAGTATTACTAATTCAATTAGGGTTTATCTTCGTTCTTGTGCTGCTTTCGACAGATGAAAAATAAAATCACGAAACGATTATCATTTTGTAGGAAGTTTCACGAACGCTTCTCGAACAAGGGTTCAGAAAGTTATGTTTCGACACCCTCTCTGTATTTCTGAATCATGGGATTTCTGTGAACATCGGTCAAGTGACAGCAAAGGTCTTCTTGGACCCTGATACACTTTCGTACTGCCAACTGAATCAAGGGAATATCCAGACAATATCTGTGGTGTTTGAAGAGGAAGAAGAAGAAAGAGGCACTGACAAGAAGAGTAGTTTCAGTCGTCATGTACAAGGGTAAGCAGTTGCTTTATGCTGTACTTTTACATTATAGCGTACACGAATCTAGCAGTGTTAGCCTGTTAAAGTTTAACTGAAACGCCAACTTGTTTTTGTGTCATTTAATTGAATACACTGAATTATTTGGATTCTGCAAAGGGATTTTTTTTTCCCCACAATCTGCTCCGGTTCTGACGTGCAGAAAATCTGCGGCCGTACCTACAGCGTAAGTTCTACTAAGACGCGGGTAATTTTAATCCCCACACAAACGCGGCTTTTCAGTCGGCAAATCGTGAGATTGGTAAAGATTGCTTAGTGCCTGAACAAAACTAGATTGTCCTATCCCAGCCCCTTTCGGTTAAACTTTAATCACTAATCCTCTCGTAATTACGGTAACGATAGATAACAGTTTATTTGTCCGAATGGAACGAAATGACAGTGTATATCAAATTTGTTGTCGTTGATTGAAAGTTGAAATCTCTTGTCACGACCAATACATCACAAAATGTTTTTTCATTGACTGCTCAATACTCTGAAGCTTTGCACATTGGTTTTGTTCTTTTTCTTGCGTTTCAGCTTCTTTTCAAACAGTGGCTTCGGTCCTTCTTGATTGATATTAGTTGCGTTTTTGCTGATACCATGGTATCTGTTACCACGGTAACTGGATCTGCAATTAGTCGTTTTTGCAGTTATCCTGATATCTGATACGGTGTCCTGCAAAAACGACTATTGCCGAAATTGCACTTTTCGAAGTCATCCCAAAAGAGAAACAGATATCCAGTTACATCACTAAGTGCTAAACTTCTTTCTCATCAATCTGACAAAATTTGATGAAAGTGAGATGACTCTTCAGATTCCACGACCAGTTACCACGGTCGTACCGTAGTATCTGAATATCCGATACCACGATAACTGGCCAGATACCCGATAACTGCAAAAACGCCTTTTGACCGTGGTATCAGATACCACGGTAACTGCGAAAACGAATTTAGACCGTGGAAACAGATACCATGGTATCATCAAAAATGCAACTATTATCTTACTCTCAAGGATCCCTTTTCTTCTATTCGGATACTGTTGAAAGTCTGGCAACAAAAAACACGAACTTAGGACAATTATTTGATTTGTTTGGGATGGAAGGCTGTAACGACGTGATTTGAAAGACAGCGCGGTCGAACGCCACCTAGCTTATCATCAACATTTTAGCCTGTCTGTTGTGAAACTTCCAAAACACGCCAGTGATCCTCAGGAAGAACGAGAAAACGTCTCACTAACGATTCAAACTCAGCCACTCAAATGCTGTGTTAACCAATCACGGCGATCTTTGGGGACAGCTGTGGTGCCGCTTCCTGCTCTTCCGCTATGTCACGGCGACTTTACATCGGCAAGGAGAGTTAGTCGTCAAGATTATTCTCGCGCGATTCCGTTTGTATGCTTGCAGCCAGTGTCTGTCTGTTAGATGTCTTGATCGACGAATTCGAATTCGTCTTTGCTATGTTGTTTTTGACCGATTTTGGTATACCATCAAAGCTTGGCAACGTTGAAATAATTATACCTCTACTGTACTGAACCCTGACAACATCGTGCCGGTTTATCATCTTAGAAATCCATCCTATGCTGAAACAGTCATTATACTAATAAAAGGTTTGAAGCCAAGCTGACTATTCATTACGAAAAAAATAGAAAACCGTGATATCGTTGTATGTTTTGTTGGTTCTGCATCGTTTTTCTGTTGGTAATGTGTTGGATTTTATGATTTAGTTGTTTGTTTTTTTCGCTGAGGACGGTTTGCCGGAATTGCAACCGAAATATCCGAATTTATATTTATCCCTCGCACATCATCCTAGATGGATAATTAGCTGATCAAGAAAAACAAGACCAAAGGTTCCGATGGGATCCCAAAAATTCAATATTTGATCCAGAAAATTGGGTCTTGTCTACGCCAGATCCAGTCGTCGTCAGACTCCTTGAACATTTTTACTATTAAAATTCAGAAATAGATTAAGGCCAAAAAGCTAATCATCTGAGAAAACCAAGTTCAGATATGGATTCTGCATGTTTGTGTTAACCCCTATAAGTCATATCTATTTTGACGAAAAACTTCCCGCCTTACTTCTGCGAATTTCCCGGTTTCGGCCGAATCCCCAAACTACCTGTCCGGCAAAAAAAAAAGAAGCTAAATCGAACTCAGCGTCTCGCTTCTTTCCCCTATGTCGAACATCTAATCAACTTCAAATTAAAATTTAACTTAAAACAAATTTTTTGGTTCCAACCGGATTCCGGGCGAACTATATGTCCGGGTACAAATAACTGTCACACACGGATTCAGCATCTCTTCTTACCCCTAAATCGATATCTAATCAACTACAAATACTTTTAACAATTTCCCGGTTTTGGCCGGATTCCGAGCGAACTACTTGCCCGGCGAGAAAATGATTTTCACCATCATGTTCAGCATGTCTTCTTACCCCTAAATCGAACATGCAATCAACTTCAAATAAAACTTTTACTTTTAACAAACTTTCCGGTTTTGGACGGATTCCGGGCGAATTACTTGTCCGGCGAGAAAATGGTTTCCACCGTCGTGTTCAGCATGTCTTCTTACTCCATAATCGACTGTCCCATTAGCTGTTTAAAAATATTTGGCTTGCCCCTTAATTTAAACCCCCTACCCCACCCCTAAATATAGGGCTAGAAAGCCCATCTACGAACTCGACCTTACTCTTGACCCAAACAATCCTCATACCAAGTTTCATCAAAATATCTCATTCCCTTCGTGAGTTATCGTGCTGACAGACGGACGGACAGACAACTTTTGCGATGTCATAGGTATCCCTCCACTAACGTTTTGGGATCCCAAAAACCCGAAAATCACGGTTTTCTTCTTTAGTTATTATACTTTCTTGCTTGGAGGCTCTAAGCAGATAATGGAATGAAAAATATGACGATAGCCGTACCTCAGCCCATGACTGAGATGATTCGTTTGCAACTGAAAATTTTGTCACCAGTTAATATTTGATGTAGTTGAATATATTGCCGGTTACAGGTTATTTGACGATGCTTGCTTGAAGTCAGCAATTCTGCAAGGCTTGTCCGTTGACCCCCGTCTACATGGTACTCCTTTAGAATCCATGAATGGGATGAAACATGGGAATATTCTTGTCACTGGTAAGTGGTATAGCATAGTCTAAGTCTCACATATTTTCGATTTCATTTATTATTAGTTCTTGTTTTGTTTGTTGTTTTCCTGTTCCTCTCTCAATCTCGTGTCCTGTGATCGTGGGGCGGAGCTGGTTACAAATAAAATCATTCGTTCAGATCCAATCCCTCTGTCTTTCAGAGCGCAAAATGTAACGTATACCAGTGAAGCATGAAAATACACCTTGCATTACGTACCTTTTCTGCGCAAAATGAGCTTATTTTTAATTAGATTTTTTGCGCCGACTATTTTAAATCTACTACAGTAGAGGTATGCTTATGTGAACAGTCATTTTAATGTGAACAGTCCAATTTTGAGCTAAATGGTAGAGTGAAGATGCAAAATACCTATACAGGTGTTTTCAGATGCCCTTAATTACCTACTTTAGCTAAGTGGTAGTTAGCTTTAAACACAGCAAGTGCATGAAAATGGCAAAGTCCACTGTCAACAAACGTTCACATAAGCATACCTCTACTGTACCGTTAGATATCGGGAATTCAGATATCTTATTTCATTAATGCGAGCAGCGAAAGCTCATTGCAGGAAAATGTCTTAAGTATTCTCCTCCTCTAGACCCCCCCCCCGTTTTTTGCTTTCTTGTTCTCTTGTTTCACTTGTTTTTTCTCTCTTTTTCATCTAAGTTGAAACGATATTTTTTTTCCTCTCCTCCTTTTTCTTTATGTTGATTCAGTTAGTTGATTCTGTTTGTTGTTTAATTAATATAGGTTATTTCTCTGCCCTAGCCAAGCACTCTTTTTGTGCTTTCCTGGCAGGAATGTTAATGATGTATTTTTTGTCTTTTAAAATAGTCCAATGAAACTGAAAAACTGAAATTGAAACATTATCAGATAAGGTTACTTTAAAACTAAGCGCTAAGCCCCATTACACATGAGTTTGGCTGGTTTTAGAAAAGCATGGTCACGGAAAAATAGAATTTGTTCTATTAATGGGGGTATACTATTTTGTAACGCCTCTTTCCAGGCCCTTGCCTGGAGTGATGCGCATAACCTGAAGTTCGTTATAGTCCAAGCGAAATGGTCACCCAATTCAGTTACAGTTTTTATGGCACTTGAGCTTACTCAAGTGCCATATAGCGATTGTAATTTCTGTCCGTCAGTCGGTCTGTCGGTCCCGGTTTTGCTAGTTCGGGCACTTCCAGATAAGCTAGGACGATGAAACTTGGCAGGCATATCAGGAACTGGACCAGATTAAATTAGAAATACTCGCTTCCCCGATCCGACCATCTGGAGGGGAGTGGAGGGAGGGGGAATCCGGAAAAATGAGGAAAAATGAGATATTTTTAGCTTACGAAAGGGTTATCGGATCTTAATGAAACTTGATATATGGAAGGAACTCGTGTCTCAGACCCTCCATTTTAAATCCAAACCGGATCCGGTGACATTGGGGGGAGTTGGAGGGGGAAACCGGAAATCTTGAAAAACACTTAGAGTGGAGGGATCCGGATGAAACTTGGTGGAAAGTACAAGCACAAGTCCTAGATACATGGCTGATATAGCTGGAACGGATCCGGTCACTTTGGGGGAGTTGGGGGGGGGAGAAGTCCGAATTTGTAGTGATCCCGCGAGTTCCGTGCTTCCTGATGTGCTGGGACGATGGAAATTGACAGGCATCTCTGGGACCCGACCAGATTAAATAGGAAATCGTCAATTCCCCGATTTGACCATCTGGGGGGGGATTGGAGGGAGGGGGAAGCCAAAATTTGAGGTATTTTTATCTTGCGAACAAGTCATCGGATCTTGATGAAATTTTATATTTAGGATGACCTCGTGTCTCAGACGTCCCACTATAAATCCGGACCGGATCCGATGACACTGGGGGGAGTTGGAGGAGGGAACCGGAAATCTTGAGAAACGCTTAGAGTGGAGGGATCGGGATGAAACTTGGTGGGAAGAACAAGCACAAGTCCTAGATACGTCATTGATATAAGCGGACCAGATCCAGGCACTCTGGGGGAGTTGGGGGGGGGTCCGGATTTCTAGCGATCCCGCGAGTTCGGCATACTTCCTGATGTGCTAGGGCGATGAAACTTGGCAGGTATGTCAGGGACCCGAACAGGTTCACTTGAGAACAGCCGTTTCCCCAATCCGACCATACTGGGGGGAGTGGATGGATGGGGAGTCCGGAATCTAGTGGCGTGTATAACTTTTGAACGGGTGATCGGATCTTGATGAAATTTTATATTTAGGATGACCTCGTGTCTCAGACATCTCACTTTAAATCCGGGCCGGATCCGATGACACTGGGGGGAGTTGGAGGAGGGAACCGGAAATTTTGAGAAACGCTTAGAGTGGAGTGATCGGGATGAAACTTGGTGGGAAAAACAAGCACAAGTCCTAGACACGTCATTGACATAACCGGACCGGATCAGGGCACTGTGGGGGAGTTGGGGTCGGGGTCCGGATTTCTAGCGATCTCGCGAGTTCGGCATACTTCCTGATGTCCTAGGGCGATGAAACTTGGCAGGTATGTCAGGGATCCGAACATATTGACTTGAGAACAGCCTTTTCCCCGACCCGACCATCGTGGGGGGAGTGGGTGGATGGGGAGTCCGGAATCTAGTGGCGTGCATAACTTTTGAACGGGTGATCGGATTTGAATGAAACTTGTCTGGTGAGCTATCGCCTCGGACGTTCAATGTCACGTCCGGGTCGGGTCCGATACCTGTGGGGATGGAGGGGGGGGGAACTCGAGAAACTCTAAAAGCAGAGGGATTGGGACGAAACTTAATGGATGGAACAAGCATTAGGCCTAGATGAAATTGAAGGAGCCAGATGGTTTCGGGGCTCTGTGGGGGGAGTTGGAGGGGTTTCCTGGAATTCCGGTAGTCGTGAGTTAGAATAGTTCCAGATGTAAAACGACAACGAAACTTTGCAGGCATATTAGCGACCCGAATTATCTTGACTTAAGAACCTGACACAACATACCCCCGGAAACTTCCGTTCCTAGATCCGAGCATTTTTTGGGGAGCACGAGAAGAGAAATATGAAAATTGACTTCTATAAATTGCAAACGAGTGGTCTGATTCGCGTGAAACTTTATGGGTGATATGAATCGATGGCCTCGACATGTAAAACATGCGTTCGAACCATATGCGACCACGATTAGGGGAATTGGGGGTGGGGGGACTTTTGACATGCACAAAAACCAAACGGATGGACCGAATGAGATGCAAATTCGACAGTGCCGAGTTTATGCGGCCTAGATTTGTTATTTGGCGTCCGGGCCGAATTCCGCCAAGGTAGGGGGGGGGGGTACTGGAAACTTGCAGATAGGCTAAGCTCCAATTTCAGTAAAACTTGATGGACAGGAACAGGGAATTAAGAGATTGGGCCCGAACCGGCTCCGACAACGTTGGTGGGAGGGGGGGGGGGGTTACCGGAACTTTCCAAAAATGCTCAGATTCGACTGAAACTTGATAGATGGTATAAAAGAAGATGCTTTAGGTGGTCGATTTTTTATATTCCGAACCAGATTCGGCCACGGTAGGTTGAGATAGAGTAGGGTACCGGAAATCGTGTAGCACGTCTAGGGATCAAACAAATGGATTTATTGGGATGAAAGTTTGAACAGTCATGTGCATTTGCTACAGACAATCGAGACGATGCCGGAACTGCTCAGAAATGAGTGAAACTAAATATCCTATTTCTATTTCCGAACCGCATTTTTGGATGGCGGGCGTATTTTGTGACGTTCTCATCTACTTTCTTGTACAGCCTACTCGTACAAGTGCCATATGAGCTCGTAGCTCTTGTTTAATTCCAAAATGCATCTTTAGGGAAATAGCACTGGCATGTCAGAACCCCAAAATCGTCAATACAGGGAAATTTCCTACATCAAATAAAAACGTCAATTAGTTTAACAATTCAGATAAATAGTCATAGATTTGGGCAGTGCTTCGTTCGGGTGGAGATTGTTTACAGTATAAATATTCTTTCGTGGTTAATAAACTAAACAAAAAATAAATATTAAAGTAAGTTGGTGACAGCAGTTATTTTTCCTTTTCGAGATTTCGATTGTCCGCTACTGCCACTCGCTTGCTGAATTTACCCAGAAGAGTTAAAAGGTTTCAGTGCGCCACTAATCAATCTATTTGTCTCTTGCATGTACATTTTGTTTCACAGGTTGTAATCATCATGACTATAACTTTTCCCAGGTAGCGGTACAGAAATTTACGGAATCTCTCTCGAACATAATATAATTTGAAGTGAAGAATCCCTCGAAAAACTTCATTCTAGCCTATGATGCAAAACTAAAAAAAATTAAGGGATAGCATCATCATACAGCACAACCTCTTCCTTTTCTTTCGAAAAGAGCGCTTTGATTTTTATATTTACGTTGGTTTTTTAAGAACATTTCTATGGCATTCGTACTTTCATGATGAATGTTGTACTTTCGTATTCAGTCAATCAGTCAAATTTATTTACAAATAGCTAAAGCTAGAAGAGGAATAAAATATTTACGAAATACACAAAAACGAAAAAAATTAACTAATACAGCTGATGACCAGAAATAAACGATGGGATGAAACTGTGTAAAAACCGGGCAGAAGAATTAGCAGGATATGGAGAAAACTGATTGCCAGTGTTCCTCTCGGACCGACAAACGGACGACGGGATGGGAGGGGGGAAGACAGACCATTTGGGGACAACACACTATTTTTGCCTCAAAATATTTTTAAATAATATTTCTGCGGTCAGTTATTAAGATTTATACTCCTAAGGATGAGAGATAGATAAGAATAATGACAATTACGATCTTAAGTCCTGCTTGCTAGCAAAAATGCTATGTTTCCTGTCGATGTCGCTAGATGACGGGCATCTCGTTGAGGTGCAGAGGATACAGATGTTGATATTAGGGATCCCAGAACGTTAGCGACGGCATACCCGTGACTTCGTAAAGGTTTTCAGTCCGTCTGTTTTTTCTGTTAGCACGGTAACTCTCAAAAAGGTTGAGACATTTTTTTGCAAACTTGGTGCGGGTGCGAGAAAGCCCGGCGAAAGTTCATTAGTTTGTCGGCGCGAGCGCCGACAAACACAAAAGAAAACTAGACCTACGTTGCCCGGGCAACGTGAAGTGTTCCGGCAACCTTTGTCTGGCTTCGCCGGCTAAAGTGTTGCGAGAGCAACACTTTGGTTTTGTTTCTTCGCTGTCGGTTAAATGCTGAAATTGTCAACTTATCGAAGCTTTTAAAACGGTATGTTCTAAAAAGAATAATCACATAATCAAAAGCTGTTCTTTAGCGTTGTAAAACCAACAACAAAACAATATCGGAAGAAGGCTATCCGTAACGTTTCAGGATTAAAATACCATAGATGACACTATTAATTATTACAAAACTACCTTATTGTTTTACATTACCGTATCGTTTGTACCCGTTGCGTAAACAGTTAATCCTAGGTTATAGCGATAGACCATCGATCCAAACTTTCTTACTGTCATATTTACAGAAATCGAATACAATGTGCACCAATTTTCAAAAATTTCTAGCCCCTCGTGAACCGATCTTACTTACAAGTCCGTCTCCCGTGATTGACATCAAATTCACCGGACACAAATAATGGATACACCAGCTATCAAAAGTTGCAAACCCCTCATCGCTGAAGATGATTATAGCATAAAAGCCGATTATTACTTACAAGTCCCATGCATGTCTTACAATTGGGAACAAAATTGTTCTTACCATCGAATACACCTGAGACAAATAACAGGTATACCAACTAGCAAAAGCTGCAAACTCCTCGTTGCCGAAGATGATTATGAGCTAACAGTTGACTGTTGCTTACAGTCGACTGTTGCTTACAAGTCCCTTACATGTCTCACAACTGGTATCGCCTATTTTTGGTTTCAGTGTGTACCTTACTCCTGAAGTTGTCAACCCCTTCAAACTTTCAAACTGGTTTATCTCATGAAGGATTTTTGTTCAAAAAAAATGGATGGCATATATTTCGATCAGCTCTTCAAGGGCTATCGATTGCCCTAACCACAACAAAAGCATATCGGAAAAAGGGACTAAATTGACTTTGCAGTCAGTTGAATTTTATCCTTTTCAATCGTAGACATCGTGACGGATGAAAACTTGGAATAATATCCTATATAATCTAGTTGGTATTATAAAGCTATCCGTAACTTTTTAGGATTAAAATACAATAGATGACACTATTAATTATTACGAAACTACCTTGTTTTACATTACAGTATCGTTTGTACCCGTTGCGTTAACAGTAAATCCTAGGTTACAGCGATAGACCAACGATACAAACTTTCTTACCGTCAGATTTCTATAAATCGAATACAATGTGCAACAATTTGCACAAATTTCTAGCCCCTCGTGCACCGATTCTACTGACAAGTCCCTTTCCCGTGATAGACATCAAGTTCACCGGATAAAAATAATGGGTACATCGACTAGCAAAAGTTGCAAACCCCTCATCACTGAAGATTTGTGTAGCATAACAGCCGATTATTACTTACAAGTCCCTTGCATGTTTTATATTTGGGAACCAAATTGTTCATCAAATGACAGGTACGCCAACTAGCGAGAGCTGCAAACCCCTCATTGCCGAAGATGATTATGAGCTAGCAGTCGCCTGTCGCGTACAAGTCCCCTAAATGTCTCACAACTGGTATCGCCTATTTTTGGTTTCAGTGTGTTTTTTACCAAAAAATGGATGTCATATACTTTGATCAGCTCATCAGCGGCTATCGATTGCCGTCGAAGTTGAACTTTATCCTTTTCAATCGTAGATATCGTGACGGATGAAAACTTGGAACAATATCTTATATAATCTAGTTGATATTATAAAGCTATCCGTAACTTTTCAGGATTAAAATACCATAGATGACACTATTAATTATTACAAAATTACCTGATTGTTTTACATTACCGTATCGTTTGTACCCGTTGCGTAAACAGTTAATCCTAGGTTATAGCGACAGACCATCGATACAAACTTTCTTACTGTCATATTTACAGAAATCGAATACAATGTGCACCAATTTTTAAAAATTTCTAGCCCCTCGTGAACCGATTCTTACTTACAAGTCCCACTCCCGTGATTGACATCAAATTCAGCGGAAACAAATAATGGATATACCAGCTATCTAGAGTTGCAAGCCCCTCATCGCTGAAGATGATTATAGCATAAGCTTTTTAAACGGGATGTTCTAAAAAAATTAATCATATGATCAAAAGGTATTCTTCAGCGTTGTAAAAACAACAACAAAATAATATAGGAAGAAGGGACTAAATTAACTTTGCAGTCAGTTGTACTTTATCCTTTTCAATCGTAGACATCGTGACGGATGAAAACTTGGAACAATATCTTATATAATCTAGTTGGTAATAGAAAGCTATCCGTAACTTTTCAGGATTAAAATACCATAGATGACACTATTAATTATTATGAAACTACCTCATTGCTTTACATTTTCGTTTGTATCCGTTGTGTAAACAGTTAATCCTCGGTTACATTGATAGACCATCGACACAAACTTTCTTACCGTCAGATTTATAGAAATCGAATACAATGTGCACCCATTTGCAAAAATTCCTAGCCCCTCGTGAACCGATCCCTACTTACAAGTTCCTCTCCCGTGATATACAGTTAACCGGCATAATAGCATAACAGCCGATTATTACTTACAAGTCCCATGCATGTCTTACAATTGGGAACAAAATTGTTCTTACCATCGAATACACCTGAGACAAATAACAGGTATACCAACTAGCAAAAGCTGCAAACTCCTCGTTGCCGAAGATGATTATGAGCTAACAGTTGACTGTTGCTTACAGTCGACTGTTGCTTACAAGTCCCTTACATTTCTCACAACTGGTATCGCCTATTTTTGGTTTCAGTGTGTACCTTACTCCTGAAGTTGTCAACCCCTTCAAACTTTCAAACTGGTTTATCTCATGAAGGATTTTTGTTCAAAAAAAATGGATGGCATATATTTCGATCAGCTCTTCAAGGGCTATCGATTGCCCTAACCACAACAAAAGCATATCGGAAAAAGGGACTAAATTGACTTTGCAGTCAGTTGAACTTTATCCTTTTCAATCGTAGACATCGTGACGGATGAAAACTTGGAATAATATCCTATATAATCTAGTTGGTATTATAAAGCTATCCGTAACTTTTTAGGATTAAAATACAATAGATGACACTATTAATTATTACGGAACTACCTTGTTTTACATTACAGTATCGTTTGTACCCGTTGCGTTAACAGTAAATCCTAGGTTACAGCGATAGACCAACGATACAAACTTTCTTACCGTCAGATTTCTATAAATCGAATACAATGTGCAACAATTTGCACAAATTTCTAGCCCCTCGTGCACCGATTCTACTGACAAGTCCCTTTCCCGTGATAGACATCAAGTTCACCGGATAAAAATAATGGGTACATCGACTAGCAAAAGTTGCAAACCCCTCATCACTGAAGATTTGTGTAGCATAACAGCCGATTATTACTTACAAGTCCCTTGCATGTTTTATATTTGGGAACCAAATTGTTCATCAAATGACAGGTACGCCAACTAGCGAGAGCTGCAAACCCCTCATTGCCGAAGATGATTATGAGCTAACAGTCGCCTGTCGCGTACAAGTCCCCTAAATGTCTCACAACTGGTATCGCCTATTTTTGGTTTCAGTGTGTTTTTTACCAAAAAATGGATGTCATATACTTTGATCAGCTCATCAGCGGCTATCGATTGCCCTCGAAGTTGAACTTTATCCTTTTCAATCGTAGATATCGTGACGGATGAAAACTTGGAACAATATCTTATATAATCTAGTTGATATTATAAAGCTATCCGTAACTTTTCAGGACTAAAATACCATAGATGACACTATTAATTATTACAAAATTACCTTATTGTTTTAGATTACCGTATCGTTTGTACCCGTTGCGTAAACAGTTAATCCTAGGTTATAGCGACAGACCATTGATACAAACTTTCTTACTGTCATATTTACAGAAATCGAATACAATGTGCAACAATTTTTAAAAATTTCTAGCCCCTCGTGAACCGATTCTTACTTACAAGTCCCAGTCCCGTGATTGACATCAAATTCAGCGGAAACAAATAATGGATATACCAGCTATCAAGAGTTGCAAGCCCCTCATCGCTGAAGATGATTATAGCATAAGCTTTTTAAACGGGATGTTCTAAAAAAATTAATCATATGATCAAAAGGTATTCTTCAGCGTTGTAAAAACAACAACAAAATAATATAGGAAGAAGGGACTAAATTAACTTTGCAGTAAGTTGTACTTTATCCTTTTCAATCGCAGACATCGTGACGGATGAAAACTTGGAACAATATCTTATATAATCTAGTTGGTAATAGAAAGCTATCCGTAACTTTTCAGGATTAAAATACCATAGATGACACTATTAATTATTATGAAACTACCTCATTGCTTTACATTTTCGCTTGTATCCGTTGTGTAAACAGTTAATCCTCGGTTACATTGATAGACCATCGACACAAACTTTCTTACCGTCAGATTTATAGAAATCGAATACAATGTGCACCCATTTGCAAAAATTCCTAGCCCCTCGTGAACCGATTCCTACTTACAAGTTCCTCTCCCGTGATATACAGTTAACCGGCATAATAGCATAACAGCCGATTATTACTTACAAGTCCCTTGCATATCTTACCATTGGGAACCAAATTGTTCTTACCATCGAATACACCGGAAACAAATAACAGGTATACCAACTAGCAAAAGCTGCAAACCCCTCATTACCGAAGATGATTATGGGCTAACAGTCGACTGTTGCTTAAAAGTCCCCTATATGTATCATAACTGGTATCGCCTATTTTTGGTTTCAATGTACCTTACTATGAAGTTGTCAACCCCTTTGAAATTTTCAAACTGGTGTGTCTCATGAAGGAATTTTTGTACCAAAAAATGGATGACATATACTTTGATCAGCTCATCAGTGGCTATCGATTGCCGTCGAAAAAAAAATTCTACCTGTCTTAGTTCAAAAGTTGACTTTTTTGCCTTAGGCCAACTTTCTAACGTCACGACTTAGAAAGGAGCAAAGGATAAGCTCTAGTTTCTTTAGCAATGAGAGAACTTTTAAAGTTTAAGAGGCACATCTGATACCGTTACTCTACCACAAACCAAAGTGCAAAAAAAAAAAATTATAAACTCAGCTGAAATCGTCGCAGACATGGACAGAAACAATAGATGGCAGCACTTTCGGACCCGTGGGAAAAAGCCACTTTTTTGTCTCTGTAGATTTTTCTATTTATCACTCAAAGAAGATATGTTGGCTGTGGGGCCGGGTAACTGCCGCATATATTTAACACTTATAGATTTTAGTCCATCTTCAATTTGAAACTGGTGCCTGCCTGCTTGCGTGCTAGAACGGAGCTTTCCACTGGAAAGCAGAAACATCTTTTGATGAAACGAAAGGTTCGCTACACAACTTCAGATAGTCCTCTCTGACATAGGCTATACAACTCCACTTCACTTCGCAAACCGTAGGCTCTGGCTCGATGACAAGCAAAAACCATCCTTATTGGCCCCAGGCAAGAGTTCTACGGAGCTTTCCAAAATGTAATGTCATATTCATCAATCCGGCCTAAGGTCCACACTTTCCGTAAAAACCGCACAGGTTAGACCCTTCTCAGTTACCAGGAATAAAATGAAATCGGAGTCATAGGAAAAAAAAAAAAAAAAAAAAAAAAAACGAGGACAAAACCAAAGTGTTGCTCTCGCAACACAATAAATTCGGTATGCTTTGACGGGCGTCGGTAGACTCGTCAGCACATCGGGTTCTTTATCCGTAAGGAATCAAATTCTGCAACATTTGTCAGGCATACCCGGGAAGCCCAAGTCTCGTCGGCACATTAGGTTATTTTTACACGTAAGTAAACAAGTTCTGTACAGTCTTGTCTGGCAAAACACGCACACAAAATCAAATGCCGTATGGTTTTTTCGGCGTCGGTATTCTCGTCGGCACATCGGGTTCTTTTCACGCAAGAAATCAAATTCTGTAAACGTTTATCGTGCGCATCCTGAATGTTTCGTCGTCACATCGGCTTCTTTTTACATGTAAGAAATGAAGTTCATTACTGTTTTGTCTGCCAATACTCAGAAGAAATCGAGTTCTGAATGCTTTTGTCCGGCTTCGGTATACTTCTTGGTACATTGGGTTATTTTTGTTCGTAAGAAATCAAATTCTGCAACCCCTTGTCGGGCGCAGCCTGAAAGCTTAAGTCTCGTCGGCAGATCGGGATCTTATTTCACGTAATAAATCGAATTCTGTAAACTTTTCTCGGGCCAATCCCGAAAGCGTAGGCTATTGTCGGTAAATTGAGATTGTACACGCAAGTAATCCAATGAACGTTGTAGGACGAAGACCGAAAATAAAAGTTTGGTTGGTTAATCGGGCTCTTTTCTTCTTTTGCAGTAAATTCAGAACAAATATACTTTGTGCCTACTTTACTGTGGGTGGCCACTACTTTTTGGCGAAAAGATTTTATTTCGAATCGCAAAAAGGCCCTCTGCTCATCAGCGTTTCCACAGAATTTCGCCTACGGCGCATTTCGGAGTATTCTCTATTTGGAAGAACTGTGTATCATTTCGTTGGCGTTTTAGTTTTGAAAGTCTTGGGGGTTTGAAATACAGCAAAAGCCAGAACGTGTGTGATAGGTATAGAGCGTGTTCCACCCTTCGAACAATAGTTACTATTAGTTACTATTCCCGTTCCATCCTCACGAAAAGTTACTACATGACCGTTCCAACCTTGTCGGAATAGTAACTAATAGTTACTATTTGCTTACCATGCTCGGGAGCGTAGTAAGCGTAGTAACTACGCATTTCTGTAACGTGATTGGTCGGATTCGCCCCTGGCGTGAGATCCTGCTGGAAAATAGAAAAATCATTCCAGCCTTGACGGCAAAAAGCCAGAATTAGTGACGTCATGCGTAGTAACTACGGTAAGTAGGATGGAACACGCTCATAGATTAAATTTTTCCAGAAAGAAGGCATATTTAAAAAATTCGCCTGAAGCGCTTAGTTATCTTGTTCTAGGTATAGTCGCTTGAAGATTCGATTTTTTTTAAAGAGCCGAATCTGTGAATTTAGTTATACGAATCGTAAAGGAATAATCTCAACTTTAGGCATTACAATAGTTAGTTTTACACAAAATTTCGCATGCGGCCGCATTTCGTTGTATTCTCTCTTTGGAAGAACGGTGTTTCTTTTAGTTTAGGTTTTAGGATTGAAATTCTTGGGGGTTGAAACACATCAAAAGCTAGAGCATGTATAATAGATACAGTTAAATTTCTCCGCAAAAGAAGATTAAAAACTTGTTCTAGGTACAGTCGCTGGAAGCTTAGTTTTTGGGATCCCAAAACGTAGGTGGAGGGATACCTATGACATCGCAAAAGTTGTCCGTCTGTCCGTCCGTCTGTAATCACGATAGCTCTCGAAGGGAGTGAGATATTTTGATGAAACTTGGTGTGAGGAGTCGTTGGGTCGGACCAGTCGAGTTCGTAGATGGGCTTTGTAGCCCTACATTTAGGGGTGGGGGAGGGGGTTCAAATTAAGGGGCAAACAAAATATTTTGAAACAGCTAATGTGATAGTCGATTATGGGGTAAGAAGACACTGAACACGATGGTGAAAACCATTTTTTCATCGGACAAGTGGTTCAAGCCGCCAAAACCGGAAAGTTTGTTACAAGTAAAAGTTTTATTTGAAGTTGATTAGATGTTCGATTTAGGAGTAGGAAGACATGCTAAAGACGATAGTGAAAACCATTTTCTCGACGGACATGTAGTTCGCCCGGAATCCGGCCCAAAACCGGAAAGTTTGATAAAATAAAAGTTTTATTTGGAGTTGATTAGATGTTCGATTTAGGGCAAGAAGACATGCTGAACACTTACGTGAAAACAATTTTCTACCCGGGCATGTAGTTCCCCGGAATCCGGCCAAAAGCGGAATATTGTTAGAAGTTAAAGTTTTATTTGTAGTTGATTAGACGAGTGATTTAGGGGAGAAGAGACGCTGAATCCGTGTGTGACAATCATATTTTACCGGGACATATAGTTCGACCAAATCCGGCTGGAGTCGGAAAATTTGTTATAAGTTAAATTCTTATTTGAAGTTGATTAGATGTTCATTATTGAGGAAAGAAGATACCCTGATCGTTTTTGAGCTTTATTTTTTTCGCCGGACAAGTAGTTCTGGAGTTTGGCCGAAACCGGGAAATTGGCAGAAGTGGCAGGAAGTTTTCGTCAAAACAGATATTACTTATAGGGGTAAACACACGTGCTGAATCCATATCTGAACTTAGTTTTCTCGGATTATTAGCTATTTGGCCTTAATCTGTTTCTGAATTTTAATTGTAAAAATGTTCATGGAGTCTGGCGATGACTGCATCTGGCCAAGACAAGACCCGGTTGTCTGGATCAGATATTGAATTTTTGGGATCCCACCGAAACCTTCGGTCTCGTTTTTAGCGAAAACTGAAATGAAAAGCCGAATACGAGAATTTACACGAAGGAATTTAGCCTAATGGAATAATGTACACTGCTGCACTGCTACACCGTTTCTATTCTGTGCGGAAAATATGCGCCGTCGCCGCGAAGTGGCAACGGCGTGTTTTGTCTGCAAAATTGTTTAGTCCATCGGCACAAACTGGACGCCCCCCCCCCCCCCAAAAAAAAAACCCGTAAATGTCTAGTGAAGCCCGTGGTTCCTATTTCAGGCGCTAGAGGGATGGGTAGAACGTCTTACGTGGAGACTGTCTGTTCGAGTCTGGCCGAGAAACCCTACTGCCTCAAGAGGTTCTATATCAACTGTGTAAGGTGGAAAGGTAGGTGAATCTTATTATAACTATATCTCGGTTCAATATTCACTGTACAAAATACTAGGTCGCGTTACCACAGAATCGCAACGCCGCACTTTCAGGTTACTGCCTGTACCATGTAGCGATCAAAACGTTCGTCATGTGGTGTGCCGATCCGCACATGGGCTAGACCAGTGGTTTCTTACCGTTTCCGTACCGCGTACCTCTAATGAACGTTTAAGGTTGTGTACCCCTTTTTGACGAATCATTATTTTACATTTTTTTTGCTACAAACAGAACGTCAAAAAGACGATATTTATTGTCATCAGTGGTAAGGCATAAACGTGTATCTGAAATTGCGTACGAGGGGTATCTGATCTTGAGGATTGACAGAGGACTTAGCTCAGTAACGATGAGGCGAGATATTAAACTATAGACTAACTTGACTCCGGGACCTTCATTTACCTCTTGCGAGGTTCTCCCGAACCCCCTAGGGTACGGGAGTTCGGTACTTCCTGATGTGCTAGGACGATGAAACTTGGCAGGCGTGTCAGGGACTCGAACAGACTGACTTGAGAATAGTAGTTTCCTCGATCCGACCATAGTAGGGGATTGGAGGGACCGGTAATCCGGTATCTAGTGGCATGCATAACTTTTGAACGGGTGATCGGGGGGAATTGTAGGAGGGGGCAACGGAACACTCGCGAAACGCTTAGAGTCGATGGTTTGGGATGGAACTTGGTTGGGAGAACAAGCATTAGGCCTAAATACGTAATTGACGGAGCCAGATCGCATCGGGGGTCGGCACCATGTGGAGGGAGTTGAAGGGGGGGGGGGTAGCTGGAATTCCGGCAATCGCGAGTTCGGATAGTTCCAGATGTGCTAAGGACGATGAAACTTTGTAGGCATTAGTGACCCAACCAAATCGACTTAAGAACCCGACACAGAGGAAAATTTACGTTCCTAGTTCTGACCATTTTTGGGGAAGTGAGGGAAAGTGAACAAAAGTTGCGAAAGGGTGGTGCAGTTCGAGTGAAACTTTATGGGTGATAAGAATTGATGACTTAGACATGCAAAACATGCGTTCGAACCACATGCGGCCACGGTTGGGGGGGGGGGGGTCGAAACTTATTGACATTGTAAAAAACCCACGGATGGACCTAATGGGATGCAAGTTGGACAGTACCGAGTTAAGGTGACCTAGATTTGTTATTTGGCGAAAGGACCGGATCCGGACGCCGTGGGGGGGGGGGAGGGGGGTTTGCAGATAGGCTATGCTCCGAATCCCGTCAAACTTGATGTACGGGAAGGGGATGTGTTAGAGATGTGACGTTTGTGTTTTCAAGTCGCATTCGGTCACAGTCGGGGGGGGGGTGGAGTGGGAGTACCGGAAATTGTGTCGGAAAGGGAATAAGGGATAGCATATACCCTAGATGACATATTTTAGGGTTTAAACAGGATCTAACTACGGTGGGAGGGGGGGCGCATGAATTTTCCCGAAAATGCTCAGATTTGAGTGAAACTGATAGGTGGTAAGAGAACATGCTTAGATGATCCATTCGCAGAGTCTGAACCAGATTCAGCAGCGGTAGGGGGAGTTGGAGGGAGGTAGGCTACCGGAAATCTTGTGGCACGTCTAGGGATCAAACGGGTGGATTAATTGGGCTGAAACTTGGAAGTTAGAACAGAGATGATCCGAGGCGATGTCGGCAATGCTCAGACTTAGTGAAAATACATGTCCTATTCCTAGGTCCGAATCGCATTTTTGAATGCCGGGTGTATTTTGCGACATCGTCATCTACTTTCTTGTACCACCTATTTGTAACAAGGGCCATACGAACTCGTAGCTCTTAAAAAATAGTCGGCTTTTTCTAAAAAACAATCGTTTTCTAAAAAAACAGGTCAATTTTTCATCGAAACTGTCGAATATTCTTGAAAACAGTTGGTCAAAATTACCAGCCAGTCGGTAAATACCTTGCCCATCCCCCAAGCATTT
The DNA here is from genome assembly GCA_023053575.1 of Branchinecta lynchi. Lineage (NCBI taxonomy): Eukaryota > Metazoa > Arthropoda > Branchiopoda > Anostraca > Branchinectidae > Branchinecta > Branchinecta lynchi. The sequence continues at coordinate 8,307,573 of JAKZAP010000018.1, forward strand.
TGTCTACCCGATGAACAAGAGCTACGAGCTTATATGGCACTTGTTACGAGTATTTGGTACAAGAAAGTAGATGATAATGTCACAAAATCCCCCCTTTATCCCCCCCCCCTAGGATTAGACCTAGAAATCAGGTATCTAATTTCACGCGAGCCCGAGCATTTCATTGCCTTGGATAATCTGTTGCAAATGTTTCACCATACTAGTTGGATTCCTAGGACTGCCGTACTATTGCCGGTACGCCTCGCCCTCAAACTTCCGTACGAGGGCCAAATCTGGTTCAGCCAAATTTACTGACACAGATCCCCCCCCCCCCCCCCCCCCCCCCCCTAGGATTAGACCTAGAAATCAGGTGTCTAATTTCACGCGAGCCCGAGCATTTCATTGCCTTGGATAATCTGTTGCAAACGTTTCACCATACAAGTTGGATTCCTAGGACTGCCGTACAGTTTCGGGTCTTTAGACTGATCTACCGTCAGGCAGAGCTGGTGGACTCGGACTCTGGACTCGTCTCGAGACGGTCTTTCACGGACCTGTCCGTCCGCCAGAGCTTTGGACTCGGACTCTGGACTCGTCTCGAGGCGCCCTTCTCAGGGAATCGGACTTGATGGACTCGCAGCAGCTGTGGCGTCAAGCCAAAGTGCTAAACCGGGCAAGCGTTCTCAAGACTCCTTTGAGTCCTGCTAGGCGAAAAAACAGATCGGCGAAAGCCGGGTTTTCTTTTTCAAAACAAAAGAAGCAATAACTTGCGCAACTTTGTTTATGCAGGAAAAAATCCGACATCTATCTGTTCAAAACTGGATAAATTGTTTCACAGCGCCATAAGCGAGTCGCCATCTTGTATCATCCTCGATAATATGGAGCTTCTCTTTTCGAAGACAGAGGACCTGGCGGTGGTCAATCCAGTTGAAGCCTGCCATATTGACAGGTAAACTTCCTATAAGTTGTAGTTTTTCATTGCAGTATTCCATGATCATGAAGGTTTGTGTCCCCTCGAATTATATAGGCTGTTAGAATCATGACTGCGTTTATACCGAAGTAACCGAACTACGTTTGTAATTTATATTAAAACAATGGCTGAAAATGTCAAAATCGTAGCTGACTTTCCGTTCTTAGCCATTGTTTTGATTTATGTTTCCCAGTAAGCTCGAATCTCAAGAGTATTTTCATTTTTTTAATTGTTTTTTAACCTTTTCGTTAATTTGTGTTTGTATTTTGATCAATTTTATTTCGAAATCATGAATTGTAGGCTATATATATATATATATATATTTTTAATATATATATTGTAAATAGTAGATTTCTTGGTTGATCGCTTTATTGTTGAAGACATACCCAGCCCAGTTTTTTTTAAAAACATATTTATGGATCAATAAACCGAACATTGAATAAATTAACTTTAAGAAGGAATATTTTGGTTACAGATTAAAATTCTTTTATTTTCGAAAACATCGCAAAAGTGACAACACGTCGAATTTTTTCATTGTAAGACAAATGCATTAAAACATAGAATACTTTAATATGATATCAGTCACTAAATGTAGTCATACTATTTTATTGGGTGGATATGATATTGGCGCTTAGATTTTACGAACAAGGAACGTTCACAGTTTCGTCCCCTCGTCTTGTTCGTTTATACAACTCGGAGTGCATTTGAACGTTTATAGTTTATCTCATTTGAATTTGTATTAGTTTTATTATGCTATTAAGCATATGTGCGATAAGACGTTGGTATAAATGCGCAAAACTGTATATACATGTAGATTTTTGTTGTGACGGAAAAACTACCCATCGTCTTGTACGCGATTTGTTTTTAAAATATACTGAATATGTCTGACAACAGTTGCGTTTTTGCAGATACCATGGTATCTGTTACCACGGTAACTGGATCTGCAATTAGTGGTTATAGATAGATAGATAGATATTTAATGCATAAAAGCCAACAAGGGCCATCGCACCACAACAACAAAGAAAAAAAGATATAACAACAATAACACTGTATCAATATCTAAATTTACAGGGATATACAATTTTCCCTGTGTGCTAACCCTATCCGGAGGAGTTACCGTGGTATCTGTTACTACGGTAGCTCTGCAAAAACGACATTTGCCAAAATTGCGCTTTTCGAAGTCTTCTATTGCGCTTTTCGAAGTCTTCCCAAAAGAAAAAGTGATATCCAGCCACATGACTAAGTTCCAAACTTCTTTCCGACCAATTTGACAAAATCCTAGGGTCTATTGTAAGTGAGATGACTTTTTCATATACCGGGATCAGTTACCACGGTCGGACCGTGGTTTCTAAATATCAGATACCACGGTATCTGGCCAGATAACACGATAACTGCAAAAACGCCTTTTAACCGTGGTATCATGTACCACGGTAACTGCGAAAACGACTTTAGACCGTGGTATCAGATACCATGGTATATGTTACCACGGTAACTGGATCTGCAATTAGTCGTTTTACAGTTACCGTGGTGTCTATTACTACGGTAGCTCTGCAAAAACGACAATTGCCGAAATTGCGCTTTTTGAAGTCATACCAAAAGAAAAAGTGATATCCGGTCACATCACTAAGTGCCAAATTTCTTTCCGACAAGTTTGGCCTGTTGTTGGCGATGAGCCAAGTGAGATGACTTTTCCAGATACCAGGAGCAGTTACCACTAAATATCAGATATCACGGTATCTGGCCAGATACCACGATAACTGCAAACACGCCTTTTAATCGTGGTATCAGATACCAGGGTTACTGCAAAAACGACTTTAGACCGTTGTATCAGATACCATGGCATCTGCAAAAACGCAAATGCATGTCTCGGCATGGTCTCTTTTAGAGAAAACGAAATGGAGTGTCCGAGAAGGTCTTCGGTTCTGAAGAGAAATAAAAAATTTGGGAAATTGAGGTGGTCTTTTCTTGCAGGGTGGCAGACTATCTCTGTTCTCTTGTTGATGGAACCAAGTGCTCCGATGTTATTATCGTCGGCATAGCGGTCTCTAAATCCAGCATTCACAGTTTAGTGTCGACAAATAAAGGCAGACATTTCTTCACCCACTTTATAGAGCTGGAGAGTATCGACAAGGTAGGCCAAGTGGGTTTTGTTGTTAAAGCACGCCTCGTACTATATACTGTTTCTGTGCCAGTATTCAAAACTATTTGAATATTGTAAAACTAGGGTCTGTTTTTAATAAATTATCCACGGCTTTGGCTGTTTTAAGCTTTTTCCCTGGCCCTGTTTTAAGCTTTTTCCCAGGCCCATTGATTTCTAGTAAAAACTCGGCAAAATCCAGATAATCGGTTTTACTCATCAATAACCTTATATGCGAAACAGGGAGCATAATGCGCATGGAAAATATTGAATTGCGGCAAGTGCAAAGACTAGTGAGGTATCGTCAGCGGGCTTAGAATGTAACATTTGGATTTTGGATCGCCGGGCTTCAGAATTAATGTGTTTAAATGTCGGAATATACTCCCTACCTACAGCGCCTTTCTTATCACGGAGGCTTCACAGCTAGAAACTAACAAAACCAGAACATTTAGATCTAACTGAAGTTGCATATTGTTCTATGGTGAACTGTCCTTTTTCGTTTAGGCCAAACGCTTGGACATCCTTCAGTCTGTGATAGCGTTCTGCCCTTCCGTGCAAGAGGCAAGAATTGAAGAATTATTGAAAAGAACGGAGGGATATTCCGTGTCGGATTTAAAAGCCGTGGCGGAGAGGAGCTATGACTTCACGCTGCAGCGACTGTCTGTGAACGGTAAGTAAATAGATGCTTCCCACAGAGTCTGTACTAAATCTGGATTCCAGTTGAGCCGCTTGTCCCATTTCGCCCGCGAAAATATTCATGCGAAATTTTGGTTCATATGGGGAAACCTGCATGCGAGGCGTCCAATTTTGGCAGCGAAGGAGGAAAATTGCTCCCTATAGGGAGCTATAAGGGAGCAGTATACTACGAAGATAGTACTGTGTGCGCAGCTATCTTTATTCAGATGATCACTTTGCTGTTAGCATGGATAAAGCGAATGTGGATTTGTCCGGTTGCTTGTGGAATTCAGTCGAAACGAGAGCCAAACCTCTAAGGCGTATTTCCCTTCCCCGAGGACTACCGTTGAGGAGTTCCCGCGTTTTTGTTTATCCCAGGGACTCGCTCCCCATATATACGGACGGGGAACGCTCCGATCATTATCGCTATCATAAAAAAAATACTCCCTTTCAAATTCGGTGGAGAGTTGATTTGGGACTTGATGGTGTTGTTTGTTGCTAGGAAGCTAGGAATGGTTAATAAGAATGTATGAGTTCAACGTTGGGTTTAGCCATGGGATAAAACATTTTAAGAAAAAGTCATCTATTTCATTGTGGCTATGATTTTTCATTAGTAAATAATACAAACGTAAAATTAACCAAAAGCAGTGAGAATAAACAAAAGTGGAAATAAGGTGGACCGCGATCTTTACAGACTGATTCCGTCACCGGAAAGTTTTTGTTAGAACAAAATCCATTTTGGAGGCATTCCTCGTGTTCTTGTTGTTTTCCGTCCGCGGAGTCCACGTGTAGTGACTCCATCTGTTCTCGGCGTTCTCCTCGATTCCAAGAGGAGCGAGCCCCCGGAGAACGGCGAGATTACGGCTCTAGGCTGCCGGTAAAACTAGAATGCGTTTCTGAGTTGGTACGCTAGAAGTCTGTACGTGAATACGCTGCATATATGCATTAGTTGCATTTGCGAGTTAAAACGCACGCGTCTTTGGGAACGTAAATTGTGAATACAGAAAAAGCGGTAATCGCGTTGTGTTCTTCCAAAAATGGATAGGCGCAGTTTCTACGACGAAAAAGTTTAAATTCCCGATGCAGAATCATCGAGACAAACGCATTCTCTCGCAAAACGCAGAAACCCAGTCTGTATGAACGGTAGATAGTACAGTTGTACAATAGTCCAAAGTGTTTTATCTCGTGATGTAGCATGTATTTTAATCGCACCTGTCCTTTGCCCTATCAGATTGTGCTAGGACTCCCCAGATCCCAGACAAAAAAATAAAAGGACAATACTGCAGACCCTCTTATTAATTTCTAAGTGAAAGTCTGGTTTAAATGACCAAGCTTGGGCCATCCAATCGGATGGAGACAAATAATCCCCGGGACTCGTAAGTTGCCAACCATAGTGAAGTCTTCATGAGATATTGGAGAGCGGATTTTCCGAATCAAGCACATTATCCACACTACTTATCATACCCAGATACCCTAATTGACATTTCCGAGTGATCAGGGTCCGTGTGTTAAGAGGTTGAAATGAAGTGGTAGGCAAGGTTTAGTGAAGATAATGCTCGTGGGGTGTGGGCTGAAGACATTCTGACACCGCAGGGGCCCACTAGCCCCAGGATCAGTCAGGTAACCGGACATAAAAGACAAGGGAAAGTCTCACGGAATTCTATAGCTCAGCCGCAGTCAATCCAGAAATCCCTAATCAAGCTGGTTCACACATCCTAGCGAAGCGGGAATTCACATATGCAGTCAAGCCCGAGGCCTACTAGCCGAGATAGACCATTACAGTGGTTATTTTATTGTACGAAACCATTTACAGGAGTACACGACACGTGTATGTAGAGAATGTACAAGACTGGGCCCTAACTAAATACATAAATTGGTTCTTACCATAAATATAACGAAAGGTAACTGAGGTCTTGCTCTGACCCAGGATGAAAGAGAACTCCCTTTGGCTACGGACCCATTCCGTAGCCAAAATACTTAGAATGAAATGGACCAAAAAAGCCTGACCTCGGATTAGCCAGCAGCTAACTGGAGCTAGCGGATAAAGACCGAGTGACCTATTGTCACGATGCCGGGAAATTAATGATGGTGATGAAAACCGAAGAGATATATGAAAAGTAGGCGATAGAGGGAGGGAATAACTGGGAGGACTGTTGCAGAGCAAAGTGCTATGGGATGTCTCCAGAACACACCTCCCTCCCTTGGGCAGAGTGGTGTACGGGCTACAAAAGTTTTACAATGTTTCCATTCCAGCCCCACCGGCCAACGTACCATCGATAGCTAAGCCATCGCGGCAACCCAGGTTTCTGACAGAGGGGGCAATTAAATAAGTGTGAAAAACCAAAGCCCAGTCTCTGTTCAGTTAGTTCAGGGTCCTTTATTGAGTTTCAGACCTACTGACCTTACCCTGACCACACGAACCAAACCAATACAAATATAAAAGACGAAATAAAGGCAGAATTAATATTTGAAGTGTCGATGCCTTTAAATTCTAAAATAAATTAGGGGCTGGAAGAAAATTTGTTAAAAGTAGAAAATGGGAAAAGGAAAACTAGGAGGAATTTGTGAGGAAAGGGAAAAAGAAAGGCCGCAATTTTAAAAATTACTCCAATTAACTGTCGCGACGACCCAAGGTAAGACCTTGATGCGAAAAACTTGAAGTAGAAATGGGGAGGTCCTACGCACTCTAAGCCGCAAAATAAAGCACTAAGCCACGCAAGTAATTTAAGCGCAAAAGACAGGTGCAAAGCATTTTTAAGCATGATGGCCGAACACACGGCGTCAATCTGATTATTGATAATATATACCGCAATATCCCTCCTACCAATACCCGGCACATCGGGCTGATTTTCACCAACCACAAGATTACCATGAACACTCTTATGCACAACCAGTCCCCACCCAACCATGTATTTACCCCAAACATCCTTTTACGGTCCCCAACAATATCCCCAACAGTTTATTCATACCCGACCGTCTCCTCCTCAACCATCATTCGATACGATGCCCAACTGTCGTTCTTATGCCCCTGCCATAAACCCAAACCCAGCGCCACCCCACCCGGGGTGGGTGAAAAATTCAACTTTTGAACAGAAAATGCGACATTAACTCTGCAATTTTTGTAACGTTTTGGTTTCGGACTAGAATTTTCGTGAAATTTTACGCGCATTCAATACCACGAAAAATGTCACGAGAAATGCTGCGACGATGCAGCATTTTATGCGGAATTTTCAGGAAGAAGCGGAAGGCGCGCTGAAGTGACGATATGTAAAAATGAATAGTAGGAGTTTTGTAGGGCAAAATGGCCTGAAAACACTAAAACAAATAGTTACAGATGGTTGTTTGAAGTTAAAAAAAAAACAGATTAAATTCATTTGAATTAATATCAATAAAACTAATACGGTATTTTTTTCACTGTGGGATGACAGGAAAATGTACTTAAATTATTCCTTTTCAAACGAAAAAAAAATATAAGGCAAAAATAGATCAGAAGTATAAATTAGAATGGTTCTACCTTTTCTCACAATCCCAGAAAGCTTAATGTAAAAACAACGCTGTGTTCACTCTTGTCTCAAAGAATTTGAACTGAAACTCATCAAGTTTGACCTAATTCCCAATAGCAGACTGCTTACTGCCCCAAGAGTCATCAAAAATCAGATTCCAAAGGATTTATAAAGCCCCATCGGTGGTCGCGATGAAAATACGCGCCGATTTTCAACCGCTAATTATGCGGAACATCGGCCGATTTTCACTACCGTATTGCTCAAAGTTTTTGTTCTCTTCTGCTGAAACGCAAAGTCGCCACATTTTACAGAAGAAATGAAACTATCTAATTCGGACACTTTCTCGACATTAATTGCAGAATTTTATGCGAAATTTTCCTGGGCGACTGGATTCGGACACGCTCTTAATTGTTTTCAATGATCGACCGGCTCCGGAAGAAAACCCAGAAGTCACTCTGGCTCGGCTACGGCTTAAGAGGTAGCCAAAGAAATTCCTACTTCAACGGGGAAACAAGCGCGGCATCCTGGCTTGAGCAAGCCCGACACAAATTTTCTTTTTGCGGAGTTGTTGCATGGCCAGAGCAGTTCGCAATCCTTTCTTCTCGGCTGGTTTCACCGTTGACCAGTTAGGTTGAAAGTTTGGACGCTCCTCAGAAAACTAGCTGCATTTTTGCATTCCTGTGGACTGTAGCGGTGCAGTTGGCCTGTGTGCTAATACGGCGTTTTTGCACGCTTTTCTTCATTTTCTTCAACTCCATCAGCATAATTCAGTAGTGACAGATCCAACCCACAAAATACACAGCAAGTCGTAATATGTGTCCATGAATCAATTACACTGTTATTATACAAAGGTGGTGACGTAATCGTACCCTGGCGGATGCCTTTCTTGACCGGGATTGGAACAAAGGAAATATCGTTAGATCTTAGCCTACTTTTTACATGGAGTTTCGTGTTAACATTCCTAAAGACCGCGATACTTGATTTGTCTGGACCTCTCCTACTAGCAGAATATAATAAATGAGAATGTATACTTGAGTAGAACGCACGTCGTACATAATGTCCTGCAAGATACATAGTCTCTCCTGTCTCAACATAATCTGTTAATACATTAGCCAATATACTATGAACAAATTTATGTCTTTCATAACATTACAGACCCACCTTGCTGTTTTGGCCCCCGTAACTCTGATGAGGAACACCGAGGTAATTGCATACAAGGTTTGTCTGATCAGTGAGCTACTCGGAAGCAGTAAGCGGGAGCCTTACCGCCTTGAAAAGAGCCAGACATGGCAGATTAAAAAATCTGTAAATTGGTGTTGGCGGCATAAAAATCACATGCTAAGTTGGAAATTTCGGAAGTGAGAATGGTTGGAACGGTTAAGGGCGCAGAGTGAATCAGCAATAGTATCACGACAGGTCCTTTTGAAAAAAAAAATCACTCTCCAACACTACTTGAAGCCTTCTCCACGCTTCCCAAATAATGGTAAAACATTGTTACCGCTATTGCATTAACTTCACTTTTCTGGTCCAGATTCCGTGGACCCTGAGCTGGCAAGGATGACCTGTGATGACCTTGAGAAGTCCCTTGATGATTATGTCCCTATGAGCTTGCAGGGAATCCGATTGGTTAAAGAGACAGTGATCAGCTGGAAGGACATTGGTGGTCTGAGGGATGTTAAGAAAGTCCTAATTGAGACCCTTCAGTGGCCGACAAAAGTAAGTATCCCTCTATATTTTCGCATCTGATTATCAGAGCCCGAGGTTAAATTAGAAAAGACACCAGTCTTAAGATTTGGAGGAAGGAATTACGCTAGATATTACTTACATGGTGCACTATGAAGGGACCTGTACCGTGACAAATAAACAGTTCACTACTTATAAATGTACTTTACTATAATCTACTCTTATACTTTTGAAAAGAGAAAAATATGAGAATTGATAGTTCAGCAGACAGTCTACCACTCGGGTGAGAAGGGAGGGCGAAGAGTCAGTCCGATCCCTATTGAAACTCAATCAGTCGTGCACTAGCGCTGGCGCCAAGAACTTAAAATTCTGAACACATCAAAAAAAAGGATACAACCTCCCCTGTATCTTCGATGTCTTCAGACGACATCTTAGCTTTACTAGAAATTTCTAAACTCGGAAGTTTGTCTCACTTTAAATGCCACAAGCGTAGTGGGTAGCGCTACGAGTATGGGTCTTTGCGCTCCTCTAGTGTTATTTTGCTCTGTGTTAAAGTGATCAGTAAGAATTATGGTGACCTTTTTGGATTTGGAAAGAAAACCCAGGTTAGTTCTGAAGTATCTACAGGAAGGTTGTCGCGAGATTCCTCATTCGCCTTTCGACTCCGACAGAGCAAAATAAAAATAGGTATTATCGCCAAGACTTGAGACACAAACTCAAATAAAAGCGACACTAGCACCAGTAGCGATAGACGACGTCACTACTGAAACTCAATCAGTCTTGCACCTGCTCTGGTTCCGCTGTTTCCGTATTCCCAAGACAGCAAACAAATAAAGATACAACATCCACTGTTTCTTCTATGTGTGCAGACCGCATCTTAGCTGTACTTTGTAAACCCGCAAGTTGTCTCGCTTTGTATGTCCCAAGCGTAGCGGGCGGGCCTACGACCAAGCCCGTTTCTGATGCACGGAAAGTCTAGGCTTGGCGCTATTTACTGTTATTTTGCTCTGCTTTCCGAGGACCAAATCGCATCATGAAAAGCGATTGTTGGAGTCGCTTTGCAGTCCCATCAGCCGCGAAAAGCCATGGAAAGTTAAAGTTTAACCGAAAAGGGCTGGGATAGGAAAATCTAGCTTCCCATCACCAGGCCCGTATCCAGGAATTTATTTCGTGTGTGGGGGGGGGGTTGCCTGCGGGTCACACAAAAAGTATGTTTCGGGGGGGGGTCAACCCCTAACCCCCCCCCCCCTGGATACGGCCTTGCCTATCACTTATTCGCTTAAATTGGGTTGAAGACCCGCTGAAAATAGTCGATTTTCAAATAGTGGAATTTCAGTTTGATTTGTGGTACCTCTATGCGCTTGTTTCTGTGTTGTATGCCTTACGAGAAAGGTTTATGAATTTTCTTTTGTTGTGGCACTGAGCAGTCCTGACCAAGCTCTGCCCCCTGAAAAGCCGCGTTTGTGTTGAGATTAAAATTCCCGCGTCACAATAGAATTTACGTTCTGGTGACGACCGTCACATATAGTATCATAACTAGAGTAGATAGGGAAAAAAAATTGCTTAGCAGAATCCAAATAATTCAGTCTATGCAATTAAATGACACAAGAATAAGTTGGCTTTTCAGTTAAACTTTAAGACTCTAGAAATATATCGGATTGAACCATTTGGTTTAGATTACAGTCTTGCCAATCATTCAATAGAGTCAATTATTATCCAGATTTCGCTCCAGAATATAATTTGTGCAGTCCCAGACCTTTAGCTGTCAGGACTGTCTGGGCCGCATATGCGGCTATCTTTTCCCGTTTGGTTGAAATGGAGTTGATGTTTTACTGACACAACACAACATAGCGTTTATAGTCATGCCTGGCCTGGCACTTTCTAGTGCTATTTCCCTTGCAATAAAAATTGTACCTTAGTGTTTAGTTAAAAACTGTTACGTCGAATGGCATAGCTGACTGCTAAACGGATAAGTCAGCTGAATTCCAATACAGATGACGAAATTGACTGGCCCTAGTTGGCTGGTCCTACCTTAAAGAGCGAACACACGATCAGGGTCGGGCGCTCCCGGTCTGGAATTCGTGACCGGATTTTCGCAACCATCATCACTTCCATATGGAAAGTTGAAATTTTTTCAACTTTCCCATATGGAAGTGATGATGGTGCGGAAAATCCGGACAGGAATTCCAGTCCGGGAGTTCCCGTTCCTGATCGTGTGTTCGCACTGTTAGACGTTAGTTCCTTCCGCACCTGCAGAGGAGCCTAGGCATCCCGGCGAGATTCGCAGTCGTCTGTCAAACGACTCAAACGAGCCGCTGTCCGTCCGTATATCTTCTCATTTGGTCCGGATGGACGCATTGATAATGACGCGTTAGTCGGTGTACTATCTCAGACTAAAATAAATTTCAACGATATACAAACACAAATTATGCCCGAATTTACCGAATCCGTTCTTACCACGGAGCTTTCCGCTAGCTTTGTGGAAAAAGTTTGGGAGGGGATCGACCCAAAAGAGGCATGGCACGACATAGCGTAGGAGGCACGAGTACTAAAAAGTGTAGTATGATAGTTGTACGAAAAAGTTGCATGTATTGACATGTAATAGTAAAGAATACTATCATTTAATGTGCCTCAGACTGTGCCAATCTTAAGCAGTAGTATCCAGTAGCATCCTCGACCCAAAAGAGGCACGGCACGACATAGTGTAGGAGGCACGAGTAATAAAAAGTGTGGTTGTATGATAGTTGTACGAAAAAGTTGCATGTATTGACATGTAATTGTAAAGAATACTATCATTTAATGTGCCTCAGACTGTGCCAATCTTAAGCAGTAGTATCCAGTAGCATCCCCGACCCAAAAGAGGCACGGCACGACATAGTGTAGGAGGCACGAGTACGAAAACGACAAGTGCCCTTTCATCCTTCAGAGTGAGGGGCTGGCACAAGGGTCTAACGTGCTTTCTTGTTGGCTTTGGATTTAACTTACTTGCCTACTTCTACTACTTGCTACGCTAATCCCTTTTTACCCGATGAAAAAGTTGTAGCCTGCGTAGTTGTATGATAGTTGTACGAAAACGTTGCATGTATTGAGATGTAATAGTAAAGAATACTATCATTTAATGTGCCTCAAACTGGGCCATTCTTAAGCAGTAGTATCCAGTAGCATCCTGTTTTGCTGTAGTAGCATCCAATCTTGCTAGTAGTAGCATGCAGTAAAATGCAGTAACACGGTAGCTTGGACATAGAAGCATGTCGTAGCATCAGTTCATACTGCATGCTACTTTTTCGTACAGCTTCATACTACTATTTTGAGATAAATTTGTCATCGGGGCAGGAGGCACGAGTACCAAAAAGAGGTACGAAAACGAAAAGCGCCCTTTCATCCTTCAGAGTGAGAAGCTGGTAAAAGGTTCTAACGTGCCTTCTTTTAGGCTCTGGAGTCACGACTCTCACTTACTTGTCTACTTCTACTTCTTGCTATGCTAATCCCTTTTTACTGCTCGTGCCTCCTGCGCCTTGCCGTGCCTCTTTTTAGTCAACCCCGCTCGGGAGCACTAGGTAGAGTTGCTTTCGCATTAGTAGTGTACAATATTTTCCAGCCCTGTGATCGCTCTATTACCTCCGAAATTAACACATCGTTTCAAACTTTGTTTCAGTATTCAGATTTTGCTCGCTCGGTGCGAAACCAGAGGCAGTCCAATTTTCCTAATTCAGTGCGGTGGAAATCCACGTGCTGCAGGAGCGAAAAGGACTCGAAAAGAACCGATCTTGGCAGAGTCAAAACTAGTCCAATTCTGCCAGGACTGATCAGTTGCATCGCACTAAAGTCAGAGCTCCCAGAAAATAATTAATCGAGCAATTATAGACGTTTTACGCCGCATATGAATGTGCTACACATTTCTGAGTGTATGTCGTGGAAACAGAAGTGTGTGTCACACACTCGGTCGACAAGTTGAAAATTGCGGAAACATTGTGTTTTTTTTTTGCGTTAATTTCAAATGCCTGATATTAAAAATAAAAATCCCGGTAAAATCTCAAAAAATATAATTTTAGGCTTACGCCCTCACCATTATGGGCTAGAATGATCCTCTGTATAATGTCCGTCTTCTTGATATAGTTGCTAATTTAATTAATTTGACAATAATCTACCGCTATATTTGAATTTTCCGCCAAACCCCAACCACAAAATCGAAAATCACCTCGACAGCTGTAGTCAGATTCGAATCACAAAGCGAGCCACAGAATCCTAGTTGGTCGCGTAAACACACTTGCGGGCCACACAAACCAGTGCGGAAACAATCTTCTGGAGCCACACACTTTTTGTAGGATTGCGGAAAGCCGCCCTAGGTGATACGAGTGGATCAGTATTACAAATACTGAATTTCCGCTAATCATGATCTTTCCCAGTATCCTGCGTTGTTCGCCCAGATCCCGATACGTCTGCGGTCGGGAATCCTTCTTTATGGACCTTCTGGAACGGGAAAAACGATGCTTGCATCTGCTGTCGCCAAAGAGTGTGGAGTCAACTTCATCAGCATAAAGGTATGTTATAAGCTGGCACATTATGTTATATAGCAGTTATAAGCTTGATAGTTAGATCTTGGTTAGATATAGTGTTTTGGGCGATATTAGAATTTTTCGATACATCGATATTTTGGTACCATGGTTGGGTATAATATACGTCTCGTTTCACCAAAATTTAAGAGCAAAAAAGCATCTTATGTCAACTGAAACTTACAAGAAAATTTAATAAAAACTGAATTACGAAAAACATCACGCTCTAACTTTTTTTTTCCGATACCTTTTGACTGCAGGAACGCCCGAATGGGCCTGTGGGGCCAGTCAAAATAAATGTGAGTTATGCTGGATTATTTACAATAATTATAAAGGAACAAATATTGTTTTTGATATCGATAATCGATATTTGGTCTGATCTATCGTTATCGATATCGAATATCGCCCAACACTAGTTCGATAAATCTTTGTATTTGCCAATACTACGATGCCACGTTTGCTTAGGAAGGGGAGGGAGAGACTGAACGGTGCTGAAGAGATGTTCTTTCAAATCATTCGCTATTTCATCATCATCTGCATCTGTTGCAAAATCGAGGGTAGTAGGCTTTTTTTTCACAGATTTTCTTTGTATAATTGTACCAGTTGTGTGAAGATTAAAGTAGAGCCAATCTGGGCACAAGAGGCTACCCTAGATGAACCCTAACTAGATTTACGTTGCCTGGGAAACGTGAAGTGTTGCAGCAACCTATGGCTGCTTACCTAATTGAAAGTCCTGATTGGTTGATTTGGTCGGCTTTGCCGACATTGTTGCAACATGTCGCACGATAGTGTGAATTGTCACTCTATTTTGTTTTGTCTTGTCCTACTTAGGACATAAAAATCATCTCAGACAACGTCCAAATGTGTCATTTTTGCAGCAGGGATTCTGACCAGAATTGACTATTTCAGTTTTCTTCATGAAAATAAAATTAAGATGTGTCATGTATCCAAATTCACTCTCTGTTTTAGACCGAAAGTCACCCTCTAAATGTTTTTGATGTGGCAACCGTGTTTGCCGAAGTGTTGCGGATAAAGACTTTTGTTTAATTTCTTCGCTACCGTTTTAACACCAAAGTTGTCAGTCCCTCAAACTTTAAAGGTTGAGGGACTGAAACTTTGGTCAATATTCTTATAAAAGCCAAGCAATATTCTTACAAAAAAAACTCATGACGCCCCTTGATCATATGATAAAAGGCTATCTATGTTGAAGAAAAAAATGAGACCATCTGAAAAACGGGTTTAAAGTCTAGCCACTTGAACTTCATCCTCTTCAGTCGTGGACATCGTGACGGAAAACCTGCAATATAATTTCACGGAGCATAGTTAGTACTGCAAAGCTATCCGTATAGCATTTTGGAAATCGCACTATATAGACTCTACTAATAATTACGGAACTACGTCATTGTGATGCATTATTGTTTACAGCCTTTGCGTAAACAGTTAATTCTAGGTGACAAAGTTCCTTACCCTCTAACCTATCGGAAACAAATGAAAGGTACACCAATTAACACAAGTTTCTAACCCTTCGCCCATGCAGATAACAGGGCTGTAACAGCCAAGGTACACCAATTAGCACAAGTTTCTGACCCCTCATCCATGAAGATAATCGTGATGTAGCAATCGATCCTTGCTTAGAAGTCCCTCTCCGTGATCGACATGAAAATGGATTTTTCTTCCTGAAATGGATCGGAAACAGATAATATGTACACCAACTACCAAGGTTCAGGTTCTTTAATTTCTAAAACACTTCATAACAAAATAAGTGGATCACGGGGGGCCGGCAGGGATACGAGCTCGTTAGCTCGGACCCATAAGCTTGTTAGTTCGGCCCCTTTAGCTCGTTAGCTCGGTCCCGTAAGCTAGTTAGCTCGGCCCCATAAGTTTTGCTACGTCTGCAAACCCCTCATCGCCGAAAAAGAAACTGGACGGCTATACAAGTAACACATTCCCTGGCTTTAGAAAAATTACAAACCGAGCTTGTTCCTCCTTACTTATAGTGCGAACACACGATCAGGATCGAGAGCTCCCGGACTGAAATTCCTGCCCGGATTCATCACCATCATCACTTCCATCTGGAAAAATTGAAATTTGTTCAACGTGATGAGGCAGGTGCAGGAAATCCAGCCGGAAAATCGTGATCGTATGTTCGCACTATTACCGGGATTACCACACGTGACGTCAAGAAATCCTGGCCTAAAGGCTGGAACGCATTTTTATGGCACTTGCCCTTTGGCCAAGTGCCATATAGCGATTGTAATTTCTGTCCGTCCGTCGGTCCCGGTTTTGCTAGTTCGGGCACTTCCAGATAAGCTAGGACGATGCAACTTGGCAGGCGTATCAGGAACTGGACCAGATTAAATTAGAAATAGTCGCTTCCCCGACCCGACCATCTGGAGGGGAGTGGAGGGAGGGGGAATCCGGAAAAATTAGATATTTTTAGCTTACGAACGGGTGATCGGATCTTAATTAAACTTGATATATGGAAGGACCTCGTGTCTCAGACCCTCCATGGGGGGGAGTTGGAGGGGGAAACCGGAAATCTTGGAAAACACTTAGAGGGATCCGGATGAAACTTGGTGGAAAGTACAAGCACAAGTCCTAGATACGTGACTGATATAACCGGAACGGATCCGCTCACTTTGGGGGAGTTGGGGGGGGGAGAACTCCAAATTTCTAGTGATCCTGCGAGTTCGGTGCTTCCTGATGTGCTGGGACGATGGAAATTGACAGGCACGCCAGGGACCTGACAAGTTTAAATATGAAATCATCAATTCCCGGATCCGACCATCTGGGGGGGGGGAGTGGAGGGAGGGTGAAGCCAAAATTTGAGGTATTTTTAGCTTGCGAACGGCTGATCGGATCTTGATGAAAGTTGATATTTAGGATGACCTCGTGTCTCAGTCATCTCAGTTTAAATCTGGGCCGGATCCGATGACACTGGGGGGAGTTGGAGGAGGGAACCGGAAATTTTGAGAAACGCTTAGTGTGGAGGTATCGGAGGGATTTCTAGTGATCCCGCGAGTTTGGCATACTTCCTGATGTGCTAGGGCGATGAAACTTGGCAGGTATGTCAAGGATCCGAACAGATTGACTTGAGAATAGCCATTTCCCCGACCCGACCATCGTAGGGGGAGTCGGTGGATGGGGAGTCCGGAATCTAGTGGCGTGCATAACTTTTGAACGGGTGATCGGATTTGAATGAAACTTGTCTGGTGAGCTATCGCCTCGGACGTTCAGTATCAAGTCCGGGTCGGGTCCGATACCTGTGGGGATGGGGGGGGGGAACTCAAGAAACTCTAAAAGCAGAGGGATTGGGACGGAACTTAGTGGATAACTAGATGAAATTGACGGAGCCAGATGGTTTCGGGGCTCTGTGGGGGGAGTTGGAGGGGGTTTCCTGGAATTCCGGTAGTCGTGAGTTAGAATAGTTCCAGATGTAAAACGACAACGAAACTTTGCAGGCATATTAGCGACCCGAATTATCTTGACATAAGAACCTGACACAACATACCTCCGGAAACTTCCGTTCCTAGATCCGAGCATTTTTTGGGGAGCAAGAGAAGAGAAATATGGAAATTGACTTCTATAAATTGCGAACGAGTGGTCTGATTCGAGTGAAACTTAATGGGTGATACGGATCGATGACCTCGACATGTAAAACATGAGTTCGAACTATATGCGACCACGATTAGGGGAATTGGGGGCGGGGACTTTTGACATGCACAAAA
Source organism: Branchinecta lynchi (assembly GCA_023053575.1). Taxonomy (NCBI): domain Eukaryota; kingdom Metazoa; phylum Arthropoda; class Branchiopoda; order Anostraca; family Branchinectidae; genus Branchinecta; species Branchinecta lynchi. The sequence continues at coordinate 8,324,798 of JAKZAP010000018.1, forward strand.
ATCAAACGGATGGACCGAATGAGATGCAAATTCGACAGTGCCGAGTTTATGCGGCCTAGATTTGTTATTTGGCGTCCGGGCCGGATTCGGCCAAGGTAGGGGGGTTGGGTACTGGGAACTTGCAGATAGGCTATGCTCCAATTTCAGTAAAACTTGATGGACAGGAACAGGGAATTAAGAGATACGACCTTTATGTTTTCAAGTCCTGTTCGACCGCAGTAGGAGGAGTTGGATGGAGATTGCCGGAAACTTTGAGGCTCGCATAGGGGTCAAGCGAGTGCATCAGTTTAAATGAAACATGGAACGTCGAGAGAGCATATACCCTATATGACATATTTGGGGCCCGAACCGGATCCGGCAACGTTGGTGGGAGGGGGGGGGGGGGGACGGTACCGGAACTTTCCAAAAATGCTCAGATTCGAGTGAAAATTGATAGATGGTATAAAAGAAGATGCTTTAGGTGGTCGATTTTTTTTTATTCCGAACCAGATTCGGCCACGGTAGATGGAGATAGAGGGAGTACCGGAAATCGTGTAGCACGTCCAGGGATCAAACAAATGGATTTATTGGGCTGAAAGTTTGAACAGTCATGTGCATTTTGCTACAGATAATAGAGACGATGCCGGAACTGCTCAGAAACGAGTGAAACTAAATATCCTATTTCTATTTCCGAATTGCATTTTTGGATGGCGGGTGTATTTTGTGACGTTCTCATCTACTTTCTTGTACAGCCTACTTGTACAAGTGCCATATGAGCTCTTAGCTCTTGTTCTATTTTCGTCAAAATATCGTGCTGCGGGCTCATCGGACCGTGTTAGATCGTAGTTACCACGCTAACCACGCTCGGGAGAAAGGTAAGCAAATAGATGCTATTAGTTACAATTTGGGAAGGTTGGAACGGTCAGCGTTGTAACTTTTCACAAGGATGGGAAGAAAATAGTAACTAATAGTTACTATTGTTAGAAGGTTGGAACACGCTCACAGACATTATAGATTTCATGGACATCGCATTGCTATATCTATAATAGGAGTTCCCTAGGAAGATGCCAACAAAAAACTCTTAAAAAGTTAATTCACACTTTCACACTCAACGTTTGAGCGCTTGTGCACTTGTTTTTGGATCAAGAAACTATTCTATGTTTTAGCACAAGTCACGGTATGCTTTTATTTTCCAATATTTTAACATCATTTATTATCCCCAGATTCACAGCTGTGAAGAATTTGTAAAAAAAAAAAATCGCACTAGTGCCAAAAAATGTCGCAAATACTGCTATTTCAAATCATTTTGTCCAATTAATAGGCAACTCTTTTTGGAAAAAGGATGTATTTGTTTTACGGGTAGTTTATTAACTCCTCTTATAAGAGCAAACTAGAACCTTAAAGTTTCTCATAGAAACTGAAACAAAAAAAATAACTGAGCGCCAGAATCTCGGCCAGAATGTCACAGAATGTGAGGCCAGATGTCACAGGTTCCGTCAGAGGAGAGTGGCAACACTGTCTTTCACCTCTAGCAACTTATTAAAGTATTTGTCGCAGTAGATTCAGTTTGCATGCTAGTATTCTAACATAATGCCGCGTTCACAAGCATGCCTCGCCATGCATAGATGCCTAGGCACGTGTCCAAGCTTAGCCAGACACCGAGTTCTAAAGCCTGGAACTCCGTGCCTGGCCCAAAATCTGTGCCTAGGCATGGATGTAAACTGTGGTGACAGGCAGGTGCCTAGGCATCGGTGCTTGGCTAGGCATGCTTGTGAACGGGGCTTAAGTAAAACTCGGATCATCTTTTAGACTGGAAGCAGGTTGGGAAACTGAAAACCGCTTCCAAAGGTTCTATTGAAGGCCTTAAGTGTGGCATGGATGTGAACTGCGGTCACAGGCACGTGCCTAGGCATCGGTGCTTGGCTAGGCATGCTTGTGAATGGGGCTTAAGTAAAACTCGGATCATCTTCTAGACTGGAAGCAGGTTGGGAAACTGAAAACCGCCTCCAAAGGTTCTATTGAAGGCCGTAAGTGTGGCATGGATGTGAACTGTGGTGCAAGGCACGTGCCTAGGCATCGGTGCTTGGCTAGGCGTACTTGTGAACGGGGCTTAAGCAAAACTACTTGGAAACTTTACAGGGCTCCCAAGATCGCCAACCCGGTCCCTTTCAGGCTTCAGAGCCAGGGGCAGGAACAATGTTCTTATGTGACTTCGTACAGGCTCTGGAGTTACGAACTCTCACTTACTTGCAAGTTCTACGACTCTTTTTATTACTCTTGCCTCCTGCGCATATGCCGTGCCTCTTTTTAGGCGATCCCCGCGCGGCCCGGTTTAGAGGAGAACCACGGAGAAAGCTTGCTTGTGGTGGGTTTACACAGTGCGTAAAATGAGCGTATTTTGAAATCCGAGCGTATTTTACGCACGTTTTGAGCTTGAAAACATTTCTAGCAATACGGACGTATTTGAGAAATCGGTCCGTTTTGTATCCAAAAACGTCCGTATTGCTAGAATTTTTTTTCAGGCTCAAAACGTGTTTAAAATACGCTCGGATTTTACGCAGTGTGTAAATGGACCATTAACCGGTATTAAATTTGATACTGCAAAACGGACACGTCGGTTTGGCCCTGTAAATCGCCCAGACATATCCATATATATATATATACGTGTATTTAAAAGCCAGTGGCCATATACACAACTACAAACACAAAAAATAAACATAAAAAAAAGAAAAACCCTAACACTCAACACCTTCAAGTCACTGCCTTCCGCGCCTCCACGCCTTTCTCTATAAAGCAACATAACGCAATAATCGAATCTCTTGAATTAGTCCCCAAGATACCAGGGAGCAGCGGTACACCCCCTCGAAAGTATTTATCCCTCAAATTCACCAAACTTTGGCAACTATTCAGAAAATGGTCCAGCCCATCCCCAACCTCCCCACAAAGGGGGCAAACACACCTACCTCCCGGGCCACCATCAACAAAAAACTCCCAGTATCTTTTACGCATTGGTATGCAGTCCGCCCGCGCCTGCAACCAACACTTAAGGACTCTCCACGATAGGTTCAGTTTCAGATAAAACTCCTCTCCAAACACTTCTTTAATTTGGCGATAAAAACGCAGGCTACTAGATTTCTCCAGACCAGATAGCCAAACCTGAATCTCCTGGTCCCGAAGACGCGATATAAACTTACTGAGGAAATCTTCAGGATTACCTTGGGGACCCTGACCCTCATTCCATGCCGACGAAAGGCCAGCATTATCCAGCAGGGCTTTAACCTGTTGTGGCCATGCTGTCTTTTTTGTAGAACTCAACATTTCCGTGTATGCCGCCTTCGCCAGGCGGTTATCGGGTAAACGTATTATCTGTAGCCAAAACTTAATCACTTGTGTGGCCCTCATATGGCGCAGATCCGGGAGGCCTAGGTCACCTTTAAGGGCTAAACTACTAAAATTATTTTGGAGGCCTATAACTCTTTTAAAATACATAAACTGCAAAGATTCAAGTTGTTTCACCATTGTAGTCCCCCACAACTCGCAACCATAATGGGCAACAGGTAGGACTTTAGTCGTGAAGAGGTACTTGTGCATCTTTACATTTTTAATTCCCATGATACTTTTTTGTCGAAGTAAAGCACAAGCAGCTGCCTTCCCACGTGAAATCATCGATTTAATATGCTCGGTCCAATTCCCATTTGCTGCGACCACGAATCCCAGATATTTATACTTGGAGGTCACTTTTATTGGCTCTCCTTTATAAGTAAATAAATAGTCATGGGTTCCGTTGGGCTTCCTACTTTGGAAGATAACGATCTCTGTCTTAGATGCGTTCAGCTTCAACTTCTTCGATTCTAGGTAAGCTTCAGTTAAATTCAGGAGTGTTTGGAGTTCCTCAGCTGATTTGGCCACTAAAGCTGTGTCATCGACGAACATCAGGCAAGAAAATAGGGCATTCGCTAGTGATACAACTGGGGCCCATCTCTTTTCCAAAAACTCTACAAAATCATTAATATACAAAGTGAAAAGTTTAGGTGACAACGTACACCCTTGACGGACTCCTCTGAATGTTCTGAATGGCCTAGATGCACCTTGCTTAGCAATAGTAACAACAGACAAAGTTGTGTCATACATATGAATTAATAACATTATAAAGGGTCTAGGTAGGCCTATCGTAACAAGGTAACGGAATAAAATGGGTCTGTCAATACTATCAAATGCCTTTTCAATGTCTAGAAAAGCGACATAAAGCTTACCTTTTCCCTTGCAATATTTTCCAATGAGGGCCTGGAGTATAAATACGCGGTCTGTAGTTGAATACCCCTTTCTGCATCCTCCTTGTGTCTCACTAACAATATTTAACTTATCAAGCCAGCATTCTAATCTAACATCAAGAACCTTTTCCAAAAATTTGCTAATTGTTGGCACTAAACTAATAGGGCGATAGTTACTGTGGATCATACGGTCACCCTTTTTAAATAACGGCATGATAACCGACGTATTCCATGTTGCTGGCCAACTACACGAAACCAGGACCGCATTAAACAGAGTTAATAGAACTGGCAACAGAGGGCCAATTAATTTTGTATACATTGTTGACGGGATTCCATCAATACCCGGCGAAGATCCTCCGCGGTGGCTCTTGATGCTTTGTTTCAGCTCGCTCTCTGATATCTCTTGTATTAGCTGGTAAGAATGCTCTGGGAGCGGAAATTCACTGACCTCTGCATCGATCGGCTCACTATACACTTGCGGGTATATGGGAGCCTGGCTAGCTAAATCTCCCTGATTCTGATTTTCGAAATAAGTCGGCCAAGAGTTAACTTCCGGGATTGCTTTTGACTGGTCGCGTGGCACCCGTAGGTACTTCCAGAATTCCTTCATACTGGCCGATCTATAAGCTTGAACACACTTCTCTTGTTCTTTAATTTCGTATAATGCCTTTTTCCTCTTTACTAAACCCTTGTGTTCTTTTCTAGCTAATCTGAATGTTGCTAGGGCTTCTTGTCTTTGCTCTGGGCCATTCGCATTTTTTAACTTATCTAGTGAACTAAATAGTAGCGCCTTGCTGAGTTTAAACTCATTATCAAAAGGTCCCATTTTTGGCGGAATTGGTTTAAGAACCTGTCCAGCCACTTCATGGAGGAGTTGCGACAGGGAAGCCGTAATTATTCCAGGGTCCGATGAAAATTCATGTAAACCCTTTAACTTGTCCGAAATCTCTTCCGAGCAAAACCGATCTTTCAGCATTTTCGTTTCTTCATCACTCCAATCATGTCGCAACCGCTTTATCGCTGGAGTTCGGGATGTACGGCTAAAGTGGGGGACAGAAGGGATATTATGTACCCTAGACAATTGGAGAGAAAGCTTTATCGGAAAATGGTCTGAACCCAAAACGTGGAGAACCTCAAAATCAACAACGCGGGCAGCAAACACCGCATCAACCAAAGCATAATCAATGACACTGGGGTTTGGCCCCGAGAAGCAAGTGTACTCACCTCTACCTCTGTCCTTACCAAATCTTCCATTACAAATTGCTAGACCATTTTCCATATTAGCTGGAGAAGGGACAAGTGATGTCGAAATCAAAATGCGGAAAAATCTCTACCTTCTCAACGACCCAATCGAGCAGCAAAAACAGCAGCCGTGTCCCAAATAAAATACCAGCACCAGCTTCAACTTCATAGTGTTTTGCCAAGAAGGACCGAAATATAGCTCCATTAAGATGTAGCTGACGTATCCGTTTTGTAGTGTCAGCTTGGGCTGAAAGAATAATTATAACCGTTATTTCTGACCAATGGGCTCCTCGGAAGCAAAAAGAGGAGTCGATAGATAGTCCTTCAGCCCAAGCTGACTGCGAATAATATTTGACGCCCTTCTTGAAGGGCCGAAATATAGCTCTAATGAAGTTTAGCTGACTTATCCGTTTTGCACCGTCAAATAAGCAGGAATCTGCCTTGACAAGAATCACCCGCGAAAAATGAACAAGACCAAGGGTGTCTAAGGGATCCCAAAAATATAATATTTGATTCAGACAATTGGGTCTTGTCTTCGAAAACCAAGTTCAGATATACCTCTATAAGCCATATCTATTTGACAATACTGACCAAGACCTCCTGCTTTACTTCTGCCAAGTTTCCGGTTTCGCCCGAATTCCGAGCGAACTACTAGTCCAGCAAAAAAAGAAAATTCAGAAACGAATCCGGCGTATCTTCTTATCCCTATAAATAACATCTAATCAACTTTAAATAGAACTTTGACTTAAAAAAGATCCGGTTACAACCGGATTCCATGCTAATTTTGCCCCTTAATTTGACCCCCCCCCCCCCCTCAACCCTAAATGTAGGGCTACAGAGCCCATCTACAAACTTAACCTTTCCCTTGACCCAATAAATCCTCACACCAAATATCATCAAAATATCTCATTCCCTTCGAGAGTTATTGTGCTTACAGGCAGACGGACATTTTTGCGATGTCATAGGTATCCCTCCACTTACGTTTTGGGATCCCCAAAAAAATACAGTCTAGCGCCGTTAAGATGTTTCAACATGACACAGAATTTCGGATCTTGGGAATGAGAATGGATAAAACGATTCGGGACATGGACTTTATCGGTAATAGAAGTACGACGGGTTTTTTAAAGCATACGTCTTACTATTTACTATTTGTGTTACAATTTGCAAAAGTATTTGAATACTGTAAAACTAGTCTCTGCTTTTAAGAAATTATCCACGGCTTTGGACGTATTGGACGCTGACGTATCCGTTGTAAACATTGTTTGAATAAATATTTTAAGCCTTTTTTCCAGGTCCATTGACTTCTAGCTAAAACTCGGTAAAATTCAAATAACCGGTTTTACCTATCAACACAAACACTCGTCCGGAGCATAATGCGCATGGAAAATAGTGATCCGTAATTGCAAGTGCAAATATTAGTGAGATGTCGTTAGCAGGTTTATAATGTAACGTATGAAATTTGGGTCTCCGCGCGTTTAAGAATCAATGACTGAAATTGCATTGCATTGTAAGTATAGATTAGACGGGTTCTTTAAACAATGTTTCACTGCGCATTAGTCTCACTCCAGTCTCACTGATAGAAAATCTTCCCTGTTTTGTCTGCTTCGCCCCGCCCCTAAATTTGTCCAGGCCACCTTCTTCCTCCTACTGCTACGAAATCACCCCCTCAGAAATCGGTAGTTGGGATCTCATTCGCCAAAACATCGCTATGGAGTGGGAGACGAGTCGGATCTTCTTCTAGTCTGGAAGCAGGTTGGGAAACTGAAAACCGCTTCCAAAGGTTCTATTGAAGGCCTTAAGTGTTTTAATATTCCAGATATACAATACCTTGGGAAAAGAAAGCTGTAATTTTAAATAAAAAAGTGTAACCCCATCTAGGCTCAAAGGGCTTTAAGTGACTGATCTTTGAAAAAGGGTGCCTGACAAAGAAGCAGTAACGGATATATGATGCGAAGAAAAAAGGTCGCGTTGTAATGACAAAGGAGAACATTAGCATTCGCGAAGGGGGTGGGGGGATACTTTTCGAAACATGCCGTGATATTTAAACAAAGATCTTTTTCTGAAGAAGAAGACTGTTTCAAAAGAGGCGCGTCTGGATTGTGATAGATACTCGAGAGAATAAAGGGTGTATTAAAAAGAAGACCAAGGGTTTCGATGGGATCCCGAAAATTTCATATTTGATCCATCTTCTAGATGGATCCTCTAGATATCAGGTCTTCGCCAGACTCCTTAAAATGTTTGCTATTAAGGCCAATGGCTGTCTTCTGAGAAAACCAAGCTGAGGGATGGGTTCAGTGCGTGTGTTTACCCCTGTACGTCATCTCTACTTCGACGAAATTGATCAAAGCTTCCTCCTTGATTAAAGCTGCCTTACTTCTGCGAAATTTCCGGTTTCTGTCGGACTCTGGGCGAATTACTTGTCCGTTAAAAAAAAGCTAAAAAATGAATGCAGCATATCACCTTACCCGTATATTGAACCTCTAATCAACTTCAGATAAAACTTTTAACAAATTTTCAGGTTTTGACCGGATACCGGGCGAACTATTGGCTCGGCGAGAAAATAATAAGTAAGTAAGTAATTTATTTATGACCCGCCAATTTAATGTACATGTATGGATTCTACATCAAACCTCTATTCAACTTGAAACAAAACTTTACGTAATTTTCCGATTTCAACCGGATTCCGGGCGACCTATGTGTCCGGGTAGAAAATGAGCGTCATGTACTGGTTTAGCATCTCTTCTTACACCTGAATCGAACATCTAATCAAGTTCAAATACAATTTTTACTTTCTACAAATATTCCGGTTAGATGTTCAGTCTATGGGTAAGGAGACATGCTGAACGCGTATCTGAAAATTGTTTCTTTGCTTGATTCCTTATGAACTACTTGTCCGGCCAAAATATATTTTTCAGATACGCGTGCAGCATGTCTTTTTGCATCTAGACTGAGCCTCTAATCAACTTAAGGTTAAGATTGAACCGGTGAGAAAATGATTTTCATATTCTCCTTACCATTAAATGGACTATCTCATTAGCTTTAAAAAAGAAAAAATTTTAGTGCTTTAATTTGAACCCCCACCCTTAAATATAGGGCTACAGAGCCCATCTTCGAATCTCACCTGTAATCTGACCCAAAGAGTCCTCGTGCCAAGTTTGAACCAAATATCTCAACCCCTTCGAGAGTTATCGTGCTAACAGACGGACAGACAGACATACTGACAACTTTAGCGATGTCATAGGTATCCCTTCATTTACGTTTTGAGATACCACGGGGATCCCAAATGTGTAAGGGACTAGTTACCCTCAAAAAGAAACATAAACAACAACAAAACCTTCGACCAAAATAAAAAAAAATAAAAAAAGGAAAGAAAAGAAAAGAGCTTGACTTACCCGGTTCGAGGCCCAACCAAACAAGACCAAAGGTTTCGATGGGATCCCACAAATTCTAATGTTTATCAGACTTCTTGATCCAGACAATAAAATCTCGTACATTTCCAAGTCTTCGCTAGACCCCTTAAACATTTTTGCTTACGGGCAACTTTAGTACACCCACTGAGTAACCCCTCACTTATCCAGTACATCTTTTTTCCAATGAGTAACCCCTCCCTTACCAAGTACACCTTTTTGGGATCCCAAAACGTAAGTGGAGGGATACCTATGACATCGCAAAAGTTGTCCGTCTGTCCATCTGTAAGCACGATAACTCTCGAAGGGAGCGAGATATTTTGATGAAACTTGGATTGAGGTTTCGTGGGGTCGTCGGACCAGTCGAGTTCGTAAATGGGCTTTGTAGCCCTACATTTAAGGGTGGGGGAGGGGGTTCAAATTAAGGGGCAAACAAAATATTTTGAAACAGCTAATGTGATAGTCGATTATGGGGTAAGAAGTAAGCTGAACACGATGATGAAAACCATTTTGTCATCGGACAAGTAGTTCGCCCGGAATCCGGCCAAAACCGGAAAGTTTGCAAAAGTAAAAGTTTTATTTGAAGTTGATTAGATGTTCGATCTAGGGGTAGGAAGACATGCTGAAGACGATGGTGAAAACCATTTTCTCGACGGACAAGTAGTTCGCCCGGAATCCGGCCCAAACCGGAAAGTTTGTTAAAATAAAGTTTTATTTAGAGTTGATTAGATGTTCTGTTTAGGGCAAGAAGACAGGCTGAACAATGATGTGAAAACAATTTTCTACCCGTACATGTAGTTCGCCCAGAATCCGGCCAAAACCGGAAAATTTTTAGAAGTTGGTTTAGAAGTAAGAAGTTTAGAAGTTTTATTTCGAGTTGATTAGATAACCGATTTAAGGGTAAGAAGAGATGCTGAATCCGTCTGTCACAATCATATTTTACCCGGACATATAGTTCGAACGGAATCCGGCTGGAGTCGGAAAATTTGTTATAAGTTAAATTTTCATTTGAAGTTGATTAGAAGTTCATTATTGGGGAAAGAAGATACCCTGAGTTTCATTTTTGAGCTTTCTTTTTTCACCTGACAAGTAGTTCTGGAGTTCGGCCGAAACCGGGAAATTGGCAGAAGCGACAGGAAGTTTTCGACAAAACAGATATGACATATAGGGGTAAACACATATGCTGAGTCCATATCTGAACTTGGTTTTCTCCGATGATTAGCTATTTGGCCTTAATCTGTTTCTGAATTTTAATTATAAAAATGTTCAAGTAGTCTGGCAATGACTGGGTCTGGCTAAGACAAGACCCAGTTGTCTGGATCAGATATTGGATTTTTGGTATCCCATCAAAACCTTTGGTCTTGTTTCAGTGAGCAACCCCTACCTTACCCAGTTCACCCTTCTTTCAGTGAGTAGCCCCTCGCGTACCCTAGCAGTTCCCTCTTTGGTACACCATGAATCAACCCGCTCGCTTGGCTCACCCAAGTGTCTAACCCCTCGAGTACTCCTTTAACGGGTACACCCAATTCCTAACCCGTCGCGTGCACCTGGGATTGACTCACCCCACCCCCTCCCCTCCCCAAACAACTTTGAGCAACCCCTCACTTATCCAATACATCTTTTTCCAGTGAGCAACCCCTCCCTTAACAAGTACACCTTTTTCAGTGAACAACCCCTCACTTATTCCTACAACTCCTACTACATTTCCTACAATCACACATTAGATGTCGCACACACTCTCGCTCTCCACACATCGGGCAGAAGTAAGGACCAATTCTACCAATCGGCCTACCCGTATCAGCACGCATACTAATTAATAATTTCAATTCCTGTCTATCGAAACCCGCTATAAACTAAACACATTCACCCAATGTCTCTTTCGCCTCTGTATACAACCTTTGAGACCAGAACCCCTTCGACCTTCGATTACGTCACTGAATCAGCACATGATTGTCGGCCACGTGCGCAGAGCTATAATCGTTTGAGAATAAAGGGGTAGGACCGCTATAGCCGAAAACTGGTCGACAAGTTTTGTGTCCGGCTTTCACCGGATTCCGGGTGAACTACTTGTCTGGCAACAAAATAACTTTCATATTCGGATTCAACATGTCTCCTTACCCCTAAATCAACTGTCTCAATAGCTTATAAAAAAAATATTTGTTTTGCCCCTTAATTTGAAACCCCCTCCCCCACCCCGAAATTTAGAGCTACAGAGCCATCTGCGAACTCGACCTTACCCTTGACCCAAAGAATCCTCACACCAAGTTTCATAAAATATCTCATTCCGTTCGGGAGTATCGTGCTTACAGACGGACGGACAGACGGACACCTTTTGCGATGCCATAGGCATCCCTCCACTTACGTTTTGGGATCCCAAAAACGACAAGTACCAAAAAAAAAATCGACCAGAATCACTACTAACTATCCAAAACAAAAAACAAAACAAACAAGACCAAAGGTTTCGATGGGATCCCAAAAATCTAATTTTATTATTATTATTATTATTATTGTTTATTTGAATCCTTCAAAACTGAAGAGTAATGTATAAAAAGGAACAACAACTTTTCAACCAGACTCACACACACATACATACTAATAAAGAGCTGACCGCTAAAGACAAATAATATTTGATCCAGACAATTAGGTCTTTGTACGTCTTCGTCAGGTCCCGTCTTCACCAGGCTAATCATCAGAGAAAATCAAGTTCAGATATACCTCTATAAGCCATACCTATTTTGACGATACTGGCCGAAACTTCATGCTTTACTTCTGCAAAATTTTCAGTTTCGGCCGAATTCCGAGCGAACTACTTCTCGAGCAAAAAAATAAAATTCAGAAACGAATTCAGCGTATCTTTATTTCTATAAAGAACATCTAATCAACTTCAAATAAAACGTTTGCTGTTAACAAATGTTTCGGTTTTGGCCGGATTCCGGGCGAACTAGTTGTTCGGGTAGAAAATGCTTTTCATGTAAGTCTTCAGCATATCTTCTTACCTCTAAATCAAACATTTAATCAACTTCAAACGAAACTTTTACTTTTATCCGGCGAGAAAATGGTTTTCATCATCGTGTTCAGCAGGTCTTCTTACCCCATATCACATTAGTTTTTTAAAAATAGCTTGTTTGCTCTTTAATTTGACCCCCCACCCCTAAATGTAGGGCTACAGAGCCCATCTGCGAACTTGACCTTACCCTTGACCAAAAGAATCCTCACACCAAGTTTCATCAAAATGTTTTATTCCCTTCGAGAGTTACCGTGCGGACAGACGGACAACTTTTGCGATGTCATCGGTATCCCTCCACTTCCATTTGAGATCCCCAAAACACTGATACCCAGTCACATCAGTAAGAGCGAAACTTCTTTCCCACCAATTTGACAAAATCCTAGGCTCTACTGTTGGTGATGATGAAAGTGAGATTGCTTTTTGCAGATACCATGATCAGTTACGGTCCGACCGTGGTAACTGGATATCAGATACCACGTTAACTGGCCAGATACCACGATAACTGCAAAAAACCCTTTTGACCGTTGTAATACTGCGGTAACTGCGAAAATGACTTTGTACCGTGGTGTCAGATACCAACGGTATCTGCAAAAACGTAACGTATGTGTTTTCGTGACTCAGCATTTCTGTTTCGTCGTCTTGTGAATGTTCCTTGCAGGTTCCTTGTAATCTAAACGAAGGGACATCACTAATTTCTCTTTAAGGGCCCAGAGCTGCTGTCAAAGTATATTGGCAACAGTGAACAAAATGTTCGTGATACCTTTGCCCGAGCGAGGGCCGCCAAGCCTTGTATCCTGTTCTTTGACGAATTTGACAGTTTGGCGCCAAGGTTAGCATGATCTGCTCTTACTAAGGACAGAGTGGGAGGTGGGGGGGGGCTAAATTAGCCACCAGAGTGTATGCTCGTTGCGATGGACATAAGTAGAAATGAAGGGTCGCTTTTTAACGTTAACCTACAACGGTACATTTTGAGACTTTGCCACCGCTTCGAGCTCTTCTCAAGTGAACTTTCTCAGTTGGGTGATAGGGTTGGGCGACATGCGTACATAAATTGCGTTTTTGCTGATAACATGGTATCTGTTACCACGGTAACTGGATCTGCAATTACCGTTTTTGCGGTTATCTTGGTAGTGGATACACTGTGCTCTGCAAAAGCGATTATTGCCAAAATTGCACTTTTTTAAGTCATCCCAAAAGAAAAACAGATATCCAGTTACATCACTAAATTTTAAACTTCTTTCTCACCAATCTGACAAAGTTTGATGAAAGTGAGATGACTTTCCAGATACCACGAGCAGTTACCACGGTCGGACCGTAGTATCTGATACCACGATAACTCCAAAAACGCCTTTAGACCGTGGTATCTAATACCACGATAACTGCAAAAACGACTTTAGACCGTGGTAACAGATACCATGGTATCCGGAACTAGAGTCCGATAATATTTCTCACTGGAAGATACGCATACAAAATTCACCTCAAATATTCCTTCAGCCCAAACTGACTGAGCTCAGTTTTATTTTTCGGCATATTTGACGGTGCAAAACGTATAAGTCAGCTACATTTTATTCGAGCCCCGCTCGAATAAAATAAACTGGAACTGGAAAATAAACTTGTGGAAAAACAATTAAAGATTCTTCCTTAGCCGAATCCAGAATGAAATGCACCAGCTTCAACTCCAACCAACTTTGAGAGAAGAAGTTCACAAAAGCAAATATTTAAGGAAGAATCTTTAATTGTTTTTCCACAAATTTAATTTCCAGCTTGAGCCTGAAGGGGGCCCTTTGCAAGAAGGGCCGAAATATAGCTCGAATGTAGCTGACTTGTCCGTTTTGCACCGTTAAATATGATTCGCAGTCAGCTTGGGCTGAAGGAACATCTATATTTCGGCCCTTCTTGGCAAGGGTCCTCTTCAGGCTCAAAGCCGCTCAAGTTGGAAAACGAAATTGTGGAGAAAAGTTTGTTTTTCCCACTTGAGCGGCTTTGAGCCTGAAGAGGACCCTTGCCAAGAAGGGCCGAAATTAGCTCTAGTAAAATTCAGCGGACGTATCCGTTTTGCACTATAAAATATGAAATTTTCCTCGGTATGGGGAACGCGATGCGTCAAAAGTTCGATCGGAGGAGGAGATTCGCATCGACTGCAAGATCGGTCTGTTTACGTGCGCGTACCTGTCGTAATTCGCGCCTTTACCCTGAAAACAAACCAATATTATCAAGGCTTTCCCTGAGAAGAGATATTTGATTCTGTCGGTAAAAGTTCTGAGACGAGTCCTGCGGCGACAAAAATATGAGTAGCCTTGTGAACAAGAAAAGGGCGAACGATAAATTAAATTGTGTTATTCGCAGTTTCATGAGCAGGTCCTACAAGAATAAAATTTATAGGCAGATTTTAAACCGCTCATTGCCTAGACCTGCTGCTAACGTAATTCCCGCGCTTTGCCACCGCCAAGTTGTCGCTCTTGCAATATGAAGGTGGGATGACCATTTATTTTTTCGAATAATTCTTATAGGAACTCAGTTTCCTAGCCTTGCCGCTAACGCTATCCCGCGCTCTTAAGATCCTGCCACTACCGTTCTTGTAATATGAATTTGTAATGACCAGTGCCTCGTTTTTGTTGAATTAGTGCTGCCGCGTCGCTACTGCAGCACTTCTTTGCTTCTTCACAAGAAGTGTTTTTGGATTCACTTTCTGCGTGATTTCTTCTTGGTTGATGCAGCACCTTGCAGGGAAGCACGGACTTGATCAGAGCCTCGTTTTTGTCACATGCTGCAGGTCCGCTTCTCGGCCGATTCCGGACTGATTCTTTCTACATCCGTTTTTGCACTGCAGCGCTTCCGAGGAAGACGGCAGCGCTTCTCGAGAATCACGGACTTGCTCCCTGACCAAGTCCGCGCTTCCCTGCAAGATGCTGCAGCGCTGCCGCTTCAACGAACAAGAAAGCGAATCCAAAAACGCATATTATGCAAAAGCAAAGAAGTGCTGCAGCAGCGATGCGGCAGCGCTATTGCAACAAAAACGAGGCTCAGGTAAACAAGTCCGCCATTCTCGAGAAGCACTGTCATCTTGCTCGGGAGCACTGCAGTGCAAAAACGAATGTAGAAAGAATCATCATTTATATCGTCATGAATACGTCTGATAGAAAAACGATTTACTTGGACGTTTGAACAGCTCTGCCTAGGCCTGCTGCTCACGGCTTACCCGCGCCATCGCGCCATTGCGATTGGAGCCGTTACTTTGGCCCTGCTACTGCAGTATGCAACGAAATTTTGAACGCCACTGGTTTTCTATCGATTTATGCAATAAGATCAGTACCTATATTGTTAACTCATACTAATCATTCTTTCAGACGTGGTCACGACAGTACGGGGGTTACTGACCGAGTGGTCAACCAGCTGCTAACAGAGTTAGATGGCGTTGAAGGGGCTACCAAAGGCGTTTGGATTTTGGCCGCCTCGTCTCGTCCTGATATGATTGACCCCGCGCTGCTGAGACCAGGTCGAATTGATGTCTCGCTCTACTGTCCTCTCCCTGATCAGGTAGGAACTGCAGCCCGATTTACGAAAAGACAGATTGTACCATGAGCGTGTTCCACCCTTCTAACAATAGTAACTATTAGTTACTATTTTCGTTCCAACCTCGTGAAAAGATACTATGCTGACCGTTCCAGCTTTCTCGAAAGAGTAACTAAAGGCGTATTCTCGTCGTTCCCCGAGGAGTCCCCGGGTTTTCGTTTATCCCGGGGACTCACTCCCCGTATTCTCGCGAGTCCCCACGGACGGGGAATGCACCGATTATCATCACCATCATCAAAAAGGACTCCCTTTCAGATTCGTAGGGGATTGAATTTTTGCTGGTGTTGGTGCAATGTAAGATTAATTAAAAATAATCAGAATAAACAAAACCAAAAATAAAGTGGATCCAGACTAGCTTCGCCAACTGCATATTTTTTTTTATACAAAATCTATTTTAGAAGCATTCCCTGTGTTCTCGTTGTTTTCCTAGGCGGAGTCCTCGTGGAGCGACTCCCTCTGTTCTCGCCGTTCCCTTCGAGTCCTCGAGGAGTCCTCGGGGAACGACGAGAATACGCCTTAATAGTAACTATTTGCTTACCACGCTCGGGAGCGTAGTAAGCGTGATAACCACGAATCTCTGTGGTGGGGTTGGTCAGATTACCCCTTGGCACGATATTTTGGGGCGTACTCCACCCCACCTACCATAGTTACTACGCATGACGCCACGAGTTTTGGCTTCTTGTCGTCAAGGCTGGAACGTATTTACATTTTCGGTAAAATATCAATCCACGGGGTAATCCAGCCAATCACGTTACACAGATCCGTAGTTACCACGCTTACTATGCTCCCGAGCATCGTAAGGAAATAGTTGCTATTAGTTATTATTTCGAGAAGGTTGGAACGATCAGCGTTGTAACTTTTAGTGAGGTTGGAACGGAAATATTAACTAATAGTTACTACTGTTGGAAGGGTGGAACACGCTCTTGGTGAAAACCGAAAAATGCCTTGACGCCAAGAAGCCAGAATGTGTGACGTCATACGCAGTAACTACGGTAAGTAGGGCGAAACACGCTTCATGTCTGAGTTTTTTTGTTTACAAAATTCATTCATTTATAACAGCAAAAAAGTCCGTGGGTCAAGTGCAGTAAACAAAAACAGTTACCAAAAATCATAAATACAGAAAGGATTGTAATATACATATAGGCTACATGTTTTCACATGCCAAATCACTTATATCAAACTTCGTCATTCATCGCAGGTTGATTTCTTCAAGCCACAGCCTGAAGATGAACCTTGTTGAGAAGAGTTTAAACATCGTTGAGGATATCCTAGTTCCGTTTTCATTTTTTACATATGACTCCCAGTCATCTTTGTCTGAGGGAGTATTTACAAGGACTAGCGTCGCAGACGAACTTTGTAGCGGTCCTTTTTTTGTACTGTATCATGATTAGTTCGGTCGGCTAAAGCATTGTTCAAAGAGGTCTATATACACCCCTGTTCAAATAGGAAGTGTAGGTTCTTATCAATGCAGCGTTCGGTGTTGCCACGCTGATACAGTTTTTCGAGCTTGGAAAGATCAGAAAAGTGTTCTTAGTACAACTTGAAGTACACCGGTACAATTTGACGCCCATTATATTGTAAAAAGGTACTAAATCAACGGATAGACAGCATTGGTCCTCGAACTAACAATAAACAGTCTTAACAGTACCAAACGTGTTCTTATGAAGAAAATTTGTTTTTTCAACTTCCGACAAAGTAGAGCTTTGGTATTTCCCGTGGCAACCCTGACGATGCTGCTCCTTTCTTCGGCCCGCTGCCGGAACCAACCAAGCGATCTGAGTGGTTCTACATAAGCCAAGACAGAACCAGAGTCTGTTCTCCTTATTCGCCTTATGACAGCGCGCCCCGAGGAAAAGAGGAATCTGTAATACACCTTATACGCCGTAAATAGACATTATAACACCTATTTGAGCAATGCTTAAAAGCGGAAGGAGAACAGAAGGTTCATATTTGCCATGCTGTGTTTTCAGGCAGCCACTGCGAAGACTCTCATTCGCTTACTTTTGCTTACATTTAGTGCTTGTGCCGATGTGCCGACGAAACTTGAAACTTTCGGGATGCGCCCGACGAACGTTTACAGACAAGGCCGTATCCAGGGGGGGGGGGGGGGTTAGGGGGTTGACCCCCCCCCCCCCCCCGAAACATACAAAAATACTCATTTGTATAGGCTTTTTCCTCTGATCTATGTCTTTTTTGTACTTTTTTGTGCGACCCGCAGGGAACCCCCCCCCCCCCCCCCCCCCTGAAATAAATTCCTGGATACGGGCCTGTTTACAGAATTTGATTTCTTGTGTGTAAGAAGAACCTGATATGCCGACGAGAATACTGACGCCCGGTAAAACCATACAGCATTTGATTTCTTCTGTGTTTTGCCCGACTGGACTGTACAGAAGTTAATTTTTGACGCATAAAAATAACCCGTTGTACCGACGAGACTTGAACTTCCAGGGTGCGCCCGACAAAGTTTGTAGAGTTTGATTTCTTACGTATAAACCCAACCCGATGTGCCAACGGAAGAAATATAATTTTGTATGCTTTTGTCGAGCGTCGGTAGATTCGTCTGCACATATAGAGCGTGTTCCACCCTTCTAACAATAGTTACTATTAGTTACTATTTCCGTCCCATCCTTGCGAAAAGTTACTACGCTCACCGTTCCAGCCCTTGTCGGAATATTAACTAATAGTTACTATTTGCTTCCCATGCTCGGGAGCGTAGTAAGCGTAGTAACTACGCATCTCTGTAACGTGATTGGCCGGATTCGCCCGTGGCGTGAGATCCTGAAAGCCAAAATTCGTGACGTCATGCGTAGTAACTACGGTAAGTAGGGTGGAATACGGTCATAGTTCTTTTTATATACAAGAAATAAGATCTTGCAAGGGAGCTGAATAAAAGGAAAAATAATGAAAAAGACGAAAGAAACAACAACATGCAACAACAACAAACAACATGACTACGCGAGGATCGGCAGAGAACAAGAATACAGTAGGATACGTCGCGTTATTTCTGGCAACCTGCATGTAATCAACTAAGCCTTGCGTGCTACCCGATGAGAAAAACGTGTAGCCTGCTTAGTTGTGTGATATTTGTACGAAAAAGTTGCATCTAGTGATATGTAGTAATAAAGAGTACTATCATTTAATGTGCCTAGACTGGGCCAATTTGAATTAGTAGTATCCAGTAGCATCCTGCCTTGCGCTAGGAGCATCCAGTCTTGCTAATAGTGGCATGCAGTAGAACGCAGTAATACGGTAGCCTTGAAGTAGAAGCATGTAGTAGCATTACTTAGCACTCCATGCTACTTTTTCGTACAACTTCATACTACTATTAAATTTTGCATCGGGTACTGCTCTGTACGTTTCCCCGTTCTGGCGACGAAACTATTCGTCGAATTCCTTCTGTTTTCTTTCGGTTTGCCAGGTAATTGTTTCCCCTGACAAGGATCACTCGATCAACTTATTCAAAAGTTTGCGAATAGCTGATCCCTCTGAGACCGTGCTAAAATCGTGCATAAAAGTGAAATGGTTGAGAGCGTGTTCCACCCTTCTGACAGTAGCAACTATTAGTTACTATTTCCGTTCCAACCTCACAAGAAGTTACTACGCTGACCGTTCCAACCTTCTGAAATAGTAACTATTTGCTTACCATGCTCGGGAGCGTAGTAAGCGTGGTAACTACGGACTCTGTAATGTGATTGGCTGGATTACCCCGTGGATTTGGTGAAAATTGAAAAATATGTTCCAGCCTTGAAGCCAAGAAGCCAAAATCCGTGACTTTATGCGTAGTAACTACGGTAAGTAGGGTGGAACACGCTCGGTACTCCCTAATAGAGTTCATTGATGTTTCGGTTGCTTAGTTTAGTTTCCTTGGCCTTTCTTTGCCCTAATCCATCTTTACCGAGACGGGTGAGACGAGACATAGACCTAACCGTAGTCCTCAGTTCCACCTCCAGAGGCGATAAGGGAATCCAGGAGTCGCCAATCGTCTCTCATACGACCCGCTGCCTTTTACATCTTCCCATTCGGACTGGATAGCCGTATTGGTATACTCTATATGACTCCAAACACGCCAGTGATCCTCAGGAAGAAGGAGAAACTGTAGCACTAATGACTCAAACTCAACAACTCAATCCTGTTAACCAATCGCGGCGATGTTTGGGAGCAGCTGTGATACCGCTTACGGCTCTTCCGTTAGGTACAGGGCGGTTTTGCCTCGGCAAGAAGAGTTAGTCATCAAGAGTATTATGGAGATCCGACTGGTAGGTGCATCAAAGACTGTTCTTTGGCAGCCCACTTCTTCTGGTAATCTGGATCCCTCCTGTTGCCACTGAAGGATAGGGTTGGGGATTCGGTTGACACATGGATTATAATTCAGCTTAGTATTGACTGGACCTTTTAGGTGGACAGGTTGGAGATAATCAAAATCCTGTGTTCGAAGTTCAACCTGGAGGATACCGAGAACCTGCTTGAGATATCATCCCTGACTGACCGCTACTCTGGCGCTGATCTCAAAGGCCTGATTTACGATGCTCAACTGAAAGCCGTGGCGGAGAATGAAGGTAGGCCTATACATTTCCCGGTGGGGGGGGAGTAAGGGCAGGATTGAAGTTCGCGGGGTGAGGATTCCATTTTTTTTTTTTTTTAGATTTCATCCCTGACCTGCGCTGATCTTAGAAGGACTGATCTATGATGTTCGACTGAAAGCCGAGAGTAAGGGTAGTCCTAACAATATCCGGGGGGTGGGGGTGCTAAAAACGGTCGAAGCTCGGTGGGTGGGATATTTGCACCTCGTATGACGGATTATAGTAAAAAAAAAATGATTTAATCCCTCACTGGCGCTAATCTCAGAGGTCCGGCTTATGATCCTCAGTTGAAAGCCCTAAACGATAGGGAAGGTACGCCTAACAGTATCCAGGCGGGATGGGGGTAAGATCTGAACACTGTTGAACTTTTACTGGGTGGTAGAAATATGTTTAATTTCCAAATATCCCCTTCAGTCAATATAGTGTCAGTCTTATTTTGGAAGGAATCATCCCATGCAAACAGGGTCTGGTGTGTAATGAGCCAGGCCCTGATTGTAGCCAAATGACTATATTGCATTTTCTAAGCCTGTCGTTGTTTAACTAATTGTATTTGCAAAGACACAATGACAATATTTGTTAATCTAGACCCTCCGTGAGTCCCGCTGCCCGCACGACAAAGTTTGGAGCTTAATTTTCTGTCAAAGTGTGTGTTAAAGGAGACAATTTAAAAAAATTAAAGGTAATTGAAAAGGAAGGAGCAAAGAAATTAGAAGAAAACCCCCCCACAAAACTAATGAACTACAATGGTCGGGAAAATTTTATCGTACACCCCCTACAAACAAGACCAAAGGTTTCGATGGGATCCCAAAAATTCAATATCTGATCCAGAC
The DNA here is from genome assembly GCA_023053575.1 of Branchinecta lynchi. Lineage (NCBI taxonomy): Eukaryota > Metazoa > Arthropoda > Branchiopoda > Anostraca > Branchinectidae > Branchinecta > Branchinecta lynchi. Next base: position 8,345,687 of record JAKZAP010000018.1, read on the forward strand.
AACTGGGTCTTGTCTTAGCCAGATCCAGTCATCGCCAGACTCCTTGAACATTTTTACAATTAAAATTCAGAAACAGATTAAGGTCAAATAGCTAGTAATCTGAGAAAAACCAAGTTCAGATATGGATTCAGCATGTGTGTTTACCCCTATAAGTCATATCTGTTTTGACGAAAACTTCTTGCCACTTCTGCCAATTTCCTGGTTTTGGACGAACTCCAGAACTACTTGTCCGGCGAAAAAAGAAAGCTAAAAACGAACTCAGGGTATCTTCTTTCCCCAATAATGAACATCTAATCAATTTCAAATAAAAACATTACTTATAACAAATTTTCCGACTCCAGCCGGATTCCGGTCGAACTAAATTTCCGGTTAAAAATGATTGTCAAACACGGATTCACAATCTCTTCTTACCCTTAAATCGGTTATCTAATCAACTAGAAATAAAACTTAAGCTTCTAACAATTTTCCGGTTTTGGCCGGATTCGCGGGGAACTACATGTCCAGGTAGAAAATTTTTTCACTTAAGTGTTCAGCATGTCTTCTTGCTCTAAATCGAACATCTAATCAACTCCAAGAAAAGTTTTAATTTTAACAAACTTTCCGGTTTGGGCCGGATTTCGGGCGAACTACTTGTCCGTCGAGAAAATGGTTTTCACCGTCGTCCTCAGCATGTCTTCCTACCCCTAAATCGAACATTTAATCAACTTCAAATAAAACTTTTACTTTTAACAAACTTTCCGGTTTTGGCCGGATTCCGAGCGAACTACTTGTCCGAAGACAAAATGATTTTCACCATCGTGTTCAGCATGTCTTCTTACCCAATAATCGACTATCAAATTAGCTGTTTCAAAATATTTTGTTTGCCCCTTAATTTGAACCCCCTTCCCTACCCCTAAATGTAGGGTTACAAAGCCCATCTACGAACTTGACTGGTCCAGCGACCCAAGGAATCCTCACACCAAGTTTCATCAAAATATCTCATTCCCTTCGAGAGTTATCGTGCTTACAGACTGACTGACGGACATCTTTTGCGATGTCATAGGTATCCCTCCACTTACGTTTTGGGATCCCAAAAAGGAGAGGGACATAGGCATGTTATGGGCCATCTCACGAATTCTTATTTAATGGACCTGTCTTACCTATAATACTAACGCATCCTACTTCCATAATCACTCTATATATTTATACACCCGGAGACCCCGATTTCGTACGGTACATTCTAACCCTCCAACAGAACCACGCTGATTTTCTCACTTGTCGTGTTTTGCTACCTTCGATGTGTATCACGCTCTCGACGGTTTTCTGCGAGAAGATTTTCCATCAGTAAAACTGTTTATGTAAATTGTTTCCGTTTTCGGTCTCAACGGGTCTCGGAAAAGGCTTAAAACAGCCAAAACCGTGGGTTATTTTTTGAAAGTATAGCCGTGTAGTGTAAGTTGGAGAGTAAATAGTGCGAGTTTAATCACCCGTAACGTAACCAACTAACCAATTCCACTTGGGAAACCAAAAAAATTATGAAAAGAATGGATCTGAACTTGAATTAGAAAAAATAATTACATTTCGGACAAGACCGGTTTATTGTCTGCAAAACTTGTATTGTTTGTTGATTAATACTATGTTTTATTTTAATGTGTTTACCTGTCAAGAAAAAACTATAAAAACTAGTGCGAGGGGTCCTTTAAGGAAAAACTCTTTATGAGAGTCCTCGGTTCCAGTCAAACTTAAAATTTATGAAAGAATGGCTCAAAACGGAAGGTCAGCCACGATGTTTGTCAGGCATATTTCGGCCTTTCTTCGGAATTATCCTCGTCACGCTGTTGTTAGACTGGAACAAATGGACATGCAATCTTCCAGTCCAGCAACAGCCTGATGAGGACCCTTGCCAAGAAGATCCGGAACAATCGCTGAGAAACATCGTAGCTGACTCTCCGTTCTTAGCCATTCCTTAAAGTTCAACGGGCACATCAAACTACCCCAATCCCACTCTGTAACAACAAGGAACAATACTTACACCCTAGATCAGCAGCTTTTTCAGCAGTTTCCTCTCTGTGATATTTCAAAGCGTAATTTTTTGGGCCAGTACATGCTCAATTTACTAGCTTGGACAAAGATAAAAGTGATGTTTCTTATAATACTTAGTAGATCTTTATTTTATGCATAAATCAGCTTGTATAATTCAGATTTGAATAGGTTATTTGTTTTTGAATAATTTTTGTAGCTATTTTGTTTTTTATAAGCTTATTGCATATTCTGGTACGTTTTATAAAGCAAGTTAATCAAGCTTCACAGCACTATTCCTCAAAGAAAAACTTTTGATAGGCAATTTAAGCCATGGAACTTCTGATAAAACACTAGAACAGTCAGCTAACTGCATCTGCGGCTTGACTTTGGTGACATCTGAATATATCCTTTTCTATCAAGCATTGCTGGGAGTTTTTGAATTTCCTGCCATGGTATCCCAGCTCCTAAGATTTGGATCGCCGAAATGCCAGAGAGGTAAAGACAAGGGAAAACAAGAAAACGGCCGATTTTCGTAGCGTCTTCTAAAGGAAGTCGGAAATGTTTATTTGTGAAGCATTTAATACAAAGTAAAGCATTAGAAGTGTCCATTGTGCTTTAAAGTTTAACCGAAAAGGGCTGGGATAGGACAATCTAGGTACCCATCACTTATTCGCTTGAATTGGTCTGAAGACCCGCTTGACACGCGTTACTTTAATGTTTCCCATTCAGCTTGGTCTCAAGGAGTATAAATAAACTTAAAAATAAAAGTAAGAGTATGAATTCTGTCTGAATTCTCCTAGAACAAATGCGACCACTGTCTACTGAGAAGTCGCCATTGTGTTGAGATTAAAATTTCCCGCGTCGTAGTAGAATTTACGAACGTCATAACCAAGTAATTCTGTGTATTCAGTTAAATGACACAAAACTCAGTTAAACTTTAATATGTTTCCCATTCAGCTTGGTCTGAAGGAGTATAAATAAACTAAAAAAATAAAAGTCAGAGTATGAATTCTATGTGCATTCTCCTAAAACAAATGCGTTACTTCGTTGTTCCGCTGTTCACGAATAATCGATTTTCAAATAGTGAAATTCCCGGGTGATTTGTGGTATAGCTATGCGCTTGTATCTGTGTTGTATGCTTTACGAGAAAGATCTATGATTTATTTTTTGTTCAGGCACTAAGCAGTCTTTAGGAAGCTCACCACTGCCCACTGAATAGCTGGGTTTTGAGATTAAAATTTCCCGCGTCCTAGTAGAATTCACGTCGTGGGGACGACCGCAGATATTCTGGAACGTCATAACTAGGCACATTTGTCATTCAGCAATTAAGCTGCGAAGAACAAATTATGATGCCTTTGTCATATTTGCAGATGGCGTTATCCGGCGAGCTAATTTGTTCGACTCATTGCGATCATCCAAACCTTCGGTCTCTAGTCAAGAACTACAAAAATTCGAACAAATGTGAGTACATGCTGTAAGAGCAAAATAACACTAGGGAGTACCGCCAATACCTATGCTGTCCATACATCGGAACGGGGCCTTACTCATAGCGCGTCCCACTATGATCGGGACATTCGAACGAGACAACTTGCGGGTTTTGAAAATTTATAATACAGCTAACATGTGGTTTGCACACATCAATGTTTTCGAAAAATGGAGTTATCAGAGCCAGCGCTGGTGCAGGATTAATTGAGTTTCAGTAAGGACGTTCTCTATCGGTAGTTGTGCTAGTGTCGCTGCTATTAAGTCTTGGCGCTACTCCCTAGTGTTAATTTGCTTTGATGCTGCAAGTGGGTCACGGTTGAAGTTACTGAGCTGTGTTGTTTGCTTGGTGTGGCACGAGAGTTCTAGTTTGCTTGATACGGGGTAGCAGTATGCGGCCCAAAAGCTACGAGTGATAGATTGGTTGACGGCCGCTCAAACAAGTTAATTTTAGTCTTCAAGTGGGCTTAATGAATAATACTGTAAAAGTAAAAGTAATTGTATAAAGTAATAAATAATAACATATATAATAATACTATAATATATAAAATATATAATACATAATACAATAGTACAAACAATGTATTATACATATAATACATAATAACTTTTCTCGAACAGATATGCAATGCATATCTTCCTATGTCCCACAGGAAGTTATTTTATGATTATTACTCCTGTGGAGGATGTTACGACCATCGTATCATCGTCCAGAGAGGCTGATACGATGGTCGTAACATCCTCCGCAGAAGTTCATTGAGCACTTTGCTCAAATACTGAAAAATAGAAGCTGACTTTTCACACAAAAATTAAATAAAAATACTATAGTAAAATAAAATAAAAATACTTAAAAAATTATACAAAAAATAAAATAAGAAATAGAATAAGTTAAAATGTTGAAAAATGACAGAACATTTTACTCTCTTGGACAACCAGTTTGTGCCCTAGGACATAGCTTGTCACAGTCAGATTACCACTCAAAACAGCTTGTCAACTAGGACAACATCCTACTATCCCTTGCTTTCCAAAGCTAGTTACTCAGCACTGAAAAAATTACTGAACATCTTACTCATAGACAACCAGCCTTTGCCCTGGGTAGATTTCCACTGAAAATACAGCTTTTCAACTGAAAAACATCCTACTATCTCTTGCTTTCCAAAGTCTAGTTATTCAGCATTAATCACTGTCTATGTTCTTGTTTCTCAGAAGCCTTCACGTTGGTTTGTTATTGTTTACTTTTACTTCCACGACCTCTAGAGCAGTCATTTTCGTTTTATTTTTGACCGCTAGAAGGAATTTGAATCGCCAAAAAAGTAAAAGACTATACTGTTAATAGAAACTGAAGTGCTTGAGTCCCAACAGTAGTCATTTTATTAGGTCTACAGTAGGCTTGGGTTGCTACTTTACTAAAATACAATTCCCTACCTCCATTAGCGAAAAAGTACAACAAAAGAAGAATAAGACCTACCTATACAAATTTTATGTTCGAAAAAGTTATAATACTTAACATTCCTCCATCTAGGTTCATATCGGTATAACAACCTCGATGTCTGAAGTTAACCTTTAATATATATAATGCATAATAACAAACTCTTTGCTTTAGCTCGAAACTAATAATGCACCTCGCTAAACAGTTCTGGAAAACGACTGTATGTATGGACCGCTGTATGGCACTTAGAGATCTTATCTATATTCCTGAATTCAACCTACTCCCCTTGAGGCCCATTCACAACCGTCTTTAGCGAATACTCGGTACCAGCTAGTCTTGAAAATGGTTCCGGAGACAGAAGCTTTTCCGAGGGTTCTGCCGTTCGTAAAGTATACAGGTGTCAGTTTCCGGCACCAGGTAGTCTCCTACCAAGTTGAAACTAGACCTACGTTGCCCGGGCAACGTGAAGTGTTGCGGCAACCTTTGTCCGGCTTCGCCGGCTAAAGTGTTGCGAGAGCAACACTTTGGTTTTGTTTCTTCGCTGTCGGTTAAATGCTGAAATTGTCAACTTATCGAAGCTTTTAAAACGGTATGTTCTAAAAAGAATAATCACATAATCAAAAGCTGTTCTTTAGCGTTGTAAAACCAACAACAAAACAATATCGGAAGAAAGCTATCCGTAACGTTTCAGGATTAAAATACCATAGATGACACTATTAATTATTACAAAACTACCTTATTGTTTTACATTACCGTATCGTTTGTACCCGTTGCGTAAACAGTTAATCCTAGGTAATATCGATAGACCATCGATACAAACTTTCTTACTGTCATATTTACAGAAATCGAATATAATGTGCACCAATTTTCAAAAATTTCTAGCCCCTCGTGAACCGATCTTACTTACAAGTCCATGTTTTACATTTGGGAACCATCAAATGACAGGTACGCCAACTAGCGAGAGCTGCAAACCCCTCATTGCCGAAGCCGATTATTACTTACAAGTCCCATGCATGTCTTACGATTGGGAACAAAATTGTTCTTACCATCGAATACACCTGAGACAAATAACAGGTATACCAACTAGCAAAAGCTGCAAACTCCTCGTTGCCGAAGATGATTATGAGCTAACAGTCGACTGTTGCTTACAGTCGAATGTTGCTTACAAGTCCCTTACATGTCTCACAAGTCACAACTGGTATCGCCTATTTTTGGTTTCAGTGTGTACCTTACTCCTGAAGTTGTCAACCCCTTGAAACTTTCAAACTGGCTTATCTCATGAAGGATTTTTGTTCAGAAAATTTGATGGCATATATTTTGATCAGCTCTTCAAGGGCTATCGATTGCCCTAACCACAACAAAAGCATACCGGAAAAAGGGACTAAATTGACTTTGCAGTCAGTTGAACTTTATCCTTTTCAATCGTAGACATCGTGACGGATGAAAACTTGGAATAATATCCTATATAATCTAGTTGGTATTATAAAGCTATCCGTAACTTTTTAGGATTAAAATACCATAGATGACACTATTAATTATTACGAAACTACCTTGTTTTACATTACAGTATCGTTTGTACCCGTTGCGTTAACAGTAAATCCTAGGTTACAGCGATAGACCAACGATACAAACTTTCTTACCGTCAGATTTATATAAATCGAATACAATGTGCAACAATTTGCACTAATTTCTAGCCCCTCGTGCACCGATTCTACTGACAAGTCCCTTTCCCGTGATAGACATCAAGTTCACCGGATAAAAATAATGGGTATACCGACTAGCAAAAGTTGCAAACCCCTCATCGCTGAAGATTTGTGTAGCATAACAGCCGATTATTACTTACAAGTCCCTTGCATGTTTTACATTTGGGAACCAAATTGTTCATCAAATGACAGGTACGCCAACTAGCGAGAGCTGCAAACCCCTCATTGCCGAAGATGATTATGAGCTAACAGTTGCCTGTCGCGTACAAATCCCCTAAATGTCTCACAACTGGTATCGTCTATTTTTGGTTTCAGTGTGTACCTTACTACTGAAGTTGTCAACCCGTTGAAACTTTCAAACTGGTGTATCTCATAAAGGAATTTTTTTTACCAAAAAATGGATGTCATATACTTTGATCAGCTCATCAGCGGCTATCGATTGCCGTCGAAGTTGAACTTTATCCTTTTCAATCGTAGATATCGTGACGGATGAAAACTTGGAACAATATCTTATATAATCTAGTTGATATTATAAAGCTATCCGTAACTTTTCAGGATTAAAATACCATAGATGACACTATTAATTATTACAAAATTACCTTATTGTTTTACATTACCGTATCGTTTGTACCCGTTGCGTAAACAGTTAATCCTAGGTTATAGCGATAGACCATCGATACAAACTTTCTTACTGTCATATTTACAGAAATCGAATACAATGTACACCAATTTTCAAAAATTTCTAGCCTCTCGTGAACCGATTCTTGCTTACAAGTCCGTCTCCCGTGATTGACATCAAATTCACCGTAAACAAATAATGGATATACCAGCTATCAAAAGTTGCAAGCCCCTCATCGCTGAAGATGATTATAGCATAAGCTTTTTAAACGGGATGTTCTAAAAAAAATAATCATATGATCAAAAGGTATTCTTCATCGTTGTAAAAACAACAACAAAATAATATAGGAAGAAGGGACTAAATTAACTTTGCAGTCAGTTGTACTTTATCCTTTTCAATCGTAGACATCGTGACGGATGAAAACTTGGAACAATATCTTATATAATCTAGTTGGTAATAGAAAGCTATCCGTAACTTTTCAGGATTAAAATACTATAGATGACCCTATTAATTATTATGAAACTACCTCATTGCTTTACATTTTCGTTTGTATCCGTTGTGTAAACAGTTAATCCTCGGTTACATTGATAGACCATCGACACAAACTTTCTTACCGTCAGATTTATAGAAATCGAATACAATGTGCACCCATTTGCAAAAATTCCTAGCCCCTCGTGAACCGATTCCTACTTACAAGTCCCTCTCCCGTGATATACATTAAGTTAACCGGAAACAAATAATGGGTACACCAGGTAGCAAAAGCTGCAAACCCATCATCGCAGAAGATGATTGTAGCATAACAGCCGATTATTACTTACAAGTCCCTTGCATATCTTACCATTGGGAACCAAATTGTTCTTACCATCGAATACACCGGAAACAAATAACAGGTATACCAACAAGCAAAAGCTGCAAACCCCTCATTACCGAAGATGATTATGGGCTAACAGTCGACTGTTGCTTAAAAGTCCCCTATATGTATCATAACTGGTATCGCCTATTTTTGGTTTCAATGTACCTTACTATGAAGTTGTCAACCCCTTTGAAATTTTCAAACTGGTGTGTCTCATGGAGGAATTTTTGTACCAAAAAATGGATGGCATATACTTTGATCGGCTCATCAATGGCTATCGATTGCCGTCGTAAAAAAAATTGTACCTGTCTTAGTTCAAAAGTTGACTTTTTTGCCGTAGGCCAACTTTCTAACGTCACGACTTAGAAAGGAGCAAAGGATAAGCTCTAGTTTCTTTAGCAATGAGAGAACTTTTAAAGTTTAAGAGGCACATCTGATACCGTTACTCTACCACAAACCAAAGTGCAAAAAAAAAAATTATAAACTCAGCTGAAATCGTCGCAGACATGGAAAGAAACAATAGATGGCAGCACTTTCGGACCCGTGGGAAAAAGCCACTTTTTTGTCTCTGTAGATTTTTCTATTTATCACTCAAAGAAGATATGTTGGCTGTGGGGCCGGGTAACTGCCGCATATATTTAACACTTATAGATTTTAGTCCATCTTCAATTTGAAAGTGGTGCCTGCCTGCTTGCGTGCTAGAACGGAGCTTTCCACTCGAAAGCAGAAACATCTTTTGATGAAACGAAAGGTTCGCTACACAACTTCAGATAGTCCTCTCTGACATAGGCTATACAACTCCACTTCACTTCGCAAACCGTAGGCTCTGGCTCGATGACAAGCAAAAACCATCCTTATTGGCCCCAGGCAAGAGTTCTACGGAGCTTTCCAAAATGTAATGTCATATTCATCAATCCGGCCTAAGGTCCACACTTTCCGTAAAAACCGCACAGGTTAGACCCTTCTCAATTACCAGGAATAAAATGAAATCGGAGTCATAGGAAAAAAAAAAAAAAAAAAAAAAAACGAGGACAAAACCAAAGTGTTGCTCTCGCAACACAATAAGAATATTTAAGGGAAGAGTTGAGAAGACTTGAATCATGCGACGCCGTATTTTTGCGACTCTGTTTACCTGGGGTGGAGCTTACCCGGTGCCTGTCGTGACCACAGAGTAATATTAGTTGCGTTTTGCTGATACCATGGTATCTGTTACCACGGTTAATGGATCCGCAATTACTCGTTTTTGCAGTTATCGTGGTATCTGATACACGGTGCTTTGCAAAAACGACAATTGCTGAAATTGCACTTTTCGAAGTCATCCCAAAAGAAAAACAGATATCCAGTTACATCACTAAGTGCTAAACTTCTTTCTCACTAATCTGACAAAATTTTATGAAAGTGAGATGACTGACTAGCTACTACGGTCGGACCGTAGTATCTGAATATCTGATACCACGATAACTGGCGAGATACCACGATAACTGCAAAAACGCCTTTTGACCGTGGTATCAGATACCACGATAACTGCAAAAACGACTTTAGACCGTGGTAACAGATACCATGGTATCAGCAAAAACGCAACTGTTGACGCTGGTTATTCTGACGGTTCTTCTTCGTGCCAAGAAAGTGCGCCGAATTCAGATTAAACAGAAATAGGTCGACATTTTGCCCCTCTCCCTCCAATAAATCGCAGCTAACACTAGTTTGAAGGCCGAGATAAGGGGCTGAACTACATTGAGATGATACAAGTTGTACAATCCTACATTCAAGGATGACGAAAATAAAGGCGGAAAAGGACCGACAGTATTTTGGACTGAACACTATAGTTCAAGTTTAAAGAAGGAACTCCCAAATGTCCAAAGAATATCCGTCTCTGGAGAAGCGAGAATAAAGATTTACTTTTTTTTTGTCATACAAAAACCTTCATTTAATATCTATAGCAGATTCTTAGTGATGAAAAAGAAGACTGTTAATAGGATACATAATGGAAATTTTCGTAAACAACCCGAGATAATGATATAAATTTTGTCCAATAATAATAAGTTTTTATCTCAAATTGTAGACGTTTTGAAGGATATCTTACAGTTATCAGTTTCAATAATGAATTGTTAATTTAAAATTAGGAAATACTTCAGGCCAACTATTTTTCGCACCTAACCGAGAAAATGGTATGAACTAAATTTTGTGTAGAGAATACAACTTAAAAACAAACCATAAGAACTCGTTGAGTACATTTCGCCAGCTATGCCCAAAATTCGAATTTGGATGATGTAAAAACATGATAATGAAAACAAACGGTGATTAAAAAATAAACTGATAATAGCGCAGATAATGACAAATTTAGCCGGATGTAAAGTACTAGTATCCGAGATAATGATATACATTTTGAAGAATAATAATAAGTTGTTATCACAAATGTTATCAACACCCCTTCGAGAGTTATCGTGGTAACAGACGGACAGACGGACGACTTTTAGGAAATCAAAGGTATACGGTCACTTACGTTTTGGGATTCCATAAAGGGACCAATCGGGTCTAAATCTTCTTCCCAGATGAATAGTGGCCAAAGGAGAAACGTGGAGGTCCTAGGCAATGGAGGATAGTTTTGCACAAAGGTCAGACGGTAGCAAGTTTGCAGTTACGTGCGAGGGAGGTATAAACCAAATTTGTAGTATTTGAAATAAGACAGTCCTGATACGTTTATATGTTTTAGTCCCAGAATACCAAAAACTCTGGAAAGGTTGCAAGCAGAGGAAGATCAAAAGTTATTATACAAGTTACCAAGGGCTTTTCTGGTACACCTTCCACTGTTTTGTGCGACACATCTGGACGTTTACCGAAATAGAGTCATTTCTGTGTCATCTCTGTCGGTTCCAACAAAATAATGATTAACGAAACAATATGAAAGATCTGACAACTGTTATGAATAAGAAATAAATAAACTTAAAAAACGGTTCGCTTCTTTGAGTAGCCCTTATACTGAACTAATTGTCGTAGTTATGAAGTAATTAAGATGATGATGTTTCTATGAGATTCATTGTTGATTATATGAATATGCGTAGGCAACCTATTGTTGTAATTGTTTGCATATTCGCTTTACTCTCTGCAACTGTACTTACCGATATACAAATAAAATAATATAAATATAATTAAAATAAATAAATAAACACGTAGAACAAGAGTAACGATTCACACTTCTATGACATGTTTCAACCTTGTACATAGCTACACTTTCTATTCCGCCATAGCCTCATACATCCCATATTTCTTCGATCACAAAGATCCTGCCCCAGCTCTGTTGTCCACGAGCCATTAATAAGCTGTATGATAGTTCACTAAAGAAGACGCGGCATGTACAAAGGGACAATTACTAAACTCTGAAGGAGTGGAACTGTGTAGCTGACAATACGGAATTACATGCTTTATACACTTAAATGAGAATTTATTGCCGATTTTATCTCTCCTTTTTGTTCGATGGCTGAAAAGAAGACAGTGAATAAGTGCTGTCAGAAATGATATGTGCTCTCTGGTTTGGTGCCAGATAAGCTTGAAAAAAAAAAAAACTTTTCTGTGATAGAGGAACGTTGTGGGCCTGACCGAGTGTTGATTTGTTCTTACTTAGTTGTTTAGTACCTCATTAACACTATCATTACTTAAACCTCTTTAACATAAGTAAGTAAGTAATTTATTTATGACCCGCCATTTCGGAAAGGCGGAGTAAATGAAGAAAGTAAACAAAACATAATTTACCTTAAATCCATACATTTTCGTGCTGGATCTATTTCTTTACCTAAACAAGAGCTGAAGCTCATATGGCCCTTGCAAGGCTTGGTCGGAGGATGAAAGTAGGAATTTGCCAATTTGTGGGTTTGTCGTGATCATTTGTAAGCAAAACCCGATAAGATAAGAATGGTCACGGGCTCTTGGATTTCACGAGAATGTATTGTTTGGTAAACAGTATTTTATTTTTGCACTTGGCTGTGATGATGCGGGAGCTAGTAATTCATCTGTAAGCAAAACGCTTGAGACAAAAACGATGATAGGCTTATCAGGATATTTTGCTGAATAGTACTTTTTGTACTTCAAGGAACTCACTTGTAAGCAAAACCCTTGAGGCAAAAATTATCATGGGCCCTTGTGGATCACTAATATATATCGTTTGTTCAAAAGTATTTTTTTCACTTTTCGATTAAGGGTACTAGAAATTTGTTTTAAGCAAAACCCAGGTGGCACAAACACGCTCGTGGATCATGAAATGTATCGTATTATCAAAAGATTTTTTTTTACTATATGCGGTTAAGATGCGTACAGGGAGCTAGAAATTAATTTCTAAGCAAAACCCTTTTGGCAAAAATGATAACGGGCTTATGGCGATCACGAAAATGTAGATTGTGCTTAAAGTATTTTTTATACTTTCCGGTTAAGATCAGTATTTTAAGGGATGGTCGGATCTGGGAATTGACAATTTCTAAACCAATCTTGTCAAGTCTGTAATGTTTCATCCAAGTTTCATCGTCCTTGCACATTTGGAAGGACCTTACTCCAGTTACCAGGCGCCCCCTCCCCCCCCTTCCATATCCCCCCGGTGCCCGAATCTGGTCCGGTTCTGCCACTGATGTATCTAGGGCTTGTGCTGGTTCTTTCCACTAAGTTTCGTCCCGATCGCTCCACCACTCTGAGCATGTCACATGATTTCCGGTCCCCCCCCCCACACACACATTCATCGGATCCGGTCCTGACTTGATATGGGACATCTGAGACATGAGATCTTTCCAAATATCAAGTTTCATTAAGATCAGATCACCGGTTTGAAAGTTATGTATACTTCAAAATTCATGATTCCCCCTCCCTCCACTCCCCCCACGATGTTCGGATCGCGGAACTGACTACTATCAAGTTAATAAATATTCTTTGAGCCCAAGCTGACTTTGGAACATTTATTCAAACAATGTTTACAACGGATACGTCAGCTATGATTCTTCATCAGCGATTTTTCGGCCCTTCTTGGCAAGGGTCCTCGTCATTCTGTCAATCCTCTGGTTCAACTTCGGGGAAGGAAACAAACCTGTAATCAAACCTTGTGAAAGATTTAACGTATATTCCATGAGCAAAATCCGGTAGGTTCCCTGAGTAATAATCCGGTAGATTCCCTAAAAATCATCAAGTTCAGGTGAACTTGACAAATTTTACAATAAAATTAATTTTACATTAAAATTACCTGTAATTTTACAATTACAGGTTTGTTTCCTTCCCCGAAGTTGAACCAGAGGATTGACAGCCTGACGAGGACCCTTGCCAAGAAGGGCCGAAATATCGATGATGAAGAATCATAGCTGACGTATCCGTTGTAAACATTGTTTGAATAAATATATCAAGTTAATCTGGCTGGTTCCCGGTTTTCCTGCCAAGTTTCATCCTTCCAGCCCACCTGGCAGTACCTTAACTCCGTATCACCGGAATTTCCAGAACCCCCCTCCAACTCCACCCACAATGCCCACAACCGGTGCAGTTCTGTTAGAGAAATACCTGGGTCTTGTGCTTGTTCTTACCACCAAGTTTCGTCCCGATTGCTCCCCTCAGCCTGTCACATAATTTCCCCCCCCCCCGACTCCCCCACCATTCACCTGATCCGGACTCTAAATGGGAAATCTGAGACACAAGTTCTTTCCAAATACCAAGTTTCATTAAGATCCGATCACCCGTTCGAAACTCTAAAGTAATGCATGCCACTAAATTCCGGATTCCGGCTCTCCCCCCCCCCCCCCCACGATGTTCGGATGGGGCGGGTAACTATTTCCAGTTTTATAAGTAATGAACTGATAGACAAAGTGCTCCTCAGCCGGGATTTGAACCGGCAATCTGCTTACAAGGCAGTCGCTCTACCATCTGAGCTACCGAGAGGCTTGTGAACCGAGTTCGCAAACCACTACAATAGTCTGGTAGAAGCCGGCCATAGGAACAGTGATCCTGCCCGAAGGCAAATTCATCGAACCAGTTCACATGCCCATGTCACGGAAATTAATAATAATACATAGGTGGCACTTTGCACTTGCACCGTGACCAATAAACCATAAACAGTTTTTCGAGTATAGTTTAGAAGTCTAGGACTCCGTTGTCGGAGCCACGTAGACATACCAGGACCCACAAGACGGGGTCTCATGGGGAAAACCAAATATATAATTTTAATGGGGAAGACGTCCTTGAGATGGAAACATCTTCCGTGACGTGGGGATGTGAACTCACCTACCACGATTGTAATTATTTTATTTGTATCTGCAATGTCAGAACTTTGATAACAAATGTTTGCGCGTCCTCGGGTTAACTTTTAAGTTTAATGTTCCCCGAAAAGATAACATTTAAAAGGATCTTAACAGATATATTATCCCAAACGTATGTTGTCTGATATCCAGTTTATGAGAGTGTAGTGCCACTCTTTTTAGAGCTTCATTTTAGTCGAATATTGCTTCTGTTTGATTGATTGATTGTTCTTCCGCTTTGTATAAGACATTTGGGCATCCCTGAGTTGCTCGGTTCCCTCAAAACCTTTTGCAATTATGGAGGGTTTACTGTTGCATGCTCATTAACATCAAGTAGTGATTGATGTCTAACAAAACCTCGTTCAGAATCGAATAACCGCCGATCGAACTAGGCCTTAGCTCCTGCTCTAGACCTTAGACCTTAGCTCCTGCTGCCCCTCCAGAAAGTCTTAGGGCGTATGAGGAGATCGCCACACTCTCTGATAACAGGTAATACATGTTTGCGCATCATAGTGTTATACGTTAGAAGAATATATCTGTTATGACCCTTTAAGTATTATGTTTCGTGAACTGTTCCGACCTTTTTAAGTTATGTTTCGCGAATATTAAACATTAAGAGATATATTACCATACAGTTTACACAAGGATGTGCACACATGTGTTATCCGTCATCAGGCTTCTGTCTCGGGTGAGCCGCTACCCAGTTCTGCGGAGATCCAACTGGTAGATGGGGCGAAGATAAGTTCTTCGGCTTCTAGATTGGATCTCTAAGGTTGGCACTGGAAGCATCGTTTGACTTTCTGTAAGCTTGCTGGTAACTCTTCCTAATAGATAAGAACTGAGCAGTTAGTTTTCATTACGTCTTGGTTTGTTCTTCTTTTCTTCGTTAGTTTTCTTCTAATGGGAAGTATTTCAGGCACTCCGATTTTGCTGGAGGTAGAAGTGTCAAGACGAAAGTGGACCAAGCAGTAACTTTGGCGTAATTGGTAGGCATTCGTACGCGTGTTTGGTGTTGTTATTTTTGGGAGTCAAAGTAACTTGTTTCAGTTCAGCTCATCTTCAGTTAGTTTATTAACATGGCCCAATAAAATACAAACATGTTATACAGCGTTATATGCACAAAAAGAGGCTTAAAGCCAGTCTTCACCTTCCAGATTCCCAGACGTCCGGGGGCTTCCGCATAGTCAAGCCAATTTTCATGATAATGATGAAAGCAAAATTTGCTGTCCTTCAACATTTCCTAGATGTCCCTTTACATTTGAAATATCTCTTGAATCCCAATTAAAACTGTCAATCACTTTCCCTTTTCTTCCTTCATTTGCATATTTGTTGTACTCGAATCGGTCAATGCCTGCCTCTATGGCACCTTCCAGACATCTGGAATCTGGGGTGTCCAACACCCCGGAGTTCCAGTCGTTTGTGGCCTGGCTTCACCTTCCAGATCCGTCTGGACGAAAACGGCTGTCTGGAACCCGGAAGAAAAATCTGGAAGGTGAAGCCTGGCTTTTACACATCAAGACGCGAAGACTTGTATCTCTCAGTCTCACGAGATTGTCGATACCCTTGATGACTATCTTTCCTTGCTGATGCAAAATCTCCGGCCTCTCCGGGTATCTAGCGCAAGACAGGCAGAAGTGGTGTCACAGCTGTGCCCAAAGATCGCAGTGATTGATTGACACGGGTTTGAGTCGTTGAGTTTGAGTCGTACAGACACGATACTCCTTCTTCCTGAGGATCGCTGGCGTGTTTTGGACTTAGTCATATAGAGTATTCAGAGGTGAGGAACCATGCTGAATCCGTAACTGAACTCCGTCTTGCCGGACGAAGAATTTGGCCGAAGAAAACTTATTCTGTATTTTTTGCTTCGTTTTTTCGGGAAAAAACGGAAATTGGTAGAAGAACTTTATTGTGTGATGCTGCTTTTATCGTCAGATCATGTTTTGGACTTAGACATATAGAGTATTCAGAGGTGAGGAACCATGCTGAATCCGTAACTGAACTCCGTCTTGCCGGACGAAGTTGAATGAAGAAAACTTATTCTGTATTTTTTGCTTCGTTTTTTCGGGAAAAAACGGAAATTGGTAGAAGAACTTTATTGTGTGATGCTGCTTTCATCGTCAAATCAGGTATTAATAATCCTGGAAAAATTCATTACTTTTTATTTGCTTGTTTTTTCGTCGGACAATCCATTCAGAAACGAAAATTATTAGAAGTAAATTTTGCCTGATGCTACTTAGACTGTCAAATCAGGGATTAGACTGTCGGAAAAACTCTTTTTTTTATTTTTGTCTTTTGCTTCGTTTTTTCGCCAGACGTCTAGTGCAACCGGAATCCAAGGAAGCCGGAAATCAGACTTCGTCTTTCTAAGTTTAGCCTGAAGAGGGCCCTTGCCAAGAAGGGCCGAAATATCGCAAGAATAAATCCCAGCTGACTTTCCGTTTAGCGCAGTTAAGTACTAAGGGCCGAGATAGGAAAGTCTAGTTACCCCTCACTTATTCACTTAAAGAGGATTGCCCGATGAAAATATGTAACTTGGTTGCTCCGTTATTCACAATCAGTTTTCAAACAGTGGAAATTCCCTGCCGGATTTGTGCTACCTCTGTGCGCTTGAAGTGCTCACGCAGTGAGGTACCGTCCACAAGCTAATCACTGGCCACTGAAAAGCCGCATTTGTATTGAGATTCATATTTTCCGCGACATAGTAGAATTTAGCATTGTGAGGATGGCCGTAGACATTTCGACGCATATTAAAGCGAATAGTGAAAAATAAAAGATCCCTTGGCACAATCGAAATAATGCAGTGTATTCAGTTAACGCCTTCACGCCAGAACTGGAGCAAGATGCAACTTCTTCTCAAATCGGATTGTGAACCTCTGGAACAACCTCAAGGAGGACACTGTTGCTGCTGAGTCAACAGATGCTTTCAAACGACATCTGGATGGTGAGTGGCGAGATGCACCGTGGAAATTCGACTGGGAAGCACCGGAATCTTCCACCAGAACGTAACCATCAACAACAGTCATCACAAGGAGTGATTCAACAGGATCGAAAATCCTTATTTCACTCCAAGCTGTGATTTAAGGTAATTTAAGGTAATTAAATGATACAAAAAAGTTGGCTTTATAGTTAAACTTTAATATCGTCTGTGCTTTATCTTAAAGTTTAACTGAAAAGACAACTTATTTTAGTATTATCTAACTGAATACATTGAATTATTTGCATTATTTGGATTATGTTAATTGTTTTTTTTTTCACTATTGGCTGTAGTGACGTCCGGAATAGGTGGTCCTCACAATGCAAAATTCTACTATGACGAGGAAAATTCGAATCTCCATAACACTTATTTTTCGCATATTTTGTTCGTCAAGCATACAACACAGGTACAAGCACAGAGAAGTACCACAAATCCGACAAGAAAATTCCACAACATGAAAATTGATTATTCGTGAATAGTGGAGCAACGGTAACACATTTTCATCGGGTCTTCAAGCCTCTTTAAGTAAATAAATGAAGGGTAAAAAGATTGTCCTGTCTCAGCCCTTTTCACTTAAACTTTAAACACATCGCTGTAGTTTCAATCCGACCGTCTTCATCACCTCTTTTGGTTCGCAAATTGACGACCACTATTCACTTACCACCAATCTCTGTTAAGTTACTAGCACTGTCGTCCCTGGAAAATCCTTGGGCGTTATGATCATAAATCCCGGCTTTGTGAAAGACTATTTTGCTGATAAACAGAGCCAAATCTCCTTTAGTTTGACGGCGAAGTCAATTGAACGACGCCCTGTATTGTGGCATTAGGGCCGACATTTCATTCCTATTGTGGGACTGATGGGGAGTGATATCAGCGGAGTCCGGAAATTAAGTCGATTTTCTATACGAGGTTTTAGAATGGTCGGTTTGCATGTGATTAAATCAAAAGCGGCTTTTGTGAGGCCTTTATGGCGTTGAATTGACGAGGTGGATGGAAAGCGGTAGAAGCACAGGAACGGCCAGTGTTGTCAGTTATTGCCTCAAAACCTGGGACATTTGGCCGCAAAAACCTGTGTGGGCCGATGAAATCATATTTCAGAATTTCTGTTTCTAAACGACGTTTTCTTTAGTTTTTAATTCGCTTGAGTGAAAATCTGTGAACAAAGCAAGCAACCTTCATCATTGGATCAATATAAAAATCAGTTGGTTAATTAAATTTCTACTTTGTTTTTGTGAAAAGAGCTAATGTTTGTAAAACAAACAAGTTTTTTTTTCCCAAAAGTGTTGCCTGGAAATTGACCAAAAAGCTTTGCTATTTTTGCTAAGTGTGAGCTATGTGACAAGTTTGTGTCGCAGCTTTGAACCTGAAGAGAAGTAAAAAATGTGACAAGTCGCGGAATTCTGCGACCAGTGTCAACACTGGGGACGACTATGGAAGAGTCAATGGAATCATTGGATCCAGCAGCGTCCCGGTACAGCGTAGAGTTATGGCGAGAAATTGAAGAAAAGTCAGTGACGCACTTGGTCCTGTTCAAAGCGTGGTGTTATTGTGCTGCTTATAGTCAGTTTGCTTGTGTTATTCGTCGTTGTCGATTTGACGACTGAAGAAGTTCACGATTGGATGGGTCTGCTTCTTTTTGACTCGCCGGAGATGGATCACTTTGACGAAAAACATTGTCGATTCACCATTTGTTTTTTATGGCACTTGCCACCGATCTCAGTTTCTGTCCGTTCGTCTGTCGGTCGGTCCAGGTTTTGCTAGTACGGGCACTTCCCATAAGCTAGGACGATGAAACTATCAGGGGCCTGAAATGATTAACTTAGAAACAGTCATTTCCCCAATCTGACCGTCGTGGAGGGAGGGGAATCCGGAATCTTGAGGTGGGTATAACTTTTGAACGGGTCATCGGATCTTAGTGAAACTTGATATTTGGAAAGACCTTGTGTCTCACCCACCGGTGACTTTGGGGGGAGTTGAGGAGGCGGAAATCTTGTGAAACGATTAGAGTGGAGCGATCGGAATAAAACTTGGTGGCAAGAACAAGCACAAGTCTTAGGTACTTCATTGACATAACCAGACCGGATTCGGATACTCTTGGGGGTGGGGGGGGGGTGGGGGTGAGTACTGATGATCCAGCGAGTTCGGTACTGCCCGATGTACTAGGAGGATGAAACTCGGCAGGACTATGAGGGATCCGAATAGAGCGACTCGAGAATAGTCGTTTGCACGATGCAAACATCGTGGGAGGAGTGGAGGGATGGGGAATCTGGAACCCAGTAACATTTGTAACTTTGAACGGGCGATCGGATTTGAATGAAACTTGGCAAGTGGAATCTGTTGCCTCAGATGTTCCATGTCAAGTCCGGACCGGATCCGATACTCGGGGGGGGGGGGGGGGGGGGAGTTTGAAGGGGGCAATGGAATTTTTGTGAAACGCTTAGCGTCGAGGGATCCGCATGGAAGTTCGTGGGAAGAAAAAGCTTAAGCATTAGATACCTTCTTGACAGAATCAGATCATATCGGGGCTAGTTGGAGGGAGTTGGTTGAGGTTTCCCAGAATTCCGGTAATCAAGAATTAGCATATTTCCAGATGTACTAAGGGTGATAAAACTTGGTAATTAGGACCCAAAACAATGCCATAGGAAGACTTCAGACATTTGGTCACAGTGGGGGGAGTTGGAGGGGGAGTCTCGGAAATGCTGTGGCTGACAGGGGCTAAACAAGTGCAGTAATTTGAATGAAACTTGGAAAGTAGAGACATCGCAGATGACATATTTTAGGGTCCGGACCGGATCCGAGCAAGGTGGGGAGGGGAATCGGAATTTCCGAAAAATATTTCAGATTTACTTTCTCGTTTCTCACATCACCTGCTCATAACAAGTGTCATATAAGCTCTTGGCTCTTGTTGTATTTATTTATTTTTGAGCCGCGTAGCATCTTTTCTCATTTGCACTAATATTTTTACTTTTTGGGCTACGACTCTCGGTGACGTTAATATTTTTAACCGATTACTATTTAGCGTCACCTATTCTTTCCAATAAACTCAAATATTCCTTATCTTGTCGCCACCCGAAACAAAAATCGAACAGGCTGCACCGACAAACACTGCCGATATCCCAAGATTCCCGACAAGAAGTTTCCTGATTTATCGACATACAAACAAGTTTTGAGCGGTTTTGAGTCTGAAGAGCAGGGACGTCCCGAGCCTTACTTCATTGGGGAGGCGAACCTGGTAAAATTGACCGAATCGGTAGGTCTACCTGATTTTGACCGAATTTTTCTTTCTTCTAAAAACAGAGCCAGCTGTTTTCAAGAAGCTGCAATAGGTGCAAAATATGTACAAAATCAAGTCTAAAGAGCAAATTTGACGCGTTTTCATGCTCTTCCTCTTCTGTTTTTTTTTTTCTTCAGGGATACGCGGTCACTAGCCTTTCACCTTTAGGGGATGTCCAGTTTTGCCGACGGACTCGAAAATCTACCGACAAAAAATTCCGCTGTCACCTAGCGACAACGTCCTAACGGCTGTTAATAGGACAAATTAAAGCGCCAGAGTCGAAAAATTTTGAATCAGCCTTTTTTCTTGCAACATTTAACGACCCCAAGACTAGCTATTAAACCACAGGGCTGTCTGGCAAAAAAGGGTCATCCAGGGTAAAGTAGATACCAAGTACATTTATTCTGAATTTACAGCAAAAAAGTAGACTAGTTTTCACGCCATGACACTTGCTTATTCCTGAAGTACTGCAATCCTTAGAAGTAAAGGCTTGGCAAAATTTATGTATGGCAACCAGCTGTAACTACTGTTAAATGGTAGAGAACAAGAGCTAAATAAATGCCAATTAATTACCGCGTTCAGTAACTGGGTTGAACCAAATAATGAATCCGTACTCGTCCGTACTACCGAAAAACTAAAAAAAAAAAAAATAAGGAACAGATCGGGAGCGGTAAAATAACCGAATTTCATCAGTGGAATAAAACTATTATTAGGGCCACCTAAAACAACCTAATTTCTCAAGTCTGGTAGTATATAATTATTACGAAGTTACCGAATTCGGTCACGAATCAGAACCAAATGAATATGATTAATGACCGAATTATGAAACGAACTGACCAAATGCGATAGAAGAGATACAGAGGTGAGAAAAGTCCGGTGAATAACCGAATTTGGTAAAGAATAAACAATTCAAATCACCGAGTTTACGAACAGAAACAAAACCGTCGGCGAAAATTTGACAGAACGCCCAAAACGTTGGGGGCACTGCCCCCCCCCTCCCCCCTCGGGACGCCCCTGCTGGAGAGGACCCTTGCCGTGAAGGGCCGAAATTTACGGCCCGAAATTTAAGGGACTAACGTATCTATAAGTTTTATAAAGTTTATGTAGTGTTTCGTTTTCTTTGTGTGTAATTATTTTTTCTTTCTTTCTATTACTCCGCTCTTTGATTTGTTGTATAGCGGGCCTCAGTAAAATATTATTATTATTATTAGCTTCAATAAAATTCAGCCGACGTATCCATTTTGCACTATCAAATATGATTCGCAGTCAGCTTGGGCTCAAGGAACATTTATACATATCCAGTCAAGCCCAGAGGCCTAGTAACCAAGGTAGACCATTACGACAATACCGTTGACAGATCGTTTACACAAGTGAACAGAATGTGAATGTAAGGTAAAACACTGCTGGGTCCTCAACTAAATAGATAACTGATTCTTACCGTATAGTCTAATATAATAGAGGTCCTGTTCGGACCGAAGGTGAGATGGAACTCTCGTTGGCTACGGACTCATTCCGTAGCTAGAACACTTTGAATGAAATGTATTATTAGGCCGACCTTGGATTAGCACAGCAGCTAACTGGAGATGGGGGATAAAGACCGAGTAACCTATGTCACGATGCCGGGAAATTAACGATGGTGATGACAGGCGAAGAAAAGTAGGTGATCAGGGAGGAAATAAACTGGGAGTAGTATTGCAGAGAAAAGTGCTATGGGATGTCTCCATAACACATAAAATAAACGAAATTTTAGAGCCAAATTCACGCAGATAAAAACGCAGCCTGTGTAATCCAGTTTATTAGAGTGACCACAAAACCAAATGTTTTGGGTCTCCATTTCTTCTTCTTTGTATTATTATAACGATTAGATAGATCGGCTATCGATAAATATTGTGTTACAACAAAAAGCCCTTGGGTCATGTGCAAAGGCAAACGTAAAAACAAAAACACAAAAATATCATAATTTTCACAGATGACTTCGCCAATATCTTAAATTCGAAAAGCCAGTACCTTATTTTTTACCTCCACGCCTGCCTCCACCAATTGCCTCTCCCGGATTTCACAAATACTTCTACTTCAGCCCCGACGACCTCTCACATTCAAATACATCAGGTAAGGGGTGTTATTAGGCGCCCCCTACCCCCAGGCGTTAACACTTGTTGAGCATTTCCATCTCCCACCTTCTGCTTATTTCATACTTAGAATTAAGCCTAGGGCATTGAAAGGTGATAACAGATTTCGCCTCTTCGATTCCTAATTTGTGCTGTTTAACTGAGCGTTACTGAGTGTTGATTGCTTTGATCGCCCAGTCGGAATGAATTGTTCCATTTTCTGAACAGATGAACGCAAAGTTCTTGTTGATCGGGTCTAGATGTTCTCTGGTGAACTATGAACTAACAGGCAAGTTAACAAGAGCTACAAATTCATATGGCACTTGCTAGGCTGGGTGAAAGGATGAAAGTAGGAATTTGCCAATTCAAGGTTTCTTGTGATCATTGATAAACAAACCCCTTGAGATAACAATGATCATGTGTCCTTGCAAATCACGAGAATGTATTGTTTGGTAAAACAAAACAAAAAAAATTGTTTTTGCACTTGTCTGTGATTATGCTGTGAAATTCATCTGTAACCAAACCGTTGAACCGAAATTATGATCGAGGTCATGAAAATCTAATTTTTGATCAAAAGTATTGTTTGTACTTTAAGGGATTCACTTGTAAGCAAAATCTTTGAGCCAAAAATGATCGTGAGCCCTTTGGGATCATGAATATGTATCGTTTTATTTTTTTACTTTTCGGTTAAGATACGCACTTTAAGGGTGCTAGAGATTCATTTCTAAGCAGAAGCCTGACGGTAAAATGATCGTGGGCCCTCGGAGATCATGAAATGTATCATTTGGTAAAAAAAAAAAAATTGTTCTCTTTGCTGTTAAGATGCGAACTTTAAGGGAGCTAGAAATTAATTTCTGTTCAAAATTCTTGAGGCAAAAATTATCGTGGGCTCGCCGGGATCCTGAAAATGCATATCTAGTTCAAAAGTATTTTTAGGCTTTGCAGTTCAGATGAGTAGCCTACTTTAAGGGATGGTATATGTGAAGTGACAATTTCTAAGCCAAGTCTCTAATGTCCAAGCCAATTTTCATCGTCCTAGCACATCTCGAAGTACCTTAACTCGCTATCACCGGAATTCTGGACCCCCTCGAACTTCCCCCACAGTGCCCGAATCCGGTCCGGTTCTTGTCACTGATGTATCTAGGGCTTGTGCCTGTTCATCCCACCAAGTTTCATTCCGATCGCTCTACTCAAAGTCTGTCACAAGATTCCCCCCCCCCCCAGGGGCGTCGCAAGGGGGGGGGGGTGCAGCACCCCCCCATCTTTTTGAGATTCGGTAAGATTTTGGGCCGGAGGAGGACCAAAATTTTACTAAAATTGTTCGGTATTTTTTCGATAGCAGAACTGTTCGTTATATTTACGGGGATTCGGTAGTTATACAGAATCCTAAATAGGCTATCTGTACAAATCTCTTCGGTATAATGATCGGAATTCGGTATAATTGCCAGTATTCGGTAGTTATTATTCGTATTGTAGTATTATTCGGTATTTTTTCGGCAGAACTGTTCGTTATATTTATGGGGATTCGGTCGTTATACAGAATCCTAAATAGGCTATCTGTATAAATCTCTTCGGTATAATGATCGGGATTCGGTATAATTGCCAGTATCCGGTAGTTATCACGAATTTGGTGAGAGAATTTAATGAAATTATTTGGTAATTTTTCGATGCCGGAACTATTCGGTATATTTATGGAGATTCCGTAGTTGCACAGAATCCCAAATAAGCTATTGGTTCGAAATTATTCGGTATCACGATTGGGATTCGGTAATTTATTCAGTATAATTTCCAGGATTAGGAAATTAACCACGAATCCTGACTTTGTTCCAATTTCGACGAAAGTATACTGAATGTGAATATTGCTCGGTAGTCTTTCGATATCAAAACAATTCGGTATAATAACCGGGATACGGTAGTTATACAGATTCCCGAACATGCTCTCGGTCTAAATTTATTCGGTATAATAACTGGGATTCGGTGACTTGTTCGTTATGATTGCCAAGATTGGGAAGTTAACATGAACCTCGAAACTCAGATGAGGTCGAGTGAAGCACTGGTCGCAGACAAAAGGGATGATCTGTGATATCATCGATAGTCCTTACTTTTATTTTGGATCTCAAAAAGATTATTTAATCATAAATATTTCGAAAATTCCTCCTGCAGCCCTTTTCGTAATATTCTCTATTTTGTGGAAGGGCGCTTGATTTGACGAGGGTTTTAAGCCAGTTCTAGGATTGAGATTTCGAAACATTAAAAGGCTAGAATAAGGATAGAAATTAAATTTGGCAGTAAAAAGCAAGAGAAAAATTTGCCTGCGGTGCTCACTTTATGTGATTATAGGTAATATATTGACTAGACTACAGCTGCTGCTGCTGCCGGAACGTCGCTCCATCCGATTTCTGTAACTTCTTAGAGTCTCGGTATTTAATCAACGGTAAATGATAGAATTTGTAAGAGAAGCAGTTAAACATTAGCCTTCAAAAAAATAATGCATTTCGAAAATTTTCGCCTTCGGCGCTCGATGTGATTTTGTCACGAGTCACTAGAAAATCACATCGATAGTAGCTGTTACTGCAATCATATCCGGCAATATGTTGTCCATGTGCGCTTCGCCAAAACGCCGACTAATAGTTGGCTTATCGTCGTTCATGCTGCCTTTTATTGTTACTCTTCCTACGTAATCGTTTCTGTCGCATAATTTAAAGCTCGAATTCCTAGTTCTAGGATTCGGTAAAATTTTTGAAAGATTCGGTAAAATTTTGGCTCTGCACCTCCCCCCCCCCACCGAAAATGCAATTGCGACGCCCCTGCCCCCCCCCCCCCACACACACACACACATTCATCGGATCCGGTCTGGACTTAAAGGACCTGCCTTACCTATAATACAAATGCAACCTACTTCCAATTTCGTCCGCTACATTCTAACCCCTCTAACAAAACCCCGCTGATTTTCTCACTTGCCGTGTTTTGCGACCTTCGATGTGTATCAGGCTGTGACGGTGTCTGCGAGAAGTTTTTCCTTCAGAAAAACCGGTTATGTAAATTGTTGCCAGTGAATTTATGTCTTCTCATGGGCGGTTACCTATCATGATGGGTTATTATGTAATTTAGCAATAAAATAATCTAATCGAATCTGTTTCCCTGTTTTCGCTACAAGTCGACGGGTCTCGGAAAATGCTTAAAAGAGCAAAAACCGTGTGTTATTTGTTGAAAGCACAGCATAGTTTTAAGTATTCAAATATTTTAAATACTGTAAGTTGAAGAGTAAATAGTGCGAGGGGTCCTTTAAATGGGACATTTCAGACACGAAGTCTTTCGAAATATCAAGTTTCATTAAGATCCGATCACCCGTCGAAACTTATACATTTCTCAAGTTTTTTGGTTCCCCATCCCTCCACTCCCCCACACGATTTCCGAATCGTTGAGCTTACTATTTCTAAGCCAATCTTCTCAAGTCGGTCCGGACTTGCTAGTACATCCAAGACACGAGGTCTTTCCAAATGTCAAGTCTCATTCAGATCCATGCCTGATTCCGGATTCCCCCTCTCTCCACTCCCCCCATGGCGGTCGGATCGGGGAAATGACTATTTCCAAGTTAGTTTGGTCGGGTCCCTGATATGCCTGCCAAGTTTCTTCGTCCTGTCGCTTCTGGAAGTACCCTAACTCTAGGACTGTGGACCGACCGAAAAGTGGTCGGGAAATGGCACTTGAGCGAAGCTGCAAGTGAATCCGGCGAAAGTATTTGATGCGACGGACGGAATCCAGCGAGATTATTGGATACGACCGACGGAATTCGGCGGAAACCGGAGATTCGGTAGATACATAGTGCTATGTCTTTAATTTGTGTCTATGAATGGAACAGAAAAAAAGGAACAGTAATTACCGGTTGTGATTGGGAGGCCAAATATATTTGAAGTGGACGACATCTAGGAAATGTTGAAGAATAGCAAAATTCTATCATCATTATCATGAAAATCCCATAGTGTTGGCTTGACTGCGGAAGCGCCAAATATTTGGAAGTCTGGAAGGTGAAGCGTATGTTCTTGACGAGATGGGTGTTTGGA
The DNA here is from genome assembly GCA_023053575.1 of Branchinecta lynchi. Classification (NCBI taxonomy): domain Eukaryota; kingdom Metazoa; phylum Arthropoda; class Branchiopoda; order Anostraca; family Branchinectidae; genus Branchinecta; species Branchinecta lynchi. The sequence goes on from JAKZAP010000018.1 coordinate 8,372,451, forward strand.
ATCCGGAAATAAAATCCAGAAGGTGCAGTATGGCTTTTTTGGATCCCAAAACGTAAGTGGAGGGATACCTATGACATCTCAAAAGTTGTCCGTCTGTTAGCACGATAACTCTCGAAGGGAATGAGATATTTTGATGAAACTTGGTGTGAGGATTCTTTTGGTCAAGGGTAAGGCCAAGTCGTAGATGGGCTCTGTAGCCCTGCATTTAGGGGCGGGGGGAGGGGGTTCGAATTAAGGGGCAAACGAAATAATTTTAAACAGCTAATGTGATAGTCGGTTATGGGGTAAGAAGACATACTGAACACGATGGTGAGAACCACTTTCTTGCCGTATAAGTAGTTCGTCCGGAATCCGGAAAAAAACGGAAAGTTGGTTAGAAGTAAAAGTTTCATTTGAACTTGATTAAATGTTGGATTTAGGGATAAGAAGACATGCTGAACACTTACGTGTAAAGCATTTTCTACCCGGACAACTAGTTCGCCCGGAATCCGGCCGAAACCGGAAAATCTGTTTAAAGCAAAAGTTTTATTTAAAGTTGATTAGATGACAGATTTAAAGGTAAGAAGAGACGCTGAGTCTGTGTATGTGTATTATAGTTTCGAAGTATAAGTTTGACGTTAAAGAGTTTAAGAAAATATTAACGTCACCGAGTGGAGGAGTCGTAGCCCAAAATTTCGGAAACGAATTATTTTATAGAAAAGATGCCACGTGTGATTAAAAAAAAAAAAAAATGACGATCATTATTTTCCCGGACATATAATTCGTCCGCAGTCTGTTTGTAAACGGAAATTGTTTTATAAGTTAAAGTCTTATTAGAAGTTGGTTAGAAGTTCGTTATAGGGATAAGGGATTCGTTTCCGAATTTTCTTTGTTTTGCTGGACAAGTATTACTCCTCTATGTAGACGCTATAGTGATTTATCGACTCGACCAGACCTAGTGTCAATTGGTGGTCTGTCTTTTCGTGATTTTGTTTCTGTTCGGTCCCGACAAAAGGCGGGTTAATGCGTCCTCGTAATCTCCGCGCCCCTAACTGAATAGGGTCCTAATTTAGACTCCTATTGTTGCTGCCGCTAAATTGACAATCACATCCTCGTAAAGTGTTTTCATAGTGTTTACGGAAGTTACAGGAGGTATCAGCGATTTGGTATTATTTCAACAAATGCAGGTACCCTTATGAAAAGCAGAACATGATAGCTGGTAAAATTTAGTGATTTAATCACCCATTCCTTCCAGTTCGCCATACTCCAGTTCAGCGCCTACAAGCGGAGTGGTTTCTGAAACTCCTCGGTTTCATCGTCAACACTTATGACAGATAGATCCACACAGATAGAACCGCAAGTTAATAGGTAGAAAATCTACAATCAGAGAAAAGGAATTTTTGACTGTTTTTGGGATCCCAAAAAGTGGAGGGATACCTATGACATCGCAGAAGTTGTCCGTCCGTCCGTCTGTGAGCTCGATAACTCTCGAATGGAATGAGATATCTTGACGAAACTTGGTGTGAGGATTCTTTAGGTAGGTCAGGTTCGTAAATGGGATCCGTACCCCTACATCTAGGGGTGGGGGAAACAGTTGAAAATCTACAATCAAAGCAAAGGAATTTTTTACTGTTTTTGGGATCCCAAAAGTGGAGGGATACATATGACATCGCAAAAGTTGTCCGTCCGTCCGTCTGTGAGCTCGATAACTGTCGAATGGAATGAGATATTTTGATGAAACTTGGTGTGAGGATTCTTTGGTTCAAGGGTAAGGCCAGGTTCGTAAATGGGATCCGTAGCCCTACATCTAGGGGTGGGGGAAACAGCTAATATGATAGTCTATTATGGGATAAAAATACATGCTGAACACGATGATAAAAACCATTTTCTCGCCGGACAAGCAGTTCCTCCGGAATCCGGAAAAAACGGAAAGTTTGTTAAAAATAAAAGTTTTATTTGATGTTGATTAGATGTTCGATTTAAGGATAAGACGACATTCTGAACACTTGTGTGAAGATCATTTTCTACCCAGACAAGTAGCTCGTCTGGAATCCGGCCAAAACCCGAAAATGTGTTAAAAGTAAAAGTTTTATTTCAGATGATTAGGTATACAATTAGGAGTAGAAAGAGATGCTGATCCGCATATGACAATCATTTTTTACCCGGAAATATAGTTCGCTCGGAACCCGGCTTGAACCGGAAAATTTGTTATAAGTTAAATTTTTATTTGAAGCTGATTAGATGTTATGCTGAAGAAGCTAAAGAAGATATATGCTGAATTCGTTTTTTAGCTTTCGTTTTTCGCCGGACAAGTAGTTCCGGAATTCGGCCGAAACTGGAAAATTGCAGAAGTAAGGCAGGAGGTTTTCGTCAAAATAGATATGACTTATAGGGGTAAACACACATGCTGAATCCATATCTGAACTTGGTTTTCTCAGATGATTAGCTATTTTTACTTAATATGTTTCTAAATTTGATGATTAGCTATTTTTACTTAATATGTTTCTAAATTTTAATAGTAAAATGTTCGAGGAGTCTGGCGAAGACTGGATCTGACGAATGGATCTGGCGAAGACAAGACCCAATTGTCTTGATAAAAAAAATTCTCTTTTTCCTCAAGTATACCAGCTTAGAGTTGATTCCAGTCACGGTACAAAACCTTTTTTCATGGGCAGTTTGGGCCCACTTGCCCATGAACGGGGAGGGTGGGGGTAGTTCAACTTTCCCCAACCCCTATGATCCAAAGCACAAAGGAATTTCATCGCCTTATCCCCAGTTATTGTGAAGTTAAAAACATTAAAAATGGGCAATCTGGGCCCAATTGCCCAAGAACATGGTGGGCGGGGGAGGTGCAACTTTAAAAGCAATTTCGCAGCCCTACGGCTGCATGTCCAAGGATCGTCCTATGTCCAGTTATTGTCAAGTTATGCAAATTATTCGCTGAGCAATCTGGGCCCATTTGCCCCTGAACCGGGTTGGGGTGGGGGGTGGGACCCCATAAGGCACAACTAGACCCCAATAGCCACTAGTGTACCAAGTTTGAACTTGATACTTGCACTGGTTCACGAGTTATGAGCTCCATAAAATATGGTGAAAACTGGAAACCGAAAGCTGCTACTCCACTGCTACAACACTCCACTAAAAACATATCGTCCAACAATACAAATATGTATTCAAAACGAAAGATCTGGTTTCTGAGATTCAACCAAGTGTCGCCGAGATCGCTCGAAATGTCGCAAACATTGCCCGAAATGTTGCCGAGATTTTCAAGAAGAAAGAAGAAATATATACAGGTTTAGCATTATGGCATGCACTTTTTAAAATTTTCTCGAAAATGTAGCCGATAATGCACGCATAGATTGAACGAAATGTAGGCATAATCAATATGGAACAAGCCATATTCTGCCAAGAAGGGTTTTTTTTTGGACCGATGTGACGTTGCTTCAGAGAGTCGCACTCTCAGTCGTATGTTTCGACCTTGCCGTGTATGACGATCGTTCGTTTTGAGCTTGCCGGAATGACATAAAGAGCGTGTTCCATCCTACTTACTGTAGTTACTATGCATGATGTCACGAATTCTGGCGTTTTGCCGTCAAGGCTGGAGATCCGTAGTTACTACGCTCCCGAACGTGGCAAGCAAATAGTTACTGTTAGTTACTGTTTGGAGAAGGTTGGAACGGTCAGCGTAGTAACTTTCGGTGAGGTTGGAACGGAAATAGTAAGTAATAGTAACCAATAGTTACTATTTGTACAATGGAACACGCTCAAAGCAGTTGTCAAACATGAATTTTGCCCGTAAATGACCTGTTTCTAGTTGTTGGGCTGGGAATAGATTTTCTAGTCTTATGTTTTGAGAGGTGTGTTATGATTATTCACAGGGGTGTGTTATGAGTTTGTCAGAATGACAGTCGGATGTGCTGAGCCTGCCAGAGTGACAATCGTGTGAATTTGTGACCTTTTTCATATGTCGTGTGTGTGTGATGTCATTCGTTTGAACGTGAACCGGCTTTGTAAGCACTGGGATAATTGGTCTGATGTTTTCACAGTCTTTTGTTCAGATAATTCAGACCAAATCTACTGTGCACCTGTTTTATTCTGGATGACCACTACCTTTTTGGGATCCCAAAACGTAAGTGGAGGGATACCTGTGACATCGCAAAAGTTGTCCGTCCGTCCGTCCGTCTGTCAGCACGGGAACTCTCGGGGGAATGAGATATTTTGATGAAACTTGGTGTGAGGACTCTTCGAGTCAAGGAAAGGTCGAGTTCGTAGATGGGCCCGATAGCTGCATATTTAGGGGAGGGTGAGAGGTTTCAAATTAAAAGCTAATGAGATAGTTGACTACGGGGTAAGACGACATGCTGAAGACGAATATGAAAACCATTTTCTCGTCAGACAAGTAGTTCACCCGGAATCCGGCTAAAACCGGAAACTTTGTTAAAAGTATAAGTTTTATTTGAAGTTGATTAGATATCCGATTTAGAGGTATCTCGTCGGACAAGTAGATCGGCCGGAATCCGGCGAAAACCGGAAAGTTTGTCAAAAATAAAAGATTAATCTGAAGTTGATTAGAGGTTCGATTTGAGGATAGTGAAACATGCTGAACCCGAATATGGAAATTATTTAGTCGCCGGACTAAATTCGGAATTTCATTAGGTGTTCGATTTACGGGTAAGAAGGCATGCTGAATTCGTGTATGACAATCATTTTATACCTGGACACATTTCACCACGAATCCTGCTGAAATCGGAAAATTTGTTAAAAGTTGAAGTTTTATGTGAAGTTTATTATGGAGATATGGATGGAATGGATACGCTGAATCTGTTTTTGAACTTCAATTTTTTGCAAGACAAATAGTTCGCCCGGCATCCGGCTGAAACGGGAAATTTGGCAGAAGTAAGGCAGGAACTTTTGTCAAAGTAGACATGACGCAGGCTATAGGGGTAAACTCACATGCTGAATCCATATTTGAACTTTGTCTTCTCCGATGATTACCACTGGACCGCTACAAGACCCGATTGTCTGTAAATATTAAATTTTTGGGATCCCATCGAAACCTTTGGTCTTGTTTGGAAAGGGTCGAGTAGAAGCGCTTTCATGTACCAACTTTCGGTAAAACGTTCCACTCCGTTTGGGAGTTATTTGGGTCAATGACAGGCAGACGGATCTGTGATATCATAGGCATCCTTTACTTACGTTTCGAATCCAAAACAGGCTATAATCATAATTGTTTTCAAAAACTTCTGCAGCGTCTTCCTGAGTAGCCTATTCTTTATCTAGCCGAACGGCGCGTATTTAGGTGAGGTATTGGCTTCGGATTTGAGCCAAACTAGACCTACGTTGCCCGGGCAACGTGAAGTGTTGCGGCAACCTTTGTCCGGCTTCGCCGGCTAAAGTGTTGCGAGAGCAACACTTTGGTTTTGTTTCTTCGCTGTCGGTTAAATGCTGAAATTGTCAACTTATCGAAGCTTTTAAAACGGTATGTTCTAAAAAGAATAATCACATAATCAAAAGCTGTTCTTTAGCGTTGTAAAACCAACAACAAAACAATATCGGAAGAAGGCTATTTGTAACGTTTCAGGATTAAAATACCATAGATGACACTATTAATTATTACAAAACTACCTTATTGTTTTACATTACCGTATCGTTTGTACCCGTTGCGTAAACAGTTAATCCTAGGTTATAGCGATAGACCATCGATACAAACTTTCTTACTGTCATATTTACAGAAATCGAATACAATGTGGACCAATTTTCAAAAATTTCTAGCCCCTCGTGAACCGATCTTACTTACAAGTCCGTCTCCCGTGATTGACAATAAATTCACCGGAAACAAATAATGGATGCACCAGCTATCAAAAGTTGCAAACCCCTCATCGCTGAAGATGATTATAGCATAAAAGCCGATTATTACTTACAAGTCCCATGCATGTCTTACAATTGGGAACAAAATTGTTCTTACCATCGAATACACCTGAGACAAATAACAGGTATACCAACTAGCAAAAGCTGCAAACTCCTCGTTGCCGAAGATGATTATGAGCTAACAGTCGACTGTTGCTTACAGTCGAATGTTGCTTACAAGTCCCTTACATGTCTCACAACTGGTATCGCCTATTTTTGGTTTCAGTGTGTACCTTACTCCTGAAGTTGTCAACCCCTTGAAACTTTCAAACTGGCTTATCTCATGAAGGATTTTTGTTCAGAAAATTTGATGGCATATATTTTGATCAGCTCTTCAAGGGCTATCGATTGCCCTAACCACAACAAAAGCATATCGGAAAAAGGGACTAAATTGACTTTGCAGTCAGTTGAACTTTATCCTTTTCAATCGTAGACATCGTGACGGATGAAAACTTGGAATAATATCCTATATAATCTAGTTGGTATTATAAAGCTATCCGTAACTTTTTAGGATTAAAATACCATAGATGACACTATTAATTATTACGAAACTACCTTGTTTTACATTACAGTATCGTTTGTACCCGTTGCGTTAACAGTAAATCCTAGGTTACAGCGATAGACCAACGATACAAACTTTCTTACCGTCAGATTTATATAAATCGAATACAATGTGCAACAATTTGCACTAATTTCTAGCCCCTCGTGCACCGATTCTACTGACAAGTCCCTTTCCCGTGATAGACATCAAGTTCACCGGATAAAAATAATGGGTATACCGACTAGCAAAAGTTGCAAACCCCTCATCGCTGAAGATTTGTGTAGCATAACAGCCGATTATTACTTACAAGTCCCTTGCATGTTTTACATTTGGGAACCAAATTGTTCATCAAATGACAGGTACGCCAACTAGCGAGAGCTGCAAACCCCTCATTGCCGAAGATGATTATGAGCTAACAGTTGCCTGTCGCGTACAAATCCCCTAAATGTCTCACAACTGGTATCGCCTATTTTTGGTTTCAGTGTGTACCGTACTACTGAAGTTGTCAACCCCTTGAAACTTTCAAACTGGTGTATCTCGTAAAGGAATTTTTTTTTACCAAAAAATGGATGTCATATACTTTGATCAGCTCATCAGCGGCTATCGATTGCCGTCGAAGTTGAACTTTATCCTTTTCAATCGTAGATATCGTGACGGATGAAAACTTGGAACAATATCTTATATAATCTAGTTGATATTATAAAGCTATCCGTAACTTTTCAGGATTAAAATACCATAGATGACACTATTAATTATTACAAAATTACCTTATTGTTTTACATTACCGTATCGTTTGTACCCGTTGCGTAAACAGTTAATCCTAGGTTATAGCGATAGACCATCGATACAAACTTTCTTACTGTCATATTTACAGAAATCGAATACAATGTGCACCAATTTTCAAAAAATTTCTAGCCTCTCGTGAACCGATTCTTGCCTACAAGTCCGTCTCCCGTGATTGACATCAAATTCACCGGAAACAAATAATGGATATACCAGCTAGCAAAAGTTGCAAGCCCCTCATCGCTGAAGATGATTATAGCATAAGCTTTTTAAACGGGATGTTCTAAACAAAATAATTATATGATCAAAAGGTATTCTTCAGCGTTGTAAAAACAACAACAAAATAATATAGGAAGAAGGGACTAAATTAACTTTGCAGTCAGTTGTACTTTATCCTTTTCAATCGTAGACATCGTGACGGATGAAAACTTGGAACAATATCTTATATAATCTAGTTGGTAATAGAAAGCTATCCGTAACTTTTCAGGATTAAAATACTATAGATGACCCTATTAATTATTATGAAACTACCTCATTGCTTTACATTTTCGTTTGTATCCGTTGTGTAAACAGTTAATCCTCGGTTACATTGATAGACCATCGACACAAACTTTCTTACCGTCAGATTTATAGAAATCGAATACAATGTGCACCCATTTGCAAAAATTCCTAGCCCCTCGTGAACCGATTCCTACTTACAAGTCCCTCTCCCGTGATATACATTAAGTTAACCGGAAACAAATAATGGGTACACCAGGTAGCAAAAGCTGCAAACCCATCATCGCAGAAGATGATTGTAGCATAACAGCCGATTATTACTTACAAGTCCCTTGCATATCTTACCATTGGGAACCAAATTGTTCTTACCATCGAATACACCGGAAACAAATAACAGGTATACCAACAAGCAAAAGCTGCAAACCCCTCATTACCGAAGATGATTATGGGCTAACAGTCGACTGTTGCTTAAAAGTCCCCTATATGTATCATAACTGGTATCGCCTATTTTTGGTTTCAATGTACCTTACTATGAAGTTGTCAACCCCTTTGAAATTTTCAAACTGGTGTATCTCATGAAGGAATTTTTGTACCAAAAAATGGATGGCATATAATTTGATCGGCTCATCAATGGCTATCGATTGCCGTCGAAAAAAAAATTCTACCTGTCTTAGTTCAAAAGTTGACTTTTTTGCCGTAGGCCAACTTTCTAACGTCACGACTTAGAAAGGAGCAAAGGATAAGCTCTAGTTTCTTTAGCAATGAGAGAACTTTTAAAGTTTAAGAGGCACATCTGATACCGTTACTCTACCACAAACCAAAGTGCAAAAAAAAAAAATTATAAACTCAGCTGAAATCATCGCAGACATTGACAGAAACAATAGATGGCAGCACTTTCGGACCCGTGGGAAAAAGCCACTTTTTTGTCTCTGTAGATTTTTCTATTTATCACTCAAAGAAGATATGTTGGCTGTGGGGCCGGGTAACTGCCGCATATATTTAACACTTATAGATTTTAGTCCATCTTCAATTTGAAACTGGTGCCTGCCTGCTTGCGTGCTAGAACGGAGCTTTCCACTCGAAAGCAGAAACATCTTTTGATGAAACGAAAGGTTCGCTACACAACTTCAGATAGTCCTCTCTGACATAGGCTATACAACTCCACTTCACTTCGCAAACCGTAGGCTCTGGCTCGATGACAAGCAAAAACCATCCTTATTGGCCCCAGGCAAGAGTTCTACGGAGCTTTCCAAAATGTAATGTCATATTCATCAATCCGGCCTAAGGTCCACACTTTCCGTAAAAACCGCACAGGTTAGACCCTTCTCAGTTACCAGGAATAAAATGAAATCGGAGTCATAGGAAAAAAAAAAAAAAAACAAAAAAAACCAGGACAAAACCAAAGTGTTGCTCTCGCAACACAATTAAAAGCTAACTTTGTTTGGGAAGTAGATGAATTGATAAAAGGCGCACTTCAAAAATTTCGCCTGCGGCGCCTTTCGTATACCCTTTTCTATATTTGGTTGGGGTGCTTCATTTAGCTGGGACTTTAGGCTTGAGGTTTTGGGGTGTGAGTCACATCAGTATACAGAATTTGTATGGGAAATTGTTCAGTTTCGCCAGAAAAAAGTCGGATTAAAAATTTTACTTTAGATAAAAATACTTTAGAAACTACTACCGAGGCTTCGCTTTCTCCAGCGGAAGCTTAAATGAACGGCATGCCTAACCTTTTCTAAGAAATGTGTTAATATTTCTTGGAATTCTGAAATCGAAACCCTTGAGGCAAAAATGATCATGGGATCATGAAAGTGTAGATTTGCTTAAAAGTATTTTTTTTACTTTGCGGTGAAGATCAGTACTTTAAGGGATGGTCGGATCTGGGAAATGACAATTTGTAAGCCAATCTTGTCAAGTCTTTAATGTTCAAGCAAAGTTTCATCGTCCTAGCACATTTGGAAATACCTTAAATCGCGATCACCGGAATTCTGGACCACCGTCCAACTCCCCCCCAGAGTGCTCGAATCCGGTCCGGTTCTGTCACTGATGTATCTAGGGCTTGCGTTTGTTCTTCCAACCAAGTCTTATCCCAGTCGCTACGCTCCAAGTGTGTCACAAAAATTCCGGTTCCCCCCCCCCCCCAGTCTCCTCCACATTGATCGGATCCTGACCGCACTTGAAATGGGACATCTTATGCCTTCTTTTCGAATATCAAGTTTCATTAAGATCCGATCACCCGTTCGAAAGTTGGAGATTTCTCAAGATTCCGGATTCGCCCTCCCTCCACTCCCCCCACGATGGTCAAATCGGAGAAACGTTCTAGCACATGTGCAAGCATCTTAACTCCGGATCACTGGAATTCTGGAACCCTACCCCGAACTCACCCCATAGTGCTCGGATCCGGTCCGGTCTTGTCAACTATGTATCTGGGGCTTGTGCTTGTTCTACCCACCAAGTTTCATCCCGATCCATCCACTCTGAATATGTCACACGATTTCGGGCTCCCCCCCCCCCCCCTCCAACTCCCTACAAAGTCACCGGATCCGTTCCGGACTTGAAGTGTGACATTTGAGACAGGAGGTCTTCCCAAATATAAAGTTTCGTTAAGATCCGATTCCCCGTTCAAAAGATAAAAATACGTCAATATTCCGGATTCACCCCCCTCTCCACTCCCTCCCCCCCCCCCCGCCGCGGTTGTCTAATGGGGGAAATGACTATTTCCAAGTTAGTTTGGTCGGGTCCCTAATATACCTGCCAAGTTCCATTGTCCTAGTACTTCTGGAAGTACTCTAACTCGAGATGAGTGGCCTGACCGACCGACCGAAAAGTGATCAGTATATGGCACTTGAGCGAAGCTGCAAGTGCCATAAAAACTGGTCCTGAGACTTAATTTTAACATGGCTGGTGTTTTTTCTGCTCGATTGAGACCGAAATGTCGCTGCCAAAGCATCGTTACTGACATATCATTTTTATGCATTGTTTGAATATATTAGCCAGTCTTTTCAGGTCGTCGACCACAGTGCCCAAGCACTTCGAACCACTCCTGCCCCCGGCTTTGGCTGTTAAGCCTTCAGCACCGTTGACTTCTAGCAAAAAACGGGACAAATCTACATTACCTTTTTTCTAAGGAATTAACTTGTCGCAAACAACCGACGACAGCATGATACGCATCGAAGGTAGCAAAATAAGTTCATATATTAAAACAATGGCTGCAGTCATTTGCAGGCTGCAGGTTCGTTTCTTTCCAGTCCAGCAGCAGCCTGGCGAGGGCCCTTGCCAAGAAGGGCCGAAATATCGCTGTAAAACATAGGAGCTGACTTTGCGTTTTTAGCCATTATTTTCTTTTATGTTTCCCAATCAGGTTGGTCTCAAGGAGCATTTAAAACCGTTTAAAACAAGGCATGTGAGAAAATCAGTGAGGTTTCATTGGCAGTTTAGAATGTACCACGTGAAATTCGGGTATCCAGGTTTGAGCATGGATGGAGCGATTCGGGAAGCAGGTTGCACTAGTATTATAGTTAAGACAGGTCGTTTAAGGCAACCAATTTATGCAGTAGCCTACAGAGACTAGGATTTCTCTTGGGTTAATCTCGCAGTTTTAATATAAAGTCTCCGCAAACAACAAAATAAATAGACAGTGTAGATTGCAGCATAAATATTAGTTTAATTTCACGTACGGTTACACTTAACACGAGCATGTTCACCATCTAGGTGGTTTGCGTCTTTAGTCCCTGTTAGTTCATCCCTTTGTGTTGAATCGAGCCCGTCGTTCATGCACAAGTCAAGGGGGTATAAATAATGCTGATATGCAAAGTGGGCCATTTGGATTTGTTGTTGATTTCGAATCCGCATCTCCTCCAGGGCTTTTAATCCAGGATGGGGAATGGACTGAGGGGTTGGGAGTGGGTTGAGCCAAACGCCGTTAGGACATCGGAAAGCACCAAACATGTGAGGTGTTGGCAGGATGGCGCCGAAGAGCGGGTGCAACGGTGTAACGAATGGCGGGTATTCCTCCTTGCGGGGAAGTCGCGGCTTCCGGCGGGGTCGGTATTTGTAGTCTGGGTGTTCTTTCATATGTAGGGCTCTGAAACGGGTATCCGAAATAAGGGTTTGTTGTGTCGTGTTCTGCGACTGCGAGACTTAAGACAGGCGAGGTATACTGTACTCTGTCAATGCAAACCAACACAAAGGTCCCGATGAAAAAAGGTTACCGACCAAAACATTATAATTACAAAATTGAGAATAGCTCGTTTTCTGATTTCAAGATTTTATCAGACCAAATATTTATTCAAAGCGCATTAATTCGAAAAACAGGAATAAGGGATTGAATTTTACCTATATAACTTACACGATATTCCCTAAACGGAAATGACAGGGCACTTAAAATTCCATGAACCATCACACACAGATCCTTGAAGTACAAGTTAAGCAGGGATAACTGCAGTGTAACAGAAGATAACGAGCGATAACATAGATGCTTCGCACACTAGCGTCCGGGATTCTAGATTTGCAAGGCCATTCATCACAACTAACGAAGACATGTGACACTATGAGCGTGTTCCACCCTACTTACCGTAGTTACTACGCATGAGGTCACGAATTCTGGCTTTTTGCCGTCAAGGCTGGAACGATTTTTCTATTTTCCAGCAGACTACCATGCCACCGGCGAATCCGACCAATTACCTTACAGAGATGCGTGGTTACTACGCTCCCGAGCATGGTAAGCAAATAGTAACCATTAGTTATTATTCCGAGAAGGTTGAAACGGTCAGGGTAGTAACTTTTCGTGAGGATGGAACAGAAATGGTAATTATAGTAACTATTGTTAGAAGGGTGAAACACGCTCTATATTTTGGGGGGACATCTTGAGCAGCTAGTCCCACATTCGTCAGGTAGACTTGGAGATATTCGAAAAATAGTTCAGAGGCGTCGTTTTACGGAGGCAGGAGAGTCAGCACCCCCTTACCATAAGACTTTGTCCCTAAGTCAGCAAAGCAATTCTTTTCCCTATATCGGGCTCCTCCAGGCAAAAGGTAAGTACGAAGTCTATGCTTGGGGACATTTCGTCATGGGAACGCTACGTCACATTTCGTCATGAGGACGTTTTTGCTGGTTACGTTTTTTGCGTTTGCAGTTTCATAACTAAGCCACGTCCCTATAATGTTTTAGTCGTTTAAAATGGTATAAGGGCGTAAACCGTGTGGTAGAATTAGAGTATTACCAGGTAGAATTAGAGTATTCGAAAAATGTTTGGGGAGGCAGGGGAGTCAGTCCCCCCTTGGCTTTCCTAAGGGAGACCCAAGCTTCTCATGAAAAATCATAAAATGCACGAGACACGAAGTGATTTGTCAGATCTAAGACGGGTAGTTGCGAAAGTGGATCTTTAAGAAGGTCTTTCACTAAACGTTGATCTTTTAAGCCGAGCTACGTTTGATCTATGGTGGGTGACGTTTTTTTGCGCGACATTTTCATAACTAAGCCACGTCCCTGCAATACTTTAGTCCTTTAAAATTGTATAAGGCCGTAAACCGTGGGAATTTTGAATCCTAGCATTCGAACCGTGAAAGTTTTGATCGTGCATTTTTAACGTGGACAAGAAAATCTTGGGCACTGTAGGAACCACCCATATTATAAGCGTTAGATTCGAGGTTAGATTGCTACAGATAAGTACCCTAAAAGACAGGTAAAACTGGAAATGAGATGAGAGGCGTCGTTTTGCGGGAGGCAGGGGGTCATTTCCCCCCCCCCCCCCCCCCTTGTCTTTCCCAAGAGAGACCCAAGCTTCCCATGAGATATTATAAAATACGCGAGAAACAAAGCGATTTGAAGAAACTATGACGGGCGGTGGTGAAGAGTGGATATTTTCGAAGAGTGGCCGCTGCCTCCCCCCCCCCCCCCTACCACCTAGTTTAGTGAAGTGACGCCCCTGGTATAGTTAGAGGAGGTTACACTAGGAAAATATACCAACTCACCTCAGACGCTTAGCTTCGTCAATAAAGGGCCGTTTGTCAGCGTCAGAGAGTGTTTTCCACTCTGCACCAAGCCGTTTTGATATTTCTGAATTGTGCATCTTTGGGAAGTCTTGAGCGAGTTTTCTTCTTTGGCCCCTAGACCACACCATAAATGCGTTCATTGGGCGTTTCACATGATCACATGTCTGGGGGATACTTTGCATCTTGTGTTAGGATGTGTGGCACTATCTGTGAACGAAAGCAGTCGATGTTATTTCCCAAAATAGTACAGAATCCTATCTGTGCTGAAGAAGCCCAAGGTTCTGTCCGACGGACTTATTATCTGTGAACGAAAGCAGTCGCTGTTGTTTCCCAAAATAGTACAGAATCTGATCTGTGCTGAAGAAGTCGAAGGTGGCGTTCGACGGACTTCTTATCACTTGTGATTGTGACAATTATGCTATTGTTTTCGTTGTTAGTTCCGCATGGTAAGAATTGTTTTCGTCCCACAAAAGCTACGATCGGCTGATTTTTAAGATTTACGCGTGTTAGTTCGTTCTTGGGGTTTCTTCACGATATACCATAACCAACCAAACCTAATAAACCATGAAGTTTGCTCTGGGTTTGAATTACGATACCAGAAAGCAGAGCGGGCAAGATCATTAGTTTCTGTAACTGTCCATGGGACTGGATGTTTACTACAGAATGTTTCGTTTACACGTTAGTTCAACGGGAACTTAAAAATCTCTGTTCACTAATTCGGCTATGGTCTTACGCTATGCACTAATCAAGAAGGATCGGAATACAATTCAGAATACAATCGCTCGACATCGAGTCAGTTCGGCGAGGTTCTGAACCAATTGCTGGCATCACACTGTCAGAAGCGTCATAACATTTACATAAGTATGCGCAATTTCAACAGACGCGAGCTAACACACTATCTGATAAGTTAACACAGACAAATTGGGTTATGCGACTTTAAATGCTACGTTTCGATACAAATATGAGACTAAACATCGGTTACAATGGTACTTTTGCCAAGAACAACAGTTGAAACCCATAACAGAAATATTCTGTAACTTCACCAAGTAGCCTAGTGTGTTATCTCATATCTGTTGAAGTTGCGTAAACGTTTTTTTCATAGTGCACCATCAGTTTCTATCCGCACGCATAACTAGATAGTTTGCCGAACTTACTTTGTTGTACCTTTCAGTCATTTCCACTATACCATTCAGTCGAGAGGGTCACATTCCACTTACCTCTCCAAGAGTCAACTGTCTTCTGTTTCCACCAAACAGAGAAGTGACTTGACATTTCAAAATCACCTTGTTCACTTGCCACCTTCTTCCGACTCGCGCATACTTCCATCAGAACCTTAAACACTTTGTAATGAAATAAGCCATTCATTACATGGGTGAGTGAGAAGCGAAGATAGAGGGATATTAGCATTAATAATCAATAAGACGTCAGCCACCTGCTTGGTAATTGCGCTTTTGTTTCCAGTGTTTAGCTCCGCCCACTGGAGATGATTGGACTGTCGCTTCCGCAACATCTTTATTATGTTGACAGAGATTTGTGTCTACACAGTGCAACTATTTGTTGCGTGTTCATTGCGCCAAAAGGGATATCAGACGAAGTAGTAGGCTATTCGAAGTGGGTTTTCACCGATTTTCACTGTGGTAATACTCGTTGGTCTCTTATGTGTCTGGTTTCGTTAAAAAAGTTTTAATTTACTTGTGATAATGGGGTAGCCACCAAGAAAGAAACGAAAAGCAGAAAATCTTATTTTTTATATATCAATACATCGATATTTTTTTTTACTGTCGATAGATCGATATGGATATTTCGGTACCATGTTTCGCTATAGAATACTTCTTGTTTCCCCAAACTATAAGAACAAAATTGTCTTGACTAATATTCTGCATCATCTCAAAATAAAAGCTAAATGAAGAAATGTATTTCCTCCAATTTCGCATGTATAAATGTAACTTACATTTGATTACTCACAGTAATTATAAATGTACAAATATCATTTTCTGTATCGATATTTACATTTCGATATTCGATATCGACATTTGGTCCGATATGTCGATATGTCTTTATCAATATTGAATGTCGTCCGACGTGTGTGTTATTTATTTGAAATACAACAAAAATTGTCGATTCAGGCTAAACGACGTGTTGAATTAGTCGAGATAAATACTGAAATTTTAGTGTGCAAACTAAACATAATCGAACATACATTTCGGCTACCTTAAAACAGGCTACTTGAAATTGCATATCATGCACTAGGAGAACTCGGTCTTGGCCGTTCTAAGTTAAAGCCATACTCGATAATGCAGGCTTATCTTTGATTTAGAACGACGGGCTAGGACCAGATGACCAGTCACAGATTCTGAGACAGTTTGACGGGTCCAGGAAATTCAAAATTGACAGGCAGCATTTTGATAAATCTGACACAATATTTATTGTATAAGAGACACAGTAAAAACTCATTTGGATCAGAATATTATTTAAAATTGGGGATTTTGGCTCAGAGCCGAGGCATCGTCCCAGCTCCGGACTAACTCTCTTCTTTGCAGCACATCAATGCTTTAGCTTTTAAGTTGAGACGAAATGTTGGTATGCTCTCCTGCCTCAAATATTGTCTTCCACAATTCATACTTCGATTGATTTATTTCTCCCTGGTCCATTCTTATCTTTCATATCGTACTTCAGCTTGGGCTTCTACTTTTTCGAAACATATTAATCGGATTCAAATCCTCCAAAACAAATCAATTAGAGCAATCTATTCCATTTTCTTCATCAGTTTCTCATATTCTGCCTCGTCTTTTTATTTTAAATGTCCGTCAGATTAGAGACTGGAATATTGCAACACTTGTCTACCATTATCTTCTAGAAGATTCACTACCTGCTGATCTAGTCTTTTTTGCCTGAACAGTCAATTCATAACTATAACACAATACGGCGTTCCAATCTTTCTACCATTTTTTATCCTTCTACAAGGTCTAGCTTTTCTATTCGTCATATAGGTGTAGAAGTATGGAATTCATTGCCTGAAACTGTTAGTGTCCGAAGATAGGAAAGTTTTTAAAAGAGCTCTAAAGAGATTATGTTATCTAGCAATTATTTTCTTCTGTCTTATTTAATTGATTCATTTTTGTTTTGTGCTCGGAGGAAGATCAGACCCATGACGCAAACCTTTTTTATTTTTCATTTTTTCTTTAGTCATATGTCTGTTGTCGTAAATTCTCTTATTGTCCGTAAATTTTAGTTTTGATGTGTGATAGTTGTTCGTTTGTTTTTTCCTACAATCCCTTAGGCTAGAATTGTATTAATATTGTTACAAACCCATCAGAATTAGTGAAGCATCGTTTTCATGCCAATGGCATGTCTGTTGCTTTTGAGAAACACCAGGTTTATTTATATTTGCCATTAAAATTGTACCTTACCTTACCTTACCTTACCACTAAGATTTAGAAATGCATTTTTTGTTTTGTGGAAAAAGAAACAGATAGCAGAGGAGACCTACAGTAGCCCAATTCGTGGCCCTGGACAAGATACCATTGACAGGGGCGTCACTCCCCCCCAAAGGTCCTGAGAAAGTTTATTCAAACAATGTTTACAACGGATACATCAGCTATGATTCTTCATCAGCGATATTTATCAAAGTCAGCTTGGGCTCAAAGAATATTTACCTGAGAAAGTACTTTCGTCGGGCGAAGCCTGGCGAAAGTTCACTTGTTTGTCGGCGCGAAGCGCCGGCAAACACAGAAGAAATACAATTTTTTATGCTTTTTGTCAGCCATGGGTCGACTCGTCGGCACATCGGGTGTTTTTATATGAAGAAATAAAATCCTGCACACGTTTGTCGGGCAAAGCACTGAAGAAATCGAATTCTGCATGCTTTTGTCGTGCCTCGGTATAAAAGAAAATTAAGTTTTTGTCGGTCGACTCGTCGGCACATCGGGTTCTTTTTATATGCAAGAAATGAAATCCTGCAAACATTTGTCAGGCAAAGCACTGGAGAAATCGAATTCTGCATGCTTTTGTCGTGCCTCGGTTCGTCGACACATCGGGTTCTTTTTATACATAAGAAATGACGGGTGTGGCTAATTTACGTGGTGTTGTAGCCTAATAAGTTCTTTATTTTTGTTTGTGTGTTTGTTGTAGTGTTTGTTTATGGCTTCTGGCCGGAATAAAAGTCTTGAATGAATTGAATTGAATGAAATCCAGAAGAAATAGTTTTTTTATGCTTTTGTCGGGCGTCGGTCGACTCGTCGGCACATCGGGTTCTACTTATACGTAAGAAATCAAATTTTGCAAACTTTGTCGGGAACACCCGGTAAGTTTAAGTTTCAGCGGCACAAGGGGTTATTTTTACACGTATGAAATCATGTTCTGTACAGTCTAGTCGAGCAGAAAACAGAACAAATCAAATGCTCGATGGTTTTTCGGGCGTCGGTATTCTTGTCGGCACATCGGGTTCTTTTTACACAAAAAAAAAATCAAATTCTGTAACTTTTTATTGGCGCATGATGAAAGTTCAAGTCTCGTCGGTACATCGGCTTCTATTTACGCGTACTTCTATTTACGTTACAATCTTGTCGGGCAAAACACAGAAGAATTCGAGTTCTGAATGCTTTTGTCGGGCGTCGGTATTCTTGTCCGCACACCGGGTCTTTTATACGTAAGAAATCAAATTCTGCAAACATTTGTCGGGAGCAAATTTTTCCGGAAAAAATACAGATTTAAAAAAATTCGCTGGCGTTGCTTAGGTCAACTTGTTCTGGGTACAGTCATTGGAAGCTTCGCTTCTTAGCAAAAGTTGAAACGAAAAGCTGGGTATGTGAAATTAAATGTATGAACTGATGCATTACAGTACGTTTTACACAAAATTTCGCCTGCGGCGCATTTTGTCGTATTCCCTATTTGGAAGAACGGTGTATCATTTAGTTTTGCCTTTAGGATAGAAATTCTTGGGGTTTGAAACACGAAAAGCCGGAAATTGTATGGTACTATAGCTGAATTTTCAGGAAAAAAATAGATTAAAAAAAATTTCGCCTGCGGCGCTTGGTTTAACTTGCCTTAGTACAGTCGTTGGAAGCTTCGCTTTTCAGCGAAAGTTAAAGTGAAAAGCCGAATATGTGAACTTTAATCCGAAATTATACCGAAGGAATACCCTCAATTGATGCGTTACAGTTAGTTTACAAAAAATTTCGCATGCGGCGCATTTTGTAGTATTCTTTATTCAGAAGAACAGTGTTTCATTTAGTTTGCGGTTTTAGGATTGAAATTCGCTGAAACACGTTAAAAGCTAGAAATTGTGTGGTAGGTATAGCTAAATTTTTCCGGAAAAAAGGCTGATTTAAAAAATTTCTCCTGCGGCGCTTAGTTTAACTTCTTCTTGGTACAGTCGTTGGAAGCTTCGCTTTTTAGCGAAGGCTAAAATGAAAAGCCAAATGTGTGAACTTTAAAATACGATTTACATCAAAGGAATAATCTCAACTCATGCATTACAGTTAGTTTTACCCCGGTTCTATTATGTGCTGGCGGGAAATGTACGCCGAAGCGGCAACGGCGTTTTTTGTCGGCACATGTTTGAGTCCGTCGGCACAAACCGGACGTCCCCCCGCCCAAAGGAAAAAGGCTAGTGACGCCCCTGACCATTGACCACCTTTTATGACAGTGCCAGGAGCTTCCTTAGTGGGTGCAGATGGGTTGGTGGATGGTGCTCTCTTCCTTGGTATCTTAAACCCGACAAATAAAAGAACAATTCGCGAGATCGTTTTCTTTCGTGTTAAATGCTATGAAGAGAAGAAAATAGTTTTTTTTTTTTTTTTAATGGTTTGGTTGCTGTCATAGACGTCTGATGTATGTCCGTATTTGGCTTTTCAGTAAATTATTATTATAATAAAAAAAAACTGCATCTTATTATTAAAAACGTGAGAGTGTCCATTTTGAAAACTGACAATGAATTCTACATATGTGCGCTGCAAAACTCATTGTTGAAAGCTTGAAGAAAAATTTGGGGTAAAGCTATTTATTTACCGCTCAGCGCGACAGGAGAAGGATTAACCAACACGAACAAACTAGCAAAAGATGGAGTTTAGTTTTCTTCCCGAGGTTTAGACGTTGATGAAAAATTGCCAAATTAATTGCCGGTCTGGTCAGACTTCTGTGGGGTTGAGGGGGTGTCTACCTGTACGAAAGACCCGAAAACTTAATATTTTAAGGCTACGTGATCCTACGATTTTTATTTCAGGGTGGAATTTTTGCAGCGGGACGGTGCACAAATTTGTATTCCTTTTCTGGCTTTTAGCTATTCGGATTAAACTTGATTGATTGATTGATTGTTTCTGAACCCGAAAATTTTTGACGATATTGATATTTCCGTTTTTCTCCGGCCTCTAGCCGAACATTCACCTTAGCCGAAAATTAATATTTCATTATTTAACAAATACATCATTTGATTACCCAATACATTAACTTCTGTTTCAACGTACTGTAATTTTCCCAGTAGTTAACAGCAAATTGTCCCAGTAGTTAATAGCAAAGTCAGTCGCGTGTGCTTTACTGTTGAATCACCCCCTTAGTAATTGAGTTCATTTGTCAACTTTCCGATATCCACCAGATTGGTCTTGAAGCGCGTTTTTGCTCTCCTGAATTTCCGAAAAGTGAAGATACGACCTTTTGGCAGTCCATGGACTTTTGTCTCAAAAGCAAGAATCCTTTGTTTTGCCGTTTGTTGAGGTTCCAGACTCGACACTTGAATAGCGAAGTGGGGATTGGACATTGCTCCTATACAGGGCCTGTACTGCAGCGCTGCTCTCGAGTCCAGGGTGTCGAAGTCGAGTTCGATACCAAAATCACGCTCATGAGTCAAGACAAGACGAGTACGTCGACGAGACAATTACTAATTGACAACTACTTCACCCGACATCCCCTACAAGACTATATTCGCGAGACCGAGTCACGGCCCGAGTCCTCACAGTATATTTTTCTTTTTTCTCATATAAATAACTTGGATATTCTTTTGCAGAATATACAAAAATCATTTAGGATTCTATTTTGGTCCCTAAAAACTTTGGCGTCATTTTAAATTTACCTGGCCTAGACGTTAATCGGATTTTCCTTGATCGCCACAGGGGTCTCAGTTGGTTGAAAAGGGGTAGCCTACTTTATTCTACAACTTCGGCACAAAAGAAACTGTTTTAAAAAAAAACGTGACAAAATCATGTAACTGAGTCGGTACCTGACTAACTAACCATAGTCTTTTATTTCCCCCTGGATGTATCAGGGCACTAATTCAGGGGGAAAATAGGTGGCAAGGCAAGGGGAATCAACGAGGTCCTACGTATCGCTCACTTTCTTTTGCGATCTCTTGGATCTGGAAAAGCGCTGAAAGGCAGAACAGAAATGGAAACCGACATTACGTTTTCCGTTTCCGTTTCCGTTCCGTTTGTCAGTATTTAAAAGTAAGTTGTAGTTTTATTTTACCATTTAACAGCACGGCTGTACGCACAAAATTCGCCATATACACACAGAAGAAGAAATAGAGTAAAATTTGGAAAAGCGATGAAAGGCAGAACAGAAACGGAAACCGACATCTAGCCAACAGTTATAAACAAACATATTTTTGGGACTGGACTAGTTAAGAAACCTACTGTTCTATAACGCTTGTTAGGTCAAATTAAATGTTGCTTAAGGATGAAGCATAGGATAAAACGCGTCTGTAAAACTACAGTAAATTAAAAATAAGGTTCATCACACCATGACGGAATAGCAGGAAATTAGACAAAATTGCGCCTGTAAGTTCTTGAGGTATACAGGTAGTCCCGTGCTCGTTACATCATCCACTTACTCCCTTAAGTGCCATCTAACATTCAATTTGGTCTCTACCACTGGAGGAGGTAACTGCCACTCACAGTTTCTTT
Source organism: Branchinecta lynchi (assembly GCA_023053575.1). Classification (NCBI taxonomy): domain Eukaryota; kingdom Metazoa; phylum Arthropoda; class Branchiopoda; order Anostraca; family Branchinectidae; genus Branchinecta; species Branchinecta lynchi. Next base: position 8,394,044 of record JAKZAP010000018.1, read on the forward strand.
CCCGATAGATGGCGACTCTGCAATAATTAAAATGAATTGCTAGATGCTATAGACAAGATTTGCAATCGTAATTAAACTGTTATTTGAGTCATTTCAGAACAGCTTGAAACGAAAGGTAGATGTCGAAGAAAAAGAACGCCATCTGTCCTGGATTTGAGCCTTCTGAAAAGATCATGTGACTTATCGAGCAGATGGCTCTCCGAATTGCATCATTTTCTAACTAGATGGCGAAAGAGTTACCGATCCTGTAAGATTGGAAAGAGCCTTCAAATCCTTCAGGGTTAAAGTACGAATAAGGTCCATACCTGATACGTTTAGCATGTGATCACTTGAATCTATAAATTAAAATAACACAAGAAAGAGTACTTTCAAGAATTTAGAGGCTATAGAAGCTACAACTTTTCACTGCCTAGAATCGAGCGCGACATTGGCTTGGCAAAGAGAGTGGCCGAACTCATTTGACACTAATAACGCGTCGACTAGTTATGCTGCGACGCATTTTCGAATTAAAGTCGATGCTGCCTGAAGCAGCCACTCTTTTTAGAAAGCATAGAAAATAGAACATCGTTCTTGCATAGGCTACTATGGGACGAGAAAGCTAACGAGAGTAGCTAACGAATTGTCTAAAATAGTGGTCTTCTTCGTCGCGAGGATTCGGCCGTGCTCGATTTCGACCAGGCAAGAGACAGAGGTACAATCAAATCAGCTACAACCCATCATTCAGTGAGTAGAATTTACACATTTCTGACACTAGACCAGCATTGACGAGCTAAAGGGCTTAAAAAGACCTGATTCGGCTAACTATTTCCATCATAAACAGTTAGTGCTCTTAATGCATCAAGAAAATGCCACAGCAGCACTGAGAGAAAGAGATTGGAGCGGCGTCATCTGCTTCTTTTTTTTGGACGATCGACGTGTCTCACATATGAAGGCGTCTCTGTGTCTAGCTGAGGGCCCCTTCAGTGGCTGATTACTAAATAGGAAGAGTAGCCAACTGCCCATCGGCCTAATGGGCCCCTTTCCATTCAGGGGCCACGAAACAGTCCTCATTTGATCATGAAAGAAAATCACAATCAAACAGGTCTTCTTAAATATTTTGTGTTCAAAACACGTGCGTCTACAGAGTTGATGGACATATACATCAGCATCCGATTTGCACACAATTTAGTTTAGTTAAATCCCACCAGGAGGGGTACTCGAAATTCCACCTGCCTATAAGGGGTGTGAAAGGATTTAACCCAGCACTGGGTCCATATAACAGATAATAGTCATTAAACAATCTGTCATCAACTCTACTTCACTTCATTCCATCTATCCTTATTCCCCAGATTTCAGATGTGGTTTATTTTGTGCCCTAAGGGCACAACATTATTTTTGTCCTTGCCATGATGGCCTCTTTTCTGGATCAGTCAATCACAAGGCCGTATCCAGGGGAGGGCGGTTAGGGGGTTGACCTCCCCCCCCCCCCGAAACATACAAAAATAATCATTTTTATGGGCTTTCCCTCTGATCTATGTGTTTTTTTACTTTTTGTCCGACCAGCAGGTAACCCCCCCCCCCCCCCCCCCCCGAAATAAATTCCTGGATACGGGCCTGGTCAATCAGTCACCTTTATTACCAAAATCATTTCTGTTGAAATTTATCTGCGATCAGTTTAGATATGTATGTACTAATTAGTCAGAAAAGGTTACGTAGTTTTCTCCAGCCAGGTGGAGCTTGGCTAATACTGAGTACTTATGTCCCATATGTGGAGCGGCATCTTATGCGTGAATGTAAGGAATAAAGTGATTTGAGAGTAGAAATAGTTTGAAGTAAATGAATGGATCTGGAATGGATGGTGCAAATGCCGTAAAGTGAATGTTATATTTCAAGCTGTCGATAAAACAAAAAGAGAGAAACAGTGTGTAGTTTGTGAGTGGTATTCGGTTTTCGCGCTGGATTGGCAAGTTACCGAATTTTCCGTGCCGGTTTCCGCACTTTTGAAACTGAAGCAGATGTATCGGAGAGTGATTCCAGAAGTTACTGAAACAAATTTGAATGCGTCGGTGCAAACTTTGGAAGTGTGGAAAAACATGGCCAGCGTCATTAAAGATGACTTCTTTGGAACATATAAGAACGAAGGACTGTCCAATTAAGCGTGTCTAAATTTGTTTCTAAAAAGTTCGGAATTAAACATTTTCTCGACGGTTTCAGCTTTCCCTATGTTTTCGCAACACATTCAACGGAAAAGGGAAAGCAATTCCAGGAATCGAATTCCCGCTGTTTTGGCGAAAGTTCGCTCGCCGAAGAGTGATTCCGAAATCTTGTGAAATCCCGTCTTGTCAGAAAATCAATTGGTGTTCATTAATGCTTCAGATACTGACCTTGGCTCCGGTATAGAGCCGAGCAGCAGCCCTAAACACCTTTTCATTGTACGTTCATCGTTCACCATTTCTAAAAACGTCCGTTCACATAATCTTGCGTTCTTGCTCCTTCGCACATTTTAATTCATGGTTCCCACGATAAATATTTACACTTATTCACCATACGACCTTTTCATCCATTGTTGCTATTTGAACAGAAGATTATAATTCGAAATCCAAGGTGTCATATAGATATTATTTATCTTTCACGCTTCCATTCAGCCACGTACAATGCTTCATTAGGACCCTGTCACTTCCTTACACGACTGGATGTGGATTTTTCTGTTGGTAGAAACCGGACGAAAACGTGCATTGCAATGTGCCAGTGTCATGGTCCTGTCAGCAAAAACCCTCGGGGATAATGAAGCAAAAAAGCTGGCTGGCTGTGCTCGCCCAACATCAGATTATGCTTTACTTGTTGAGGTTTTGAGAGCTTTTCGTCTCGGAATGTTTCGAGGGCATCGAGGGGTTGCGCGCTGGTGCCTCATGGTGTACAAGTTCCCTGCCTCATGCCTGCCTCACGTGCCTCATGCCTGCCTCACGTGCCTCATGCCTGCCTCACGTGCCTCATGCCTGCCTCACGTGCCTCATGCCTGCCTCACCTGCCTCATGCCTGCCTCACGTGCCTCGTCGCCCGTTCTGGTGACACGTTTAGGGATTTTTGAAAAATTTTCGCTCAGCTACGAGATTTGTGATGAATAAAAAAAAAGAGAGGGAGCTTCTTATCACCTCGGGAAATTTGAACGGGGTTGTCCATGCGGATTATTTGAAAGGTAAAATAAATATTTCTTGTTGGTTGATTAATGCCTTTAATAAACCCTAGTAACTTATCTCTGACAGACTTAGGTATACTCAGGACTATTCAAAAGACTACTCAACGACTATTCTTAAGGCAGTCTGTTCGTGTCCCTGATATGCCTACCAAATTCCATCGTCCTAGTACCGAACTCGCGGGATCACCTAATTCCCTTCCCCCCCCAAACTCCCGCCACAGTGCCCGAATCCGGTCCGGTTCTCTCAACGATGTATCTAGGACTTGTGCTTGTTCTTCCGACCAAGTTTCGTCCCGATCCCTCCACTCTAAGCGTTTCCCAAGATTTCCGGTTCCCCCCTCCAGCTCCCCCCAAAGTCACCGGATCCGGTCCAGATTTTAAGTGGGTCGTCTGAGGCACGAGATCTCTCCAAACATCATTGTGTTGCGAGAGGAACACTTTTTTTTTTTCCTATAATTGGTAAGGGTCTAACTTGTGCGGTTTTTACGGAAAGTGTGGATCTTAGGCCGGATTGATGAATATGAAATTACATTTTGGAAAGCTCCGTAGAACTCTTGCCTGGGGCCAAAAAGGATGGTTTTTACTTGTCCTCGAGCCAGAGCCTACGGTGTGCGAAGTGAAGAGGAGTTAGATAGCCTATGCCAGAGAGGACTATCTGAAGTTGTGCAGCCAACCTTTCGTTTTATCAAACAATGTTTCTGCTTTCGAGTGGAAAGGTCCGCTCTAGCACGCAAGCAGGCAGGCACCAGTTTCAAATTGAAGATGGATTAAAATCTGGTGTTAAATATAGTGTTAGATCTGGTTAAAAATCTAAAAAAGATCTGGTAAATATAGTGTTAAATTCTGGTTTAAATATAAGTGTTAAATATATGCGGCAGTTACCCGGCCCCATAGCCAACATATCTTCTTTGAGTGATGAATAGAAAAATCTAGAGCAAATCAAAAAGTGGCTTTTTACCACGGGTCCGAAAGTGCTGCCATCTACTTTGTCTATCCATTTGTGTTCGCGATTTCAGCTGAGTTTATCATTCGTTTTTTTGCACTTGGGTGTGCGGTAGAGAAATGGTATCAGATGTGCATCTTAAACTTTAAAACTTCTCTCCTTGCTAAAGAAATTGGAGCTTATCCTTTGCTCCTTTCTAAGGGGTGACGTTAGAAAGTTGGCCTACGGCAAAAAAGTCAACTTTTGAACTAAGACAGGTAGAATTTTTTTTTCAACGGCAATCGATAGCCGTTGATGAGCTGATCAAAATATATGGCATCCGTTTTTTGGTACAAAGATTCCTTCGTGAGATACACCAGTTTGAAAGTTTCAAGGGGTTGACAACTTCAGTAGGATTGTACACACGAAACCAACAATAGGCGATACCAGCTGTGAGACATGTATGGGACTTATAGGCGACAGTAGATATATGTTAGCTCATAATCATCTTCGGCAATGAGGGGTTTGCAGCTTTTGCCAGTTGGTGTATCTGTGATTTGTTTCCGGTGTATTCGATGGTAAGAACAATTTGGTTCCCAATGGTAAAACATGCAAGGGACTTGTAAGTAATAATAGGCTATTATGCTACAAAAATCTTCAGCGATGAGGTGTTTACAACTTTTGCTACCTGGTGTAACCATTATTTTTATCCGGTGAACTTGATGTCTATCATGGGAAACGGACTTGTAAGTAAGAATCGGTTCACGAGGGGCTAGAATTTTGTGCAAATTGTTGCATATTGTATTCGATTTATATAAATCTGACGGTAAGAAAGTTTGTATCGATGGTCTATCGCTGTAACCTAGGATTAACTGTTTCCGCAACGGGTACAAACGATAATGTAAAACAATGAGGTAGTTTCGTAATAATTAATAGTGTCATCTATGGTATCTTAATCCTGAACAGTTAAAGATAGCTTTATAATACCAACTAGATTATATGAGATATTGTTCCAAGTTTTCATCCGTCACGATGTCTACGATTGAAAAGGATAAAGTTCAACTGACTGCGAAGTCAATTTAGTCCCTTTTTCCGATATTCTTTTGTTGTTGTTAGGGCAATCGATAGCCCTTGATGAGCTGATCAAAGTATATGTCATCCATTTTTTTTTACAAAAATCCTTCATGAGATAAACCAGTTTGAAAGTTTCAAGGGGTTGACAACTTCAGGAGTAAGGTACAGACTGAAACCAAAAACAGGCGGTACCAGTTGTGAGACATGTAAGGGACTAGTAAGCAACAGTCAACTGTTAGCTCATAATCATCTTCGGCAATGAGGAGTTTGCAGCTTTTGCTAGTTGGTGTACCTGTTATTTGTTTCCGGTGTATTCGATGGTAAGAACACTTTTGTTCCCAATTGTAAGACATGCATGGGGCTTGGAAGTAATAATCGGCTGTTATGCTACCTGTTATTTGTTTCCGGTGTATTCGATGGTAAGAACACTTTTGTTCCCAATTGTAAGACATGCATGGGACTTGTAAGTAATAATCGGCTGTTATGCTACAATCATCTTCAGCGATGAGGGGTTTGCAACTTTTGCTAGCTGGTGTACCCATTATTTGTTTCCCGTGAACTTGATTTCTATCACGGGAGAGGGACTTGTAAGTAGGAATCGGTTCACGAGGGGCTAGAAATTTTTGCAAATTAGTGCACATTGTATTCGATTTCTGTAAATATGACGGTAAGAAAGTTTGTATCGATGGTCTATCACTATAACCTAGGATTAACTGTTTACGCAAGGGGTACAAACGATAATGTAAAACAATGAGGTAGTTTCGTAATAATAGTTTCGTCATCTATGGTATTTTAATCCTGAAAAGTTAAGGATAGCTTTATAATACCAACTAGATTATATAAGATATTGTTCCAAGTTTTCATCCGTCACGATGTCTACGGATTGAAAAGGATTAAGTTCAACTGACCGCAAATTCAATTTAGTCCCTTCTTCCGATACTGTTTTATTGTTGTTTTTACATCGCTAAAGAATATCTTTTAATTGATCATGTGATTCTTGTTTTTAGAACAAACCGTGAAACAAAACCAAAGTGTTGCTCTCGCAACACTTCACGTTGCCCAGGCAACTTAGGTCTAGTTTTTCATTGCTATCCGTTCACCCGTTCAAAAGTTATAAATACCTCAAGATTCCGGATTCCCCTCCCTCCACTCCCCCAACGATGCTCGGATCGGGGAAATGATGCAACAATCATTTGGGGTCCCTGATATGCCTGCCAAGTTTGATCGTCCTAGCGTATGTGGAAGTGCCCGAACTAGCAAAATCCGGACCGACCGACGGACGGACAGAAATTGCGATCGCTATATGGCACTTGGCCGAAAGGCAAGTGCCATAATAACATGTCAAAAATGGCTAAGAAGGCAACCAAAGTTTCGGCGTTCGGCTGAATACAGGGTCGCACATGGATGCATGTTTTCAATGATTATTTCCCCCCCTTCTACGGATGTAGAAAAATATTTTAAGATCTGGGCAGTGAGTAAACGTCAAAGAAATGACGTAGGAATGCAAAGAAATTCCGGTAAATTCCAAGGTAAAATCTCGAACAATTCTGGTATAATCTTGGAGCTCAAATCAATTGGTCAAATGAGAATCTTCTGCAGATAGCGCACGGGAATTTTTCCATCCCATCCGTTACATTGCAAGATAGGCGAGTTAGATCTCTTATATTACTATCATGATACTCTGTGGCCTGAACAGTACTGTCGGTACTGGGTACTTTCAGAGATTCGCCACAAACGAATTGCTTAATCAATATGTAATATCAAAAAAAAATGTTGCGACATTTTGACACTGACATTGCTAAGAATTTCTGGTCCGATGACTTCAATTCTACGCAAGTTGTATTTTCATCGTGTCTGCCTCACGTGCCTCATGCCTGCCTCACGTTCCTCATGCCTGCCTCACGTGCCTCATGCCTGCCTCACGTGCCTCATGTCTGCCTCACGTGCCTCATGTCTGCCTCACGTGCCTCATCTGCCTCTGCCTCATGGTGTACACGAAATCGGCCAGTGCGCAACCCCTCGGAGGGCATAAGGGCAGCGATAAAGCCTTTAGTTGGAGCTAGCATGACATTCGGCTCATACTCGCTTTTTTGAATAATTTTAATAATTATTTGATATTGAAATATGATGCCAAACGGATAAGTCGACAGAGATGTGCTCCAGCGATATTTCGGCCCTCTTGACATGTGTCCTCGTCTGGTTGTAGCTAGAAGAAATGAACCTGCAATAATTATAATAGTAGTTTTCTTCATGTACAACCTGACAAGGATCCTTAGGCGTATTCTCGCCGTTCCCCGAGGACTCCACTTCAGGAGTCCCCGCGTTTTTGTTTGTCCCGGGGTATTCTCGCGAGTCCAAAAAGACGTGGAATACTCCGATTATCATCAGCAGCATCAAGAAGGACTCCCTTTTAGATTCAGAGGGGAATCAATTTTTGCTGGTGTTGGTGCAATGTAAAATTAATTAAAAACAATCAGAATAAAAAAACCCAAAATAAAGTGGATCTGGACTTATTTTGTCAACTGCATATTCATTTTCAGAACAAAATCTATTTTGGAAGCATTCCCCGTGTTCTCGTTGTTTTACGTACGCGGAGTCCGCGTGGAGTGACTCCCTCTATTCTCGCTGTTCCCTTCTGTTCCCCGAGGAGTCCTTGGGGAACGGCGAGAATACCCTCTTACCAAGAATGGCCGAAATTCCAGTAGAGCAACTCTTAGCAGAGTTATAGTATAACCACGAGGGAAAACAAGTTGAGTAAACAAAACAAAAAATAGAGAAGGATAGTACTCGGAAGAATTGTACAAACTCATTAAAACATGTAGTTGGAGCTAACATGAAATTCAATCGATAATCGTTTTTGTTTAGCTCACGTTTTTTTTGTATTTTCTGACAAAACTTGTTGTTTTTGTTAGTTTTTCTGACATTAATCGATCTTGCCTCTCTATTCGGGCATATTGAAGATATTTTTTTTTCGAATTCCGAGACGAATTATTTAATTGGTTTGTGTTTTCGCACATCATTAGCAATTCAGAAGCTGTGGAACGACAGAGGAAGGAAAGGAAGAAGATAAACAGGCAGGAAATAGACACTTCCAAAAACTGAAACTAACGAACTCACAAACGAGTAAAACCACGGTAAAACTGAAATCAACGAACTTGTGAGAAAGAAAGAAAAAATGACTCAAACTAATCTATATGAAAGCTGATCCCGACGGCTCCATTTCAAGTAGTAGTAGCCGTAAAGTAGTGTAGTGGAAACACAAATCCATGTGGAAACAGAAGTTAGTCCGTAGACCACCGGAATTAAAGTATACATTAGACGGCCGTAAAATGTGTTGTTTTCTTTGAAACAAGTCGTCTTATCTGCAAGCTCTTTCTTCCACCAAATTTTCACAAACAGTGACAAAACCGCGTAGCATTCACTTTCTTCCTTTTACTTATTGAACAGTATCTAATCCCTCTCCTCATTGCCTGCCTGTATTTTTGCAATTCTGCGACGCCTGGATTTTCAAGGTCCTTCCATGATAACATTGCATCATCAGTTTATAATTAGTAATAATATCTTAATCAGTTTTGGAGACCAAACTTATCTTCACAACTATTTCGAATGTCTTTTTTCATTTTTAATAACTTTTCGCTCGAACGTAGTTGCTATTCAGGATGGAAATACTTAATGCCTGAAATTTTGGTCTTACCTTGATTGGTCCACAGCGCAATAAGTACAAGAAGAAGAAAAAACAGAAGAGCATAAAATTGAACAACAAAAGAAAATAACGATAAACTGAAACTTGTTTAACCAAAACAGGAGAGAAAAAACACTCAAAATAACCTTAAGCCTACTGATACACAATATTTATTTTATATTTGATAGTGCAAAACGGATACGTCAGCTGAATTTTATTAGAGCTATATTTCGGACTTTCTTGTCAAGGGTCCTCTTCAGGCTCAAAGCCGCTCAAGTTGGAAAAACGAACTTGTGGGAAACACTTGACATCCAGCTGACGTATCCGTTTTGCACTATCAAATATGATTCGCAGTCAGCTATTCAACTTTCTTAAGAGTATGAAGATTCATGGTAATTTAATTGTTCTTGCTAATCGATCTCACTTCTCCATTCGGGCATATTTAAGATTTTTTTCGATGGTTTTTTTTCGAGGTGAAAGTAAGAGAAGTACGGTGAAAAAGGGTTGGGAATAATATGTCCAGGTTGAACACGGACAAACTTTCATTTTTCGTTTTGGCTACTCATAACACGTTATCTTTTTCATCATCGTAATAGCAGAGGGTTTTCAAAAAAATTTCCCGTTCCGTTCAAGAATGCAAATCTCCATTTACGATTTTACATAGAGCAAGCTGACCAGCATTTGATATTCAAATTCCAATCAAGGTTTCCCTAAAGTTACTGGGCAAACACAATTTTCGCTCGACAAAAGAGTTTCTAGCAGAGGTGTACTTCATATTCACCAAGTTTGAATAGACTACTGTGATTCTATCTTGCTCTTCACACACGGCCATAATACAGTCCTATTGAATCCCCCGATTGGGTGTGAATAGGACCAGTGACTCAATGTAAACCTGCCTCTGTGTGTTGGCTAAATACAATTTCCCCTATGAAGCCAACATTAATATGAAATTGAGTCGGGATTATGCTAAGCCTTCGAAGTATCTTGGTATTAAATAGTTATCAAGTCAGAACAGGAAGGATTGTAGTGGGAAGATCCGGCCGGGATTTGGCATATGGTTTTCCAGAACAAAGGTAATTGTTCCTCTGGTTTAATTCGGAATTTCAGCATTTCGAGGCGTTTCTGTAGTCCTAGCTCTCTTATCTGCCGAAGCCAAACTGGATAGGACCTTGTCGTTGCTAGTTGAAAACCAACAAATTGATTTGCAAGGCTGACGATGATTTGGAACATCGTAAAACCCGACATCTTGGAGGGTGTGGAGGTTCAATGTACGGAATGTTGAGATATTTGAGTAAAAAGAAAACTTGGTAAGGATTAAAATTTACAAAGTATTCAACATTAAATAAAACTGAAAAAAACGAAAAGAGCGCAATATACAACAAAACGAACTTAGCAATACCAAAAATGACAATTTAATGGGAAAACAGCATTTCACAAAGCTTGGATAAATATTTTTTCGTAAAGCTCTCGACAGTTGTCATTGCATTTAGCAGTTGTTATTTAGCAGTTGTTATTGCATTTGCGGTTAATGTCGCCTCTCGTCGTCAAGGATCTCGTGACGTCACTTCTTAACAGAGTTACATTAGCTTTTGTGTCGATCTAACTCCGAATAATGTGACGTTCGGATACGATAAAGGCAGATAAAGAAAATATTTACATAATCGCCTATCGGTAGCAGCATGTAAATAGCTTATAAACTTAACAGTTTATATATTGAAAAAGATACAGTGTCTTATTTATTATACAATATTCGTTTAACGTTCATCGTCAGGATCTACAGTTATTTCGACGAGTTTATTCGTTATACTCTTTTTTTTTTAACATCGTCGCTTCCCCATCACTTGACACTGCGGCCTGAACTTCCTGGAATCCCTTGCCCCACTCGTTAGGCGAAATTAGCCATCTGATCTCATTCATCTTGTTTTATTATTATCCCCTGCTAATGCACAAATACAAAGGTTCCCGAAAGCGAGGATAACGGAAAGGGAAATGCCGGGGAAAGACGCTGCGTCCAGAAAGCCATCATTTGAAGGCTCGAGGTCGCATATTGTCTCTTCCGATGGAGAGCGACACTTCTTCCGTGGATGAGAGTGATTAATAACCGATCGAAAGGGAGTTTTTTTTTTCCTTTTCACTGATCCAATGAAGGAAATAATATATAATAGATACTTGCGTCCGTTTTTAGGTCTACAGTAGAATTAATAGATACTTGCGTCCGTTTTTAGTTAATTGTACTTGTTTTACTTTTACTAAAAAAAATTCCCGTCCGTCGTGGGGAAAATATCCGCCGCGCCTGGTCTACAGTAGGATTTTTTTTTTTCCTTTTCACTGATCCAGTGAAGGAAATAATATATAATAGATACTTGCGTCCGTTTTTAGTTAATTGTACTTTTTTTTACTTTTACTAAAAAAAATTCCCGTCCGTCGTGGGGAAAATATCCGCCGCGCCTGGTCTACAGTAGAATAAAAGGCCAGGCTCATCTCCCAGATTTCAAAATGTCTGAGGCTTGTGCATAGTGAAGCCAACCCTTCCAGATTTTCATGATTGTGATGACAGCTAATTTTGCTATTCTTCAACACTTCCTAGATGTCCCCTTTTGATCAAATCTCTTACATCCCAGTCGTAACTGTCAATCACTTTCGCTTTTCTTCCTAAATTTGTGTATTTTGTCTCTCGAACGGGTTACCTCGATGGCACTTTCCAGACAACCGGAGTCTAGGGTTTCCAACACCCCGGATCAGATCCATCGTGACGAAAGCGGCTGTCTGGAATCCGGAAGAAAACTTTGGAAGTGGAAGAAGTGCCACTTCGCCTACTTTGTGCATTAAAAGTAAAATACTTTTCAGTTTTCTTTTAAACAGCAACAAATTCTCTGTACAAAGTTAAGTTACTATTTGTGTTTTTGCAGATAAACATGGTATCTGATACTACGGTCTTTTTCGCAGTTACCTTGGTATCTGATACCAAGGTCAAAAGGTATTTTTGAAGTTACCGTGGTATCTGACCAGTTGTCGAGGTATCTGATATTCAGATACTACGGTTCGACCGTGGTATCTGAAAAAGTCATCTCACTTTCATCATTACCGACAAAAAGACTATGATTTTGTCAAATTGGTGGGAAAGAACTTTTTCTCAGTTTTTTTTTCTTTTGGGATGACGTCGAAAAACGCAGTTTCGGCAATTGTCGTTTTTGCAGGGCAACCGTGGTATCTATGCCAGGTTAACTGCAAAAACGACTTATTGCAGATCCTGTTACCGTGGTAACAGATACCATGGTATCTGCTGTTCAAAGCGGTTCAAAGAGGGGCGCTATTCTTTGAACTACTGTTCAAAGAGGCGTAACTCTACTGAACTGCCTTTAATTGTTTAATATTTTCTTGCGGGACCTTGCCATCACGGTTTTTCCTTCGTTGTGTTTTTCCGAATTACATTGTTCTGTCGGGATTTTTTCTTCGTTTTTTCTAAATTTTGGCGAAATATATAGATTCCGGTTACTTCCTCGCTGTAGTTCTTTCGCCATTTAGAAACTAGAAATTAAGGGTAGATCTTACCAACGCGAGCAATCGTTTCGACCACACCGCCAAATCAGCTAGAAAAATGAAAAATGAAAATACATATCCTTCTGGATATGTATATTTATGGCACTTACCTTCCGGCCAAGTGCCATATACCGATCACTTTTCCGTCGGTCGGTCGGTTAGTCCTGTGTTTGCGAGTTAGGGTACTTCCAGATGTGCTAGGACGATGAAACTTGGCAGGCGTATTAGGGACTCGACCAAACTAACTTGGAAATAGTCACTTGCTCGATAAGATCATCGCGGGGGGAGGGAGGGGAGCCGACATCCGGAATTAAGTCACATGCATAACTTTCGAACGGGTGATGGATCTTAATGAAACTTGATATTTGTAAAGACTTCATGTGTCAGATCCCATTTCAAGTCCGGATCGAATCCGAAGAATTTTGGAGGGGGAGTCGGAGGGGGGAACCGGAAATCATGTGACACGCTAAGAGAGGAGCGATCGGGATGAAACTTGGTGCGAGGAACAAGCACAAGCTCAAGGTACATTACAACCCGACCAGGTTCGTGCACCGTGGGAGGAGTTGGAGGGTGGTTCCGTAATTCCGGTGATACGGAGTCACTTCCAAGTGGGCTAGGACGATGATACTTGGCAGGCAAGTAGGGATCCGATCAGGTTAACCTGGAAATAGTCATCTTCCCGACCCGACCGCCGTGGGGGGAGTGGGTGGAGGGGGAATCCGGAACCTTGAGGAAGGTATAACATGGAACGGATGATCGGATCTTAACGAAACTTGATATTTGGAAAGACCTCGCGATATGCAGGTACTTGGGGTTAATTTACTCTTAGATATGCAGGTACTTCCATTTTAACTCAAGGGTGTTGCTCACAAACAAATTTAAAAGTCAAACAAATACTTTAAGCAAACAGTATATTGTCATGCTCCCTAAGGGTCCATGATCATTTTTGCCTCAAGGTTTTGCTTACAACTGAATTTCTTAAAATAAAAACAAAAATTTCGAGCAAAATATATACTTTCATGATTCCAATGAGCTTATCATCATTTGTGCTTCACTAGTCTTCATTACAGATGAATCTCTAGAGCCCTTAAAGTGCGCATCATCACGGCCAAAAAATAAAATAAAAAAAATAGTCTTTACGAACCATTTTTGTTATTCCCAAGGACCCATGCCCATTCTTATCCCAAGGGTTTTGCTTACGAATGATCACAACTAACCCTCGAATTGACAAATTCCCAGTCTTGCAAGTGCCATGAGCTTCCAGCTCTTGTTTCGAATTAGCTGTAATCTGTGCATTACCAATTGTACCCTCTGCACGGATTACAAGACCAAAGGTTTCGGTGGGATGTCAAAGGTGTTGTTTATTGGACTTCTTAATCCGTTTGCGCCAGATCCAGTAAACACCTTATTCTATCCCTAACCAATCCCTTAACTAGAAACTTCACTGAATTATTTTGTGTCTTTAATTTCCTGTCTAGTGGTGATTACGACCAGTTTGTTAGTAGGAGTAAAAAATTTAAATTAAATATTTTCTTTTTGTCTTTACGTCAAATCTGTTGGATATTTTTTTTTCCGGAAATCCTGTTTGCACCGGATTCCGGTCATACCATTTCTCAGGCAGGAACAAGGAATGTAGATCGATTAAGCCGTTTTATGCGTATACCAACATAAACAATTCGACTAAGGCTGTTGTTAGAATTTTGCATGTAACACCGACTTAAGACATTACAAGGCAAACCGCGACTTCCCTGGGTTTCCTATCGAATATCGGCGTCATGGTATCTGATACCATGGTCTAAGGTCGTTTTTGTGGTTACTAAGTATTTGGTCAGTTAACGTGGTACCTAAAAATAGCACCTCACTTTCATCATCCCAACGCAAGGTGCTAGGTAACTTCTGATGGCGCTAATTCGGTAATTCTCTTTTTTGCAAAGGAACGGAATTATGAGATACCATGGACACCATGGTACCTGCTAAAACGACAAAATGCAGAAACGCAGCTGTTGGCATCACAGTTTTTAGATTTCCTCAGAAATATTTCTCATTTTTTTTCTCTTCGCCAGGATAGACAGCGAGGAATCTGTCGTCATCCGAAATATCTATGCCCTAACAGGTTTTACTACACACAGCTTTCCTGGACCCTAAGCGTCATTTTGTCCCGATCTGCTACCAGGGGCTTTCCCCAGCTGAGGAAATACGCTTCAGATCTTTTTAAAAGACTCTCAGAAGTTCAAAAACAAACCCCTTTCATCGCCGTGTCGCCCGCCCCCTTCTAAAAAACGAGCGGACATGAACTGTCAATTTGTTCTATTTTAAATCTGTTTATTTGAATTCAAAGCATTTCGTCCAATCCATTTGCCATTTTGTAAGCGCAGCACATTAGGAGCCATAAAAATGACAACAATACGGTTCGCTTACATAGTAGACGGGAATCTATTAGCGTCCATTTGAATGCGAGTCAATGCCGAGAGTTTCAAATCTTTTGCCATGGAGCTCCCTCGACTGCACTTCCTCTTCCTATGTTGTTACAACGAACTTAAATGGCTTGGATTCCTAATTGAATGCTTAAACGACTTGATTTGGGTATAAAGTGAGCCTCTATAGAGGGGAAGTCGTTTAAGGGACCTAATGTTCCTCAGCGTCTGAAGATAGAAAGACGACGGCGCTGCAACCAAAGTTTTCAGACTGATGTGCAACTCACGACAGAAGCAGCTGGATCGATTCAAGGCTCTTAGTTTTCTGAAGTCGCGTTCAGGTTTTGTTTCTGTAGTTTGAATTGTCAGAAGTTAAAGGAGGGGTAGGAGCTCTCTTGCGTCATTTAAAAAAAAGAGTAAAAAATCATTTATTAGCATTGCAGAAGAATAATTAAATAAGGTCTGATAAAATAAAACAAAAAAATTAAAAAAATATGCTTAAGAATTAAATAATAATAACATTTTTTTTTATGATGGGGTGGCTTCCCCAGGGGTAAGGTGCAGGAAGGTAATTGGTTAGTTTTTTTTTTGTTTTTTGAGAGGCAAGGTTGTGTCTGAGAGTAGGAACAGTGACCACTCTGCGTATTATGTTTAAAATGTAATGATTGTGGTTCTCGGCGTCCAGAAATGGACTGAGTGTTTTGGTTATGTATGATTTATTTTGTATTTGTTAATAAACCCATTGAACTTGAAATTGGAATTGAAATAGCATATGGAAATAGTTAGGGGAAGTTTTTTGTTTTGTTTTCAGTTCATTCTCCCTGTTTTTTATTCACAGCCGCTATGTTTCCCCCCGCGAGGTTGCTCTGAATTACTAAATGAAGAAATAACAAGCACATGGTCTATTTACCCTTAATTACCTTAAATCCGCCTTGCTAGTGACAAGGCTCTGTATCTTGTTGACGAAGTCTGTGGTTCCTATCTCGAAGTTGACCTAGATCCCCCGTAGCTAGTTTTTCAGGTCCCATCTTTCTAGTTCTTCAAACGGAAAACACAAAGTAAATGAAAAACACACATTTACGTTCAATTCAATTCAATGCAGTTATATTTAAGAAAGCCATAACACGGACAATCCGACTAGTAGGTTGCTTGTCACATCAACATAATACAACAAAATAAGAACAGATATAAAAATTCAGCTGACAACAGCTCGGTCAGTAAATATGTGTAGTGTAAAATTAACATAAAAATACATAGTCGTGCAATAAAACTTTATACGAATGCTATGTAATTACAAAAGCTAACAAACAAACACTAACGTCATTTATAATTCATTCTTGTTATTATACAGTTTTACAAAACTAGGCACAAAGCTGTTCACGTGACGAGTGTGTCTGTGCGGCTGTAGTTTCGGCACTGGTAAATCGACCGCTCTTGCTGGCCTCACCCTCTCAGCGCTGAAATCCGGAGGGAGGATGTCACGGAGGATGGGATTCTCAAGGATTTTAGTACCAAAAACAGTCGATAACTTGAGACGACGATTTGCAAATTTATCTAAATTAGACTCCTTTAAAAGCTGAATATACGGGACTTTAGGGGATTTCTCGTCTCACTATGAGTGCTAGCCCGTTGCAACAGTTCTTCAAGTTACTTATCAGCTGCGACGATGGGCTCCAGAGTGCATAGCAGTTTGCCACACAACTTTTTCTTTTGCACCGCAGGACCTGGAGTAGCTATTTTGCCAACTTCAACATACTGCCTTCGAAGTTCCTTTTTGTCAGCCCAAATCAAAATATCCCAAAAAGTGTATATTATTAATATTAAAAGTAAATCGACCATACAGCGCATGCCATCTTTGTCATCCTCCAGTTTGTTCACGTCAAGAAAGAATTAACAAAAAGTAAATAAAGCCTCCACAACCCATGTAAGGAACCTCTGGACAACGTCCTGTATCCCAGAGCACAGTCGCTAATCAAATCCCATGCGGAGTTTAGGCAGGTATAGTCTCGGCTCTTGCTTGCTCATTATGCAGCTCTTATGTTCCAAACGCCTCCTAAAACCAACACAATTGATAACCCACTGATGTGCATTGTCACCTTATCAGCTTGCTTTTTGGATAGATTCCTCGCGCTATTGTCCCCTTAAATAGGACCTAATGGCATTTTCAGTAGAAGCACAATACACAATGAAAAAAGACGTTTTGACTCCAGATTACTGATTGAAGACATGGGCAGGGAACCAAATACTGTTCAGAACAATATGATCCACTGCGAAGTGTGGCGTGGGAATCTTTTCCGGGATTGGCTGATTGTTTCCGGTAAGGCATAATGTTGCCGATTCCTTCGATTTTCCTTTTCTTTCTTACTATAGCACTTAGAGGGAGGGGGGGGGGGGTGTAAATCTAACAGGCTTTAGAAAGGGGTCCAGGAATAATATTTGACGACGCTAAGCAGATAAGTCAACTGAGTTTGGCAGTTTTTATTGCAGGTTCGTTTCTTTTAGCTTCGACCTGACGAGGATCTTGCCAAGAAGGGCCGAAATATTGCTTAAACAAATCTCAGCTGAATTGTCTGTTTAGGGCCATCAGATATGATTCGAGCTTGTCCTACAGGAGCACTTATGCACGTTACCAAGAAACATAGTAAAGTTTAACTGAAAAGCCAACTTATTGCTGTATCATTTAATTGAATACACTGAATCATTTAGACTATGCGAGGGATTTTTTTTCCTCTATCTGCTCTAGTAGTGACGTTCAGAATATCCACGACCGTCTCCACAACGTAAAGTCTACTATGACGCGGAAAATTTGAATCTCAACACAGATGCGACTTTTCAGTCGCCAGTGGTGAGCTTGGTAAAGACTGCTAAGCGCCTGAACACAAATTTTTCGTAGATGTTTTTCTTCAAGCATACAACACAGTTATAACTGCATAGAGGTACCACAAATTCGACAGGGAAAGTCCACTAGTCAAACAGATTAGATTATTAGAAATTTTAGATTATTAAATATATTATTCATGAATATTTAGAATTTGTTGCTGTTTAAAACAAAACTGAAAAGTAGTTTACTTTTAATACACAAAGTAGGTCAAATGGCACTTCTCAAAACTGTTCAAAAACGCATAAAAGCCAGGCTTCACCTCCACAGTTTTCTTCCGGATTCCAGACAGCCGCTTTCGTCACGATGGATCTGATCCGGGGAGTAACGCATTTTCTTCGGGTCTTCAAGCCTATTTAGAGTTTAATTGTAAGCCAACTTATTGTTGTATCATTAAACTGAATACACTGTATTAGTTGATCCGTGTTTAGTTTTTTTTGTTCACTATTTGCTCTACAATGACGTTCAGAATATCTACGTCCGTCCTCACAACGCAAAATTCTACTATGAAGCGGAAAATTTGAATCCTACCGGGAAATTCCACCATATGAAAATAGAAAAAAAGCTGTGCTTTAAGGTATAACTTTTAGGCTAAGTTGCATGGCGAGGAATATACCAAAGATCAGTTTGAAAACTTGCGATCTGTGTTGCCTAGTCCTTGATTTCACCTGTACCATTTTCCGGTGAATCAGAACCGACGCGATGTACATCATATAAAAAGCAAAATTACGGAACCTTTTACTTTTGATCAAAACACGTAAATCTCTTCGTTAGAACTGAAAAAAGGACAGATTTTGCCAGAATTTCATAGGTTATTGTGGCCAAATGTCACAGATTGTGTCAGAGAAAAGTGGCAACACTGTACACGACAGTATTGTGTCCTTAGTTTAACACTTTAGCATAGAGTTAGTGGTACATCTGCATTAATCTGTCTTTTCTCAGCAACGATAACCTTTCAGTCCGCTGTTACAGATGATATCAGACAGTAATTACGACCCCCCCCCCCCCCCCCAAGTGGGCGCTATTGTTAAACCCTTAGCCTGTACATTACGGTATCACCCCCTAGCTGCAGCGCAGAATTAGTGGGGAGCCTGAATTTGATTTTGTCTTTTCTCGGTAACAAAATCCTTTAATCGTATGTTAGAGGTATGATCTGACAGTGATTGCGGAAATCCGAACGCAAGTGGGCGCTCTAGTTATACCCTCAACTTGCACACTACAGTATTACACCCTAGCAGTGATAACCTTTCAATGCGCTGTTACAGATAATCAGACTAACTGCGGAATTCCCGGCCCAGATCGGTGCTGTAGCTTGTAGGCTACCTTAGAATATTACACACTAGCATGCAGCGTAGTTAGTGGTGAATCTGCATTCTTCTTTCTTTTCTCAGCAACGATAACCTTATTATCCGCTGTTACAATTATCGGGAAGTAATTGCGGAGTTCCCGACCCTCGTGGTTGCTGCATAATACCCTTAGCTGTACACTACGATATTACACCCTAGCAGGCAGCGTACAGTTAGCGGGTCATCTGTATTTGTTTTTGGGATTTTTTGAACAAATATCTTTCATGAGATAAACCAGTTTGAAAGTTTCAAGGGGTTGGCAACTTCATTAGTACGGTACACACTGAAACCAAAAATAGAAGATACCTGTTGTGAGACATGTAGGGGAATTGTAAGCAATTGTCGACTGTTAGCTCATAATCATCTTCGGCAATGAGGGGTTTGCAGGTTTTGCTAGTTGAAGTACCTGTTATTTCTTCCCGGTGCATTCGATCGTAAGAACAACTTGGTTCCGAATTGTAAGACATGCATGGGACTTGTAAGTAAAAATCGGCTGTTATGCTACAATCATCTTCAGCGATGAGGGGTTTGCAACTTTTGCTAGCTGCTGTACCCATTATTTGTTTCCGGTGAACTTGATATCTATCACGGGAGAGGGACTTGTAAGTAGGAATCGGTTCACGGGGGCTAGAAATTTTTGCACATTGTTGCACACTGTATTCGATTTCTATATCTGACGGTAAGAAAGTTTGTATCGATGGTCTATCGCTGTAACCTAGGATTAACTGTTTACGCAACGGGTACACACGATACTGTAAAACCATGAGGAAGTTGCATAACAATTAATAGTGACACCTATGGTATTTTAATCCTGAAAAGTTACGGATAGCTTTATAATATCAACTAGATTATATAAGATATTGTTCCAAGTTTTAAATAAGTTGACAACTTCAGCATTTAACCGACATCGAAGAAACAAAACCATAAGTGTTGCTCTCGCAACACTTTAGTCGGCGAAGCCGGACAAAGGTTGCCGCAACACTTCAGGTTGCCCAGGCAACGTAGGTCTAGTTTCATTTGGTGTTCGGTTTACAGGTAAGAAGACATGCTGAATTCATGTATGACAATCATTTTGTACCTGGATACATTTCACCACGAATCCTGCTGAAATCGGAAAATTTGTTAAAAGTTGAAGTTTTATCTGAAGTTGATTAGAGGTTCGACATGGGGGGATGGGGTATGGTCTTGTTCTTTTCTCACCAACGATAACCTTCCAATGCGTTACAGAAATAATCAGACAGCAATTGCGGAAATCAAGACCCAAGTGGGCGCTATTATTATATCCTAGCTTGTAGGGTTACACTACGGTATTACATCCTAGCATGCAGCGTAGAGTGAGTGGGGCGTCTGGATTTGTTTTCTTTCCGCAGCAACGATAGCCTTTTTTTCCGCTGTTACAGATATAATCGGACAGTAAATGCGGAATTTTATATTCCTCTTCTATCTTTTAGCTTTTTGGATTAAACTTGATTGATTGATTGAATTCGTGTCCCAGGTGGGCGCTCTTATTATACCCTAGCTTGTAAAGTTACACTACGGTATTACATCCTAGCACGCAGGGTAGAGTGAGTGGGGCGTCTGGATTTGTTTTCTTTCCGCAGCAACGATAGCCTTTTTTTCCGCTGTTACAGATATAATCGGACAGTAAATGCGGAATTTTATATTCCTCTTCTATCTTTTAGCTTTTTGGATTAAACTTGATTGATTGATTGAATTCGTGTCCCAGGTGGGCGCTCTTATTATATGTACCTTTTGCTGTGCACGACGGTATTACACCCTAGCATGCAGTGTAGAGGTAGAGGTTCATCTGCATTTGTTCTTCGTACGTTGGCAACGATAACCTTTCAGTCCGTTGTTTCCTCTGTAAAGGATATAATCAGACGATGGAAGTCTTTGTTTAAGACTCCCACCTTCTCCGTAACTGTTCTGGTTTCTTTAGGTAGGCGCAGCGGGGGATCATTAATACAAGTAACCATGAAAACAGGTAGACAGATCTTCAAAACTCAGGTGGCTTAATCATCACAGACCCTTTCCTTGTCCTTCTTTTGTTTGGTTTTACCTTTCTTCGTTTAGCTTTCGTAGTTCCAACATAAATACCTGGATAGCTACTTGTTACTAACATTGGAATTAAAGTCCTTTCATACCAAAAAAGCTCTTACGTACATGCTGCTACGGTGACGGAAAAAGCTCAGATAGTTCTCAGTAACGTAAAGTTTTAAGTTGAATTTTGTTCAGTTAAAACAAGACCAAAGGTTTCGATGGGATCCTAAAAATCTAACATTTGATTCAAACAATTGGGTCATGTCTTCGCCATTCAGTCTTCGTCATTCCTGAATATTTTACTGTTTAAATAAAATTCAAAAATGGATTAAATAAAATTCAAAAATGGATTCCTTACCCCAGTGAATATCTTATTAGCTTATAAAACATACATGTTTTTACCGTAAATTCGAAACCCCTCCTCTGCCTGTAAAGATAGGACTAAAGGATCCATCTACGAACTTGACCTGTACTTTACCAGTAAATCCACATTGAACAACATCCTCGGTTGAACAACATACTTCCTCGTTTGAACATTATATATCAACCCCTTCGACCTTCGATTACACTAGATCTCTCCGAAGTGTGTAGAATAAACAAATGAATGTTGTCATCCAATGCGCAGAGCTATACAGGTTTGAGAATAAAGGGGTAGGGAGTAGGGACTGTGCAATAGCCGAAAATTGGTCGACAAATTTTGTGTGTGGTTTAAACCGGATTCCGGATTAACTACTTGTCCGGCAAGAGAATAACTTTCATCTTCGGATTTAGCATGTCTCCCTACCCCTAAATTAACCATTTCGATAGCTTTTAAAATATTTGGTTTGCCACTTCATTTGAAACCCCCTCCCCACCCCTAAATATACGGCTACACAGCCCATCTACGGACAAGACCTTACTCTTGACCCAAAGAATCCCCACGCCAAGTTTCATCAAAATATCTCATTCACTTCGAGAGTTATCGTGCTTACAGACAGGCAACTTTTGCGATGTCATAGGTATCCCTCCACTTACGTTTTGGGATCCCAAAAACGTAGCGCAAGGCAGCATTAGAGGGTAACGAATGATGTGAACTAGGATCAGAAAATTTCGTGTATATACTGTAAATGCTTCTTATCTCGAAATGTTAGTAGAATAAATGCATTTCATTCATTCATTAGAAAAGGCGGAAGAAAATAAATAAATGATGCTACGGTGACGGAAAAAGCTCAGGTAGTTCTCAGTAACGTAAAGATATTAGTTGAAATTTGTTCAGCCAGGACAAGACCAAAGGTTTCGATGGGATCCCAAAAATCTAACATTTGATTCAAACAATCAGGTCATGTCTTCGTCAGATTCCTTGAACATTTTTACTGTTAAAATAAAAGTTCAAAATGGATTCAGCATGTCTCCTTGCCCCGATACCGAATCTCTAGTCGATTTCACAAAAAAAATTTGATCTTCAACCAAATTTCCAGTTTCAGCCGAATTTGTGATGAACCATTTGTCCAGCAAGAAAACTAAGTTCAGATATGGATTCAAGGAATATCTTATTATCTCATAAAACATATATGTTTTTACCGTAAATTCAAAACCCTAATCTGCCTCTTAATATAGGACTAAAGGACCCACCTCCGAACTTTACCTTGTACTTTGCCAATTAATCCTCATACTAAGCTGAACAACATATATCAACCCCTTCGACCTTCGATTACACTAGCTCTCTCCAACATTCATAGATAACGTCATCATCCACGCGCGAAGCTATACTAGTGTGAAGAAAGGGGAGGGACTGCTGTAGCCGAAAATTGGTCGACAAATTTTGTGTTCGGTTTTTGCAGGGTTCCAGGTGAACTACTTGTCCGATGAGAAAATAAATTTCATATTTGGATTCAATATGTCTCCTTATCCCTAAATCAACTATCTCAGTAGTTTTCTGAAAATAAAATTGCCCCTTAGTTTGAAACCCCTCCCCCACCCTTAAATATAGGGCTACAGAGCCCATCTTCGAACTTGACCAGTACACCGTCAGAAGTTTCATAACAGATAGCGTATAACACTTTCAAGAATAACACCTTTTCACTTAGAAATAAAGTGCTATGACCAATTAAGTTTACACTATTTCGTGCCTAGACCTCCAACAACACCTTCATTTGGTAAAAATACTAACGGGAACGAAAGAAACATAACAGATAACATCCCAAAGTGTTATCTGTTGAAACCGCGGATCCTTCTGTTGTCGTTATGTCACTTCTGACAGTGTAGTATTTTTACCTATTGAAGGTGTTGTTGGAGATCTAGGCACGAAATAGTATAAACTTAATTCGTCATAACACTTTATTTCTAAGTGAAAAGGTGTTATTCTTGAAAGTGTTATGCGCAATCTGCTATGAAACTTCTGACAGTGTACTTTGACCCAAAGGATCCTCTCACTTAATTTCATCAAAAGTTATCTTGCTTACAGACGGACGGAAAACTTTTCCGATGTCATAAATATCCCTCCATATACGTTTTAGGATCCCAAAAACAATAAAATTATTCAAGTGTATGCTTTGCATCAGATGGTTTCAATCACTACTAACTTGCCCATTCTTGTGGCTATTGTAGATATACTGAGTTAAGCCTCTTACAAAAGCTTGAATTGATTCGGCTTTGCGAGGTTTTTCATAAAGAGTGCCTGGAGCAGTAATACTTGCTATCAGACGCAGACCTTATTGACTCATTCACATGTAAAATTGAATTCTCCGAGAATAATTCCAGCGTAGTTCTTCTATGCGGAGATGTGGATCCCGAGAAGGGGTTCGATACTAGGCGGACTGACAAGACGGGGGCCTTAAGGATTATGGACAGGGTTGCCAAAGCAT
Organism: Branchinecta lynchi; assembly: GCA_023053575.1. NCBI lineage: Eukaryota > Metazoa > Arthropoda > Branchiopoda > Anostraca > Branchinectidae > Branchinecta > Branchinecta lynchi. The sequence continues at coordinate 8,417,958 of JAKZAP010000018.1, forward strand.
CATGGATAGGGCAGATCTTGCAGACCGCCGTTTGATCTTGAGAAAAGTCGTCCTTTTTTGTCAAGACCATGCCTTTTCGTTGGGTGTTTATGCTCTGTGAGATGACAAGTTTTAGTTAATATTACAGAGCATAATATTACAGAGTTCAGTCGATTGATTGGAATGCATTGGAAGACGCCAGTACGTCGAGATCTCTGATCTAAAATGAATTAGATGAAGAATAATTCATTCGTGGACGGTAGGACGAACCTAAAACTGTACAAACTTATTCCGATATACCTTCTACTTTATTAGACACGGTAAATACAGTCGGCCATCGATAAAATTAAATCACCAGGTATAATGAAAACTTACATGTTCGAATAGTAGACTGAACGCATTCACATTAGGGTCGTTTCGCGTAAACAATCGTACTTGAGCATAAAGAAGCGCAACAACTCCGATTCACAAACAAAGTCCATATATTTACACTCACTTCGCTATGACATCAAATTGTCGAAAGCTAGGTTTCGATCTTTCAGAGATCACTAAAGGATAAAATGTCGGGGACAGGCTAAAAGCAGAAAAGGAAAGGCATGCTGTAGGCTAATAAAAAGAGTGAATGTTCATTAGGAAGAAGTGAGAGTTGACTGAAAAGGGGAAAGACGCAAACCTCCCCTTCTTCATTTCCTTTCTTCCTTGTTTGACCTTTCCTCCCTTAATGTTTTCCCAGGGACTCAGAGGTCTTTACACATATCCTAATTCAGATCTCTTTTTAGTAGATATCCCGGCACTCTTGTCTCCTTTCCTTCTTTTATCCCAAATTGTCGAACTCGTAAAGCGACGCAGGGCTTGGATGATATACCACTTCCTCTTTCTGACTCAGCTCAGAATAGCGTCGCATTTGTATGAGGAAAACTGGGGTACATATACAGGGTGGCTAGGGTGCAGCCGTACCCGGTAAGAGCCAAAGCTCATGTCAAAGACTGGTGGGTCACTGTCCCTAGTAAATGACTGGTAGGGGTCGCCTGTATTCGCCGCTGGCAGTCTGGTACGACTGAGTGTACTGCGGCAGACCGAGAGGAACCATCCCAGTCAGTGATGAGCTCGTCGACACTGATTGTTGAGTGTAGTACCCAGTCAACGGGTCCATGGTAGGCTGGAAACTGGATGTGCTAACGGCAATACCATCTTGGTTACGGTCTTTTGCCTCGCTTGGAGAACCAGTTGATAGTCTTGATGAGTCTAGATACGCCTTTGTAGTTGCGTCCATGTAAGCTCGCTGAGCTTCAAGGTAGCCTGAAAAGAATGCGTTGTTCTCAGCACAGTATGTATTTACTTACTTATCTCCCATCACAAGCCGAGACTCGAGGACGGAGTATAATAATAATAATTTATTGGAAAAAGCCTAATACGGCCATACAACAGATTCCTGAAGCGCAAACAACAATTTATAATAATACCAAAGGTTTCGATGGGATCCCAGAGGGATAACTAGACAATGAATCTTGTAGATTTCCGGTTTTCCGCAAAACCCTTTTAACATTTTGCAGTAGCTTATAACCAGGTTCAGATATGGATTAAGCCGCATGTTTACTCCAACATCTCATCTCTAGTCAACTCCAGAGCAACTTGACCACTTGACCAGATTCCTCTTTTTAGCATTCGGCTACTCTCGGGGAACTTCATGTAGAGCGAAAGAGCTGGTTACGTTGAGAGGCGAACCTCTCGGTCCAAACTTCCGTGTGGAGGCAAATTTTGCCGGCTTTTCCGTCATGGACATAAATTTCAAAATTTGGATTCAGCATGTCTCCTTACCCCTTATAGCCTACCGAATCTCTAGTCGATCTTTAGTAGTGTTCAAGATGTGCAACAGCATCTTTCCTAACCATATATCGACTATATCATTGGTATCATTGCAGCTGTGGCCAGATTCCGCACCAACTACTTTTCCGGCAAGAAAGTAATTTTTCTATTCAGATTCAGCGGTTCTCCTTGCACCAAAATTAAGCCTCTAATCAACTTAAAATTAAACTTTCACTTTTCACACATTTTCCGGTTTTGCCGAATTCCGGAACCACTTGTACGTCAAGAAAATTATTTTATGTTCGGGTTCAGCATGTCTCTTAACCCTAAATCAGACCTCTTGTCAACTTCAGATTAAACTTTTACTTTTCACAAATTTTCTGGCTTTTGACGGATTTCAGGTGAACTATACTTGTCCGGCGAGAAAATGATTTTCATGTTCGGCTTCAGCATGTCACCTTACCCATAAATCGACTACCTTATTACCTTTTTAAAAATATATTTGTTTGTTGACCCTTAATTTTAAACCCCTCCCCCACCCCGAAACGTAGGGTTACAGAGCCCATCTTCGAGCTTGACCTGTACTTTGACCCAAAGAGTCCTGATGCCAAGTTTGAGAAAAAAACATCTGAACCCCTTCGAGAGCTATCGTGCTAACAGACGGACAACTTTTACGAAATCGTACGTCGCTTACGTTCTGGGATCCCAAAAAGAAAGAAGGAAGAGTTGACTCAAAACAGTTGCGTTTTTGATTGAAGTTTTGTTCGCCGTTAGCGTAGCCGGTTGCTTAATTTCTGTTTTCAGACGCCGTCAAAGTTGACCGTTTGCTTAATTAGTGTTTTTGCGACTCCGGCGATCCTTGCCAGGTCGACGTTTCTTCGACGATTCGCAAACTTCGAACTTGCTAGCTGACGAAGTTCGATGGTCAGAGTTTGAAGGACGAAGGAACTGTGACCGGCGACCGGTTGAAGGTAACTTGAAACTTCGATCAAAAACGCAACTAACGAAGGATAATGGAAACAAAAAATAACACAGTTGTGTGGGTCCATCCGTTTTGAATGGTACTCTTGAAGGCTTGAATAATGAAAGAAAACTTGAAATGCAGCTTTCCCATACTTTCAGGAACAAAAGACTGGGTGGCTACTATAACTGTTCGCGCACTTGACTAAAGTGGAGGTGCAAGGATTGTCTTTGGTGGATGTGGTAGCAGCAGCTCTATTCGTTCATCCGGCTGCGAGGTTGGTAATTCCTGACATTTGTAGCACTTATTTGGTAGGTGGACAGGAATCATTTTCTTTAGGTTTTTCCCGGTTTTGCTCTTTCGCTATGGATCTTCTTTCCTTCTCAGGTTTAAAGTGGGGTTTGGAGGTTTCAGAGGTGCCTGGGGCTTAAAGAGCTTATCGTTCCAACACGGGCATAGAGGTGCTGCAATTACAGTCAGTTTCCCGGAAGAAAATAATGTAAAAACAAGAAACATGGAGAAATATAAGAAACATGAAATCTCAGCATCAGGTTTGTCTCCCAGCAATTTTTAAGACGAAACTCACCACAATCAGATCCAGGCTATAGTATTTATTAATCTTATCACCAGTTCGATTTCCTGGCTTGAGCCTAAGGTGGAGTCTTGCCAAAAGAGCGGAAATATTGCCCGAATAAATCTCAGCCAACGTTACCGTTTAACGCAGTCAAATATGATTCGCAGTCCATTAGGAATACTTACTTTTCTAGTGTGGGTCTAACATGTTATTAAAATTGTTATTCAAGCATTCACACAGCTACGTTCACTCAAGAAAACAAATTTTCCTCACCTCTGGAAATATCATTTCCGTATGGCGACGACTTCAGGTCCACGAATGATTTAGCAATATCGGAGTAGTTTTTATTCGCGTCTTCCTGGAATGACTTTGTCATATTGGGTGATGCAAAGCTAGCAGCGGCAGCCCTGTAGCGCTCAGCTTCTGCTGTGTAACGATGCATGTGCTCAAGACTTCCTGAGACCTGGAAAGATGTTACGTCTTAAGCTGACGGGAGTTAAATAAGAACGCGCTCGCATTGAACTGTAACGATGAACTACGAAAGAAAACGAAACCTAACCAAGAAAAACAACCAAAGAAAAGCCGAGACCTAGAAACTTCGAAACAAATAAGCCTTTATCTGTGTTTTGTACTCAAACCATCTCTGTCATCATCAAACCAGTAGTTCGTAGACTTCTATTTAAAGTGAGCCTCACCAACTTTAGTTTATATTCCCTGACCCCTATCGCCAAAGTATCACAACATTATGACAAAACCGCGAGTACATTAAGGTACTTACGTTATCTTCTATCCCCTTGCTCATCACTTGCTACTTATTTTGAACGATTAAGTGATGTTAGGATTTCTAAATTCCCACCACCAGTAAAAATCATCTATTAGTAATTATCATCATTTGTGATTTTAGGAAACTAACTTGCAAACAGTTAATTCTTGCTAAAATGTTGGATGTCTTCTTTCTTTTTAGTTTTCTGTCTTCATCGAAATGGGTTGCTGTTGAGGACATGGTGCCTGAAATCTTGTCCCTGACAGTGACCCACGACATTAGAAGATTAGATTGGGATTGAGAAGTCCATGTTTGTGTGACGACTATAAGTCATACATTCAGTCATATTTAGGTTAGAAATAGAAATGAATGGTCAGCTTGGCTTCAAAAACCTTATATTCATATTTAGGTTAAACCTCAGATCTTTTAATGTTCTTTAATACTTGATCTAGACTATGTAAAAAGACGCCAAAGGGTTCTTGAAGTCGACCGGCATACAGCCAAATTGACCAGGCCAAAAAAATCAATCGGCTTTTTATGCAGTTCTTAACGAAGTATCTTGCCTTGCTGTCAAGAGAGAATCGATAGTTCAGAGGAGCTTCTTGACAATATGCTAATATCCTAAAGGCCTTTTAAAGTGCATCGGCACCTCTTTATGCAATTATGCTCTTACGTGTTGCATCAAAAAATTGTCGTGTCCCGAAGCTGCGCGACCATTCCAAGCGAACTCCGCTGTGTGTGACATATTCAAAATGCCATCCATCATACTGCGCAATAGGGGGGCGGCAAATGTTGGCCAATGCTATACGTTATATTTTTTATATAGAGATTTAAATTGGCCGCTTGGGAGGGCAATCTTTGCTTAAAGTCCGTATCCGAATTCGACATAATTATTTGTCTTGGACCCAAGTGTCAAGCTAAAAGAAATAATTGAACGTATTCTGCCACGATTCAACCGCCTTCCTGCCAATTGCCCAATGCGCCAGCTAGTGCAGTACATTTATTGTTCTTTTCGTGTTTCGGTGTGTATTTCTTGTTTTCTTTTATTTATTTTTCGCTGTCGCTGTAGATTTTGTGCACCCTCTGTATCTATTGTTAAAGGACACCTGAACAATGAAACCATACTTGAACACACCATGGAGAATGTATTTACAGACATGGCCACGGAGAGCATTCTTCTCCTGAGCGTGACGTTTTCAAAATAGGGATGTTCGTTTCTGGAGGTTTGCACATGCAGACTCCAAGACAAAAAGCGCAATTAATTCAAATCTTGTACAGCGCTGGCCGGATCGTATTGGAATTTTTTCTAGATGTACGTTTGGGCTTAGCTGGTTAAAAAATATTCCAGAAGAAGGGTTGAAGGAGTCATTTGGTCATTTCTAAAGTTGTTCGGCACTGAAATAAGGACAGATGCATAATAGAGCAAAAATCATAGCTTGTAAACACTATTTCGTATTTGGATTGGGTTTTCTGCAGGCAAAGTTAGCGCAAGTCATACAGTAGGGATGATACTTGGTACTCTTCATTCAGGTGTCGTTTAAGCGTTCATTTACCTTCTTTTTTTCTGTATGTACTGTTCAAACGCCTTATTACTAGGCTGCACGTAATAAATTTATTCATTCATAATCTTTGTCTCAAGCGCATCCATATGTTAAATGTCATCAAATATGATAAAAACTGTAGTCGTACTCTGTCGTTAATCCTCAGGTATAACCGTCAACTTAGGAAATATTATTACCTGTTGTGCTGCTCCAGTCATTCCGCTGATTGCCGCGCTTTGAGCTGCGGCAGCTGCCATTGTTGCCGTAAAGTTACCGTATGCAGCACTCGGGTAAAATCCGCCCATTGAGACCATAGGGTTGGTGACACCTAAAACAGTACGGAGTTGTTAGACCGACTATATTATGCAGTCGCTATTTATATACCATAAATAAACAAACATCCTCATCTTATAAGTGGGGACGTAATATCAATCGAAAAGCTGTGTTTGATTCATTAAATAGTTGATCGTATATTCACGTATTTGTTACTTGACCATAAGCTTTGGATGGACCATGGGGTCTGTTGGTAACACCTAAAACAGTACGGCGTTGTTAGTTTGCCTGCACGCAGTCGCTATTATGAATACATACCACAAATAAACAAACATCTCATCCTAATAGTTGGGACACATTATGAATAGAAAAGCTATATGTTGGAGAATTCGTTTAAATTGTTGATCGTAAACCAGTACGGGGTTGTTAGAATATATGCCATAAATAAACAAACATCTCGTCCTAATAGTAGGGACACATTATGAATAGAAAAGCTATATGTTTGAAAATTCGTTTAAATTGTTGATCGTACATTCACATATTTACTGCTTGTTCGTAAGCCATGGATGCCCATGTGTGTCTCACAAACTGCGTGGTTTAATGTTCTTCTTTTATTTCTTTTATTTTTAATAACTCACAAATCCGCATATAGTAGCCTACAGCGAGTGAGTAATATTATTATGTCGGTCATTCATTTCAGCCGCTTGTCGACTCTCGAATTTTCAAACATATAGCTTTTCTATTCATCCTATCGGGCTGCAAACTACCTTTTTGTCGTTGTCTACTTAGACTCTGATGTATTACACACATTTGAAGATCGAAAGTTCTGAGAAATTAACCATCTACGAAAAGCTTAATTACAAGACCATTGGCCCGATGCAGGCTTTAGAATAAAGCCTTATCACACAGATACCAATTCCACACTAATTACAGATAGGACACTAGCAAATGAAATGTTTAACACCTTTCAAAGCACGTATAGTGTAGAAAATTGACGCATCGGAAGACTTCCTGTTCTTTCATGTCTGTGACAATAGCAGCAACACTTTTACAGACCGAAATTTAGAACCCGTCGGTCAACGATGACACCTGTGCAGACGAAATGCCCGGTACTACCAGGATTTGACTGATACATTATTTTGCAGGGTCTCTAGCACAAATTTGTCTTGGTTCAAACAAGTAGTTCCCTAGTAGGACTGAAATATATCTTAAAATACCACTATTAGTAAAGTAAACTTCGATGAATATAAATATTGTTGGTAGGGAAAGAGTTAGTAGCACCATCGAAAGGTGTGGCGGGTTGTGAAGTCATGCCCCCCCCCCCCAGTCTGTCTCAAAAGACAACATGCAAAGCAATGACTTACTTTAAAGAATTTTCAAAAACTAAATCTTCCCCAAAAAGAGTGAAGGAAGTTTAAGTCTGCACAATAAGCCTAGGACTGGGGCACGAAATTTACTCCCCCCCCCCTCTAGGTTGACTGAAATTGCCCCACTGAGGAAGGGTGATTCAGCGTTGTGGTCACACTAGTCAGACGCTAGACTATCCAGAGTTTTGATCGCCCTTCCCCAGATTCCAGGACGCGTGCTAATCTGTACCTCCTCGATTTCATTGAAGAGTTTTTGTTTAACTGCTAAACCTATCCCTCTAAACCGGTAACTGTTCGATCGACCGCGTGAAAGGCCTATCCTCTCCAACATAATTGGCAAGGGCTGCGATTGACGCTTACTTGTTTACATATTACCCCTTCTGTCCCTCCACACATTTCGACAACAATATGTACAGGGGGGCGGAACAGAGTTTCCGAAAGAATCGGGTTCACACCTGGCTGTTGAGCCCCATTGTGTTCCCCCGGATAACCCTTCTCCCTACAATGGAGGATCATATTTATAACTGGCCTCAATTGTAAAGGAAATCCTACAGTAATTCATAATTTCCTGAAAAATGGGCGTCGTGTTAAACCAAATATGGCGATTCCTACTTGTAAGCCTAGGTCCCTTTTTGTGGGGTTCTGCTTCAAGCAACCTTGGGCTTGTTACATTTGCTGAAAATCAGGATCTTTGTAATCCTCCATTAAATAATTCAGAGTCACCGTGCTTTTTCGTTCTGTTACGTTTGAGGTAATAACTCATGATGACTATCTCTCCTTGCCGATGCAAAATCTCCGACCTCTCCTAGCGGAAGAAAGGCAGAAGTGGTGTCACAGCTGCTCCCGAAGATCGCCGTGATTTGTTTGACACAGGATTTGAGTCTCGGGTTTGAGTCGTTACGGAGAGGCTTTCTCTTCTTCCTGAGGATCAGTGGCGTGTTTTGGACTTAGTCATATAGAGTACTGAGGACCCTCGACAGTTATAACTAGAAGAAACGAACCTGCTTGCGATTTTGTTGGAGTTTCGTTTCTTCTACAAACAGCCTGACGAGCACCCTTGCCGAAATGTTGCAAGGACATATCTCAGTGGCAGAGGCATTACTAGCCAAAATGTTTGGGGGGGGGGGAGACGAGGCATTTATTGACTGGCTGGTAATTTTTACCGACTTTTTCTGCAGAAAAAACGACTGTTTTAACAACAAAAATGAAATTTTCGAATAAAAATCGACTGATTTTCGGTCTATTTTGACGAAAAATCGACCAATTTTCAGAAAAACCGACTGTGACTGTTTTAATGAAAAAAATCAACTGTTTTGACGAAAAATCGCGGAGCTTCGCGATGACTCGGTTATTTTTTACCGACTGGCAGACAGCATTGGGGGGGGGGGGCGTCCCCTCCTCCCCAGTCGTGACGGCCCTGCTCAGCGGAATTATCCCTCTATCGCCATCAAAGATAATAATGATGATGATGACATAATATGTTCCCTATGTAGGACAAAACATCATCTAAGATCGAGTATGAGAAAGAAGAAAATAGGAAAAAAAAAACACAATAGTATTACATAGCCAAAATAACTAGATTACAAAGATAATTTTATTTATCACCGCTAAATGTATGAGACGACAGCGGAGTAGAAACAAAAGATGTAAAGAAAAATGAATGTACATCCTGGCAAACAAGTCAAAATTTAGAAGAAAGCAAATCTTTCGGTCATGACGATGATGCAGACATGGGGCTGGATGACCTAGTTTCAAAGACTGCTACTCGTATTATTAGGATCCCAAAGTCACCACTAGGGAACTTAGTAAATAGTCGTTATTGAGTGTATTTATAACTCGTCAGAAAGTGCCGAGCCGTAGGAAGAGTAGACAGATTTTGATAAATAGAGACGAATATAAACATACCTAGTAAGTAAGTAAGTAAGTAATTTATTTATGACCCGCCATTTTGAAAAGGCGGAGTAAATGAAGAAAATAAACAAAACACATAAACGCACAGAAAAAGACACTTAATTTTCAATCTTCGGCCAGGAACACTGTTATCAAGACTATCATACTGAACGACAGTAATTATGTTTTTCGTCTCCGGTGAAACGCTATATTAGATGTTCGACCGCCGTTAGCGGTTCTGTAATTTTTAAAAATAAAAAAAAAACAATTCGAATTTATAGGATTTTTATTTTCGGGGATGAAGGACATGCGGACAGGGGTCTGGACAACGGGGTTATCCTTAGACTACTACTGATATTACTAGGATCCCAAAAGCTTCACTAGGGAACTAAGTATAGTTATGATGATGGTATTAAGTATATTCATAACCCAATAAACCCATCAGAAAATGCCAAGACCGGGAGGAATGGGACGAAACTGGATAAAGAGACGAAAAGGGGACGAAATACACTAAACATTGTTATCAAGATTACCTTATTGCGCGACATTGCGCTTCTTATTGTGGTATACATCTTCGTTGAAATTTTATATCAGCGGTTTGACCGCTGTTAGTTTCTCTGTTCTTTTTACAAGTCATGGAAATTGTGTTGTGACGGGAGGCTCGAGGGAGAGCAGGAATTTTGATAAACGAGATTAATAAAATTTGATTTGTTAAAGGAGTTGGATCGATGTTGTTAGAGGATGATGAGGAAGCATTTCTAGTCGAAACAATATTTATTGTGAACACAGCTGTACCTGTTCTTCCTGCAGAATTCGAACATTATCCAAGAGTATTCACAAATCAGAGAAACCGAATTAACCCCTTTGCGCAATTCATTGTTAGTTCATTGGGTTTGACAGTAGTCACTGGGCTTGGTGGATACACATTTTCTTCTTGAATAATGCAGCAGATTTTAAGCAGAAATGACATAATTACGCCACGTAACAACTTATTAAAGAAATAGAAACTGTTTAGTGTTTTTTTTCTACTTTTTGGGATCTAAAAATGAAAGTGGAAGAATACTTTGTAAAAGTTGTCCGTCTGGTTGATCTGTCGCTCCGTCTGTCAACAGGATAGCTCTCGAAGGGAATTAGATATGTTGATGAAACTTGGTGGGGATATTCTTTGGGTCAAGAGACAGGTCGAGTTCGTAGATTGGCTTTGTAGCCCTACATTTAGTGGTGGGGAGAGGGGGTTCAAATTAAGGGGCGAAACAAAAATATTTGTTAACAGCTAATGAGATCGATTTAGAGGTAAGAAGACATGCTGGACACGTATTTGAGAGTAATTTCTTGCTAGAGAACTAGTTCGCCCGGATTCCGGACAAAATCGAAACATTAGTTAAAACTTAAAAGTAAAAGTTTTATTTGAAGTTGATTAAACGATTGATTGAGGGGTAAGAATACATTCTGAATCTGAATATGACGATCATTTTCTACCTGTACATACATTTCGCCCGGAATCTGGCTGAAATCGGATTTTTTTTGTATTAGTAAAAATTTTGTCTGAAGTTGATTAGACATTCAATCTGGTGGCAAGGAGGCATAATCTGTATATGAAAATTATTTTCTCTCCGGACAAATAGTTCGCCCGGAATCCGGCCGAAACCTGAGCTTTTGTTATAAGTTAAAATTGTGTCTGAAGTTGATTAGAGGTTTGACGTAGGAATAAGGAGATATGCTAAATTTGTTTTTGAGCTTTCGTTTTTTTCCCGACAAGTATTGAACCCGGCCGAAATCGGAAATTCAGCAGAAGTAAGGCAGGAAGTTTTGATCAATTTCGTCAAAATAGATATGACGTATAGGGGTAAACATACATGCAGAATCCATATCTGAACTTGGTTTTCTCAGATTCTTAGCCGCTGATCTTGATCTGTTTCTAAATTTGATCGTCCAAGGAGTCTGGCGAAGACCGGATATCTACAAGACACAGTTGACCGGATGAAATATTACATTTTTGGGATTCCACCGAATCCTTTGGTCTTGTTACTCATACACCTGCCAAATATTTGTCTTTATCTTCGAGTATCATACTTGGAATTTTGTGACAGCATCCAGTCGTGTAGCCTATATCTAATCGCGCAACTAGATCATCGTAGGGTCCGAGTTAGGGTTTGCGCTACCGAATTGCATGTGGTGAGTTGAAATTGCAAACGCGAAAAGGTTACGGAATCAACACATTACATGATAGAAGTATATTACCTGCTCGCAGTGCATCCATCGAGACCGACGGATAAGGAAGCGAGTACGCATATCCATCTTTCCTTGCGGGCTTGGGCTTCCGTCGCGGCCTGTACTTGTAATCAGGATGGTCCTTCATATGCATGGCACGAAGCCGCTTTGCCTCGTCGATGAACGGTCGCTTTTCGTCTTCACTTAGCAGCTTCCATTCTGCACCAAGCCGTTTGGAGATCTCTGAGTTATGCATCTTCGGATGGTCCTGGGCGATCTTTCTCCTTTGCAGTCTCGACCAGACCATAAACGCGTTCATAGGACGCTTGATGTGGTCGTCGGTTTTCTTCGCTCCGTTTTGACACGGCTTACCGATTTGTACGTGGGATTGGGGGGAGTTACTCATGGGGCTTGGTGACCTTGACACGTCACTTCCAGCTGGGGATGGTAGACCGTTCAAGGAAGTGTTCAGTGCTTGTTGGTGCTGTCCGTACTGATACTGGTATCCTTGTTGCTGAAGTTGGTTTTGGTGGAGGGTATAAGCGTGGTGACCGACGGACATGCTCAGTCCGGATAAGTGACTAAGCGCTGATCCTGCTGGGTATGTCGGAGTACTGTCGCACATGTTCATTTCCTTCGAGTTCATCATCCCTGCAAAACGGAGTTTGAGTTAATGTGCCCCAAGCAATCAGATATTGTTTCATATGCAAATTCTTAAAGACGGCCTAAAAATACGTTGTTTCTGCTTGGAACCGAAAGCACTCTCTACTGTGATACATTTCAGCTTTTTCTTCCACCAGAAATTCATGCACAGTGACGCACCTTCTTCAGGTTATTAATGGTAGAGTCTCTAACCCCTTTACTCATCGTCGATGACTTTTTTCCGTGTTCCGGCATGATCTTCAAATTCATTCCACTAGCGGAGTGAAGCATCAGGGAATAACTAATAATTGCACATTCATGAACTTAAGTTTGTCCGTCTCTTTCATTCCTCTGAATATTTTGAATCTCTTCCTTTATTTTAATTAGCTTTCTTGTTCAAAAGTAGAGTAATGTTTGACGTCTGAAATGTTGTCTCGTATTCACAACGGACCACAAAAGACGGTGGGTTTGCAGATTTGATTATTATTGGAAGTTCAGATTTTTGAACGAATTCAGAAAGATGCATACAGGATGGTGCATTGTATTTTGTAAACGGGAAATGATACAACGAAAATTGAGTAGGCTATATAAAGCTGGATCCATTCCATGTAATTGACGAACCAGTAGAAGGAATTTCTTAATCCATACTTTTAATAATCCTTAGAAACCGCCTTCTGACCGGACATACAGAGTATATATTTACAAAATAGTATCTGAAATAGAGCAGTTCGTGTGGAAGGATGTGTGGGTGTGTGTGTTGCAGCACTACAGTTGTTCCCTTAGTCTTACAGAGAAATTATGTAAACATTATAATCACTTTACTAGATTTGGAAGGACATATGATGCTAACATGGAAAGTACGCCATTTGAGAGCTAGCATGAGACAAGGATGATTGCGCTGTAGGCCGATTACTTGAACCAACTATGGGAGTATGGTACGAATGGTACGGTATGGTACGGAAAACATTCTAGAAATTATCATACAAGTTACTGGGACTGGTTAATTTTCAATAGTATATTCATAAAGTTCTATTTTAAGACACTAGTTGTTGGATTCCTGGAATAGGAAATGTGGATGTTGCAGTGCATATGAATGAGGTGAAGAAGAGTATCTGCTTGATATTAAAGGAAATTATGAAAGCTTGACCCAGTTAGTGGAACTGAACACTGTCTTGTTCCCTAGCTCAAATTTATCTACAGCCAGCATCGAGTTCATAAAGTGCAGTAAGAGAGTAAATAGCCATGAAGAATACTTATGGGATGTTGCGAAGTTTGGGGTAGAACTTAAACATTAAAACTCACCTCCTCTGTTTCTTGATTCTTCCTTCTTTGCTTTGTTTCTGCTTTACTTTTTTCTAAATAATTGATTCCTGCTATTTTCTGGCACACAATTGCATCAATATCGGTATTCACTAAACTGGCTCTATCCAGGCAGAGGTGACACGCTGTCTACTTTCTTCCTTTGGCCTCCGGCGATCTACCATCCATCACGGAAGGCTCGCCTCAGGTATGTTCCCTCAGCCAATGAGACTCGAGATCCTTTTGACGTCATAAACAAGCAACCAATGGGGAGAAAAAGAACAGAGCCATTCTATTTCCGCTTCGGATAAAGGTGTTGTGCTAATATAATAGATCTTAAGGGGTCTCAGTGACTGATATGCCAGTTGTTATCAATGCCTCTAGGAATTCCTTTGAAAAAGAAACACCTGGGATTACTGTTTCTACTGTAGCTATAGTGACACACCGCGGGGTTTCGGGTTGATTATTTCTTGGGCAAACCGTGGAAACGGTTGGAATTAACCTTGCACAAAGGGTCAGGAGCGCTATAGAATCGGAGCTTTGTGAAGCCGTTCCGCAGCTCTGGGTCTCCACAGAAAATCCAAATTAATCTTTGTGTTGGCCTAAGCTCTTAGAAACTGAAATGAGCTTGGAAGAGAAGGCCGTTTCATCCTGAAATTACTTTGAAAAAGCACAAGGCTGCTAAAACAGAAATTGCGTGATAGATGACCAAATAAAGAAACTGAAAGGGAAGGTGTAATAATATGACTTGGCCACCGTGCGACGTGCGACAAAGTATCACTGGTATTTCGGAGACTACTTCGAGAGAGTCAATTATTGCGGTACATTGTTATAGGGAAAGGCGTGGAGGCGCGGAAGGAAGCGACTTGAACCTGTTGAGTGTTACTGCTTTTCTATTTTGTTTATTTTTGTGTTTATAGTTGTGTATATGGCCACTGCTTTAAAATACACGTATAATATATATACGGTAGGAACTTAAAATTCACTTGTGTCTCCTCCTCCTTCAGTGGTGAATTTCTAACTAGGCACTGTCAGAAGTTGTTTGAAAAATGCAGGCTTTAATTTGTTCTGTATTTATTCAACACATTCAGACCTACTCTAACTTTAGAAAATAGACAGGCAGACGTAGAAATAAAATTGACAAGTTATTACGTTTGTTTATAAATTATCGTTTCTGCAGATACCTCTTCGGTTCCTTGCCACTGCCAGCTCCCTTTCTAGGTTGGTGCCCCTAGGTTGACAGCTTCCTACTGTCAGAAGCTTGATAACAAACACCACATGATAATACATAGATGGCACTTTACACAAAGGGACTTGTACCGTGACCAATAAACCAGAAACAGTCTTTTCGAATATAATTTAGAAGTTTAAAGCTCCATTGTCGGAGCCACGTAGACATACCAGGACCCACAAGGCGGGGTCTCATGGTGAAAACCAAATATATAATTTTAAGGGGGAAAAGTGAGTAGAGTAAACAAGTTACAAGCAGAGTGCTTGTAAGCAAAAGGTCCTGGGTTCAAATACCGGCTGAGGAGCATTTTTGTCTTTCAATTCACTACTTATAAAACACCACATCCCGATGAAAAATTTGTAGCCTGCGTAGTAGTATGGCAGTAGTACGAAAACGCTGCATGTAATACTATGTAATAGAAAAGAATACTATCATTTAATGTGCCTCAGACTGGTTCAATCTTATGTAGTAGTATCCAGTAACATCTTGTCTTGTCACAGTAGCATCCAGTCTTGCTAATAGTAGCATATAGTAGTATGCACTAAAACGGTAGCCTTGAAGTAGAAGCATGTAGTAGCATCGTTAGTACTGCATGCTACTTTTTCGTACTACTTCATAGTACTATTTTGAGACAAATTTTTCATCGGGATGTTTTCGCATCCTTGTGTCTGATAACAAATAACAAATGTTTGCGCATTCTTGCGTTAAACGTTAGGCTATTATATCTATCATGACCCTTGTTTCGAGTAAAAACTTCTGTTATGACCCGTTTAAAGTTCAATGGGCACGTCAAACTACCCCAATCCCGCTCTGTAACAACCTAGGAACAATTCTTACCCTCTAGATCAGCAGCTTTTTCAACAGTTCCTCTCTGTGAAATTTCAAAGCGTAATTTTTTGGGCCAGTACATGCTCAATTTCCTAGGTTGGACAAGGATAAAAGTGATGTTTCTTATAATACTTAGTAGATCTTTATTTTATGCATAAATCAGCTTGTATAATTCAGGTTTGAATAGGTTGTTTATTTGTGAATGACTTTTGTAGCTATGTTATTTTTTATAAGCTTATTGCATATTCTGTTGCATTTTATATAGCAAGCTAATCAAGTTTCACAACACTATTTCACAAAGAAAAACTTGTAATAGGCACTTTAAGTCATGGATCTTCTGATGAAACACTAGAACAATCAGGTAAACTGCATCTGCGGCTTGACCTTGGTGACATCTCAAATATATTCTTTTATATCAAGCATTGCTGGGAGTTTTTGAATTTCGTGCCACGATATCCCAGCTCCTAAGATTTGGATCGCCGAAATGCCAGAGAGGTAAAGACAAGGGATAACAAGAAAACGGCCTATTTTCGTAGCGCCTTCTAAAGGAATTCGGAAATGTGTATTTGTGAAGCATTTAATACAAAGTAAAGCATTAGAAGTGTCCATTGTGCTTTAAGTGTTGCGTTTTGCTAAAAGAGAACCTTTAAAAGAGACATAACAAATTTATTCTGATAACGTTTAACACAAAGATCCAAGGGACACCAACCTAGAAAGGGTCCCGGCAAGGAACCGAAGAGGTACCTGTAAAAATGATAATTTTTAAACAAATATGTTGTTACTTGTATTTTATTTCTATGTCTACCTGTCTATTTTTTAAAGTTAAAGTAGGATAAGGATACTGAATGAAAATGGTAAATAAATACAAAATAAAATTAAAGCCTGGATTCTTCCAAAATTACTCTTTTTTGCACGTTCATCAACGGGTAATAGATGCCGTTTTTGTCAACGGAAAACTCCAATTTGAAGGGCTTTTCGCGAAACATAGATCTTGTCAATCCTTGAGTATTCCTCCTTAGCAAATATCCTACAAAAACAAAGATTGTAGAATAAAAATCGGAAAACGACAGGGGAGACTCACTGGTCCTCACCTCAGCTCTGAAATAAGTAGCCTAATCTTAGTGGTTCGGAAAAAAAACAAGACCAAAGGTGTCGATGGGATCCCAAAAATCTAAGATTTTATCCAGACAATTGGGTCTTGTCTTCGCAAGATCCAGTCTTCGCTAGGCTAATCATCAGAGAAAACCGAGTTCAGATAGTCTATCTATCTATCTATCTATACCTCTATAAGCCATATCTATTTTGACGATACTGACCGAAACTTCCTGTTTTACTTCTGCCAAATTTGCGGTTTCACCCGAATTCCGAGCGAACTACTAGTCCAGCAAAAAAAGAAAATTCAGAAACGAATCCAGCGTATCTCCTTGTCCCTATAAAGAACATCTAATCAACTTTAGAGAAAACTTTGACTTAAAAGTGCAGGTACAACCGGATTCTGGAATAATTATATGTCCGGGTAAAAATGATTGTCATATACAGACTCAGCGTCTCTTCTTACCCCTAAATCTATCATCTAATCAACTTCAGATAAAACTTTGCTTTTAACATATTTTCCGGTTTTGGCCGGGTTCCAGGCGAACTAGTTGTCCGGCGGGAAAATGGTTTTCACCATCGTATTCAGCATGTCTTCTTACCACTAAATCAAACATTTAATCAACTTCAAATGAGACTTTTACTTTTAACAAACTTTCCGTTTTTTTGCCGGATTCCGGACGAACTACTTGTCCGACAAGAAAATGGTTTTCACCATTGTGCTCAGCATGTCTTCTTACCTCGTAATCGACTATCGACTTAATTTGAAACCCCTCCCCCACAGGGCTACAGAGCCCATCTTCGAACTTGACCTGTACTTTGACCCAAAGGATCCTCCCACCAAGTTTCATCAAAATATCTCAATCCCTTCGAGAGTTATCGTGCGGACAGACGGACAACTTTTGTGATGTCATAGGTATCCGTATCCCTCCACTTACGTTTTGGGATCCGAAAAACTAATTGACATAATAAGTAAGTAAGTATATGTTGTAAATATATAGCCTACATATAACAAATTTATGTTTTTATAAACCATCAAATGTTTTACAACTAACAACAGTGAAGGAGAAAGATAACTAACAAAGAAAAAGACGAAATCTACAATTAATGAAAAGCGACCGACGTGAAGTAGAATTCTGCCGGAAATTATCGTGCAGTTTATCGATTCGAAGGCTTTCAGGGCCTCTGCATTTGCCCTGTCCCATCGGGTAACTTTGAACGGCTCGATCGAACATGGTAAAAATAAAGCCTAGCAAATACTTCTAAATTGCACTGAGCGCGAGATGGAATTTTAATAAAAATAGTCTGGTTTGTTCTTCCAATCCAAAAATGTAGAGTCACTGGGTGGCTTCAGATCCAAAACTGTTCTTATTTGAAACCTTTGCTCTTTTCTGCTCCTTTTCTTCTGCACCCAGTTCCGACCGCCGTATTACATCCAAAGTACTGCTATACTCTGCAGTACTTTCATGAGTGTCCGAAGTATACTAACGATCAAAAAGGAAAATCAATTAGAAAGGCTAAGACGGTATGGCAAGGCCGTATCCAGGGGTGGGGGGGTTAGGGGGTTGACCCCCCCCCCCCCCCTGAAACATACAAAAATAACGATTTTTATAGGCTTTTCCCTCTGATATGTGTCTTTTGTACTTTTTTGTCCGACCAGCAGGCACCCCCCCCCCCCCCGAAAGGACCCCTCCCCCCCCCCCCCCCCCCCGAAATAAATATTTGGATACGGGCCTGAGGGTTGGGTTACTTTGGACGTCTGGAGAATATAGACTAATAACAAAAAAAAATACGTAGACTTCGTCATTCAGTAGAGATTACGTTACTTTTGGACGAGAAATCAATAAGAGATAAATTACTTACTTACCTATTTGGAAACAGTAGATAGTATGAAAAATAATTTCAGCATTTCTGTCAAATCTGAAATAAGTTAAATGTATTATCTCCATTTAACTGTTTAGGGGCCAAAAAACAGCATAGTCCAAATCCAGAGGTGTGTATCAAAGAAGCACACCTCTACTATAGCGGAGTAGCCACTGGACTATAAATCTGCAGTGGTAGAAAACCAACATTTTTACGAGCCCCTAACCTTTATTTTATTTTATGTTCTTCCTTTTTATTTCGCACCTTCTACAGAAAGGATGTCACCGCCAACCTTTAAGACCGTGGTCACAAAACACTGATGGTACTGAACCTGGCTCTGAACGAAAGTCTCGTAAAATACCCTCTCTTTTGTTTTACTGACGGTTGTAAATGCTAATAAGGGTCCCCAAGTTTAATGTTTCACATAGTACCTACTGTGGTGCGAGGTGTGAAAAAGGACTTTGTGAACACGACGGGTGACACGGAGGATTAGGACAAACCAGCGTGACAATTCCTTGATTAGATCTAGCAGATAGACAGTCGATCCACTCACAGGTGTGGTCACAGATTTAAGGTAGGGATAAGCGACGAACTTTGGTGAGATCGCTTGGTTCGCAGATCGGGAGCTACGGTTTTGATCAATGACTTCTCTCTGCGGAGACCTAAACGTTGCGAAGTTTCTTGTGAAAACTTTGAATATTTCAATGTCAAGTTGGATTAAACGGAGTAGACATTGAGTATTGACAGTTAGATTTAGTTACAAGTTTAGTCTCGTTTAAGTAAGTTTTTTTTAGTGAGAAACTGTCAGTAAAATCACCGAGCGGAGGCGAGTCGTAGCCCAAAAAGTAAGAAATAGTAAAAGATGCTACACGGGTTTAAAAATCTGAAAAAAATGACAAATGAGATACTGTTCTTGCGTTCGGACAAATATTTTCGGACCGAAATTGGACTTGCTTTTAAGAAAAGGATTCCAGGACCACCTGCCCTAAAAGTGTCATTAACAGAAAACTGTTAAAGGTCTCCGTCGTTGAAAAATTACCCAGTTTTCGTTAGAGGTAGTATTTGAAGGGGGGTGGGGGGCAAGACCTCCCCCCCTCCCCCCCTAGATTTCGGAGGGGCACAAAATCTTCCATCTTGATACTACTTTTGTTGCCTGTAAATGCTGTAGGCAAAGCTATGGCGTTACTTTAAGGTAAATTCGGAAACTACTGTAAGTTTACCCCAAAAAAGTAAACAAATTCGAGTCCAGTTGCAAAAGCCCAAAATTATATTTGCCCTCCCCCTTAGGTTTACTGAAATGGTGGCATTTTAGTTTCTCCGTTCTCCAGGTTTGGATTGCGGCGATTAATCTCGCGGCAAGACCCTGTACCTACGATCTTCTTCTCTCATACTCCCAGTCTCTCTTATTAGAAAAGACTAATTTTTATCGTTTTCAGGATTGAGAAATATTAAGCACAGAAATATTTTAGGTCGTGTTTTCACGACCCCGTCCTTTTCCTAGTCAGATCTTGCGGCTGTTTCGAGTTTCTTCATCCGTCGCCGGTCGCGATAGTGGTTTTCTCGGTTTGTACCATGTCGCTCTTTGTCGTGCAGCGATATTTCCCTATCGTGGTAGTGACCTTCGCGGTTTCTGCCCTGTCGTATGCTTGTTGCGTGTATGAGTTTAGCGGTATTGATAGTCGCGTTCTTTGCCCTGTCGCAGAGATGGGCGAATCCGGATCTTGATTCGGGTTCGAATCCAGGATTCGTCCTTTTGGCCGGATTCGAATCTTGTGTCTCAGCTGAATTTGGATTCGAACTCGGATTCCAAACCCTCGATTTTACGAATCCGCTCAAATTACTGACGAACTCAGTGAAGAAGGCAAGTGTAAACTATATTCCAGTAACGTCCGTCCAACGCAGTTGACATCACACTGAAACTCAGGCTCAAGACTTCTGATTCGAATTTGTGCTTGAACTTATCCTATACTGAGATAGCTAGTGTTGTCCTTTGCCCAAGCTAGCCTACCACCAGTCTCCAAATAAGATATTTTAATTGCTTAACTCAATGTCGAGATACCAATCAAGCTCCAGAACATATTTACAATTACAATTGTAAATGTGACAGTACAATTTCAGTGATGCTCAGACTGCTCTGGTTTGTTTCTGTTGATTTTGTTCTGCACCTGTGTGCACTTTTGTAAAAGTTGATTTTATATGGAGTAATGTAATGTAAAAAATGTAATGTAAAAGAAATGCCCAACAGGAACTAGTTCATATTTGATGGAGCAAAACGGATAAGTCAGGTACATTTTATTAGAGCTATATTTTAGCCCTTCTTGGCAAGGGTCCTCTTCAGGCTCAAGCCGCTCAAGCTGGAAAATGAACTTTGGAAAAACAATTAAAGATTCTTCCTTAAATATCTAATTTTGTCAATATTGGTTGGAGTTAAAGCTGGTGTTGTGATTTCATTCTGGAAACGGCTGCTGTTTTTGCTGTTCGAATGGGTCGTCGAAAGGGTAGAGATTCTTCTGCATTTTGATTTTGGAGTCAACTGTCTCTTCTTCTTTTTTGGGATCCCAAAACGTAAGTGGAGGGATACCTATGACATCGCAAAAGTTGTCCGTCTGTCCGTCCGTCCGTCCGTCTGTCCGTCCGTCCGTCCGTCCGTCTGTAAGCACGATAACTCTCGAAGGGAATGAGATATTTTGATGAAACTTGGTGAGAAGGTTCGTTGGGTCCTCGGACCAGTCAAGTTCGTAGATGGGCTTTGTAGCTCTACATTTAGGGGTGGGGGAGGGGATTGAAATTAAGGGACAAACAAAATATTTTGAAACAGCTAATGTGATAGTCGATTATGGGGTAAGAAGACATGCTGAACACGATGGTGAAAACCATTTTGTCACCGGACAAGTAGTTCGCCCAGAATCCGGCCAAAACCGGAAAGTTTGTTGAAAGTAAAAGTTTTATTTGAAGTTGATTAGATGTTCGATTTAGGGGTAGGAAGACATGCTGAAGACGATGGTGAAAATTATTTTCTCGACGGACAAGTATTTCGTCCGGAATCCGGCCCAAACCGGAAAGTTTGTTGAAATTAAAAGTTTTATTTGAAATTGATTAGATGTTCGATTCAGGGGTAGGAAGACATGCTGAAGACGATGGTGAAAACTATTTTCTCGATGGACAAGTATTTCGCCCGGAATCCGGCCGAAACCGGAAAGTTTGTTGAAAGTAAAAGTTGTATTTGAAGTTGATTAAATGTTCGATTTAGAGGTAGGGAGACATGCTGAAGACGATGGTGAAAACTATTTTCTCGACGGACAAGTATTTCGACCGGAATCCGGCCCAAACCGGAAAGTTTGTCAAAATTAAAAGTTTAATTTGGATTTGATTGGATGTTCGGTTTAGGGCAAGAAGACATGCTGAACACTTATGTGAAAACAAGTTTCTACCCGGACATGTAGTTCGTCCGGAATCCGGCCAAAACCGGAAAACTGTTGGAAGTCAAAGTTTTATTTCTAGTTGATTAGATAAGCGATTTAGGGGTAAGAAGAGATGCTGAGTCCCTGTGTGACAATCGTATTTTACCCGGACATATAGTTCGACCGGAATCCGGCTGGAATCGGAAAATTTGTTATAAGCTAAATTTCTATTTGAAGTTGATTAGATGTTCATTACTGGGGAAAGAAGATACCCTGATTTCGTCTTTGAGCTTTCTTTTTTCGCCGGACAAGTAGTTCTGGAGTTCGGCCGGAACCGGGAAATTGGCAGAAGTGGCAGGAAGTTTTCGTCAAAACAGATATGACTTATAGGGGTAAACACACATGCTTAATCCAAATCTGAACTTGGTTTTCTCAGGTGATTAGCTATTTGGCCTTAATCTGTTTCTGAATTTTAATTGTAAAAATGTTCAAGGAGTCTGGCGAAGACTGGATATGGCTAAGACAAGACCCAGTTGTCTGGATCAGATATTGAATTTTTGGGATCCCATCGAAACCTTTGGTCTTGTTCCAGCTAAGATGGATACTTGTCGGCCGCGTGTGTGGGCTATTTGAAGTTCCATACTTTGGTGATAAATATTCCGTCGTCTAATTGTCTAACAGTCCGTTCAACGTTTGACAGTTGCTTCCACATGAATATTATTTGAGTTTAAGAGAAAATAGGGCAATTATAACCCGTTTTTGCAGGTTTTTTTTATAACTTTTCAGGCACCTTACCGTTTCAGCATGTGTTAATTTTAAAATGAAAGATTAATTGTTCTAATGTTTGAAATCCTAAGTTGTCACCCCTTAAGGACAAGTTTTATAATTACTGAAGATTTATGAAACTAAAATAACTAAAGAAAGACCGAATTTATAGTGCTAAACTGCGGGAAACGCCTCCTCGAACCGGCGCGGTGTCGGGGTCTACTTCTGTTCGAATTGACCCTCTTCACAGTTTTTGGGATCCCAAAACGTAAGTGGAGGGATACCTATGACATCGCAAAAGTTGTCCGTCCGTCCGTCTGTAAGCACGATAACTCTCGAAGGGAATGAGATATTTTGATGAAACTTGGTGTGAAGGTTCGTTGGGTCGTCGGACCAGTCAAGTTCGTAGATGGGCTTTGTAGCTCTACATTTAGGGGTGGGGGAGGGGATTCAAATTAAGGGACAAACAAAATATTTTGAAACAGCTAATGTGATAGTCGATTATGGGGTAAGAAGACATGCTGAACACGATGGTGAAAACCATTTTGTCATCGGACAATTAGTTCGTCCGGAATCCGGCCCAAACCGGAAAGTTTGTCAAAATTAAAAGTTTTATTTGGAGTTGATTAGATGTTCGATTTAGGGCAAGAAGACATGCTGAACACTTATGTGAAAACTTGTGTCTACCCGGACATGTAGTTCGTCCGGAATCCGGCCAAAACCGGAAAACTGTTGGAAGTCAAAGTTTTATTTCTAGTTGATTAGATAAGCGATTTAGGGGTAAGAAGAGATGCTGAGTCCCTGTGTGACAATCGTATTTTACCCAGACATACAGTTCGACCGGAATCCGGCTGGAATCGGAAAATTTGTTATAAGCTAAATTTCTATTTGAAGTTGATGTTCATTACTGGGGAAAGAAGATACCCTGATTTCGTCTTTGAGCTTTTTTTTTTCGCCGGACAAGTAGTACTGGAGTTCGGCCGGAACCGGGAAATTGGCAGAAGTGGCAGGAAGTTTTCGTCAAAACAGATATGACTTATAGGGGTAAACACACATGCTGAATCCAAATCTGAACTTGGTTTTCTCAGGTGATTAGCTATTTGGCCTTAATCTGTTTCTGAATTTTAATTGTAAAAATGTTCAAGGAGTCTGGCGAAGACTGGATCTGGCTAAGACAAGACCCAGTTGTCTGGATCAGATATTTAATTTTTGGGATCCCATCGAAACCTTTGGTCTTGTTCCTGTTGCCCTGTCGTGGTAGTGACTTTTGTCGCGACCGCTAGGGCTGGAGGAAGATTTTCGGGGTTTTTGCCCTCTCTGAGAATTGGCTTATCGCGGTAATAACTTTCGTGCGATAGTCGTAGTCGTTGCACTGTCGTGTCATGGTATTCGCCAGTTGCGGCAATTACTTTCGTCGTTTTGACGCTCGCGTTTTTTTTTCGCGGTATTGACTTGTATCGAGTTTGTCAATCAGGGGATGACCATTCTAGCTTGTCATAATTCCAACTAACAAGCTTGTCTACGCATCGAAACGTGCATTTCTTTGCTGGGATTCTCGCTTAATTATCACTTGTCCTAGATCTGATCTGTCAGGGCTTGTCGGTCATCATCCCCATTATTCAAAAATCGGCTTCAAGAATTTCCCTAACTATTTTGACAGTAGTCAAAAGCAATGAAAGAGTCTGTGGTCTATTTGAAAAAGTGAGTCAGCAAGAACGCGGCGTGTAGCCCGTTCCTTTCATGCATTGTCGGTGCTGAAGTTGATGCTCTCTATTCAACTGGTGTTGGGAATGCAAAGGACCTTTGAATTTCCAACAACTGCAAGTGACACGGCGCTTCTGTTAAAGGAGGGTCCTCATTGTGCACAGCACACTAGGAGAAATTATATAGAAGGAGATTATTGTGTTCCTGGTATTAATGCAAAAAGAATCCATTATCTGTGAGAAGGGTCGGAGCTGATTGTTGGAGGTAGTTGATACGTGTGAACATTGAGGCTTATGTTCTTTGTTCCACCAGCAAGTGTGATGAAACACGTTACTTCATATCGTCAAAACCATTAATAAACTCATTATTTTTTATAACAAAATATGAAATAAAAGTTAAAGCACAACTCTTACTAGAAATGATCTCTCCACGATGAAATAGCTCAGAAATATCGTTTCGGAAACTAGCATTACTTCGGGCAACCGTTTGAAAACTTAACGCGCCGTTGTTGAAAAGCGGGGAAAACAAGCAAACCAAATGAAGCCGAAAATATAAAATAAGCCTTATGGCCTACCATGTCTGTCAAAAGGAAAAACAACCTTTGAAGCTTCTCATGTCCTTATGTGTGAAAGAGTCGTGTGTGAAAGTCGGTGGACCTTGAAGCTTTAGGTGAAGTTTAGGTTGCGCGATGGACAAAAATTGGCTGCACCGGAAATCCCTAAAGGCGTTTTCCCGCGACACAATACTCTTGATGACTATCTCTCCCTGCCGATGCAGAATCTCCGTGTACCTGCGGAAGAAAGGAAGACTTAGTCATTTAGAGTATTGTGTGCCACACATTTCCGAGTGTTTGTCGCGGAAACACGATTGTCTGACACACAGTCAAGCCACAAGTTGAGACTAGCGGAAACGCCGTTTTGTCTATTTTTTGGTCGGTAATTTCTAATGTCTGAAAATAAAAATAAAATTGAGATAAAATCTCTATAAATAGATTTAAGGCTTTCGTCCTTACCAACCTGTGCAAAAAGGATAATCGGTTTTTTGTCTACATGCTAGTGAATGTAGTTAATTTTATTGTTTTGACATTATTTTGCTGTTAAATTTGAGTTTCCGCTAGAATCGAGCCAAAAAATCGACAATCCCCTCGGCAGTTGTTTGTCGAATTCGAGCCACAAAGCGAGCCACAAAAATCTTGTTGGTCGCGGAAACACACTTGTGGGCGGCACAAAAGACCGCGGAAACACTCTTTTTGAGCCACAATCGACCCGCAAACTGTTTGTGGGAGCACGGAAAAACGCATTAAGTCGTAGGTACAAAAGGAAACGGTGGCGAAAGGCGGGGATTTCAGAAGCTTGTCCACAAGGGAGCTAGGGATAATACAAAAAGCAAAATAAGCAAGAGGGGTCCTTTAAGTTTATTCTTATTACCAAAAAGGGGGCACGGCTCTTTTTGACTGCCTTGGGGCCCTGGATCCCTTTAATTTAATTAATTTAATTTATTTTTTAACCCGCTAAATGAACAAAAGCGGAGTATAAACAAAAAAAAGAAAAAATACAACAAAAACGACTAAATACACAACAAAAACACTTGATTATTTAAGGAGGCGGACAAACCCATGATGAGCTGGGAGAGCCTTCACTGTCTGGGGGAGTTTATCAGCAAGCTCAACTAGCTTTCCGGTTATATCTGGAAGCCCGAAAACTGAAATAAGGTTGCTTTGGCCAGCGCTGTTCGGCTTTTTGACTGCCTAGGGACCCTGTATCCCTTTGGTCAGCGCCTGACGGGGTAAGAAGTTCGGCTTCTACAGTTTTGCCACTCAATTTCGGGCGTCGGTGGGATTACCTTGCCCCCCCCCCCCTAGCACCACAGACAATTTACAACTGACGCTCTCGAGTTCAGGCAATTTCAATCGAATAGTGATTATCGGCCAACTGGCCACATAGTAAATATTTAAAACAAAAACTATGACAACGCCAGTTCAACTAGTCACAAAAATGCCATTTTTGGAGATTCACTTATCTGCATCTTAATTCGCATTTCGGAGCAGATAAGGTCCATGATGGATCGAGTGGACCTGTTAAACTTCGGTTTTTGTACGTTTTCTTGCTGGATGGACTTCGATTGCCAAACGAGGGTCTGCCTACTCCCCGTTACCTGCTGTACACCATTTCTTGGCACCGGCCGAAACAAGCGGTGCCGGCACCGGCGCCGGTTATAAATTAGGTTGTCCATCTTTCAAACTATTTAAATATGCCAATTTAAATGTTGTAACACATGAGCCTCGTTTTTGTTGCAATAGCGCTGCCGCATCGCTGCTGCAGCACTTCTTTGCTTTTGCATAATATGCGTTTCTGGATTCACTTTCTTCTTGGCTGAAGCGGCAGCGCTGCAGCATCTTGCAGGGAAGCACGGACATGGTCGGAGAGCAAGTCCGTGATTCTCGAGAAGCTCTGCCGTCTTCCTCGGAAGCGCTGCAGTGCAAAAAGAGATGTAGAAAGAATCAGTCCGGAATCGGCCGAGAAGTGGACCTGCAGCATGCAACAAAAACGTGGCTATGGTAACCGGTGCCAACTGCTATCAGCAGGTGCCAGCACGGTGCACTTGCTGTGCACTAAAATCAAGTAGGCAACCCTCCATGTCAAGCTGTTGGTTTTGAAGATTAGTTGAACATGGTTCAAACTCCTGTTGATATTTGAAGTTTGTTTCACAACTTTTACATTATTACGGGTCTCAGGGATAAACAGTAACTACTTCATTTCACATCGCACCAAGAGAAATCGCCGTCGGATGCCAAAGTTTGTGACGTACACACCAAAGATCGCTGTCGTATTCTAACTAGGTATTTTTGTTTTATTTACGCATTAACCAATGAAACTAAACGTTGCAAATGACTAACTAAGCTAAGTTATAAACAAAACTTCATAGCCCACAATTCTTCTGTTACAAGAAAAAAACGCTACTGCACTGTCAGAAGTTTCATAACAGATAGCTTATAACACTTTCAAGAATAACACCTTTTCACTTAGAAATAAAGTGTTATGACCAATTAAGTTTACATTATTTCGTGCCTAGATCTAAAACAACACCTTCAATTGGTAAAAATACTAAGGGGAACGAAAGAAACATAACAGATAACATCCCAAAGTGTTATCTGTTGAAACCGCGCATCCTTCTGTTGTCGTTATGTAACTTCTGACAGTCTAGTATTATTACCTATTGAAGGTGTTGTTGGAGATCTAGGCACGAAATAGTATAAACTTAATTAGTCATAAGACTTTATTCTAAGTGAAAAGGTGTTATTCTTGAAAATGTTATGTGCAATCTGTTATAAAACTTGTGACAGTGTGAAATGTAGACGATTGTTAATTTCCAAGCTCCAGCCCCATGACCTTTTAAAAATAGTACATAATTAATATTTTATAATTTCGGTATTACATTATAAAGTATTTCTCTCCTTCTGTCTCGTCATTTTGGCCAAATAAAAGCCTTTAATTAATATGCATCGTTGATTGCTTTTGTTCCAATTACATGCCATATTGGTGGACTTTCCCACGTGAATTCATTGTCAAAATTTTCTGCATATATTGCGTTACTGGACCATCTTGAAGACTTCGCCCAGTATTCACTCCGAACCCATTGGCCCTTAATCCTGCACTGTCATTGATAAGTCTTTGTGTGTATCCGAAGCTTTTGATACTTCTTTTTCAAAGGTGGGAAAGAATAAAGGCTAGGGATTTTGCATAAATAATCCCTTTGTAACGATCGGTGGGAATCGCTTACCGTTCGACAGAGGAAGACGAATCTTTTGTCCACACAGGTGTGTATCATTGTTGCCAGACACCACTTTTCTCTTTGTATTGTTGGTCTATACAGATGGCTAGCAGAAGGTGTGGGATAACACGAATTGTGAATTTATTGTTGCTGGTATTTATTCGGATGTAGTGCGTGACATAGAATAGAACAGACGTGAATGTTGGCAATAAATAATATTTTGCCAACGAATCTTTTATCTTCTTTGATATATCATGTTTAGTTAAACCCATCCCGCGTGTCAGTGACATCTGTGTTGAATTTAGCCCACCTTTTTAGTTTGAAATATTTACTTCATTAGCCTCCTGTTTGTTAACTAAACAAAACAATTGTTTTGGTTTTCATTGGCGGAACTTTTGCTTTTTATCAAGACCGAAAATAATGGAACTCATTCGAACTACATTCGAACCGGTATTGTAATAGAAAGAGGAGTACAGGACAGTTTCAAAACCAAAATATCAAGATGGCAGGTTTCGGAGGGATCCCATAGAGGGATAATTTTTGGGACTACGGATTTGGACCATCGTGTCCCTAGTAGATCCGGTTTTCGCCAGTTCCCGAAAAACTGTTCGTCGTCGGAAGAGCTTTGCTTTTTGTCATAACGAAAATAATTGAATTCATTCCAACCGTTATTATGAAAGAAAAAGGAGTAGTACTAAACAATTTCAAAACAAAAATACCAAGACGGAAGGTTTCGGGGGGATCTCAAAGAGAGATACTCGTGGGATTTTGGATCCGGGCCATCGCGTCTATTAGATACGGTTTTGGCCAGCTCCAGTAAAACGGTTAATTCATTCTCTTGTGTTTTGGGATCCCCGAAACCCAAAATACTCGAAATCGTGAACAGAGAAACAAATTGTAGAGAAACGATCGGATCATGATTTACGATTATTTTTCTTTGGCACTTGTAGCTTTCGGCTCAAAGTGTCAATCGCTTTTCCGTCCGTCAGTCGGGCAATCCGCTGACCAAGAGTTAGAGCAGATGGGCTAAGAGGATGAAACGTGCCAGGCCTATTAGGTACCTGTTTAGTTTGACTCGGAAATCGTCACTTCCCGGATTTGACCATCCGGGGGGAGTGGAAGGGGGGGGGAATCCGGAACCTTTTGTCAGGCGTAAAGCTCGAACGAGGAATTGGATCTGGACGGAAACAAGTAGGTGGCAAAAGTACATGCCCGATATGTTCCTTTACATTTCCGGCCTGGTTCTGGCAATTGGGGGGTGGGGCGGAATTGTGATACGCTTAGAGTGGCGGGATCGGGATGGAAATTGGCAGCAGACCAATCATAGCCCCCAGATTTTCTTTTTGGAAGTCTGCACCCTACGACTCCTCTCACTCTGGGGGAAAGCTTGTAGCATGTGTAACTCTCGAATGAGTAACCGGATCCGGGAGAAACTTCATAGTCGACAAGAGCGCATATTATTTTGTAGGCTACCATTTCCAGGTTCGGACTGGATCAGGCAACTGGGGGAGTGTCTGAGGGAGGGGGGGGGGTCTTATTGTAACATAGCGCTCGAACGAAGGGTCATATTCGGTGAAAAGTGCACATGTCCTAGATGCTCCTTTGACAAGTCCAGACTGGATCCGACAACTTTGGGGGAGTTCTAGGGGATACCGGAAATCTCGCCGCAATTTATTCTGTTTATATACCTGGACCGGATCTGAATACTTGGGGGAGGGGGAGGGGGGCGGATCCGATACGGAGGGAACTTGATGTATGGCAAGAGCACAATGTTCTAAACGTTCCATTGACAGGCTGCCAAGTCTGGATCTAGCCACTGTGGAGTGAGTCGGAGCGGGGAGTTGGAAATCTTGTGAAATGTATAACACTCGAACAAGTGGTCCGAACCGGATGGGACTTGGTAATTGGCAGGAGCAAATAGCCTAGGCTTTCCACTTAAATTAAATTAAATTCTATTTATAGCCCGTCTAGGCAAAGACGGAGTATGGTAAAAGAAGAAAACAAATGAACAAGTCCGGACCGGATCAATGTGGGGGTTGGACAGGGATCCCGGAAATCTCGTGGCACGCTTAGGCGGAAGAATCTGACGGAACCTGGTGGACCATCGGTCGTTCAGTCCGACGAGTCAGGGTACTTCCAGATGGGCCAATAAGAGGATGCACGGTCCACTATTGAAAACACGACCGTTAGCGGGAAAACAGATTAACTACCTTGCGAGTGTCGTATGAGATTTCAGCTCTTGTTAATTTTTCGGCTAGGGAAAAAGGAAATGTCGTTGCCACGCAGTTCAGCAAACGCCCTTCTTGCACTATATGGCTGGCTTGTGTATCATTTTACGACCATCGTGTCTGTCGCCGGCTCTTTCAGGGAATGGCTCGTCGAGGCACTGAGATGATTTAACTGTCAAGAAACCCTTTTGGTAACCCAGGAAAGTACTGAAGGCACGTAGCAGGCCTATCTTGCAATTTAAAAAAATTATAACGTCGCAATCCGTTTGGCTACCCTCCACCCCTGGTCATTAGCAGACCACTTAGCAAGAGCGACTAGGAGACCAAATGTACGAACCTGTTAATATAACGAAGGGGAGAACCAAGGAGGTACTCGCTCACCGGCACCCAGGCCACATTAATTCATGGCACCCTTCCGGCACCCGATGTACACGGGTGTCGGGAATGAGTAACCCCTCTGGAAGAACCCTTGAAAGCCTGTGGTCTAGCCGACAGTCCCGAACATGGGCTCGTGTCTATCAGCGGTTTGTTTGAGGTCCTCAAGTTTCTTCTGAAAATAGATTTGCAGTGTGTTAGAAATGTTTTTGTTGTTTTGGATCCATAACAACAATGAGGAGAAAGTTCTAGGCTACCTATGACATCGCATGTTATTTGTGATTGTTTTGTAGCTATGGAGTTTGTAGTTTTTGGCAGAATAAAAACCCAATCACCCATTCCGTTGTTCCTAGGATCGTTTGCCGTCCATTTTCTTTTCCAATATTCCGAACTTACTATGTCAGTTTGATCACTACGCTGTTTTTTGTTTTTTTTTTCCGTGTGTTGATCTTTTCAAGATAGGTCAAGCTCCCTCCGAGGGGTTGCACATTCTCAATTTTAGTGTACAGCAAGTGCGCGGTCGCGCGGTGACGGCACCGGTTTCCGCGTGTTCAAACTGATCAGAAGCCTCGCCGATTTTATTTTTGGTGGCGGCGCACAACCCTCGGCTTGGCGGCGGGTTGCTGTTTGGTGCCATTTGCCAGACCTAACAAAAACAAAACTGGAACTCGGGGACTATAATCTAGATAAGCCTGAATCCGCTGCATCTGTAGATGATTATTATAAACAGTATCGGTTCACTGACCGGCCAGGTAGCCCATCCACACAATTTAAGCTATTCTGGTATTTTTGTGTATGAGAAGCAACAATTACAAAACGTAGTTCTTAGTTCTCTGGTGGACTAAACCACCTTATTCTGCTTTCAAAACAGCAACTTGCGTCAAAACAGCAAGCTGCTGAGTTCCTGCAATTTTGTTTGTACTAGGGAATAGCCAATTATCGTTACTAAAAAATAACCGCTTTCAGATTCGGTTCGGAGTCGATTTGGGGAGTTGGTGCTGTTGTTGGTTTATGAAAAAAAATAAATAGGTTTTAGGAATGGTTAAATAAATTTCGAACAACAACATTTAGTTTAAAGCACAATGGACACTTCTAATGCTTTACTTTGTATTAAATGCTTCACAAATAAACATTTCCGACTTCCATTAGAAGGCGCTACGAAAATCGGCCGTTTTCTTGTTATCCCTTGTTTTTACCTCTCTGTCATTTCGGCGATCCAAATCTTAGGAGCTGGAATATCGTGGCAGGAAATTCAAAAACTCCCAGCAATTCTTGATAGAAAAGGATATATTTGAGATGTCACCAAAGTCAAGACCGCAGATGCCGATTACCTGATTGTTCTAGTGTTTCATCAGAAGTTCCATGGCTTAAAGTGCCTATTAAAAGTTTTTCTTTGTGGAATAGTGTTGTGAAGCTTGATTAGCTTGCTTTATAAAATGTACCAGAATATGCAATAAGCTTATACAAAATAACATAGCTACAAAAATCATTCAAAAACAAATAACCTATTCAAATCTGAATTATACAAGCTGATTTATGCATAAAATAAAGATCTACTAAGTATTATAAGAAACATCACTTTTATCTTTGTCCAAGCTAGTAAATTGAGCATGTACTGTCCCGAAAAATTACGCTTTGCAATATCACAGAGAGGAAACTCTTGAACAAGCTGCTGATCTAGGGGGTAAGCATTGTTCCTAGGTTGTTACAGAGTGGGATTAAGGTAGTTTAATGTGCCCATTGAACTTTAAGGAAAGTTCTAATGCTTAAAAAAAACCTCTGTTTTACTGATTTTTTTTTGCAAACTGTGCAGCTGTAAAACAAGCTTCAAATGTCGCAAGTATAAATCCAAAGAAATGTTGAAGATCTTGCACGAATAGCTTGCGCTCCAACAATGGTATGCCAGCCAGTCCGACCCTTTAAACCTCTTTTCCATTAGCAAGGTAATAACCGAGGGGTTACCAACTGTCGGGCACACTCTATTGTCGGGCACACCTGTACCCCAATTTTGGGAGTTGGTAGCCCCTCGGGAATAACAAGTGCAATAAACCAACTCGCAGCAGCCTAATACCCCCTTTGTCGCAATTCATATGGACGGCATATGGACATAGGACAAGGACAAGAGTGACACAAAATAGAGTGACAATTCACACTATCGTGCGACATGCGGCAACCCTGCAAGACAGTCCAGTTTCCAACTGTTCATTAAAGATTAAAGTACGTCGCGTCGTCTTATTTGTTGCTGTTGCACCTAACATACTATTTTAGTACAACATTTACAAATTTAGTATGTCCACTTTGCTTGGACATACTAAAAAAAACATCAATCATCAATGGTATCTGACGGTCTTTCTGATTACTTTTTGGGATCCCAAAACGTAAGTGGAGGGATACCCTCGAGTGGATAAGCAAGGAAGCAAGTTCAATAATAGCAGGTATCTGATACCACGGTAATTGGACCTGCATTTTGTCGTTTTGCAGTTACCATGGTCAGGCCCGTATCCAGTAATTTGTTTCGGGGGGGGGGGGGGGGGGGGGGGGGGGGGGGGGGGGGGGGGGTGCATTTCGGGGGGGGGGGGGGGGGTATTGTCTGCTGGTCGGATAAAAAAAAGTACACAAAAAACACATAGATCAGAGGGAAAAGCCTATACAAATGATTAATTTGTGTCTGTTTGGGGGGGGGGTCAACCCCCTAACCCCCCCCCCCCCCCCCCCCCCCGCTGTATACGGCCTTGCCCATGGTATCTGACAGTACGCTTGCTTTCCGAAAACGACACTTGTCGGATTTGCGCTTTTAGGAAGTTATCCCAAAATAACTACGTAGGTCCACTTACACCCTCGCTTACAACCACAAATGCCGAACTCGAGGCCAAACTCCTTTCCCACCGATTTGACAAAAACATTGGCTCTTGTGTTGATGATGATGAAAGTGAGATGAATTTTCAGATATCACGATCATTACCATGGTTGGAGCACTGGTACCTACCTGAATCTAAGATACCGCTGAAAGTAGCCAGATACTCATTAACTGCAAAAATGACCTTAGACCGTGGTACCGTCACATTTTATCTGCAAAAACCACAGCTTATCAACCTAGGTTGTTTCTTTTTCTCTTTCGATCTGGGTCAGTATTGGTTACGAAGGAGTGAAACTCCGGACGAAATTATTAAGTTACAAGCCTCTGTGGCGCAATTGGCTAGCGCGTTCGGCTGTTAACCGGAAGGCTGGTGGTTCGAGCCCATCCAGGGGCGTCCCTTTTGCTCGGACAAACTTTTGGTCAATTCGAATACCTGGATCGTTGCTGAGACAAGCGAACTAGCCTATACACGGTTAAGATAGCAGCCACGTCTATAGAATGTATATAGTGTTACAATGTTCTGATGTAAGTATATGGAAGCAGAGGGATTGATGGTAAATTTTCCCCTGGAACAGGGCTAACTTTGTTTTAAGTTTTTCAACTACAGTAGTTTCTTGGTACCCCATCTTTATATGCTTAATATCGGAAATGTGGAACTCAAATGAAACTCTTGCGAAGCAACATTTTTCAGGATTGAAACGGGATGGGTGTGGTGAATTTTGCACCATGTCAATAAACATCCAAATTTGATTCATGAACAGGGTTGAAACTTAGGTTCAATCAACAGTGGGATATATTGTGCGTTTTCTAAATTATGAATAGGCGAAACAAGTCTGACCGAGGCTCTGACAATTTAATTTTATGGCAATTTCTGGTCGTACCTTTATTATTGCTCTTTAAAGTTTAACCGAAAAGGGCTAGGATACGACAATCTAGTTACCCATCACTTGTTCACTTAAATAATCTTGAAAACCCGATGAAAAAGCGTTAGTTTGTTTTTCTGATATTGCCAAATAATCGATTGTCCTAGTGTGCTTGCCGCTCTTCCCGTTTTTGTGATAGCTCTATGGTGCCTGCCCCCTACACACCTGTGAAGATTCTGTCGATCCATCATTCCAAGAGGACCATGTGACTCCATAAAAACTCCTCCATTGACTGTACTCCTTTTGAAGAACACTGGAAAATTTCCTTGACAGGGCAAGTCTTCTGGTCGTTACCCTTGTCAGTTGGCAGTCTTCTGAGCTGGTTTTACAATCAGGGATTGAGAAACGATTGATATTTGCCATATCTGACCTCGACCAAAATATGAGCTTGAAAATTCACGTTTGGTCGACAGTTTAAATTTTCGCGGGCGAATTGTGGACGGATTCACCATGGGAAAGCGTCCACATTCTCAACGTCCCTACTGAAGACTACTGTGGACAGAATGAAAATCCCTAATGGGTGTTGTAATAATTCAATTTATTTGAATCTATGATGTAAAAATAATTTGCCTGTTCAGTTAAACTTTAAATATATCGGAACTCTAAACTTTCTCTTTGAGGAATAAAGCTGCCAAGCCTCTGTGGCGCAATTGGCTAGCGCGTTCGGCTGTTAACCGGAAGGCTGGTGGTTCGAGCCCACCCAGGGGCGTCCTTTTTGCTCCGCTGTCTTTTTTAGAAGCAAAATGGGATGGCTGAAGAATAAATGTCAAAGGCATGAATTGTCCTGTTGGGAGAAGCTTGAGTGTTCCAGTATACAAAGTAATCGACAAACTCAGGACAAACTGTGTCACAAGTCTGAGATATACACGTTGATGGAAGGATGGGGTTGGTTGGACCTGGAGTTTTGAGGGTTAGGTGGAGGTAGAAAAGCCGTAATCTAGATGAAGGTGAGCTATCATCCATATCTAAATCCCCCGGCCCGGCTGACCAGGATTCGGAATATGTTACAAGGCAGGAATTGTCCTGTTGGGAGAAGCTTGTCAAGCTTGAGTGTTCCAGTATACAAAGTAATCGACAAACTGCGTCAGAAGCCTGAGATATACACGTTGATGGAAGGATGGGCTTTCGATATTTAAAAAACTTTAAGTCAAAATAAATGTATAAAAATCACAGAACTTTACATACACATAAGACACTTTTAAACCGAGTTTTAAACACGCACATTGTAAACATTATAAAATTATTTGACGGTGCAAAACGGATAAGTCAGCTACATTTTATTAGAGTTATATTTCGGCCCTTCTTGGCAAGGGTCCTCTTCAGGCTCAAGCCGCTCAAGCTGGAAAATAAACTTGTGAAAAACAATTAAAGATTCTTCCTTAAATATTCGATTTTGTGAACTTCTTCTTTGAAAATTGCTTGGAGGTAAAACTGGTCCTGTGATTTTATTCTGGGCATGACTGCTGTTTTTGCTGTTTGATTGGGTCGTCGAAAGGGTCGAAACTCTTCTGCATTTTGTTTTAGAAATCATCTGTCTCTTCTTCTTCTTTCCAGCTAAGATGGGTACTTGCGAGGGTACTTGTCGACGGCATGTATGGGCGATTTGTAGTTCCGTACTTCGGTGATA
Organism: Branchinecta lynchi; assembly: GCA_023053575.1. Taxonomy (NCBI): domain Eukaryota; kingdom Metazoa; phylum Arthropoda; class Branchiopoda; order Anostraca; family Branchinectidae; genus Branchinecta; species Branchinecta lynchi. Next base: position 8,453,929 of record JAKZAP010000018.1, read on the forward strand.
GATGTTGCTTCAGCCCAAGCTAAGTGCGAATCATATGATTCGCAGTTAGCTTTAGCTGAAGCAACATATATTATAAAATTCGTATTGCTCTCATTGACAATGACATGTCCTTAAATTTGTTCTTCTGGTTTTTATGGCACTGCCATATAGCGATCGCAATTTCTGTCCGTCAGTCGGTCGGTCGGTCGGTTTGTCTGTCCCGGTTTTGCTAGTTCTGGCACTTCCAGATAAGCTAGGACGATGAAACTTGGCAGGTATATCAGGGACCAGACCAGATTAACTTAGAAACAGTCGCTTCCCCGATCCGACCATCTGGGGGAGAGTGGTGGGAGCGGGAATCCGGAAAAAATGGGGAAAATGAGGTATTTTTAACTGACGAACAGGTGATCGGATCTTAATGAACTTGATATATGGAAGGACCTCGTATCTGAGACGACCCATTTTAAATCCAGACCGGATCCGGTGACATTGGGGGGAGTTGGAGGGGGAAACCGGAAATCTTGGAAAACACTTACGAGTGGAGAGATCGGGATGAAACTTGGTGGAAAGAACAAGCACAAAACCTAGATACATGATTGACATGACAGGAACGAATCCGCTCACTTTGGAGGTGGGGGTGGGGGGTCCGAGTTTCTAGTGATCCCAGGAGTTCGGTGCTTCCTGATGTACTAGGACGATGAAAATTGGCAGGCATGTCAGGGACCCGAACAGATTGACGGGGGGCTGGAGGGAGTGGTAATCCGGAAAAACAAGGTATTTTTAACTTACGAACGGGTGATCGGATCTCAATTAAACTTGATATTTAGAAAGACCTGGTGCCTCAAATGCCCCATTGTAAATCCGGACCGAGTCCGGTGACATTTGAGGAGTTCGAGGGGGGAACCGAAAATCTTTGGAAACGCTTCGAGTGGAGGGTCGGCATGAAACTTGGTCGGAAGAACAAGCACAAGTTCTAGATATGTCATTGATATAACAGGACGAGATTCGGACACTGTGGGGGAGTTGGGGGGGGATCCGGATTTCTAGTAAGCGCACGAGTACGGTACTACCTAATGTGCTAGGACGATGAAACTTGGTAGGCCTGTGAGGGACCCGAATAGATTGACTTGAGAATAGTCGTTTTCTCAATCCGACCATCGTGGGAGGAGCGGTGGAATTGGGAAGGGAATACTCAATCTAGTGGCAGGGGCAGTTTTTGAACAGGTGCGATCGGATTTGAATGAGACTTGGCAAGTGGAACGAGCTATCGTCTCAGGTGTTCCATATCAGGTCCGGGAGGAATAGACGAAGGGGAAATCCGGAATCTTGAGGTATTTATAACTTTCTAACGAGTGATCGGATCGGAATGAAACTTGATATTTGGAAAGACGCCAAGTCTCAGACGACCCAGTTCAACGGTGACTTAGGCGGTAGTCTAAGTGGTGAACCGGAAATCTTGGGAAATGCTTAGAGTGGAGGGATCGGGATGAAACTTGGTGGGAAGAAAACTTGGGCCTAGATACATCGTCGACATAACCGGACCAGATTCGGACACTGTGGGGGAGTTGGGGGTGGGGGGGGTCTTAATTCTGGCGATCCCACAAGTTCGGAACTTCCTGATGTTCTAGGACGAAACTTGGAAGACCTATCATAGGACCCGAGCAGACTGACTTGACAGTAGTGGTTTCCCCGATCCGACCATTATGGGGGTTTTGAATAGCTTTTGACATGTACAAAAACCAAACGGATGGACAGAATAAAATGCAAATTGGACAGTGACGAGTTTATTCGACCTTGGTCTGCTATTTGGCGTCCGGACAGGATCCGGCCAGGGGGGGGGAGGGGACTCGGATATTTGCAGATAGGATCTTCTCCGATTCCAGTCAAACTTGAAGGACGGAAAGAGGATAAGTTAGAGATGCGATAATTTATGTTTTCGAGTCGTATTCAGCCACGATGGGCAGAGTTGGAGCGGGAGTCCCGGAAATTGTGTGGCTCATATAAGGGTCAAACAATTGTAGTGATTTGCATGAAACTTGGAAGGTACAGAGATCATATGGCTTAGATGACATATTTTAAGGATCGATCCGGACCTGACCACGTTGGGGGGGGGGGGGGGAGGTTACCGGAAGTTCCAAAAAAAATTCTGAGATTCGAGTGAAAGATAGGTGGTAAGAGAAAATGCCTCACAGGATCCAGTTAGGACATCGGACGAGATTCGGCTGCCGTATATGGGGAGTTGGAAGGGGGTACCGGAAATCTTGGGCACGTCTTACATATAGCGAGTGGATTTCTTGGGTTGAAACTTGGAAGGTTGGCGATGGCTTGGGGGTGATGTCGGAAATTTTCTGACTTGAGGGAAACTAGATATCCTAATTCTAGGTCCGAACCGCATTTTTGGATGGCGGGCTGTTTTGTGAAATTCTCTTCTACTATCTTGTACCACCTGCTCGTAACAAGTGCCATATGAGCTCGTAGCTTTTGTTCTTTCGCGTCATCAAAAAATACTTTCGGGATTCATAAGTAAGGACAAAATAAGTTATGTCAACTTAGAAACGGAGTTCATTTGTCGTAATACGAGTTTGTATCAGTATGATAAAGTATCAAGTTACGGTGGTTTCCCTGGGGTAAGGTGCAGGAAGGTAACAAGACCAAAGGTTTCGATGGGATACCAAAAATTCAATATTTGATCCAGGCAATTGGGTCTTGTCTTCGCCAGATCCAGTCTTCGCCATACTCCTTGAACATTTTTACTATTAAACTTCAGAAACAGATTAAGGCCAAAAGCTAATCATCTGAGAAAACCAAGTTCAGAAATGGATTCGGCATGTTTCGGCCGAATTCCGGAACCACCTGTCCGGCAAAAAGAGAAAGCTAAAAAACGACTCATCGTGTCTTCTTTCCCCTATATCGAACATCTAATCAACTTCAGATTAAAATTTAACTTCTAACAAATTTTCCGGTTCCAGCCGGATTCCGGGCGAATTAAATGTCCGGGTAAAAAATTATTGTCATATATGGATTCAGCATCTCTTCTTACCCCTAAATCGGATGTCTAATCAACTACAAATATTTTCAACAGTTTTCCGGTTTTGAACGGATTCCCGGCGAACTACTTGCCCGGCGAGAAAATGGTTTTCACCACCGTGTTCAGCATGTCTTCTTACTCCAAAACCTAACATCTAATCAACTTCAAATAAATTTTTTACTTTTAACAGATTTTCCAGTTTTGGCCGGATTCCGGGCTAAATACTTGTCCGGCGAAAAATTGGTTTTCACTATCATGTTCAGCATGTCTTCTTACCCCTAAATCGAACAGCCAATCAACCTCAAATAAAACTTTTAGTTTTAACAAACTTTCCGGTTTTGGCTGAATTCCGGGCGAACTACTATTCCGGCGAGAAAGTAGTTTTCACCATCGTGTTCAGCATGTCTTCTTACCCCATAATCGACTGTCTCATTAGCTGTTTAAATATATTTTGCTTGCCTCTTAATTTAAACCCCCTCCCCCACCCCTAAATATAGGCCTACAAACCCATCTACGAACTCGACCTTACTCTTGGTCCAACGAATCCCCACACCAAGTTTCGTCAAAATATCTCATTCCCTTTGAGAGTTATCGTGCTTACAGACGGACAACTTTTGCGATGTCATAGGTATCCCTCCACTTTTTGGGATCCCAAAAAGGAAATTGGTTAGTTATTTTGCAAATTGAGAGGTAAGGTTGTGTCTGAGTTTAGGAACTGCACTGAACTGGTACTAACCGAGGGGTTGCCCCCTCTCGACTTTAGCCAATGCCCGGTGCCACCACCGTCCTAGGCCAGCCGGCACCGGTTGCCACATCAAAATCAGAATGTTTAGAATCATTTGAAGGACGAATCGCCTAATTTATGACCGGCACCGTTGGTTTTCGCCGGTGCCGAGAAAGAGTGTAGCCTACAGTAGGTGTCGGGGGTGGGTAACCGCTTGTGGGCAGACCACTCTGGATTTAGTGTATAGCAAGTGCCCGGTACCGCGGTGCCTGACCGATTCCCACCCGTTAGAACCTATCCGCGTAATTAGAAGGGTTTGAAAGATGAATCGCCTAATTTATGACCGGTATTGCTGGTTTCCGCCGTTGCCGGGAAAGGGTCTACTGCGTGTACCGGGCAGTGGGTAAGCCCTAATTAGCAACAGAAAATTCAAGAACCAGCATTAGTAGTTTCCATAATACAATATTAATAAAAAAATAAAAAATGAAAACAATAATTAACAGTATTGAATAGTAATTTGAATTAGCCTCTAACATCAGCCTACTAACTTTAGCATTCGATCCACGTCGTCGCATTTGATGTCAGAGAAGGTCGTTTCCACACTATCGGAGGTTTCTAAGGATGCGCAGTTTCAACAGACAACACTTGGTATGTAATGTGTTCTGATTTTGAAAATGTTATGGCGTAAATGTTATTCATAACAGCATTGCCAGGAAGAGCGACAGACAAAAAAGTCAGCATACGCTTTTTCGACTGTTCCTGGCAATATTTAATGCATACCGTTTTCAGAATCACAAGCGCTGTCTGCTGAAACTGCGCATCCTTGTGTTATTTGTTATGAAAAGTCTGACAGTGCACTGGACAGAAGAAAGCGGTCCTCATCATGTCTGTCGGTCATGTCACTTGAATAGTCCCTGAGGATCTTCTCCCACCCCCTGTGCCCTTGATGCTTCATTTCACTATCTCGGTGGCCCACAGGTGTTATGCTTTTCAGCTAATACCGATATAGGCTAATGTTCTCAGTTCTCGCCTGAGTTAAACTGAAAGAGGATAGCCACGCCGGAATCAGTGGCACAATAGAGACTGGCAGCTGATATCCCACAATGGTAAAAGGCCAGCAACAATGGCATAATAGGACATATGCAACCGGTAAAAAGAATCAATGTGATCCGGTCTATATGAACGAACAATTGTATGAGGACAATACGATGAGTCTTTGTGATGGGCTGTTGGTTTCTGTTTTGTGGAAGCCCCGGTTTCTCCCAGAAAACCAATACTAAAGACAGATATTGTTTTATTTGCTTTTGTGCTTTATTTGCCTGGCGCTTGGCTATTCTTGTTGGCAAGAAACGATGATAAGAGCCATCACAGGCCATGAACATGAGTCTCCAGAAAGCAGAAACACTGCACTATGAGAAGTCTGACAACATTTAAAGCACAGCTGTCTCTTATGTTACAATATTCAAAACTGTTTGAATACAGTAAAACTAGGCCCTGCTTTTAACGAACTATCCACGGCTTTGGCGGTTTTAATCCTTTTCCCAGGCCCATAGCAACAACTAGGAGAAATTCAGATAACGTTTTTACGCACCAGGAGCAAAATACGCTAAGACTCGTCGGGAATATAATCCAGAGACCAAAAATACTGGACTATAAGAAGTTTGACAGCATTTAAAGCACAGCTCTCATTATGTACTGCTTATGTTCCAATTCAAAAGTGTTTGAATACTGTAAAACTAGGCTCTGCTTTTAACAAATCATCCACGGATTTGGCGGTTTTAAGCCTTTTCCCAGACCCATGGACTTCTAGGAAAGACTCGGGAAAGTTCAGATAACCTGTTTTACGTATAAATAGCATAATGATACGCGAACACTCGTCGGGAGTATAATGCGCATGGAAAATAGTGAATCACGGCAAGTGCAAAGATTAGTGAGGTATCGTTAGCGAGACTAAAGTGTAACACATACGATTTGTTTCTCCGGGCTTAGGAACTAATTCCTAAAGACCTGTCTTACCTATAAGAATAACGCAACCTACTTCCATAATCACTCCATATATTTCTAAACCCCACGACCCCAGTTTCGTACGGTACATCCTAAGCCCTCTAACAAAACCCCGCTGATTTTCTCGCTTGCCGTGTTTTGCTGCCTTCGATGTGTACCACGCTGTCGGCAGTTGTCTGTGAGAAGGTTTTCCATCAGAAAAAACGGTTATGTAAATTATTTCCCTATTTTCGCTACAAGTCAACGGTTCTCGGAAAAGGCTTAAAACAGTCAAAACTGTGGGTTAATTTTTGAAAGCACATTAAAGTATTCAAATATTTTAAAATACTGTAAGTTGAAGAGTAAATAGTGCGAAGGGTCCTTTAAGGACCCGAAGCTTCAAGCCAACGACACTTTAGAAGGTACTGGACCGATCCCCTTGAAAGAAACGACGGTAAGGACGATCGGCGTCCTTGAACAACTTCCCTCGAAATTTCGTCAGGAAAGTAGAATTAACGCTAAATATCGAAGTATCCGCTAAGTGGATACGTCAGCTAAGATTTAATCTGGTGATATTTCGGTCCTTCCTGTTGTTTTCTTCAAGGCTGGCAGCCAGACTGTCTGTCCACACAGCACGGTCAGAAGTTTGACCAAAGGATGCACTATTGATGACTAACTCTTCGTGCCGAGGAAGAATCGTGGTGTACTTAGCGGAAGAGCCGGAAGCGTCACCACGGCTATCCCCAACTAATGCCGTTGATTGGTTGGCCAATACTTTTAGACATCGTCTTCGTTCTGCCTAGATTCACTGGCGTGTTTTAAACTTAGTCATATAGAGCAGTGTGTCCCAATCTTTTCCGTACCGCGCACCCCTAATCAAGGTTCGACAAGGTTGCGTATCGCATTTACCAGAAGGTGAAAAAGACGATATTCACTATCATAAATGATAAGGCATACGTAAATGTGTAGAAATACATACAAAGTCAATGAAACACTTGAGGCTGCGTTGTAGCCCAGGGTTGGTCACCAAAAGTAACTTCGTACACCCTGGAAAGTAACCTAAAAGTATCTCAAAGTAACCCAATGTAACCTAATGTAACCAAATGCAATGTAACCAAAAGTAACCCAAAGTATCCTGAAGTAAGTAAGTAACTCGTACACCCTGGTTCTTGGTGACCAACCCTGGGTTGTAGCTAAATTTTTGGCAAATCTCGGCTCGACGCCTGTTTTCGTGTTTGGTTTTGACGTTCTCCGTGCTGCATCGCAAATATTTTCGATTCGCAACCTGAATGACAATATCATTGCGATGTCTTCGATTCTTCTTGAAACAGTGTTGATTGACACAGGAACAGATTTTATGGCAGTTAGCCAGCTGTTGGAATCAACATTATTTCATTGACTTTCACTAGGGCTTGTAATCAGAGCCGTTATGCACTGGTAGGGAGCCCCCCTCTCCCCAAAGTGGTCGGCAAGACGGTTAAAAAGAAACGAGTCGGCGCGAAGCGCCACGATTTTTCCTAAAAACATCTTCTTTTTTTTCAAAGTCCGAGGAACAGTTTGTAAAAATGACCAGCCAGTCAGAAACAATACCTTGCCCCACCAAAAAAAATCTTGGCTAGCCATGCCTCTGCTGGTAGTATTATGCTTTCAGCAATCAAGAATTAGTAAGGCGAGATTTTGAAGCTACAGACTGGACCTATTTCGGTACCTTCGCGTACCCCTTTGAGTACGCGTACCACCGGTTGGGAACCACTGGTATAGAGTGTAGACAATACTTTGGATTTATTCACAAGTGTTACAAATATTTATTTTGTTATTCTTTTTTTGGTAAAAAGTGGCATTTAACACCATGTTTAGTTTTATTCTTTATCAAAACGGGCCACAAATGACATTTTATTTTCAATAAATAAGCTTCGAGGAGGTGGTAAATAAATATATAAAAATATGTTTCTCATGTTGAATAACGACAAAAGACAGTGACACCCAAACAGAAAAATATGACCTTGTTCATCCTCATCTCAGGATGTTATATTCAGCTGACCTATTTAGGTCACCTAACCTAAGGCCACCGTTCATATGGAATGTGAGATTTCTCATTTAAACATTGTAGGACAAAAAATAGCCTTTTCTCTTGAAAATTCAAAAGCCGCAACTCTTGTGGATGTAACAAATGACAATGCTGGTGAAATTATCTAGTAACTAAGACAAACAGATTGCATCCAGGACAACGAACTTTGATGGGATAGTTTTATCTATGACTTGATATCGAATGCAAAACTAAAACTAAAAAACACACTTATGATTGTTTGCCATTCATATGTTGTACGTACTTTGAAAACAGACCAAAACACAACCTGACAACTTTAGACTAGAGTTTTGAACAGTACCTTTTAGAAAACACTTTCTCCCCATGAAACTACTCTTGCAACTTCAGAGAGGAAAAATAAATAATAGTCGGCCTGACCTGCGATTCCATAAGAGAAGACAAGTGGAGCAAAACAAAACATGAAGTATTACAGAGATGGGACATGGAGGTTCTGGTGCTATTTGTTCTTGGTGTTATTGATCTTCGTGTTAACGTGTTGCCACTCATTAAGAACGAGCTTAACCTCGAGCTCGGTCCTATTGAAGAGCCGGCTGTTGTCAGGCTGTCAGAGATCAGAGGTTTGTGTTTGTGAGAACAAAGATGGCATTCATCGTGGGACTGACCAAGTAGTGGTCATCTCCCTTTCATTCTCGTTACTCAATGCATTTCAAAAAGTAATCAAGGGCCACACGTGTCCACTCTGATGTCCTGCTGGGCCGGAAGTCGGAATTACCAATTGTCCCCTTGTCACAGCTGATGCTTGTCCCTTTCACACGTTTAACAATGGACAACTGCTGGGAGGCGAACCGACTGACTTAAGATCCCTGATCGGTCACTTTACATGTAAAGTCAGGAATTCGTCCCTCTTCAAGAATTTGACAGGTGCAAGATACCTCGAAAATTCCGCGATTACATCGAAGTTAATTGACAGCAGTCAAAATGTGCCAAAGGACACTTATTCTCCACTTAAAAACTTCTGCATACTTTACGCCCGCATCCGTGAGAATCGTTTAGGATGTTGTCTCGACTTGCCGGTAAGTACATATCGGACATGGTGTGGCAATAATTATGAGAAAGTATTATGTCTTATATCTCCTTACAACGTGCGGTTATAAGACCTTAGGCCAATAGATTTAGTTATAGGTTCTCTCTATTCAGATTTCTATACTAAAATACGTTTTTTAGCTAGATTTTATAATGCTATCACTATCGATCGTATTTGAGATTTAGCTCATTTCCGGAATATTTACCACGAGTGATAAAAGTTCGTTGGTAACCAACGAAGGTAACCAAAAGGCGTAGCGAAGATTTCGTGTTCGTGAGTACAGGCTAGGATTCTAAGCTTCTGTGATCTGAATTGAAGATTCAACTAGGCCCGCATGTGCTTCAAGTCCCCGCAATCGTAAACCTTGTTTTTGGGATCCCAAAACGTAAGTTGAGGGATACCTATGACATCGCAAAAATGTCTGTCTGTCCTTCTGTCTGTGAGCGCGACAACTCTCGAAAGGAATGGGATATTTTGATGAAACTTGGTGTGAGGGCATTGGGTCAAGGGTAAGGTTAATTTCGTATATTTCGTCGTATGTAGCCTTACATTTAGGAGTGGTCCCCCACTCCTAAATGTAAGGGACAAACAAAATATTTTTAAAGAGCTAATGTGATAGTCGATTATGGGGTAAGAAGGCATGCTGAGCACGATGGTGAAAACTATTTTCTCGCCAGACAAGTAGTTCGTCCGGAATCCGGTGAAAACCGGAAAGCTGGTTAAAAGTAAAAGTTTCATTTGAAGTTGATTAAGTGTTCAATTTAGGGGTAAAAACATGCTGAACACGATGGTGAAAACCATTTTCTCTTTGGACAACTAGTTCGTCGGAATCCGGCCAAAACCGGATAATTTGTTAAAAGCAAAAGTTTGATTAGATGACAGAAATAGGGGTAAGAAGAGAGGCTGAGTCTGTATATGACCATCATTTTTTACCCGGACATATAATTAGTCCGGAATTCGGTTGTAACCGGAATTTTTTTTTTAAGTCAAAGTTATATTTAAAGTTGGTTAGATGCTCTTTATAGGACGCTGGATTCGTTTCTGAATTTTCTTTTTTTGGCTGGACAAGTAGTTCGTTCGGAATTAGGGTGAAACCGGAAACTTGGCAGAAGTGAATCAGGAAGTCTCAGTCAGTATCGTCAAAATAGATATAGCTTGTAGAGGTATATCTGAACTTGGTTTTCTCTGATGATTAGCCTGGCGAAGACTGCATCTGGCGAAGACAAGACCCAAATGTCTGAATCAAATATTAGATTTTTGGGATCCCATCGACACCTTTGGTCTTGTTGAATATGGCTCGTCTTCTATCTATTTCTTTTTTGTTTGTTGAGGAGTTTAATTGCTCGTTGTCCAGAGCTAACTGATTTTGTGTTGTTCTGAGTCAATACTGTCCAATTGCTAAGGCGAAAGTCTCTTGTCCTATTTATACAGTTTTTACGAGAGTTTTTACTGCAATGTTTTTAGTGAGCTCAAAACTGACAGTCAGAAGACCCCAGTCCGTCTATGGCTTTGTCTGGAATGCATAGCCAATCGGAAGATATCCTTACATTTAAATATGGAGGCGACAAACTCGACGTTGTCAATGCTAATGACACTGCTGGGTGTCGTGCTCGTTAGGGATCTTGTGTCCTAATCAATTACAACAGGGCATCACCTACTTTTGCGGCGCGACTTCACCCACTTCATCAGCATTCTAGACGGGTTGTAAATGCCAAGCCAACATTTTTAAGTTGCGCCATACTGATTTTGAGGGAAGGAAGCTTGTGACACCTAGTGGCGGACTTCTGCCAAGGGCACCAACTTCAGAAGGGTTTATATAAGTGTAGTTTGGTGGACATTCCTTGAAGTTCATTTTCCAGCTTGAGCCTGAACAGGACCCTTGCCAAGAAGGGCCGAAATAGAGCTCTAATAAAATGTAATTGACTTATCGGTTTTGCACCGTCAAATGTAGTTGGTACTATCTATTTATACGTCTGCTTGTCCAGGGGGGTAGGGGGGTTGTCCAACCAGCATCCAACCTACGTAGGACAAGAGTGACAATTCACACTATCGTGCGACATGTGGCAACCCTGGCCACGCTAAAAAGTGCTTATCAACCGTGTGATGAGAGCCATGAAGAACAACGACGTGAAGACTGAAAAGAATGTAATGAAGCTAAGCTTATGACCGATCTCGAACAAAAAATAATCCCTGTCACACGAGGATTTGCATAGGTGAAGTTTCACAAAGATAATCCGTCGCTTAAATTGCAACGTGCTAGGTGATTTATGCAAGGTCTTTAAGATTTTTGTGTGATAGACTGCGCGGCGCATTTTGTCCTGACAGCGACATAACACTGAATCATTGGATTTCTTTTCAGAAGCCGATTTGGAATCAAAAGAGTCGCGATTCTTATCGCTTTAAATCCGTGTGAAAGATTTGTGGACATCTTCAGGGGGTGCTTTTGCGTTTGGGTAAAAACCTGGGCTGTCATAAAGAGATGGCAGGTAGATTATTGAGATAAAAATCAAAGTTGTTTCTGTCAGAGACAAATACTTTAGTATAGCCAGCGATCAGAATAAGTCGATAACATAGTCCATAGTGTAGAACTGAACAAAAGAAAAACGAGAGTTAGCTTTGGTAACGACGTGCCAAAAAAAAGAGCTTCGAGTTCACGAGTCAACTGTTATGTAAAATAGAGGAATACTTTCTTAATGTTTTTAACTTTGAACAGTGCCACTTTCCCCCACTTGCAATGACTAGCCAAGAACCTAATGCACTATAGGACCAAGCAAGTCCAAAACACGCCAGTGATTCTCAGGAAGAAGGAGTAAACGTGTCCGTAACGACTCAAATCCTGAGTCAGCGCAGCTGTGACACCGTTTCTTCCTTTCTTCCGCAGGTACCCGGAGATTCTGCATTGGAAGGGAGAGATAGTCATCAAGAGTATTAACGGCTCAGTAGGGGTTTTGGGTCTTAACTTAGCACAAAATTCCACTGTTCAAAGTTAACTAACGTTCGAAGAAGCGAACCTCTACTGTATGTGACATATACATGTAGCATAAACTGCTCAGATGCAAGGACAAGTTGAAAGACAGAACTGGTTGCTCACACTACTGGCAGCACAAGAAATTTGGAGGAGATCTTTGTTTCTTGCAATCTTATCAGGGAAAACAAATTAAAGTTCCATCAGTAGGCAAAGTGTGGTGCAGTTTCGTCCCTCCACTTGTCTGTCCCATTTGTCCAGAGCCAATGCTTTCAATTTTTATTTTTTTTCAATTATCTTTTTCTTTCCCAGATGAGACGATACTTTCAGCTTGGTCGATCGTCAAATAAGCGACCACTGACTTGCCGATGAAAAATTATCTCAAAACTAGTAGTATAAAGTTGCAATAAAATGTAGCATGCAGTATGAACTGATGCTACTACATGCTTCTATGTTAAGGGTACCGTGTTACTGCATTCTACTACATGTTACTATTAGCAAGACTGGATACTACTTTTTAAGACTGGCCAGTCTGAGGCACATTGAATGATAGTATTCTTTACTATTACATATCAATAATGCAAATTTGTCGTACAAGTATTATTACCTGCTGGTCGGACAAAAAAGCACAAAAAAGACATGGATCAGAGGGAAAAGCTTATAAAAATGATTAATTTTGTATGTTTCGGGGGGGGGGGGGGGGTCAACCCCCTACCCCCCCCCCCCCCTGGATACGGCCTTGCCCACCCCTAGCCGTAACTGGAAAGACTGACGCTTAGGCCGACGCCGAATACCTCGAATTGAAGTCAAGGGAGGATTCCGGCGTCAGGGAAGAAATTAGGATCCATCTTGGCTCCAGGTCGCGATAATTCGACAAAATTTGTGCCTCAAGGTTATCCACCAGCTTTCGTTGCCAGGAAGGGTTGGACGCAGCAAGTACAAAAGTACAAATGTCTCTGTTTGTGGGGTAATCCAAGGGATCTTTAAAAAAAATGGTCCTTCTTTGCATATTCACTGGTACAGAGGCGTCGCACGACTGGGGGGGAGGGGGGGACAACCCCTCCCAGGGCTGTCGGCCAGTCGGTAAAAACTAACCGAGTCGGCGCGAAGCGCCGCGATTTTTCATCAAAACAGTTGATGAAAACAGTCGGTTTTTTTGAAAATTGTTCGATTTTTTGTCAAAATACACGGTTTTTCTGAAAATCAGTGGATTTTTTTCAAAACTGTCATTTTTTATTGCTGAAAAGAGTCGTTTTTTTCAGCAGAAACAGTCGGTAAAAATTACCAGCCAGTAGGTAAATGCTTGGTCCCCCCCCCCCCCTCCAAACGTTTTCGCTAGTGACGGCTCTGCACTGCTATACGGGCCGATAAGGGTAGTACCGCAAAAACAAAAATGCACATATCATTTATTGACCACCGTAGCAAAATGTAGCTAGCAAATGTACGGTACCATAGATACTTTCGAAAAAATATTGAGAATTTGGACACATTGTCAGAAATTTCGTAACACATAACGCAAGGATGCGCAGTTTCAATATATTACACTCGGGATGTCACCATGTTGTTATTTTACAAACGTTATTAATTAAACATTTTTTATGACGAGCGTTGCCAGGAAGAGCCGATACCGCCATAATAGTATCTGATGACTTTTCCGATGTCCCGACAACAAGCAAAAAAGTCAACTTATGTTTTCCGTCGGTGTTTCGGCTCTTCTTGTAGGAATAATATTTCGCGACGCAACGTCTGAAAAATATAACAGCTAAGTGTTATCTGTTGAAACTGCGAATCTTTGTGTTATGTGTTGCAGTGATAAGCAATGACAAACAAACACCACTAATAACAACTAAACGAGCGGACAAAATACGGCACAAATGAATTTATACACATTACATTACAAAAGACCGACGGCCAATACACTGTAAAAAAAAATCTTGCAGTATTTGCTACCGGAAGTACTAATCTTGGCCCTACTAATCTGCTACTACTAATCTTGGCCCTTAAAAAAATAATCTTTTCTCTAATTCGGATTAATCTTATCTCAGTAGAGATAAGATTAATCTTATCTCTACTGAGATCTTGGTAGAGATAAGGGATTAATCTTATCTCAGGGATTAATCTTATCTCAGTAGAGATAAGATTATCCCAGTAACAAATACTGCAGTTAACTTTAATCCTTACTCGGAGAAACTTTTTACAGTGTACCTTAGAAGCAAAACCGTCTTTCAGACTATCCCCCGCAAACGTGCCAGAAACCTGAATACCTTTGTTTTACCAGTTCGCTCGCATTTCTGTCAACCCCGCAAACTCGATACCCCTTCGTAATGGTCTCATACGTGCCCGAACCTGAATGAGTTCTGTTCAATCGCTAATACCGACTATTGATTTTGCCTATGCCATTACCTTCCACATACCAAAGGACAGGTAAGTATGCCATAAAAGCGAAGGCGTTTCGGTCCTCACTGTAGACTGCTTGACGCTCCCTCAGTGGGGCGCTAGATTTAACGCCGCCGATGTTAAGCCCCATTTACCGGGTCGTGAGAAAACTTGCATTGAATGTCACCCTTGTGAAGAAGTATGCGCTATGAAAAGATTCCGGAAGATACCTGGTGTTCAGTTTTGCGCTTTGCCTTTCGGTGGTATAAAAAAGGGACAATCGGGATTAAGAGGATGATAATAATGGGAATGAACGACAAGGGAATGTGCGGTCGATGGACAAAGTAACTGAAATAGGCCATCTTGTAGTATAAATCGAGGCAGAGTATGACCACTTTTAAGGCAACTCAAATGCTTTGCAGAAGTAGGGACGTCCGTTGGGAGGTCTGTCATATGTTCATTTACTCGTGGAAAGTGAACAGGGAACTCAGAGACGTTTTGTCGCTATTTGCAAGTGTCTAACCCCTTTGCTCTCCACCCAAACACCGTTCGACTACCCTTAGATTCTTAATTTCCTTCCGTAAACACAATGAATCACAAGTGAATAATTAGCAATTCATATCTTATAGTTTTGAATATCGGAAAGCAATAATTTCATCATTACGAGTATTTTGAATGTCTCTTTCATTTTTATTTGAGTTCTTGCTTGAGACGTGTAGGTGTAGGACAAGAATATTTCATGACTGGTGTAATATTAACTATTAGCCATGAGTCATGCAGAAATAGAAGATTTAGGAGCAGTCCGATCAAGTTTATTAACCCTTCCTTCCGTAAAACTTTCCCTCCCTTGATCCCCCCACTTCACCGCATTCACACATGTAGTGACTTGGGGCAGCTAAGGAGAGAAGTTTTTGGTAAGGAGGTTCTGCAAGGGGGGTCTCTGAAAGATTTTAGGGGTTTTAAGTTTTCCAAGAGTTGCGTCGGTTGGGTAGACTTCTGAAGGTTGCCATGGAGTACCGTTGACGTTTTATTGTAGGTTGATGTTGTGGTATAGATACCGAATAGGTATAGTTTGTTTGATAGTTATTTAGTTATAAGAATTATCAGTTGATGTCTTGACTATTTGGACTGGTACATTGCAGTTGGTGTATTTTTATGGCACTTGCCCTTCGGCCAAGTGCCATATAGTGATTGTAATTTCTGTCCGTCAGTCGGTCTGTCGGTCCCGGTTTTGCTAGTTCGGGCACTTCCAGATAAGCCAGGACGATGAAACTTGGCAGGCATATCAGGGACCGGACCAGATTAAATTAGAAATAGTCGCTTCCCCGATCCGATCATCTGGAGGGGAGTGGATGGAGGGGGAATCCGGAAAAATTAGAAAAAATGAGATATTTTTAGCTTACGAACGGGTGATCGGATCCTAATGAAACTTGATACATGGAAGGAACTCATGTCTCAGACCCTCCATTTTAAATCCAGACCGGATCCGGTGACGTTGGAGGGAGTTGGAGGGGGAAATCGGAAATCTTGGAAAACACCTAGAGTGGAGAGATCCGGATGAAACTTGGTGGAAAGTACAAGCACAAGTCCTAGATACGTGACTGGTATAACCGGAACGAATCCGCTCACTTTGGGGGAGTTGGGGGGGGGAGAAGTCCGAATTTCTAGTGATCCCACGAGTTCGGTGCTTCCTGATGTGCTGGGACGATGAAAATTGGCAGGCATGGCAGATACCCGACCACATTAAGTAGAAAATAATCACTCCCCCGATCCGACCATCTGGGAGGGGGAACCCAAAATTTGAGGTATTTTTCTGCGAACGAGTGATCGGATCTTGATGAAAGTTGATATTTAGGTTGACCTCGTGCCTCAGACGTGCCACTTTAAATCCGGACCGGATCCGATGACATTGGGGGGAGTTGGACGAGGGAACCGGAAATCTTGAGAAACGCTTAGAACGAAGGGATCGGGATGAAACTTGGGGGGAAGAACAAGCACAAGTCCTAGATACGTCATTGACATAAACGGACCGGATCGGGGCACTGTGGGGGAGTTGGCGTAGGGTCTGGACTTCTAGTGATCCGCGAGTTCGGCATACTTCCTGATGTGCTAGGGCGATGAAACTTGGCAGGTATGTCAGGGATGCGAACAGATTGACTTGAGAACAGCCGTTTCCCGATCCGACTATCGTGGGGGGAGTGGATGGATGGGGAGTCAGGAATCTAGTGGCGTGCATAACTTTTGAACGGGTGATCGGATTTGAATGAAACTTGTCTGGTGAGCTATCGCCTCGGACGTTCAGTGTCAAGTCCGGGTCGGGTCCGATACCTGTGGGGATGGAGGGGGGGGGGGGGGGGGAACTCAAGAAACACTAAAAGCTGAGGGATTGGGACGGAACTTAATGGAGAGAATAAGCATTAGGCCTAGATGAAATTGACAGAGCCGGATGGTTTCGGGGCTCTGTGGGGGGAGTTGGAGGGTGTTTCTTGGAATTCCGGTAGTCGTGAGTTAGAATAGTTCCAGATCTAAAAATACAACGAGACTTGGCAGGCATATTAGCGACCCGAATTAATTGACTTCAGAACCTGACACAACATACCCCCGGAAACTTCCGTTCCTAGATCCGAGCATAAGAGAAGAGAAATACGGAAATTGACTTCGATAAATTGCGAACGAGAGGTCTGATTCGAGTGAAACTTAATGGATGATACGAATCGATGGCCTCGACATATAAAGCCTATATGCGACCACGGTTGGGGGGGGGGGGGGGGGATTTTGACATGCACACAAACCAAACGGATCGACCGAATGCGATGCAAGTTCGACAGTGCCGAGTTTATGCGGCCTAGATTTGTTATTTGGCGTACGGGCCGGATTCGGCCAAGGTAGGGGAGGGGGGAACTGGAAACTTGCAGATAGGCTATGCTCCAATTTCAGTAAAACTTGATGGACGGGAACAGGGAGTTTGAAACTTGAAACTTTGAAGCTCGCATAGGGGTCAAATGAGTGCATCAGTTTAAAAGAAACATTGAACATAGAAGGAGCATATAACCTAGATAACATATTTTGGGGACCGAACCGGATCCGACAACGGTGGGGGGGGGGGGGGGGGGGGGGGCTGAAATTTTTCAAAAATGATCAGATTCGAGTGAAACTTGATAGATGGTATAAAAGAAGATGATTGAGAAGAACAACTGAGTCGAACCGTCAATGAAAATTGAAAAGTATGTTAAAATTCTTGGCTTCGTTCTGGATGATAGAATAGAATAGAACAGAATTTATTCCACAAAAAGCCTGAGGCCATGGCAAAAATGGTTACAAAAAAAGAGAGCACTTGAACGAAATAATAGAACTAAACTAAAGGAAATTCTCTCTGTGGGCTAAAGCTATTTTTAGGAGCCTTACCAGCCTCTTCAAATCTTGAAAACACTTACTTCCAATAACGCTCATCATCCATACTTCATCATTTATTGTTGTTACATTCCCAAAAATCTCAACCCGCAGGTCACCTAGCTCACGGCATTCACACATCAGATGTAACAAATTCTCATTCTCGCTACCACACATAGGGCAAAAGTAGGGACCAGTACGTCCTAATTTATTCTCCAAATGTTTAGGGGATAACCTACAATGGGAAATCTGAACTGGAAAAAATAGTGCAAGAACGCTGTGCAACCCTTCATTCCTTTACAGACCTGAAACGGTTTGGGGTTCCACGCCATGAACTAGTCATAC
Organism: Branchinecta lynchi; assembly: GCA_023053575.1. Lineage (NCBI taxonomy): Eukaryota > Metazoa > Arthropoda > Branchiopoda > Anostraca > Branchinectidae > Branchinecta > Branchinecta lynchi. The sequence continues at coordinate 8,471,850 of JAKZAP010000018.1, forward strand.
GTTACAAAACTTATGTCAGGTCCATTTCAGAGTACGGCTGGCAAATATGGCATGCGGGGTCAAATATAAGACTCATGATGCCAAAATCGAGCTGCAAAAGAGCCGGTAGAATAATACTTGGCGACAATTACTCATCCTAGAACGAAAGCCCTCAAATCCTCGGCACAAAAATAAGAGCTACGAGCTCATATGGCACTTGTTACGAGTAGGTGGTACAAGAAGGTAGAAGAGAACTTCACAAAACAGCCCGCCATCCAAAAATGCGGTTCGGACCTAGAATTAGATATCTAGTTTCCCTCCAAGTCAGAAAATTTTCGACATCACCTCCAAGCCATCGCCAACCTTCCAAGTTTAAACTCAAGAAATCCACTCGCTATGTCCGAGACGTGCTCAAGATTCCCGGTACCCCCTTCCAACTCCCCACATACCGCGGCCGAATCTGGTCAGGACTCCTAACTGGATCATCTGAGGCATTTTCTCTTACCACCTATATTTCACTCGAATTTGGGCATTTTGGGGGAACTTCCGGTACCCCCCCCCCCCCCCAGCGTGGTCGGATCCGGTTCGATCCTTAAAATATGTCATCTAAGTCATATGATCTCTGTACCATCCAAGTTTCATTCAAATCAGTTTAATTGTTTGAACCTTACGTGAGCCACAAAATTTCCGGGACTCCCCTTCAAGCTCCGCCCACCGTGGTTGAATACGACTCGAAAACATAAATGTTGCATCTCTGACTTATACTCTTCCCGTCCTTCAAGTTTGAGTGGAATCGGAGCAGATCCTATCTGCAAATATCCGAGTCCCGCTCGCCCCCCCCCCCCCCCACCTTGGCTGGATCCTGTCCGGACACCAGATTTGATGGAGGGGGAAGGGCAAAATGTCGGCCTCTTTCTGTTTAATTTGAATTCGGCGCACTTTCTTGACGCGAAGAACGGCGATCAGAAGAACTAGCGCCAATAAATACTCTGTGGTCGGGACAGGCGCCGAATAGTCTCCACCGCCGCTACTTGAGAATCGAGAAAAAAAACTGCGTCCCATGATTCAAGTCTTCTCAATTCTTCCTTTGTTTATACTTGCTGTTCGTCAGTTAAATACCTCATTTTCCCCATTTTGTCTGGATTCCCGCTCCCTCCATTCCCCCCCCCCCCCCCCCCAGATGGTCGGTTCGGGGAAGTGACTATTTCTAATTTAATCTGGTCCGGTCCTTGATATACCTGCCAAGTTTCATCGTCCTAGCTTATCTGGAAGTGCCCGGACTAGCAAAACCGGGACAGACAGACCGACTGACGGACAGAAATTGCGATCGCCATATGACACTTGGCCGAAGGGCAAGGGCCATAAAAACTGTCCGAAAGAGGACATAATCATCTCATGCGTTTTGGCCACCAGATTTTGAATTCTGGACAATCGATAGACCTTGATGAGCTGATCAAAGTATCTGCCATTCGTTTTTTGAACAAAATTCCTTCATGAGATACAATAGTTTGAAAGTTTAGAGGGGTTGACAACTTCAGTAGTAAGGTACACACTGAAACCAAAAATAGGCCGACTCTAATAGTGAGACATGCAGGGAACTTCATGAGCAACAGTTGGCTGTTAGACCAAATCATCTTCAGTGATGAGGGGTCTGCAAGTTTTGCTAGTTGGTGTACCTATTAAATCCTATGATTTGTTTCGGGTGTATTTGATGGTAAGAACAATTCAGTACCATGTCTATCACGGACACGGGGAGAGGGACATGTAAGTAAGAATCGGGTCTCAGAAGGTGGCATGAGGGGTTATAACTTCTGCAAACTAGTGCACGTTTTATTTGGTCTATATATATCTGAGGGTAAGAAAATTAGTCTCTTGGTCCATCACTGTAACTAAGTATTTACACAACGGGTACAAATTGTAATGTAACACGATAACGTAGTTTCCCAATAACTAGTACAGTGGCATTTGTGGTATTTTGATCTTGAAAAGTTACGGATATCTGTATCATACGAAGTAGGTTATATAAATAAGTAAGTAATTTATTTCTGACTCGCCATTTGAAAAGCGGAGAATGTAATACTCCTTATAATGAGTTTTCACCGATCACGATATCTACGACTGAAAAGGATAAAGTTACACTGTCTGCAAAGTCAATTTAGTCCCTTTTTCCGACATTCTGTTTTTGGGATCCCAAAACGTAAGTGGGATTCCTATGACATCGCAAAAGTTGTCTGTAAGCACGATAACTCTCGAAGGGAATGAGATATTTTGATGAAACTTGGTGTGAGGATTCGTTGGGTCGTCGGACCAGTCAAGTTCGTAAATGGGCTTTGTACCATTTAGGGGTGGGGGAGGGGGTTCAAATTAATGGGCAAACAAAATATTTTGAAACAGCTAGTGTGATAGTCGATTATGGGGTAATAAGACGTGCTGAACACGACGGTGAAAACCATTTTGTTCTCGGACAAGTAGTTCGCCCGGAATCCGGCCAAAACCGGAAAGTTTGTTAAAAGTAAAAGTTTTATTTGAAGTTGATTGGATGTTCGATTTAGGGGTAGGAAGACCTGCTGAAGACGATGGTCAAAGCGATTTTCTCGACGGACAATTTGTTCGCCCGGAATCTCGCCAAAACCGGAAAATTGTTTTTGTAGTTGATTAGATAACCGATTTAGGGGTAAGAAGAGATGATGAATCCATGTGTGACAATCATATTGTACCCGGACATATAGTTCGACCGGATTCCGGCTGGAGTCGGAAAATTTGTTATAAGTTAGATTTTTATTTGAAGTTGATTAGATGTTCATTATTGGGGAAAGAAGATACCCTGTGGTATGGGGTGTATATTTATGAGTGGTGAGTGCGAACCCCTTCACCTGGATACGAGCCTGGGTTCTCAGAACCCCAGATCCGGGTGACAGGGCTCGCTAATTAATCCTATATGTGTGTGTAGTATATGTGTCTTTGTATGTAAGCATCATTTTGTAAATGAGAAAATATAGTCGTCTGGTAGCTGAAGTCGGAACCCCAGACCCGGGTGACAGGAGCTCGCTAATTAATCCTATATGTGTGTGTAGTATATGTGTCTTTGTATGTAAGCATCATTTTGTAGATGAGAAAATATAGTCGTCTGGTAGCTGAAGTCGAAGATACAACCAGAAGGAGCGAATTCCGGGCGAACTAGGGGAAGGAAATTGTTTTCACAGAAGTGTTCAGCATGTTTTCTTACCCTTAAAGTGAACATCTAATCAACTCAAAATAAAACTTTCACTTTTAACAAACTTTCCGGTTTTGGCCGGATTCCGGGCGAACTACGTATCCCGCAAAAAATGGTTTTCACTGTCGAGTTCCGCATATTTCCATACCCCTAACTCGAACATCTAGTCAACTTCAAATGAAACTTTTACTTTTAACAGACTTTCCGGTTTTGGCCGGATTCCGGGCGAACTTCTTGTCCGGTGACAAAATGGTTTTCACCATCGTGTTCAGCATGTTTTCTTACCATATAATCGACTATCACATTATCCGTTTAAAAATATTTCATTTGCCCCTTAATTTAAACACCCTCCCCCACCCCTTAATGTAGGGCTACAGAGCCCATCTACGAACTTGACCTTACTCTTGACCCAAATAATCCTCACACCAAGTTTCATCAACATATTTCATTCCCTTCGAGTTATAGTGCGCACAGACGGACAGACGGACAACTTTTGGGATGTCATAGGTATCCCTCCACTTACGTTTTGAGATCCCAAAAACAGAAGGTTGCCATAATTTCTGCTAAGTATTTAATTTGAAAATTTCCACAATGCTGTTGTATCTGATGCTTTCAGCTGCCGAAGAAACTGTTGTGTTGGCCATAGCCTTGGAAAGAAGGTTGAATCGAAAATTTGTTTTATTTCTCATTCAGACTTTCAAGACTACATGAAAAGTGGAAAACTTCGAAGTTGGAAGCCACATAGGGAAGCTCGAGGAAAACACTGGTCCTCCTGTACAGCGATCTTATACAAGACCAAAGGTGTCGATGGGATCCCAAAAATCTAATATTTGGTTCAGACAATAGGGTCTTGTCTTCGCCAGATCCAATCTTCGCCAGGCTAATCATCAGAGAAAACTAAGTTTAGATATACCTCTATAAGCCATATCTATTTTGACGATACTGACCGAGACTTCCTGCTTTACTTCTGCCAAGTTTCCGGTTTTCCGGCAACCGGATTCCGGACTAATTATATGTCCGGGTAAAAAATGATTGTCATATACAGACTCAGCGTCTCTTCTTACCCCTTAATCTGTCATCTAATCAGACTTTCGCTTTTAACAAATTTTCCGGTTTTGGCCGGATTCCGGGCGAACTAGTTGTCCGGCGAGAAAATGATTTTTCACCATCGTGTTCAGCATGTCTTTTTACCCCTAAATCGAACATCAACTTCAAATGAAACTTTTACTTTTAACCAACTTTCCGGTTTTGGCCCGATTCCGGACGAACTACTTGTTGGGCGAGAAAATGGTTTTCATCGTCGTGTTCAGCATGTCTTCTCACCCCTAGATCGACCATTTAATCAACTTCATATAAGACTTTTACTTTTAACCAACTTTCCGGTTTTGCCGGATTCCGGACGAACTAATCGTCCGGTGAGAAAATGGTTTTCACTAACATGCTCAGCATGCCTTCTTACACCGTAATTGACTAACACATTAGCTGTTTAAAAAATATTTTGTTTGTCCATAAATGTGAACCCCCTCCCCCACCCCTAAATGTAGAGCTACAGAGCCCATCTACGAACTTGACCTTACCTTTGACCCAATGAATCCTCACACCAAGTTTCATCAACATATCTCATTCCCTTCGAGAGTCAGCGCGCACAGACGGACAGACGGACGGACGGACAGCCGGACAACTTTTGCGATGTCATAGATATCCCTCAACTTACGTTTTTGGGTGTTTATCTCTTTCACGTCTTCTTATCATGGAGTACTAATTCCACTCCTACAAGGAATGCTATCTATTAGTTGATCTTTTGAAGCAAAATTGTTGGACCATGGAACGTACCAGCTTGGTTCACTAACCCATTTTAATACTATGGCTTAAATGTTAGGGCCTGCAGGCAAGGCGTAGTACTCAAGCTTACGTGTAGCCTTTATTCCTCAGAGGGGTACAAGTGTGCATTTGAAATTCAAAATGTTTGTTTAATACTTGACATAATTGTTACAGACTGATACACCTAAATAAGAGGTACATATACCTTTGAGCACTGTGCACACTCCTGCTAGCATGTCCCAGAGTTTGATAGTCGTCTTCTGATGATCTGTTCAACCAGATGAACGGGGTATTTGTTTCCAAACAGGACGTCCCGAATGTGGTTTCTTACCTAAACACCGGAAAAGAGAAAGTACCAAACCAGTACCAAAGAGGCATTTATTCGATACCCTGTGATTGCGGAAAGCTTTGCGTAGGAAGGACAGAGAGAACTTTCGGAAAACGACTTGCAGAGCATGAACAAGAAATTGACCACGCCCTCTCCAACAGACACCGCTATCCTTTCAAATCTGCACTTGCAGAACATATTTTCGAAAACCCGTCCCATTCAGTTTATTTTGAAAAAGCCCAAATTCTTGCAACGTGCGCCGGACTCCATCAAATTATTCGAGAAGCCCTTGAGATAAAGAAACAAGACCAAAGGTGTCGATGGGATCCCAAAAATCTAAGATTTGATCCAGACAATTGGGCCTTGTCTTCGCCAGGCTAATCATCAGAGAAAACCGAGTTCAGATATTCTATCTACCTATCTATCTATCTATATAAGCCATATCTATTTTGACGATACTTACCGAAACTTCCTGCTTTACTACTGCCAAATTTGTGGTTTCGCCCGAATTCCGAGCGAACTAGTAGTCCAGCAAAAAAAGAAAATTCAGAAACGAAACCGGCGCTGTCCCTATAAAGAACATCTAATCAACTTTAAAAAACTTTGACTTAAAAAAAAAATGCGGGTACAACCGGATTCCGGACTAATTATATGTCCGGGTAAAAAATGATTGTCATATACAGACTCAGCGTCTCTTCTTACCCCTTAATCTGTCATCTAATCAGACTTTCGCTTTTAACAAATTTTCCGGTTTTGGCCGGATTCCGGGCGAACTAGTTGTCCGGCGAGAAAATGATTTTTCACCATCGTGTTCAGGATGTCTTTTTACCCCTAAATCGAACATCAACTTCAAATGAAACTTTTACTTTTAACCAACTTTCCGGTTTTGGCCCGATTCCGGACGAACTGCTTGTCCGGCGAGAAAGTGATTTTCACCATCATGCTCAGCATGTCTTCTTACCCCTGAATCAAACATTTAATCAACTTCAAATGAAACTTTTATTTTTAACCAACTTTCCGGTTTTTGCCGGATTCCGAACGAACTACTCGTCCAGCAAGAAAATAATTTTCACCATCGTGCTCAACATGTTCAACAATTTGAAACTGAATTACTACTTTAATACTTTTTGAATCATTTGGTATTATTTGCCCAGCTGCTTTTACAGCCTCAAAAGGCAAGGTGGCGTCGGAAGTATTGCAACAGTTTTGTATTACTTTTCTAATCGACCGAAGTATCCCCAAGAAGAAATAGAACATTCAAAAATGAGCAGCATACAAAATTAAATGAATTTGATTTCATTGATTGAGTCAAAAGACACTTCAAGCACACCTCTTCCTAGAAATGATCTTCAGCGAATGGCTCAGAAAAAACGTTTTTCGAAAACACCGTTACTTTCCACGTATAGCCTACTTAGCGGTTTTCTTGTTAGAGCTTGTAGAGCTCGGGATCAAGCCTTCCTCTCTCCGACTTGGCTGCTGGAATCAAAATTTTGAAAACTGGAGTCGCCGTGGTGAAAAAGGGGGATAACCAAGCAATATAAAACCAGTCCCAATCAGTAGATAGACCTAATGGTCTACCACAACTTCCAAAAAGGAAAAACAACACTTTGAAGCTTGTCGTGTGTGAAGAGTTGTCGGGGACCTTGAACCTTTCGACGATGCTCGCGTGGCATGTCTGACAAAATTCGGCTCGGCCGAAAAAGCGTTAAAAAGTTGCCAGTACAAAACAGAAAACTACCCAAAGATGTGGATTTCAGAAGGTTATTCTTCCAGAAGGGAGCTACACTGTAAACAATTTTTTCCATATAAAGATTAAAGTTAACTGCAATATTTGCTACTCAAATTACTCTTAACTTTACGCAGATAAGATTAATACCAAATAGAGATAAGATGAATCCGAGTAGCAAATACTGCAGTTAACTTTAATCTTCAGACGGAGAAACTTTTTACCAGCTTTTTACAGTGTAGAGATAATGTTAAAAGCAGAATAAGCAAGAACGGTCCTTTAAAACGCTTGGCTCTTGGTTAGAATTAAAGTTCTTGATTAATCATTCTCATTTGACAGTTGAAAAACAGAATTATGGTCGTCCCAGATTTTGAGTTCAAAAAAGCATACCTCTGCTGTGGCAAGAACGCAAGAAAGCACACCAAGTCCTTACTAGCAAAGCCAGTTGTTACGAAAAAATATCTTCGCTGAAAGGGAACTTTTCATCATCAAAAGTTGTCATTACTTTCCAAATCGTCTGGATTATCCCCACGGAAGAAATGGAACATTACAGTAAACAGCAGAAGAAATCAAACGAATACTATCTTCATTATTTCTTTCGAAAGGAACCTGAAACTCTCTTAGCAGATATTCAAGTTTTAATTTATTATTCCCAGCTTACTTTTTAGAGGCAAAAAACAAAACAAGGTCGTCCAAATTTTGAGAAGTCTTCAAAAAAGCATACCTCTACTGTAGCAAGAATGCAAGAAAACATACCAAGTCCTATCTAGCAAAACCAGTTGTTACGAAAAAAATTTCTTCGCTGAAAAGGCAAATGATATGAGCCCTGTTTTTACGTGAGCGTGCTTGCGTTCGGTAAACAATGAACACAAATATAGGTATGCAAATAATTATGTTATTGTCCCTATTTCGGCTCTTTGACGGCTGAATATGTTTCATGTTAAAAACCCGTCACCTTTAATTAGCTAAGCATTATCTTATGTCATTAACATGGCTCTGCTGTCTCCGAGCAACGTACCCGGGCTTACAAAAAATGAAGACGGAAATCGCTGATTACAGAGCCCCATTTGAAAGAACAAGCTGATAATCATGTGTGAAAACGACAACGCCAGAAAGTCAGACAGTGGGCGAGCTGATTATTTTATATGTTCAAAAGAATCATGTAAAGTAAAGCATGAGCTGTTTATTGAGTTTCTTGAATGTAATTGTAGACTGGGTTCTGCATCTGCATGATTTGACATTGTGCTCCAAACCCGGATCTGGAAATAAGAACTCACTCTCAACCATGGCCGTATCCAAGGGGGGGGGGGGGGGTTAGGGGGTTGACCCCCCTCCCGAAACATACAAAAATGGTAATTTTTATAGGCTTTTCCTTCTGATCAATGTCTTTTTTATACTTTTTTGTCCAATCCGCAGGCAACCCCCCCCCCCGAAAGGCAACAACCCCCCCGACAAAAATTCCTGGATACAGGCCTGCTCTCAACCCACCCAAGCACTAGGCTAGGCGCGAAGTTTAGAATAGTTTACGGTCTGTTGGTTAGTGCGAAAACCCGTTTTAGTCGAAATGTTTTGGCTAAAAATTTATAACGCCTGCACAACCCCCCAGGCCTCCATGATCTAGCCCTGTCTCCTTCCTGGAAGCTATTTAGCATGACAGATTTAAAATTTAACTGAAAGCCAACTTTTTTTTTGTATTATTTAACTGAATACACGGCATTATCTGAATCTGGAATCTGTTTTCTTATTTTCCACCACCTGCTCTAGCAGCGATGTTCAGAATTTTTAGGGCCGTCCCCACATCGCAAATTCTTCGATCAAGCGGAAAATTTGAATCTCATCACAAACGCGATTTTTTAGTGGCCAGTGATGAGCTTGGTTAATACTCCCTAGTCTCTGAACACACATTTCTCGTTTTCGTCAAGCATGCAACCCAGGTACAACCGTATAAAAGTAAAAAAATTCCGAGAGGGAAAGTCCTCTATTTGAAAATCGATTATTGATGGACAGCGAAGCAACGAAGCAACACATTTTTATCGGAACTAGTATTTGAGGAAGAAATTATGGGTAACTAAATTGTCGTGTCTCAGCCCTTTTCTGTTAAACTTTAAGGACAATCAGTACTCTGTTTATAAGTATGCCAACTAACTACTAGGTCTCCGTTCATGGGCTCCTAACCAACAAAGTTACGCGGCTGTACGGTGTTGCTGATCCATTTGTTGATTTGGAGTCCCAAGTTTGTTTCTTCTCTAGACCGAATTATCTATACTATAGTTCGTTTGTTAAGTTGTTTAGTTTAGTCTGATCTTTTTTCTTCTTGTATTGTTATTCAAATCCACCATATGGACACGCCTCGTGCCATTTCCTATTTGGGTTAATAAAATTCCTTATTGATTGACTAGTAAAAATGCCAATTTTAAAAACAAAGCTTTATTATTTCTTCCCAGAATCTTGCTTTGGAATCATTAAATCCCGTGATTTGGTTTTCTCTTTTTTCTTCGCTTCAGTAGACCTCGCACGATGTCACATCACAGGTCATCCACCCACTTCAGAAGAAATATTTGGGGGAGAGGGTATTCAGTTATGTGACTTAAGTTAGACTAGAGCTCTTTCTTGGCTTTTGATCGTTGCGACAAGGAAAATGTTTGGGGGATGACGCAAGTACGGGACATGTGATACATAAATGTGGTGACATGCCAAAATGATTAAAGTTTATGACATAAGTGATCATGAACTTGCTATTTCTAACCTGCGTTTGCAAGTACAAATAGAAAGTACCATCACTGGAAAAAAATTTGCAATGTTTTAGTATATATGTATATATCTTATGGTTCAGGTGTTGATCAGATAGTTTTCAGTTTATAATTGTTTTTGTTTGTTTTCTATGCGTGAAAGTGTAATATTTTCCTTTTGTTTTTGTTTCGTTTCTTTACCCTTTCTTTGTTGAAATGACGGGTAAAAAATAAATAAGCATATTTACATGTTGAAAACATGGTTTTGCATGCGGAAAAAATAGATAAACGCGATGCGATTATACGCATGGCTACACATGTTATCTCGCCCTAAGTAGCTTGATAGTAACTTCAAAAGTTCGTTTTTCCAGCTTGAGCGGCTTTGAGCCTGAAAAGGACCCTTGCCAAGAAGGGCCGAAATACAGATCTAATAAAATTCAGCTGACTTATCTGTTTTGCACTGCCATATATTCTTCAACTTGGGCACAAAAGAATCGGTATCACAAACCGTCGGATCCAAAAAATATCGGAACTCTCTCACGCAACTGAGACGGCCCTACATTCATCCGGATTGAACCTTTCCTGTTTTCGCTGAGCAGTCGTAAGACTTAGTGGAACTTCAGTTGTCACAATTGCTTTTCAAGTCACAGCTACGGATCAAGTCCTTTTTCTTATCGAAAATATATTTTTGTTTAGGGGGGAGGGGGGATTTGTTGATGGAAGATCGTTCATTAGTGGATTTTTTTTTTCTTGTCAGTTATTTTATTTAGTGTTTCCCTCGTCTAGCTTGTTTTTTTCTTTTTTTCTGCTCTTTTTTTGTTTGTTTCCTTTAAAACATAATGTGAACTAAGATGAAGCCCCGCCCATTGCCAGGCCTCATGATGGGTCCATAAAGATTTGGTGGTGTCACTACTTTTTTTTATGAATAAAACTGAATGAACCTCTGAACATCTACAAAAATCCTTGCCCCCCCCCCTAAAAAAAAAGCCGAAAGAGGGTAAATTAAAACAGTCTGTGATGTCTGTCATCAGCATTAGGAAGCGCCTTTATAGTTTTTGATAATCGCTTTGTAATGTAATTGTAATTGCTAAAATCGGATCGCAGGGCTTTCAGAGATCCGAACTCGAAAAAAAAAATCAGGAGTCTTTTCCGACTAAAAGCGGAAACAGGTCAACGACTATAATTTATTCCGTGCCAAGGCACCTCAGCTCTACCTCTCACACTTTGCCAAATTGGTGGTGAAGGAACAACACTAAAGGTTTCGACGGGATCCCAAAAATTTAATATTTGATCCAGACAATCGGGTCTTATAGAGGTCCAGTCTTCGCCAGACTCCTTGAGCGCTTTATTAATAAAATTTAGAAACAGATTAAGGCAAATGGCAATAATTTGAGAAGACAAAGTTCAAATGGGGATTCACCATGTGTGTCTACCCCTATAGACTACGTCATATCTACTTTGACGAAAGTTCCTGCCTTACTTCTGCCAAATTTCCGGTTTCAGCCGGATTCCGGGCGAACTACTTGTCTTGCAAAAAAATTTGTTCAAAAACAAATTCAGCATATCTCCTTACCCTACATCGAACCTCTAATCAACTTCAGATAAAACTTCAACTTTTAAAAAAATTTCCGATTTCAGCCGGATTCGCGGCGAACTATGTGTCCCAGTAGAAAGTGATTGTCATACACGAATTCAGCATGTCTTTTTACCCGTAAATCGAACAACTAATGAAATTCATATAAAACTTTTACTTTCAACGAATTCTCCGGTTTTGGCCGGATTCAGGGCGGTCTACTTTTCCGACGAGAAAATAATTATCATATTCGGATTCATCATGTTTCTCTATCCTGAAATCGAACCCTTAATCAACTTCAGATTAAACTTTAATTTTTGACAAATTTTCCGGTTCTGGCCGGATTCCCGGCGATCCACTTGTCCGACGAAAAAATCATTTTCATATTCGGATTAAACATGTCTCCTTACCCCTAAATCGGACATCTAATCAACTTCAGATATAACTTTTACTTTGAGCAAACTTTCCGGTTTTGGCCGGATTCCGGGTGAACTACTTTTGCGGCGAGAAATGGTTTTCATATTTCTGTTCAGCATGTCGTCTTACCCCTTAATCGACCATCACATTAGCTTTTAAAAAATAATTTTGTCGCCCCTTAATTTGAAACCCCTCCCCTTCTCCTAAATATGCAGCTCCATCTACGAACTTGACCTTTCCCTTGACGTGCAGAACACTCACACCAAGTTTCATCAAAATATTTCATTCCCTTCGAGAGTTATCGAGCTGACAGACGGACGGACAGACGGACAACTTTAGCGATGTCATCGGTATCCCTCCACTTACGTTTTGGGATCCCAAAAAGGAGAAAAAAGGAACTCAAAGTAGCTACAATGATTTTGGGCTTCGATAGTCTTACGATTAAAATGTGCTAGTTTGATTGGCAGAAAGGGGGAAGGGGATATCAGAAACTTGAAGTCCTTGACCCTCACGCATATGTAACGTAGCTCCTCGCATACTTCAGATCGCATACGCAGAGTGCATTAGTTATTTTGTTGTCCTGAATTAATAATTGTCGTTGCTTCCTAACCGTCTTCGACGACCTCTTCTAGCTTTAAAGTTTAACTGAAAAGCCAACTTATCTTCGTGTCATTTAACTGGATACACTGAACCATTTGGATTCTGCTAAGGTTTTTTTTTTATTATTTTCCACTGTCTGCTCTAGTTACGACATTCAGAATATCTGCGTCCGTCCCTACAACGTAAATTCTACTATGATGCGGGAAATTTTAATCTCAACACAAATGCGGCTTTTCAGTGGGCAGTGGTGAGCTTGGTGAAGACTACTTAGTGCCTGAACAATATAAAAATAAAACTCTTTCTCATAAGGTACAAACACAGATACAAGCGCATAGAGGTACCGCAAATCACACGGAAATTCCACTATTTGAAAATCGATATGTCGAAGTACCGCATTTTCAACGGGTCTTCATGCCAATTTAAGTGAATAAGTAGATAGTCGGTTGGTAACTAGATCGTCCTATCCCAGTCCTTTTCGGTTAAACTTTAAGCTATTTGGTTAATAAAGTTGATTGATTGATATTTAACGTTTCAGTATACGGATCTCGTGACTAGATTAATTGATGGGCGGGGGTGACTCAGCTTGCAAACTTGTACATTCTTGACGGTCGGAGCTCGGCCATGAGGGGGGAGGTGAATACGAGCAACAAGAAACGGAGTACACACTAATTTAATCCACATATACGTACTTTCTAGGGTTCCGTCCTACATGACAGATGGAACCTCGAAGTGGTCATAAATCAAAAGGCATAGGAAGCAAGTGACTGGATATAAAAAGCCGGTGAAACTTCATGTGGTCAAATAGATGCGGTCATTTCAGACATACCAAAGAGGCAGAGCAGCTCCCCCTCTATTTTAGAGGACCCGCGTTAACGGGTCAAAATAAAACGAGCTTAGTCTCGAAAAAATACAGTCAAGCTTCATTTTGTTGGTGCAAATTAATTATTTGTTCCTATCTAATGGTCGACTTGCAGACATGGGAGAAAGTCTCGACCCATCGGTGCATATCACGCAACCTTGCCCGAATCGTACAGGCCGACGGGTTCTTCGTTCTTGTGCCTTTGCTACGTTTTTACAAATACGGCTATCAGAGACAAAGTAAGCGTTTGCAGACGTCTGGCACGTTTGTCGACGCCAAGATTCCCAAATTCCGTCCATTACACTGTAAAAAGTTTCTCCGAATAAGGATGCAGTATTTGCTACTGGGATTAATCTTATCTCTATTGGGTCAAAATTAATCCGAATTAGGGATAATCTTATCCCAATAAAGACAAGATTAATCCGAGTAGCAAATACTGCAAGATTTTTTTTTTACAGTGTAGCACAAGCACAATGAGTCAAAGGAAATGGTTATTAACATCATGTTGGCGAGTTTTAAATTTCACAGTTGAAGCACTTTATTCTTACGGATATTTGAACGTTTTCTTTTATTTTTTATTATCTCTTTTGCTCGAAATTCCTCCCCACCCTTAAATGTCTAGGACGGAATGTTGGGAACTCTTGTTTGGTCTTATTATGAACCACTACAGAGGGTCGGTCTGAACGAAGCTAAAGTCGAAGGTTAGGATCCAGGTTTAGATAAAAAAAATTCACGATTTCAGTCTCAGTCTGCTGCCGACGGAAATCACCCTTGGCACTGCTACAACAATTGGCTTGTAGTCGGGCTTTTTCGTACTAGATCCTCTAAATTTACTAGATTATGGTAGCGTTCCAGTGAAGTTGTTACAAGTTACGATGATGAGAGGAGGGGCGAGCGCCGTATTGCCGTAGTTATCACACTCTCTGGAACGAAAATAGTAGCTCGCGACCATCATAAGTAAATTGTAACGATCGTAACAAAACGAAACTAATAAGTGGGAGGAGCCAATTTACTTATTACGGCGGGTTCTGGAACGGCAATAATAAAAAGAATAGTAACGATCATAACTAATAATAAGTCGCTGGAACGCTACCTATATTTTTTGCCTTGGACCCATCCCGGCTTGTTAGCACTCGTATCGCCGGGTGGATTATCGGTTCGGTGGAAAAATGGTCTAAATTAAGAATGTAACATGCCGTGTCTCCCCTGTATCAGCAAATCTTACAATTTGATCCAAAAATGTGTGGCTCTACCAGTTTTCGGTTTTTGCCGGTTTCCGTTCGAACTTGTACTTCTATCAGAGAACGAAGTTACAGCATATCGACTTACAGTCAACAGTCCAATCCGAGGTTCAATCGACCCTCTTGATCAAGAAGTAAGTTCGATACCAGTTTCGGGTTTCTAAAGACGAGAAAGGGATTATAGGATTAGGATTATAGTACTTTCCATAGATGGTTCTCATTAAAAACGGAAAATTGCACAACTAGACAAATTCTATCTAATCCGTTCCACTTGAAATCGAAAACTTTACGTTAAAAATCATTTTAATGCCGATAGAACGAAAACAACTTCTTAAAAACGCACGAACATTAATCAATACTTTTTCAAAACAATGGGCATCTTTGGTTGCCTGTATCATCGCGATAACGCACTAAAAAGTATGACTAAAATGGCAGAAACATTTAAAAAAAATTTCACTAAAACAATACCCCGGGCATGGGTCGACGCAACTGTTCAAGATAGTTCGAGGTTATGTTTGACTGTTGAAATGTCGGGCTGGGCATCATTTGACTCTGCTGGAGCAGGTGTTGCTGCTGCAGGGAGTTTCTATTGGCATTGGCGTATATAGATGCATACAGACTAGCATGCGACGCAACCTTGTTTGAATCGTACGACCCGGCGGCTTCTTCATTCTTGTGCATCTGCATATGATTGCCATATGAGAGACTGAACAAGCGGTTGCGCTCTGCGTCCATAGCGGACGTTTGGTACGTTTGCGCAGCTGCGTTTACAGCTGGATTTGTAGCCGCCGAAAACCACGAAAATGGGTCAATCTGGGCCGAGGTCTGGATGAACGGCATCGAAAACGCTTGGTATGGCGATTTGTTCGCAGGCCTCGGCTTCCGACGAGGGCGATACTTATAGTCCGGGTGTTCTTTCATATGCACAGTTCTGAGTCTTTTCGCTTCGTCTATAAACGGTCTTTTCTCGTCCTCACTTAGCAGTTTCCACTCGGCACCAAGACGCTTCGAAATCTCCGAATTGTGCATTTTCGGATGGTCTTGTGCTATCTTTCGTCGCTGAAGACGCGACCACACCATGAACGCATTCATGGGTCTCTTAATATGTTCATCAATTTTTTCACCTTTGAGTTTATCTTCCTGAGTAGGCGAGTACTGCTGGTAACCGAAGTTCGAAAACGACATTGTTCACTGCGTTCAAATTCACTCAAGACTTTATGTTGCTGTCACGAAACTTGGACTGCAACTCAACCAAGACTAGTTTTGACTTTGACGCTAGGCGGGTACCCAAAAGACCAATGGACCTCATATTTACACACTTAAACATGAATATGAATAGGAAGGCTGTGCTGAAGTGACTCCGGGAACCAATAGGGATTCAAGAGTGCGCGCACCGCTAAAGTGGTTCTTTCGTTTGAAGAACAATGCTTCATAATGTCCTTTACATTCATGGTTCTCATACATCACGTCTGAATCAGAGTGAGATGAAAAGGGTTCTGATGGAGCCAGGGACATGAATGGCAGAGCACAAAATGGCATTCCACCTGGATAATGCAAGGTCCTTATACGCTTGGTAATAAATTGTAATTTCAGACAGTATTAAAACTCGAAAATGGATGAGCGTCACTATAAACAGTTGTTAGAAAAAGAAGGAATCGGTATTAGCGAATATTATGCCTCTAGCACTTCGAAAAATGGGTCTTTATGCGGTAAGGGTGCAACCCCCTGAATTCCAGATTGTAACCCTCCCAACGAGAAAAGAACGAAGTGAAAACTAACAACAAAGGAAGACCCAACTTTCAAGAATGTATAACCTATGCTTATTGGTGCTAGGAAAAGAAGGAACCAAATAGGATTAGGCCTCGAGAACTTGAAAAATCACAAACGCTTTCCTTGGCATTGCTTTCTAGAATAACTATATATCTTTAAATATGTAGGCTATTAATGTATGTACTCTTCCCAAAAATGGTGTACATTAATTATTAAAGGGGCCGAACTAGGATCATTTTAAATTGCTTAAACCCAAGCTCTTCTTTCTGCGGCATGATTGCACCTTGACTGACTTAACTGACTGACCTTAACTGACCCTCCTAAACTTTATATTTGACCCTCCTGACGAGCATAGAACGAACTTTCAAGACGTACAGCCTATGCTTATTTTTGATACAAAAAGAAGAAATCAAATCAGTAGGCCATGAGGTCTCAAAAACTTACAAAAACGGTGCTTTCTGCGGCTACACCCCCCCCCCCCCTCCCTCCATAACTCGTTATTACAGAATTAACAACAACCGATACCCAAATTATTTCGTAACTCAGGTTATACTTAAATCCGCGAAGGATCCGTGGTTTCTTCCCCCCCTCCCCATCCCACTAAACTTTGGAGTACTGTTATGGGAAAGTATTGTTTGTGCTGTTTTACCTCCCGTCGTTTCGTGAATGACACCTTGCCCCCCCCCCCCTCCCCTCCGATCTGTATTACGCATTTCATAACATCTACCACCGACCTGAAAGGCAAACTCTCTCGTATGAATACATGGTACGGTTAGCACCACAAATTTTACTTGGTCTATCCGCACTTGATTCAAAATAAAATTTTTGAAAATTAATTACCTTGATTCGCACATCGGAGCGAATTAGACCGTTTCTCGATATGTTGAATCACTCCGTAGTTATTCCAGTGCACTGTCCGAGGTTTCGTAACCGATAACACAAGGATGCGCGGTTTCAATAGATTACGCGTAACAGATAACACTTCGGATGTTGTCTGTTGTGTTTCAAAATGTTATACATAACAAGCGTTACCATCGGGAAGAGCAGGAAAACCGTCAAAAAGCATCTGCTGAGTTTTCCGACATCATGACGATAAAGAACAAAGTCAGTAGGTGCTTTTTGGGCTATTTTTTTGCTCTTCCTAGCAAAGCTTGTTATGCATAACATTTCATTCATAACGTCTTCAAACACAACAGATAACATCCCAAGTGTTATCTGTTACACATTGCCTGTTGAAACCGCGCATCCTTGTGCTATCTGTCATGAACCTTCTGACAGTGTGATAGGCTACATTCAGAGCAAATCATTCCACTCGGTGTATAGCGACTCCTTGAAAGTTTCCTCATCGGGCGTTGATACTGTTTTGCTGGTAAAACTATTCCACAGGTTGACAACGCAACAGGAGAAGAACTGTTAACGTTAACGCGTTCTGGCTGATGGCTTAAACAACTTCTTGGAATGCTGCCCTTATATCCTGCTCAGCAGTAAGAATTTCCGTCAACGAATCTCGACCGAATCCTTCATACGGTAGAAAAAAAGAGGCGAAGATGTTCGTTGCTGTATGTCTTCTGATCCCCCCCCCCCCCCCCCGAACGAAGAAACTACCTTACCTGCCTTAATTTATTTCCCTCCCAATCCTTGGATCAAGGGAGCTCATCAACAAACTTGACCTGTGCAGTATGATCTGACCCAATGGTTCGGCGTATGAGTTTTAGTGAGTATAGCATATCGAAGCGACTCAAAGCTACTCATAAACTACTGTGCCTGATTCAGTTTCTTTCCTCTCTCCAACCCTTAAATCAAAGGCGAAATAGCTCATACACAACTTGACCTGGGCAGTTGATTTGACTCCATGATTTAGCGTATCAGTTCTTCTGGCTGCATCGATAGCGAGTCAGAACTTGTCCGATTCCGGAATCCGAAACCGAAACCATTGTCGTGCTCTCAAAACGGATTAAAGACGAGCTTAAAATATGCCATTTCTGCTTAAATCGAACTACGGCCTCTCTTCCCTGATTCGTGTTAGCTTTTCATTCTAACAAAGGGTCGACACAATGACACGATACACGCATTTACTTCTTCGCATTGTCGTGCTTTACATTGATTTTGACTTTTCGTTTTTCCCTTTTTTTCTTTTACTCCACTGCCGCTTTGCGCATATGGTGGGTCATAAAGTATATATGTATGTATATATGTATACTTCTTTCAGGTTATTAATTGCGGAGTCTCTACCGCTTTTAATTATCGCCTGCCACTCTTATCTCCCTCCAGGATTCCTAAATATCCTTCCATGACCTTAATAAACCATCTGTGAATAGCATACTCATGAATTTCTTATGTCAACTTGCAAACAGTTAATCTCCTCGGTTAATCCTTGCAAATATTCTCCTTTTTTCTCTGTATTTCTTTATGGCTTGAATGTGTTGCTATGTAACACAAGAATGTTTGATGCCTGACATCTTAGCCACGTTTTTGTTAACTTCTTTGCTTCTGCACAAGATGGGTTTTGGATTCACTGCCGGCAAGATTTCTTCTTGGCTGAAGCAAAGACAATAATAGTGGGAAAGACCGGTAACTTCGCTAAAATCGGGTCTCTGAAAATCGATCGGAACGCCACCTAGCGTTTGGACTTCGTCCAATGTCCAGTGGTAAATGATTAATATAATAAAAGCAAAAAGGGCGTGAGTAGGCAAAGTCTGTCAACATTAACTGATTCGAAATCGTGAATTCAATATTTTTTTCAATAAAAAAGCGATTTATTCCAATTAAAGAGGAAACATGAACGGAGAGAGAATGCTCATCATAAACAAAACGTGCTTTGATGATGATTCTGCGGAAAGCGATGGAAGAAATTGTCAACAGAGCGATGTTTTAACGAAAGAACATCCGCTAAACGGCGCTGACTGTTGCGACTCATGGGGCTTACGGGAGTTTCCGGTCTTTCCCACTTTTACTGTCTTTGGGCTGAAGCAGCACCTTGCTGGTAAGCACGCACTTGGCCGGTGAGCAAGTCCGCGATTCGCGAGTAGCGCTGACGTCATCCTGGGAAGCACAACAGTGCAAAAACGCCATTTAGCAAAAGTGGCCGAGAAGTGGACTTGCAGCTTGCAACAAAAACGAGGCTCTTGTCTCGTGACTTTGGGTCATAGTAGAGGGAGGGTTTTGTATTGAAGCAATAGCTTAACATTGAACTAGGGTCAAGGTTTGGATACGGATCAGATGAAAAAATTTTTACATTTGTACGTCTGTAATCAGTTTAAAACATTCTGTATCTATCAGGAAAAAAAAATCATCGTGTTTATCTTACTCTCATGGTACAGGTTTTGCATAAATTTGAATTTTGCGACCGCGTAAGCTTTCAGACCGCTCAGGTTCGTTGGATTCAAGAAATTTACTGGTCTGTATCTGAATATTCCTAATCTTTATTTTCTTACTGTGGATTTAAGCCACATCGAGATCATAAGATCCACAAAAGTCACCAAATGACTTTGTAAAATCTTTCCTCACACCTACTGGTCATCAGTTTTCAACATCGGCAGTATTTCGTTCTCATTTCTGACATACCCTGTACCCACAAAGCATGTGACCAAGTGACCCTTCTGTTACCTTTTCCTCCTGTTTCTTAGATTATTCGTGTCTTCATATTTGTCATGACGCTAACATAGACATTGACCCACAATTTTATTTGATATTATTTTATAACTGAACTCTCATTGTATGCAGTTCATGATCCTTTTTAGTTTATTAGTTAATTTTTGTTTAGGTTATCATGGTCATTGTCGACCATTTTATAGATTAAATAAATTAATGTGACCAGTATTGCAATTTTTTTTTAACTATGACAATCGTTTTGCAAAATAGATGTGATCTATATCTATCATATACCAAACGCTATTATTTAGAGAATAATAGGTCCAGCCTCTGGCGGGACATGGGTGTATCCATTCCGCTTAATTTCACTCAGGGATCATTTGTCTAGCATTTAACGAGCCATTGCTTCCGTGGAGTATCAAAAGATTGGTCTTTTGTATCAAAAGTAGATAATTAATTATCAACATCCCTTTACTGATCAGAAAACGTATTGTGCTGGTGAAATATGACACGTCTATTGATAACAATATGCCGGGGGCAGTGAGAAATCTTCTTTCGAGGAATATTAAATTCTTTAGAGCTATTAGTAAACAGTGGAAAAAGGTTGAACATTGTCGTAGCTCAGACTGAAACAAGGAGACAAAGATGGTCTTTCAGCCAGCGTGTCCGAGTCCTGGACAAAATCCCTCGAGACAAAACGAGACAGCTTTCAGCAAGACAAGCTCCAGACAAGCTTTCGCCCAGAAAACGGCCCACTCCAAAAATCCATAATATATTTGACCACTTTGAATAAAAACTTCCACAGAATCTCGTTTTTTCTATTTTATTTGAACTGAATGGTCAGCTTGGCTTCAAACCTTATAACCGAGACAATCAAAACAAGATATCGAGACCGAGTCACTCTCCGAGATCCTTGCAATACATTTTTCTTGTTTTAAATAAATAACTAGAACATTTACATATAGAAAATACATGTCGTTTGGCTAATCGCTTTACTTGGACGCAGAAGATGTCTGTGCAGGCCCGTATCCAGGAATTTATTTCGGGGGGGGGGTTGCCTGCGGGTAGGACAAAAAAGAGATAGATCAGAGGGAAAAGCCTATAAAAATTATAATTTTTGCATGTTTCGGGGGGGGGGGTCAACCCCCCCCCCCTGGATACGACCTTGTGTCTGTGTGATCTTAAATTTTCCGGGCTGACACTTTTACACAGTCTAGAGACGAGTCGGTCACCGAGTTTGAGTCCGTGAAAAAGGAATCACAGGATACCGAGACATCCAAGCCAAATTCACCCTTTCCGACGGATAAGACTAGCTGCAAAGCTCACCGGCAAAGAACAACTGAAGCTCCCTCCGATTCATACATCCGAGTGGTAGACTACTCGAAATTGTTCAGTCGATGTTTCACCCATCATTTTAATTTAATTTTTTAACTCATGCGTTGTTTTATTTATGCATGACAATTCCGGTGCTGTTTTTCATCGCGAAGAGTGTTGGGGAAATTTTTTTAATGAAAGTCCCGAGGCCGAGCCCTCCATCTCTTGTCAGCAGGCATAGTTCCTGTTCCAACATGTTTTTCAGACAAAAATAAATTCGGACGGGAAATTTTGCCCCAGATTTGAAAAATCCACTGCTTAGCCTACAGTCACATAATGCTGACTGACTGCCGAATGTTTTCAAATTCCCTGTTCATTTATAAATGTCTATTTAGTATTGTTTATAGAAAATACAGGAGGTGTATTTAAGTTTGAACAGTTCTGAGGAGTATCAAAGAAAGATGCAGTGAAGGAACTGCTTTGACTGGCTAGTATTTTACTTTTATTGCAGCAAGTTGATGAATATCGCTGTTCAACAGTAAAAAGATAAACTGTAAAAATAACCATACCATAAGATAGCCTAGTAAACATTTAAGCTTGCCTTCCTGGTAGCTTGCATTCAGCAGAAACTTGCAAACAAGATCATGTGCAAACAAATATGTTTTTGCAGCTCACATTAAATAGGTCAAACACAGCTAAAACTTATTAATTTTTCAATTCTCCGAGTAAAATTTAGCATGCGTTTAAAATTCGCTCCGGAAAAAGTAGAATATTTTCCACTCAAATATGAACGAAATTATCGGACCGAATCCTCGTTCGATGGGTCAAAATTCCGGAGCGGAGAAGGAAATTCGCACCGGACTGCGAAATTCGGACTGTGTGCAGGGTTGCCAAGTTTGACACTTTTGATGCTTTACTGCTTTGTGACACTTTTTTCCTCTGGGTGACACCGTGACACTTTTTCTCTGAAAGTGGCACCTTTTCTGACAAGTGACACTTTCTAGGTAAAAAAAGCACCTTTTCTATTTACTGTTGCGGACTACCGGCCGAAACACATTTAGTTTGATTTACAGATAGTGTCGCCATCTATGTAACTCATAAAAAGTAGCTGTGTTAACTCTACAACTATACCAGTACCATACCAAACTTAGAACTAGACAAACTATACCTTGCAAAGTATTCTTAGCTACGATCTACGGTCTTTTGCAAAGAAACCAATTTGGATACACAAAACTTGGCGACATTACGTGAAATTTCGACGACATTTCGTGCGATCTCGGCGACACTTTGTTTCATCTCGGGAACTAGATTTTTGGTTTCGAACACATATCTGTATTTCTCGGCGACAACCTTTTCAGTGGCAATCTCGGTTACAAAGTTGTCATTCTCGGTAACAAGCGTTGCAGTCCCGGATACACACAAAACATCTCGGCGACAAAAACAGCATTCTCGGCTACATTTCATGCATTCTCGGCGACATTTCATGTGTTCTCGGCAACATTTTTACCAGTTTGGACCCAAAATGCATGACCATAATAACAGTATTAATTTTCTTGAACAAAGATTATACTATTTATAGTGTATGCTTGGTTGTATTTTCTCTCAAGATGAAACTACTCTTTGCAATGAAACTTGATGACCCTTGATTAATCCCGATGCCACTGAAAAGAGTTGAGCGCATGGGCAGGTGCGCATTTGGTAATTCAGTTCAGTTTTCTACACAACGGAGCGACAACAGAATATCCCTTACAAACAAGAAAGTTTCCCGTCTGGAATAATCGACAATTCTTAAAGTTCCAGAAGTCTGAGTTTCTACCGACTACTCCTTCACATTCACGAGATAAGTCGATTTGAAAATTAAACATCCAAGTTGCCGACGGAAAGAATTCAATCTAAAAGAGTAAACAGTCGAACTGCTCTCAAGAATTTTAACTTCACAGGAGAGCTACTTGCGTCAACTTCTCGAAAGATAATAACATGTGAAGGAGGCGTTCCTCCTGGTAGCTTGTATTCGTGCATAGTTTCCCACCCCCCTTCTCAAGTAAAATGTAAAATAAAAATTAGGAAGGGTTGGTTCTGGTTAGTCGCCTTGACAAAATAATAAACTGTATGAAAAAGTCTAAAAACAAAAACTCTTCCGCTGAAGAAAATCCTAGTTGAATTTTCCAATTTTAGTCATTTCTAAAAATCAAATATTAAAAATCGTATGATTCCCAGTCAGCTTCGGCAGAAGGGTCTTTTTATGTATAAATATTTCAAGATGTAATGTATAAATGTTCCCAAAATTCTGCAATATACAGGAGCATTAACTGAGTAAAAGTATGCCCTTAATAACAGGGGTAAAGTATATCGATTTATTAAGCCAAAATGCCATACAAGGTTAAGTACATCACCACACAATTAAACTGTTCCAACTCTTACTAGAACTAATATTCTACATAAATTAGGCTAAACTTGCTTTCCTAAGTCTAAACGCTTTAATCACATATTTACATACCTCTACGATGAAGCTTGGGTTCCTCGATTTCAGGATGCCGGGAAGCGACCTTCGCATATCGACAGATCTCAACACTCTTTTTAGAAACACACGTACACTTACTCAAGTTTCTCTCAATAAATCTCTTTCTTTTTCTCTTTCTTTCTCGATTTCACTTGTTCCTTTTCTTTTGTTCGGCTTTCACCTTTTCTGTATTTCCTTCCATGTTTTCTTCTTATCTTCTTAAAAACAAAATGTCTTATTTTCTTAAGTTGTAGTTTAGCTAGGCCTACACAAGTTTCTACTCCTCTAGGCTAGTAAATCAGGTTGTCCACTGTTGTGTTAATAATACTTGGATTCTTGAGATAACACAAAGCAAAACAGGAAAAAAGGACAAATCCCCGGCTAGCTCGTATCGTCGCAATAGATAGTCCGTGGACCACTCCCCTTCTCAAGTACAATATAACAGATTTGAGCGAAGGCTTGGTTCTCCTTAGTCGCCCTCACCTAAGATAAACAAAGCTGTTTCAAAATAGCAGGAAGCAAAACAAGAAACAAGGACGATCCTCTGCCAGAATCATCGGCGCCGTTTGGGGGTGCTAAACGGACAAGCAAACTGACATTTTCTGGTGATATTTCGGTCCTTCTTGGCAAGGATCCTCTTCAGGGCGTAGCCAAAATATATGTACTTGCGACCTATCACAACTTAACACGGTTCGCTTTCATCTTCGACGGAAGAAATACTTATTTATCAATTATGCGCGGAAAGATACGGAATGAAACAAAATAAGTGCACAAAATTAGGGCCGTAAACAGCTGATCGCTTGTGCGCACCAGTATGGATACGCACAGACAGAGATTTGGGGTACATGGCTGCCCAAATAGTATAATAATAATAATCATTCTTGTTTTTAATTAATTTGAGATTACGTAATAAAAGGCACAGCCTTTCGATTGAGTTGGTGCGGGGGTCGAACAAGTTTGTGGCTTTTCGAGGGTATTTTAAGCGTGTTCCACCCTACTTACCGTAGTACTACGTATGACGTCACGAATTCTGGCTTTTTGCTGCCAAGGCTGGAACGATTTTTCTATTTTTCAGCAGAATATCATGCCACGGGCGAATCCGACCTATCACGTTGCAGAGATGCGTAGTTACCACGCTTACTACGCTCCCTAACATGGTAAGCAAATAGTTACTCTTGGTTACTATTTCGAGAAGGTTGGAACGTTAGTGTAGTAACTTTTTACCGAGGTTAGAATGAAAATAGGAACTAATAGTTACTATTGTTTGCAAGGGTGGACCACGCTCTCAGTTTTCTGATGTCTGGTGGGGCCTGATCCGGATTCTTATCGTTACGCAACTGCTTGAAGCAGTAATGTGAAGAAACAGTTTGATGCTATGGTATTGCAGGGGGTGAGAGCGTCAGCTGGCTTGGTATGCAACACCTACTCATTTCGGAGGTGATACTCAGATCGTAGGTCACCAAACAGACTACACTGTAAAAAACAAAATCTTGCAGTATTTGCTACTGAGATTAATCTTGTCTTTATTGAGATAAAATTATACCTAATTCGGACTGATTTTATCCCAATAGAGATAAGATTAATCCCAGTAGCAAATACTGCATCCTTCTTCGGAGAAACTTCTTACAGTGTAGTACACCCTGTTTGATTATGATTGTATCATCTGGCTTAAATGTGAAGGGAAATGATATTTCTGTGAATAATATATATACAGTAGTTAGTACAGTAGTCTACTAGTTAGGATTAACTCACCGTGTCTGCTATTTCTAGCGAGGTTTGTAGTGTTGTAGATATTTTGACATGGATCACTAATTGTCTTTTCTCTTTCTGTACTTTTTCTTTCATTTAGTCCATTCTTGTACTGTTTAATGTAACGGGTAATACAGAATAAAATTTTATAAATAAATTCACTAACTTGTAGAACTAAGACACTCATCCTATTCTGAAAATCTCTTCTATGCTACATCGCAAGCCTCAAGTAATGTCAAAGTTTTTTCACAGTAACAAAACATTCATCCTTCATCATCCTTACCATCCATTCTTCATTATACTCTCTCGCCAAATACCTCCTTTCCCCATTCACAGTTCCACACTGTCACACAGCAATGAACTACGCTTTCATCCTCATTACCACACCAATTCTCTCTTTTACTTTACCAATATATTCTCTCCTTGTCCAAGTGGCAGCCCTCATCTCAGAATATACTTAATTTCCTCCTTACTTAATCCTGCTTTAAACGGGATTAAGTATGGTACTATACTATACCCATACAGTAGTATATTTGGTAGTATAGTAGTATACAGTTTAGTAGTAATAACCCTTTGGAATTCCCTCTCCGAAAAAAAAACCCAGTAAACTGGGAAACAGTTGAATCCTTCAAAAAATCCGTTGATGAGGAGTGGGGGACATTGAGTGGAAGCTGAAATGGGACGCCGTTGATACCAGTATCGATGTTTGAAGTTCACCACAAAACCAACCATCATACGTAGGCTACCAACAAACAAGTCAACTACGGAGCGAATTTTACAGAAGAAATCCTTATTTTACTCCAAGCTGCAATTTAAGGTAACAGTAGTAATAGTAGTTAAGGCGTTTTCCGTGCTCCCACAAATAGTTTGTGGGTCAATTGTGGCTCGAAAAGAGTGTTCCGCGGTGTTTTCTGCGGCCCACAACTGTTTTTCTGCGATCAACAAGATTTTCGTGGCTCGCTTTGTGGCTCAAATTCGACAAACAACTGGCGAGGTGATTGTCGATTTTGTGGCTCGATTCTGACGAGAAATTTAAATTAAGCAGCAAAATAGTGTCTGAATAATAAAGTTAACTACTTCTCCAAGCATATAGACCTAAAACTGAGTATCCCTTTTGCACATAAGGGTCAGGAAATAAGCCTGGAGTTCTATTTATTGACGTTTTACATGAATTTTATTTGTATTGTAGATATTTTTAGTTTCTGCAAAAAAATAGACAAAACGGCGTTTCCGCGAGTTTCAACTCGTGGCTCAACTATGTGGCACACAATCGTGTTTCCGCGACAAACACCCAGAAGTATGTGGCCCTCAATTGTGTCGCGGAAAAAGGCCTTTAGCATGACTAAACCAATTTTTAGCAATGGCCGACCGAAGGCCCAAGTAGAGTTACCTCATTCCAATGTTTGGCAAGCTGACGCCAATAAAACGCACGGTCTTTCATTCGGAAGGATACGTCAAGAACAATAGACCTTGGCGCATTTCTCAGCTCGAAACCCTGCTCTTAGAGCCTCAGTATCCCTTGAATGGAAAGCACTCGCCAGGATTTTCCATCAAGCCGGCCATTCTGCGTTCGACATGTGTAAGTCCTTCCCTTGCTGTTTGAACGAGTTAGAATAATCCTTTACTACAAGTTAGGGTCCTCTCAGTTCCCGAACACAAAGGCGTATCATATTCAGAGATATTGAATCTGATGGAGCCGAGCTATATGCGAACAATACATTCGGAGGAACAAAACAGAAAAGAAGAAAGCGAGCAGAGAGAGGGAAATATCACAAAAAGTTTTTTCTTACCTTTCTCTATATCATCGAAAGGTCCTTCAGCTCAAAGCATATATAGGATTAATATCGTGATTAAAGACAAGCTTGTGTCAAAGGGCAGAAATGACTATGGACTGATATTTCGAATGGGACCCCTTTATGATGCATAGACTTTGACGCAGTGGAAGTACTCAACTTTGATGGTATGGGCTTCGGGTTTGGTCTCTTGTAAGAGCTGTTCGATGAATATGCAGCCACAGTCACCAGGAATAGCTCCGAATGAATTGATAAATGAATGTATTCCCGAAAGACCGTGGGGCGATGGTCGGGAAACGAAATAAAACAAAAATCCCTTACAAAATTCCGTATAAACAACAAAAGGAGAGGACCCTTACCCAAAAACAAGTTCAAGATGCTTCGATGCTACATGGACACAAACCCTTCACCTAAATATAGGGCTACAAAGCCCATATACGAACTCGACCTTACCCTTCACCCAAAGAATCCTCACACCAAGTTTCGTCAAATTATCTCATTCCCTTCGTGAGTTATCTTGCTGACAGACGGACGGACGACTTTTGCGATGTCATAGGTATCACTCCACTTACGTACTGCGATCCAAAATAACAAGAATAAAGCCACGGGTGCTTTAGCTATCATCGAACTGCTGGATATAGGCTGTTATAGGGTCAAGCGATATGCAGATTTATTTCAATTTTTTTTTTCTTATGGAGATTTTATACTCAAGTTACTAAGAGATTTCCCCGTTGCCACACTTCTGAGTCTGTACAAGAATATGGCCTACGCAGACATTCTGTATGTTATATAATAATACAACATAATATGTTGGCCGATGGCCTCTCCAGAGCCTACTGGTGGGCTGCTGGAACGCCCTTCAGTAAATATTCCTTCAGCCCTAGCTGACAGCGAATCGTATTTGACAGTGCAAAACGAATACGTCAGCTTGGTTTTATTGGAGCTCATTTCGGCCCTTCTTGGCAAGGGTCCTCTTCAGTCTCAAGCTGGAATATGAACTTGTCGAAAAAATATAGAAATATAGCTCTAATAAAATTCAGCTGACGTAGGCTATCCGTTTTGCCCTTCAATCTAGTCGACAACAGCTATCAGTGCTTAGAGGAATTCCTTTGACAATTTCTACGCAGAGAAAATATGCAACACGTGTACATTGCATAGAATGTGTCTGCTTACCTAATTACCTTAGACCTTAGTTCCTCCTGTGCCGCCAGGGGCACCCAGGGCATCCAGAAAGAGCCGCCAGTCGTCCCTCATATGTGCTGCTGCCCAGACGTCTTCCCACTGCGGTTTGACTATAGAATTAATGTGTTTTAGGTCTTGCTGGTACGTACGACGAAGAGTATTCTTCGGCCTTCCTCTTCATCGGGTTCCCAGGTTGCCACTCCAGTACTGTTCAGTCTATCTTTCGCCATACGGATAACATGCCCCAAGTAGCGCCATCTTCGTTGGCGTATGACATCAATTACCAGGGGCTGGCGGGAGATAGAGCGAACTGTCTGGTTGGTTATGTGGTCCCTCCAGTTTGTGTCTGTGTACAAACATAAAGTGATGGTAACAGTGGTCTGTCACATAGTTTCGTCGTGACACGTGTCTTAAAGTTCTTTATAACCCGTTACCTTCAACAGACCGAGGGGTTGCCCACTAATTTTGTGGGTGCACAGCAGGTGGCCGGTGACCGCCGGTGCCGAGCTCACTTTAGGTGAAAGCTCACTTTCAGATCTCAAAAATGTTTTCATTCCGGAAGCTATTCAGCCGGCACCGGTCAGCATGGTAGATTCCGTGCTAATTTCCGTGCTAATTCCTACTAATTTCCCTGGTTTAACGTCTTTAATCTTGGGAATGCTGAGGGAGATGCAGATTTTTTTTTAAATTCGAATTCTCCGCGTTTGAATGAATTTTGGGTTACCTTGCAAGCAGCGCACATTTTAGATGTTGTTACTAGAGCCTCGTTCATTGCATTCAAAGGGGTCGGAGTCCGTAAGTCCTACGCTGAGAACTTACAAAACAACAGGTAGGTAAACACAACCGTGCAAGACATACAGCGATCATCCCATCAGAATAACCAATCATTGGTTTAATAAATTATTTAACCATTAGGGGTCAAGTAATGTTGTAAAGCCTGCGAGTTACAGAACCATGCCAAATAACGTCTAGGCATAAGGGGATCTGGACATCAGGCTTTCAAGGCGGCAGACAAATAAGCACAGTCACATACGATAGTTTTCTGCTGGTCTGATTTATTGGTTAACCAATATTTTGGTTTCTATTGTTTTGATAACGATATCCTTTCATAAGGTATTTCTAGTTATCATTTGCTTACTTGATAATTACATATAGATAGATAGATAGATTAGTGTATTTCAAAAGCCCACGGGCCATATACACAAAGAAACAAAAACAAAAATATAACTTAAACAATCAGACTCCTTCTTAACTCTAGAAATTTATCTATGTACACGCCCACTCGAGTAATAACGGTAGGGTTACTATTGCTCAAAAGTTTAGGAAGTGATAAAATCACACCCTCTAGATAAATTTTCCTTAAATCAGAAAGTTTCGGGCATCTACGGAGGAAATGGTCAAAATTTTCTTCCTCCTTTTCTCAAACTGGGCAAGCATACCTTCCATCAGGAACCACACCACCTCTCTCAAAAACCTTCTAGTAAGTCAGCTTGACATGATATTATTTGTATTTATACGAGAATAAACACCATAATACAAAATATAAAAGACAAAACAAATTTGGGGGCAGATAAGTGAGCGGGGGAGACTGACGGGAATTAATTTAATTTTTAGTTGACGTCACTAGCGTTAGAATCATCAGTTGCTCCTCCACATTACTATAGGTAACAAAATAACTAAGGTCGTTTGGGGTGTGGTAGCTGATTTATCGGCTCCGGTCAGATCGGCCCGTTTTCGACCCTTAAACAAGAACGGGCTATGGCTAAAAAACCTATTAATGTGGAGGTGGGTCAGCTTAGCCTGTGAAGGTCTAAACTATCTAAAGCTATACTACCCGACTCAGATTTGTAATAAACTAAGGTTTACTCAAATCAGAGGTTTATGGGTAGTATCTTAGTAACTGGGAATTAATGTCAAGTTTTGAATTATCTGAAAAGAGGACAATATTAACATGATCCGATCTGACCGGAGCTGATAAATCATAAATCAACTTGATAAAGCATACTTCTGCTGTAACCTTAAGATGATAAAATGACATTTGTGTAACTATCTTAACAATACTTAGTCCTTCAAATCATATAGGCTGCAGTTGTCAATGGAGGGGGAGTTATATCGAAATCGAATTAGAATATTGAAACGTAAACATCGATATCGAAAACGATATTTGTTCATTTATAATTATTGTAAGCGATCCAACATAAGTTACATTTATAAATCCGAAACTGGAGCAATATGTTCTTCGTAATTCAGTTTTTATTTATTCGAAATTTGAGTTATTGCAATACACTTTTTTGTGACGATTTTGCTCTTGAATTTTGGTGAAACGAGACGTGTACTATAGCGAAACATGGTCCCAAAATATCGATGTATCGATTATCGAATATCGAAAGTGAAAATATCGATGTATCGAAAATTCCAAATATCGTCCAACACTAGTTTCAAGGTTCACGTTTCTTCTGAAACAAGTAGCTTCGGTCGCTATTTCGAAAACTAAAATCCTGAATACCCATGGTGAACGAATCCTTATTAGTGAAATCATTTTGTGTTAAACAGGTTCAAAAAGCCGGTGCCGAGTCGGGGTGCACAGCAGGTGTCGAGGAGTGGGCAACCCCTCATAACAGACCAAGGACGCAGTACATGAAAGAAAAAGAAAGAGAAATAGCGGTCTACATCGAAATATCTAATACTTAGTGAAAAAACACAGAACGTTAATCATGCGTCATCCTAGTGATAGAATGGGTGCGGCAGTTCCCAGAACTTTCTGAACTAGCAAAGAGAAGCTCTACGTCCCACGCAAAACTGCAATGGCTTTCAGATGATGAAAAAACTCCTTGGCTCTATAGAGCGGGAAGCAACTCCAGGCTACCATACAACACGAAGAAGGAAATCCTTTTGTTCTTCTACAGAAAATACGGGGGAAACCATGAAATCTATTTAAGTAAACCATAATGAAAGACAAAACAAGAGAAACCCATCTCATTATTTTATTCTTGGGACCGCCGTTTTCCCCTCCTTGGAGGTGGGCTGTTCCCTGTACATGAAACAAAGGTTCCGGGACTTTTTCTAAAGGTTTAAAGTCAAACCTGTGATTTTCTAGACACGCCCAGATGAGGGAGTTGGGATTGAAAATTTGGTTCGAGGATCCTCTTGACCATCTGGCCTTGGTCCCATTATGATATGCAAGTACAGCCATCGTCTATCCTTACAATTACGATTAATAAATGAGTTTCTTTGAAACACCTGTCATGTAACAATATACTTGTCATGTAACAATAATCTGTGAAGTAGAGATGTTCCTTCAGCCCAAGCTGACTGCCAATCATATTTGACGGTACAAAACGGATAAGTCAGCTACATTTTATTAGAGCTATATTTTGGCCCTTCTTGGCAAGGGTCCTCTTCAGGCTCAGGCCGCTCAAGCTGGAAAATGAACATTTGAACACAGTTAGTTATAGAGAATATAAATTATTGAATGATGTTCTCTGTGTGGTGCTTAAGAAATATTTGTTTACACGACTAACCACTTTTAGACAGGAATAAGATTATTCAGTATGTATTTATCATATTTGTTTGATTTTTCGCGCAGTCATCATTGTTTTTCCGACCTTGTCCATTTTTAGCGATCACCCTTGGACAAACTCGTGGTAGAGCATGGTAAAGTAGAGGTATGCTTGTTGACTTCGAGTAATTTGTATGCACCTGTGGCTAAAGTCAACTACCAGTTAGCCAACGATAGTAATTACGGGCCCCTGAGAACACCTTAATTTCTTTTCAAATTGAAGTAACTGTTCAAGCAAACGTACCTCAACTGTAGGAGGTTTGGACCGCACCCATATAGGTGGCGTGCCCTAAAAGATGGAAAACCAGTAAACATATGGGCACAGTATAGTACTGCATGTACGCAGATGTTTTAAGTTATGGTAGTCACACAAACGTGACAAGGCAAACCTACTGCAAATCCGCATGAAACCTTCAAATTAGCACCTCAAAGGCCTTTTGGTACGTGATACGGGTGGTCGCTTTATATTTTTTCTTGTATTCCTTCATTTCAAAATTTTCCATGGCCCCGTCATGTCACGGTACAAGAAATTCATTCACATCCGAGTGCCTCCTTTATGAACCATTTCACGGTTTCAATGTCATTAGCGATCAAGTTGAAAGAAACAGAAATGGAGAAATTTTAGTCCAATGTCAATCTCCATTGTAACGCTCCCAATGAGGACAATGGTTTAACCCTCAACGGTAGCTGAACCCTGTGAAAAGGCCTCACTATGATCGAAACAGCGTCCATTCACTTGGTCGATCCGCTAATTTAGCATTCAATTGTTGTCAATGAAAGGATTCGATATTGTGTATTTTGGCACTTTTATTATATACAGGTGACGGAGCGGTTTCAACCAAATTAAAACGATAGCACCTGCTGACTGTTTCTGGAACAAAGAGCGATAGAGCCACTATAATAGCCAACGTGACAGTAATCAACAGTTGCAAGTTGCAAACATCTGAAGCAATTAACTTCTAGGACCAGAGGACTTCCAGTCGACGTGTCAAATCCCGTCGCGAAAACGTACTTCTGCTTGATAGAATAGTTTTTATTAGCTCACTTATAATGCGTAATAAAACATGAGATACGAGCTCATGTGGTGCTTGTTACGGCGAGACTGTACAAGAAAGTAAATAGTGACGTCACAAAATGCAGGTACGCGTCCCCCTCTAGTGTTCCCGCGTTCGGTCGATTGTCTGCTGTTGCCGCAAGCGGTGCTCCAAAAAAAATCACTTTTTTATGTTATATGAAAACAAAGAACAAGGTAGAATGCATGTATGTACCTATTTCCGAGCCCGGACCCTTCGATTAGACCAGTCAACCACAAACCCCTGATTTATGGATAACCTATGCCAACCGCTGGATTGAAACCAAACGTTGGTGCCCTAACCCTGACCTATTTAACTACAGATGAATTCTGATTGGTTGATTTCTGAGCTTCACTCAAATCATCAATATTGTATGGGGTCTCAGTATCCAGCATTATAGTGTATCCAGCGTTAGGCATATGGTATACCAAACGTTAGATATACGCAGCCTTTGGCATAGGCTTTTCCAAAATCAGGGGTTTCTGTAGACTGCTTTGGACCGTCTCCGCCCAGCTAAACCAAAAATGTGTCCCGTGAGTGAAAACATTGTGAAACTGAAAAAGGTAAAAAAAATTTCTGAAGTTTCCACATGGAAAAAATATTTAAGAGGAACAACATTGTGAAACTGGAAAAGGTATATTTTTTTTCTGCACATGGAAAAAATATTTAAGAGGAACAACATTGCGGAACTGGAAAAGGTATTTTTTTTTCTGAAAAGTTTTCACACGGAAAAAATATTTAAGAGGAACAGCAGGTGTTTGAGGTAAGAAAGAGTATTCAAATTTGTGTACATGTACTTCTGACCCTCCTCTTTCTCGTATCTTGTAAAAAAATCAAAATTTCTATATTCAAATAATGTATACAACGGATACGTCAGCTACGATTCTTCATCAGCGATATTTCCAAATGAAGGGCCGAAATATCGCTGATGAAGAATCGTAGCTGACGTGTCCGTTGTATACATTATTTGAATATATGTTTCAAATTCAGCTTGGGCTCAAAGAATATTAATCAAAATTTCAACGCGGAACAACGCTGACGGCAGTTCCATGTATGACCAATTCTTAGTTCAGCTCAAATTGTGTCAAGCAAAATGAAAGATCAAAGTCGAGCACACGCGTGGACCAATTTTCGATCCCGTTTCCCCTTGGTTTAGACCCTTGCCAGTCCCCCAAACCTCTTTACTTGAGTGATAACTTGCCAGATTTTAACAAAAAAAGTTTTTTTTGTTGTCTTTCTGTGTTTATTTTGTGTCAGATCACTGTGTCTAGAATACCAATTCCGTATTTGCATTGACCTTAAATAAAATAAACCAGAACGACCCAATTCAGTAGTGTCAGTACTTTGCATCGAATTACATGACAGGTACTCTACAGTACCTGCCATTTTGGTTTTGGAGTCACCTGTCTCTTCTTCTTCTTTCCAGCTAAGATGGATACTTGTCAGTTGTCGGCGGCATGTATGGGCGATTTGAAGTTCCGTACTGTGGTGATAGATAGTCCTTCAGCCCAAGCTGACTGCGAATCATATTTGACGGTGCAAACGGATAAATCGCTCCATTTTATTAGAGCTATATTTCGGCCCTTCTTGGCAAGGGTCCTCTTCAGGCTCAAGCTGGAAGATGAACTTGTGGAAAATCAATTAAAGATTCTTCTTTAAATATGTGATTTTACTAACTTCTTTTCTGAAAACTGGTTGGAGTTAAACCTGGTGCTGTGATTTCGTTCTGGACACGTCTGCTGTTTTTGGTGTGCGATTGGGTGGTGGAAAGGGTAGAGATTCTTCTGCATTTTGGTTTAAGAAATGTAGCTGACTTATCCGTTTTGCACCGTCAAATATGATTCGCAGTCAGCTTGGGCTGAAGGACTATCTATCCACAGTACGGAACTTCAAATCGCCCATGCATGTCGCCGACAAGTATCCATCTTAGCTGGAAAGAAGAAGAAAAGACAGGTGACTCCAAAACCAAAATGCAGAAGAATCACTACCTTTTCCACCACCCAATCGAGCAGCAAAAACAGCAGACGTGTTCAGAACGAAATCAAAACAAAACTTTAACTCCAACCAGTTTTCAGAAAAGAAGTTCGTAAAATCAGATATTTAAGGAAGAATCTTTAATTGTGTTTCCACAAGTTCATCTTCCAGCTTGAGCCTGACTGAAGAGGACCTTAGCCAAGAATGGCCGAAATATAGCTCTATATTTGCACCGTCAAATATGATTTGCAGTCAGCTTCGGCTGAAGGACTAACTATGTTCAATTTAGCAAGTTCGAATTTCCCGCCTGAGATTTCCGAACAACCACTACCTGCCATGCTCCGGTGCATGGGAGGGGAAAAGTTACCAAGGTAAGTAATTGTAAAGGGCTGGAGTGTAGCTGAAGATCCATCTCCGGGATCGACTAAAAGCAGGAAAGGAAAGGCAAGAGAAAAGCAGGAAAGAATACTAAAATCAGGAAGGGCAAACTAAAACGAGGAAAGAATTACCAGGAATCGAGGATTCGAAAAACTGGCAAGCCTTTCCTCTGTTTAGTATCCCGTGAGGGGTCGGAAACTTACATTTGTAACAGTTCACCTTTTCCTCCTTTTAGTATTCGAAAAAACTGGCACGCTGTGCCGTGCTTTTCCTCAGTTTAGTTTCTCGTGAGGGGTCGGCAACTTACATTTGTACAAGTCCACCTTTTCCTGGTTTTAGTACCTTGTCGGTAGGCGATCATGAGTCCAGTGAGGGGTCTGCAACTAAGATTTTTCAAGTCCACGATTTCTTTCCTGGTTTTAGTAGCTTGTTACGGAGGGTACCAAAACGAGGAAAGAAATTAGGAATTCCAAAAAACTGGCAAGCCTTTCCTCTGTTTAGTATCCCGTGAGGGGTCAGCAACTAACATTTGTAAAAGTTCGCCTTTTAGTATTAGAAAAAACTGGCAAGCTGTGCCGTGCTTTTCCTCTGTTTAGTATCTCGTGAGGTGTGGGCAACTTACGCTTGTAAAAGTTCACCTTTTCCTCCTTTTAGTCCCTCGCGGGATACTAAGAAAGGCTTGCCAGTTTTTTCGAATACTAAAAGGAGGAAAAGGTGAACTTAACAAATGGAAGTTGCCGACCCCTCACGGGATACTAAATACAGGAAAGACTTGCCAGTTTTTTCGAATACTAAAAGGAGGAAAAGGTGAACTTTAACAAATGGAAGTTGCCGACCCCTCACGGGATACTAAACAGAGGAAATGCTTGCCAGTTTTTCGAATCCCCGATTCCTGGTAATTCTTTCCTCGTTTTAGTTTGCCCTTCCTGGTTTTAGTATTCTTTCCTGCTTTTCTCTTGCCTTTCCTTTCCTGCTTTTAGTCGACCCCTCCATCTCCCCCTTTTCATAAGGCGTATTCTTGCCGTTCCCCGAGGACTCCACTTGAGGAGTCCCCGCGTTTTTGTCTGTCCCGGGGACTCACTCCCCGTATTCTCGTGAATCCTCACCGACCGGGAGTGCTCCGATTATCATCACCATCCCCGAAAAGGACTCCCTTTCAGATTTGGAGGGGAATCAACTTTTGCTGGTGTTGGTGCAATGTAAAATTAATTAAAAACAATCAGAATAAACAAAACCAAAAATAAAGTGGATCCAGACTAATTTCGTCAACTACATATTTTTTTTTTAGAACAAAATCCAATTTCGAAGCATTCCCCCTGTTCTCGCTGTTGCTGTACGCGGAGTCCGAATAGAGTGAATCCCTCTATTCTCGCCGTTCCCTTCGATTCCCCGAGGAGTCCTCGGGGAACGGTGAGAAGACGCCTATAGTGTCTCCTTCTTCTGTTCTTCATATTCGCTTCCACGCGGACTAGTTTCTGTAAGTCCCTTATCCACTGGTACAGTAAAACAGATTCATAGGTTAATAAGGGGATCGACTACAAAGAGGCACGGCACAGTCCAGGAGGCACGGCACAGTCCAGGAGGCACGGCAAAGTCC
Source organism: Branchinecta lynchi (assembly GCA_023053575.1). Taxonomy (NCBI): domain Eukaryota; kingdom Metazoa; phylum Arthropoda; class Branchiopoda; order Anostraca; family Branchinectidae; genus Branchinecta; species Branchinecta lynchi. Next base: position 8,508,817 of record JAKZAP010000018.1, read on the forward strand.
AGGAGGCACGAACACTAAAATGGCCCTTTCAGGCTTCAGAGTGAGGGCAGGAACAATGTTCTACCGTGCCTTTTCTTCAGCTCTTGAGTTGCAAACTCTCCTTTACTTGTCTACTTATGCTACTTGCTAATCTTTTTTTATTACTCGTGACTGCTGCGCCATGCCGTGCTCTTTTTCGTCGATCCCGTTAATAAGTAGAGAATCTGCAATCTGCTTCCCGTGTAATTCCAAGCAACAGAAGTTTTGCACCATCTTTAGAGTAGAAAGCGGAAGCTATTGTTTCTTGGATGGGCCTTATGGGGAAGTGGGTGTCCTAACGTCACCGTGCTCTAGCGCCACCGTATGTTTTCCACCGCCCAGGAAATCTTGCATCATCAAGAGGTTTAGTTGGGTCCGACGAAAGGGTCAAATATTTTGGTTGGTCCACCGCCACCGTATGTTTTCCGCCAACTCATTAGTGCAGGTAGCGCATGTAGCTGGTTCATGTAATCCGAGATCTAAATCGTTAAATGCGAAGAGGAGTTTACCGCCACCACGCCAGCTCTACGTTAGTCTTAGCTAATACGAAGACTGAGCTTAACGTTTCAAATAACTATTTATTGAAGTCCAACTAAAGAAACTGTACAACTTCAACAACTCAAGGCCCCCAAACTATTTAAATTTCAAAAGGTGAGAAATCGCTCGCAGAAGTGCTTCTCTTGAAGACTTTCCTTCTTGATACGTTTAACTTTCAGTAGCCTCCTCCAGTTCTCTGTAGACTTTGCAACGGTTTGGATCAGGTTTAGCCGAGAGCCCTTAATCGGTGTGATACTTAATCCGGTTGGCACTCGAAACCCCATCAGAATATTAGGTCTGACAAGATTTGACCCTACCCTCTAGACGAACCAATCCTCTTGGGGACGTAAGGTTTCCTGGTTGGCGGTAAACACCCCTTTTCACATTTAAAGATTTAAATCTGAAAGTACCGGGACAGACTACCTGCAGTACCTGAATTAAAAGTTGGCGGAAAACATATGGTGGCGGAAAACCGCGGTGGCGTTAAAACACTGCTGCCCTTATGGGTCCGAATTTTACCATCTCTCTGTCACAACGGTTGATTATGAGACAAAGGATGACTTTCAGAAACTAGTCCTCTTCAGTTTCAGTTTGAAAGACAACAAAAAACTACCATAATATTCCTGCCAGAAAGCACAAACGAGTGTTTGGCTAGGGCAGGTAAGGTAAGAAAGAATCAAGTATCTGAATAGCCTAACGTATCTATAAGTTTTATAAAGTTTATGTAGTGTTTCCGTTTCTTTGTGGGTAATTCATTTTTCTTTCTTTCTATTATTCTGCTCTTTCATTTGTTGTATAGCGCGCCTCAGTAAATTATTATTATTATTATAGCTCGGAGCGTAAGGGGAATTCACGACTCGAAGCGCGTTTTCGCTATACCCGAATCTTCTGAATACTCTTGATGACTATCTCTCCCTGCCGACGCAGAATGTCCGGGTACCTACAGAAGAAATGAAGAAACGGTGTCACAGCTCCTCGCAAAGACCATGACTGTTTGACAGAGGATTTGAGTCGTCGAGTCTGAGTGGTTATGGACACGCTTACTCCTTCTTCCTGAGGATCAGTGGCGTGTTTTGGACTTATGTAGCGTTTACACGGACAAGGAATCCCGTCGAGTAGAAAGGAATTCCGCTCGACTCGAAAGGATTCCGTTCGTGAAGACGAGTAGAAAAAAAGTCTAGCGGGACGGAAATCCTTTCATGATGAAAGGAATTCCGGTCTACTTGAAAGGAATCTTGTCGGTGGCGCTGGTAAAAAGTGCTAAAAAAAAGTCTAGCTAGCTTTTGAGAGCAGCAGTCATCAGTGCTGATGTCATAAATGCTCTCAGAATGTGTTTTTATTGGCCAGTGAATTTATTTATGTCAGATTTCCTGGTCTGAAGAATTTCTTTTTTTCCTTCTGCATGTAAACATAATCTCGTCACCAAGATCGGATTCTGTTCAAATTTTCCTGTACTTGTAAACGCTGCATTACTCATATAGAGTATTCTTAGGTCTCTGCATGTCCAGTACACTATCCCTATGGTACTATAGGCAAAACGGACTGTCTACAAGCTGTAAGCACCCGCTCAATCCGTACAGAACACGACTAAGACTTTTTTCGCGGCGCAGTCGCTGAAAGACTGAGGTTATTTTCATTATCCGTTCTTGGATAATGACAACAGCCTATGTAGCAGGTTGGAATTAATACGGTAGCGTAGCTTTACAGTTTAACAGAAAAGGGCGGAGATAGGACAATCTAGTTACCCGTCGCTTATTCACTAAAAGAGACTTGAAGACCCGACGAAAATGCGTTCCTTCGTTGCTCCGCTATTCATGAACAATGAGTTTTCACATAATGAAATTTCCCTGTCGGATTTATGGTACCTGTATGCGCCTGTACCTGTGTTGTATGCTTGACGAAAACATGTACTAAAAATAGTGTTCAGGCAGTGAGCTACCTTCCGCGACCTGATCAGTGCCGCGTTTGTATTGAGATTCAAAATCTCTGGGTCATGGTAGAACTTTGCGTTGTGACGACGGCAGTAGATATTCTCAACGTCATACTGGAGCAAATATGAAAAAAAAATAAAAAATCGCTTAACACAATCCAAATAATGCAGTCAATTCAGTTAAATGATACAAAGATAAGTTGGGCTTTCTGTTAAACTTTAAGTAACTACCAGTAGGTGGTTGGAGCACGGCCTATTTAATACTGCGATATTTTCGCATTATGCAATTTCCGGGACCCTTCTGGCAACAAAAATCAGTACCAATGGTTAAAGTAGCTATGACAGTATGTTCTGTCCACTTTATGTGGGCGCGATTCAGGGACTCCCACAGTGCCCGGATGCGTTCCGGTTTCGTAAATTATGTACTTAGGATTTATTTCATAGCTGAAAAAAACAAGACCAAAGGTTTCGATACGATCACAAAAATTTAATATTTAATCCGGACAAGAGGGAGTTTACCACTATAGACTTTTTGAGGAAATTGATCAAAACTTCCACCGAATTTCCATTTTCGACTGGATTCCGGGCGAACTACTCGTCCGGTAAAAAACTAAAGCTCAAAAATGAATTCAGCATATCTCCGTACCTCAGTATCTAATCAACTTCAGATAAAACTTTTACTCAAGAAAAATTTTCCGTTTTTGTCCGGATTCCGGGCGAACTACTTGTCCGGCGAGAAAATGATTTCCATATACGTATTCGGCATGTTCTTCTTACCCCTATGGCAGTAAACCGACTATATCATTAGCTGTCAAACTAAATTTGTTCGCCCCTTAGTTTAAACCCCCTTCCCCAACCCTAAATGTAGGGCTATAGGATCACAAAACTTCCAACTATATACCTGTCCCTTGACCCAAAGAATCCTCAAACCAAGTTTCATCAAGGTATCACATTCCCTTCGAGATTTATCGTGCTGACAGACGGACGGACGGACAGACACAGACATACGGACAACTTTTACGAAGTTATTAGGTATCCCTCTACTTACGTTTTGAGCCAGTTTTGAGATCCCAAAAATGACTTAGCATATCTCCGTACCTCAGTATCGAACCTCTAATCAACTTCAGATTAAACTTTTACTCAAGAAAAATTTTCCGGTTTTGTCTGGATTCCGGGCGAACTACTTGCCCGGCGAGAAAATGATTTCCATATACGTATTCTGAATGTTCTTCTTACCCCTCAACCGACTATTCATTAGCTGTCAAACTAAATTTGATCCCAAAACTTCCAACTATAGACCTGCCCCTTGACCCAAAGAATCCTCAAACCAAGTTTCATCAAGGTATCTCATTCCCTTCGAGATTTATCGTGCTGACAGACGGACGGACGGACAGACACAGACAGGCGTACAACTATTACGAAGTTATTAGGTATCCCTCCACTTACGTTTTGAGATCCCAAAAACGACTTCTTACAAATGTCGCGTCGACACAAACCGCCTTTGAGTTGCTGGACAAACTTCTCCAACGTATTTGTGACCACTGCCGCCTGAACAGCATAGCCACAATCGTCAACTAACAAGTGCGCAAGCGCTCAAACCTCTAATTAACTTCATATAATTTAACTTTTAACAAATTCTCCAGTTCCGGCCAGATTCCGGGCAAAACTATATATCCGGGTAGAAAATGATTGTTATATACGGATTCAGCATGTCTTCTTACCCGTAAATCGAACATCCGATCAACTTCAGATAAAACTTTTACTCCTAACAAATTTCCGGTTTCGGACGGATTCTGGATTCAGCATGTCTTCTTACCCTTAAATCGAACATCTAATCTTCTTCAGATAAAACTTTTACTTTTAACAAATTTTCCGGTTTTGGCCGGATTCCGGACGAACTAATTCTCCGGCGAGAAAATAAGTTTCAGATATGGATTCAGCATGTCTCCTTACCCCTAAATCGACTATCTCACCGGTTGTTAAAAAAAAAAAAATTCGTCCCTTAATTTGAAAACCCTCCCCCATCACTAAATATTGGGCTACAAGGCTCATTTAGGAACTTGACCTGTACTTTGACCCAACGGATCACTAGACCAAGTTTGCAGAAAATTTCTCAACCCCTTCGAGAGTTATCGTGCCGACAGACAGACGGGCCACTTTTACGAAGTCATAGGTATCCCTCCACTTCAGTTTTGGGATCACAAAAACGTGAATGGCGTACGCAGAAACCACTGATTTAGGCGTAGTTAGCAATCAGTTTGGCAATTAGATCAAGCACCAAATGGTCGGAGTAGTCCTCTGATCAGCCATGGTACGACAGATTTTCAAAATATCCTCCAACCCAGAACAATATTGTCCTTATATCTTCAGTATTATCCTGACTATTGGATTTTATCCACCCCGGCACACCGGTTTGTCTTTGCATTTGGCGTGTTTGGCGCTTTTCCACAGATTAGGCTCCCACTTAATGCTTTCGAGGAGCTGACTGGTCAGAAATACAGGTTACGCAAGTTTCATGCATTAGATCGTCGCAATAGTCTTCTTATCAGACATTCTACGACAGATCTTTCGAAATGTCTTGCAATAAAGCACAACAGGTCCCTTTATGAAATGGCTAAAATACTGGATATAGGCTACTGGAAGTACTGTTCTTGCCTTACGTTTTCAATCTTTCAAGACACATCAATCTTTTACGCTACGTCTTTAATCTTTTCCATCCACTCTCGTGTCTGAGATTTCATACTCCCTATGTAATTTGTATCAACCCTTTTGGCACTACCTGTATTTATATATATATATATATATTTATTTGTGACCCACTGTACAGATTTAAGATAGTGGAGTAATGAAAGAAAAGAAAAGAAATAAAGATAGTACAACATATCACACACAGCAACAAAAAAACACTCAATGAAAAAGCCGGATGAGGCCGTGGTACACGCGTACTTGTCATATTCGTCTTTTTTCGAGATAGATCGGCAGCCCGCTGAAAGTTTCCGATTAGCTCACTGGTCAGAAACAGAGGTTATGTACGTTTCTCATCAAAACCAAAAGGCAAAGCCGAAAACAACTGCAAAGGGATTTGTGATCTTTGAGAAACCGAGCAGATTTTCAAAGGAGTCACTTCAAAATGTTATAACAGAAACTCGCTCCATCAAAATGAAACTATCGTATCTCCACGTACGCTCCGACTGAAACTATCCTACGTGCCGCATTTCTGTGGCCTACGTGCCACATTTCTGGAGAGCCATTGGCGGCTGGACAAAGAACAGCTCCACCATGTAGCAAAGCCAGAATAGGGCGATCCGGAAGACACTGCGTCTATGGGCAAATTCTGGCTGAAAGTTCGGATTCAGCACAAATTTCACTCATACCACATACTAATCCATTTTTTTTTTTTTTTCACTGAATGGTTTCATTCTTGAGAGAACTGTACCTAAGAGAACTGAACCAACTACGGTACCAAATAGTAACTGCACCTGAGAGAACTGAATGTTGAGGTTTACGGACAGAATCACTTTTATTGTTCATACCAAATTTTCACATTACCTCAAGAACACATTATCACTGTACACTGTACAGCTCACAACCATAAACTAGGACTGGTCTAATTGATTGACCAGATCGCCCTTCCGGAAAATAAGAAAAGAAAATCGAAATATTTAAAACCAATTTTTTTACGTAAAGAATAATCTTTATGTAAAAAATAACCAACCCCTTGACATGGGAAAGTGAACTGTTTAGACCACAGCAAAATAACATTAGGGAATAGCGCCAAGAACTATTTTTTCCGTGCTTTTCAAACGTGCCATACTCGTAGCGCCGCCCAGTACGCTTGCGGCATTCAATGCGAGACAAACTTGCGGGTTCATAAATTTCTAGTAAAGCAAAGGTCCGGCCACACCAAGGAAACAATGGGGGCTGCTGCGGCATTCCGTTGCTATGTCTGAATGTGAAGTTATCGGAGCCAGCGCTGGTGAACGGTGAACGACTGAATGAGTTTCAGTAGGGAAATTCTCTATTGCTAGTGCTGCTAGTATCGCTGCTATTCGAGTGTGTGTCAATTTTGTCAAGTCTTGACGCTACTCCCTAGTGTTATTTTGCTCTGATTTAGACAAACTTGGCTCGAGCGCAAACACTGATCCTTTAGTTCGTTTCCCTTTCGCGATTTAGTGATTTGCGGACACCCGACGTAGCGCACTCGGCTTGCTTCTAGGTCCACGTTGGTCCGAAGGTCGAAGATTCAAATCCACCTCGAGGAGCACTTTCGTATTGCAGCTTACTACTTAAAACATAAAACCACCTAAACAAATTAGCGTACGCAAAGCAACCTTACAAATAACTATAGTTACGTTTTTGATCTCAATTCTCCAGCGATTCTCCTCACAATTTTCCTATCTCGCGTTTTTTTTTTTAAATATAGAAATGAAGCCAATTCTCGTTTGCATCTTTTATGAAGAACGAGAACGGGGAAAGCATCACAATTCTGCAGAATCGAGGATTTGCTTCGATGATCTTCTTAATTCTCGTTCTCCTTAGTCCTTCCTCATTGGTCAACAAAGGAAGGACGCTCATTGCGATTAACAGGTGGCTAAATTGGTGTTGTTGTAAAAAGCGAGAAATTGAGAAGCGAGAAGATCAAAACCGTAATTTGTACGATAACAGACAAATGAGAAGCAAGAACACAGAACTTAAAATTCAAACTTATATTTCGTCCATCGGCTTCTGCCGACCGGATTCATTTACTCCGACAAAAACCGTATACCGTTTAGAAATTAAAACTTAGAAGCCAGCGAAATGAACCCACCTCACAGATGTACACTGTTTCGCAGTGTTTGCTACTAGGATCAATCTTGTCTCTACTGAGATAAGACTACCTTTAATTCGGATTAACCTTATCCCAGTAGAGATAAGATTAATCCGAGTAGCAAATACTGCGGTTAACTTTAATCCATACTCGGAGAAACTTTTTACAGATGTAAGTTGCTGGACCACACAACCTAAGCCACAACGTACGGGGAAGGACGGATACCCACTACGTAATTTACGAATCAAATAGTAGGTTTTATTTTTGAACGCTCCAGAATGTTTCCATCTATAATGTTAGTTTGTAACGATTCCGATCTAATGTAAAGTGAAGAAAATTACTTGAGGTCCGTTCAAACTGGAAAAGCTCTTATGCACTCCTATCATACCGAGACTCTTACGGCTTTTACGTCAAAGTAGTTCTCCGAAACGTACATATTTACCGTACTTATATCCAGAGCTGCTATGTGTCATAACTTAAGAAACGTAAAGGAACATAAGAAAAATAAAAAAATTGGCCGAAGTAAAATGGATTTGCTTGATTGGATGACTTGCCATTTTGTTTAAGAAAAACCTCAGATTTATAAAGAAAAACATGGAAAGTTGCATGTGATCAAAGCGACGAAAAATTGAGAAGGAGAAATTCCACAATTTGACGCTTACACGCTAAGGTTGGTTTGCAGGGTTCAGACGCAGGTGTGCGGTGTACGTAATGTGTGATTACGGAAGAGTAGGCCTGATATAAGTTTTTACATATCAGTCTGAACGGACCTTTACTCGTATTTAGGATACTTAAAATAACTCTTGGCGAACTTAAAAAACTAAGACGTGACAAGCACAAATTAACAGTACACACTTTATACAGATCATAGATAGACTCGAGACCGGGTATTGGCTACCTTCACCATCAAATTCACCATCATCTCCCTTAAAGTGCCGTAAATGCAGACAATATTAATCTAGTCACCTCGCTGACATTCAATTTAGCCTAAATATTGTTGTGAGAAATTTATAGAGGCGAAATCCCTTTTGGTGCTATTATATTATATTATTATTATCTAAGTAGTTTACAAATTGTTCCAACTACCTTTTTCCCAGCTCAAGCTAAAAGTACTTTATGCTACTCAATATGCTACTCAAACATGGATACTTCATCCATGTTTGAATACCATAGATCTCAGAAAGCCAGAGATGCCATTTGGGGGGGGGGGGGCAGGCCTTTTTACGTTTAGGGGGGACGTTCAGTCTGGCGACGGACTAAAAATTTGCCGACAAAACCGCCATTGCTGCTTCTACGGCGTACATTTCCCGCCAGCACAGAACAGATCCGATATAAAACTAATTGTAATGCATTAGTTGAGATTATTCCTTTAGTGTAAATTCGTACATTTAAATTCACATATTCGGCTTTTCACTTCACCTTTCGTTAAAAAGTGAAGCTTCCAGCGACTGTACCGAGAGCAAATTAAAACTAAACGCCGCAGGCTAAAATTTTTAAATCAGCCTTTTGCCGGAAAGATTCAGCTATACCTTTTATACAAGTTATAGCTTTTATGTGTTTCAAACGCCCAAGAATTTCAGTCCTAAAACGCCAACTAAAAGAAACACCCTTTTTCCAAATAGAAAACACTACGAAATGCGTCGCAAATTCGTATATTAAATTCGCAACTTCGGATTTTCATTTCAGATTTCGCTAACAAGTGAAGCTTCCGACGACTATACGCAAAGAAGTTAAAACTAAGCGCCGAAAGCGATACTTTTTAAATCTGCCTTTAAATCTTCCGGAAAAATTTGAGCTCTAGCTTTTAATATGTTTCAAACCCCCAAGAATTCCAAGCCTAAAATGCCAACTAATATTTAATACTACGAAGTGCGCCGCAGGCGAAATTTCGTTGAGACGCTGATGAGCGATCCTAGAGAAAAGTAAGGCTACCTGTGAAATCACAGACCTGTCCGTCAAAAAGGTAGTGACCATCCAGAATAAAAACAGGCACAGTCGACCGACGCCCGATAAAAACCTATCAAGTTTTATTTCTTCTGTATAAAAAGAATCCAACGTGCCGACGACAACACCAGAAGCCCGACAAAATAAAGAGTTCGATTTCTTCTGTTTTTTGCCAGACAAATGTTTCCAGGATTTGGTTACTTCCGTGTAAAAAGACCCATGACAGACAAAAGCATCCAATTTTGTATTTCTTCTCTGTTTACCCCCTGAGTCCCCTCTCTCCCCCCCCCCCATAGTGACGCCCCTGGGGGCAGGGGGGGGGGGGGGGCTTGATCCAGGGTTGGTCACCAAGAACCAGGATGTACGAGTTACTTCAGGATACTTTGGGTTACATTGCACTGGGTTACATTAGGTTAAACTGGGTTACTTTGAGATACTTTTGGGTTACTTTCCAGGGTGTACGAAGTTACTTTTGGTGACCAACCCTGGGGCATGATGCTGTTTGTAGGCCGCTCAATAGGTTTCAAAAGGCAATAAGCCAAGCAATGGCTTTACTTTACGGACGAAATTTGTTCTAGAGTGTTTGGGGGAAGCACTTTCTACTGGTTCGTCCAAGAAAACAGTCTCACCACATCCCCTATATTTCATAGCTTTCTCTCGCCCAGAAAAGATGCATATACTGAGCATGAGATGGCGTAACAAGCCACTGCCACTGCATTGAAAGCTCGACTTCATGCAATCGATTCATCTGCTTCATTTTACGTCTAAAGGAAATGAGGAGACAGTGAAAGAAGTAAAACTTTTATTTTTTGTTTCCGAAACTTTAAATTACGAATTGTTTTCTTCGCGACATTAGTCCTGATTTCGCCTGCTTCCATATTAGGGACCTTTTGTTTAACTAAGAAAGGAAAACTCTGCGAAATTTCGGAGAGTAGACCAGCTGATTATGTACTTTTCTCAAAGTTTTCTACGCAAATTATTCGAACGTTAAAGGTGTGTTTGAATAGCTGAAAATATACTTTTTCGCCATGAGCTTCCCCTATTGCCTACTTTATCTCCTTTCTTCCCTATGGCTACTTTCGCGACCTAAAAAATTGGCAGCGCAAAACTTAAATAACAAAACCTATTGGCACAAGCCATGCGCCCGAGGCGGCATGTCCTTCAACCGACAGTTCGAATCTATCCAACCAGATTTCCTATTCTAGCGACTTCAAAAGCGACATTACCGGGCACAGGTTAACTGTCCGGATTGTAGAGTAAATACTTTTGTTGACTAATAAGGCATTTTAGATCGCTTCCCCTCTTATTCTTATATTCCCTCTTACTAATTATATTACGAAAGAATTCCCTACTAAGTGAGATTAGCCAAGTTGTGCCTTCCCTCCCTCACATACATATTTTTGTAGGAGACTTGACTGAAACATTCAAATTAATTAATGGAAGTTATGACAACTTTGATAGGACCGATTTAATAATATTCAAATTGCACGTCATCATCGGGGGCACGTGTACAAGCTTGCAAAATCAAGATTTTACAAGGAAGTTTTAAGTGGGGCTCTGGTAACAAAAGTGTTGATCATTGGAACAGCCTTACTGCGGTTAATGCTGAATCGATCAATAGTTTCAAGTGCTTTATTGATGGGATTTTCAACTCTTAATCAGTTCGATTACACATAGTTTTACTTTGTGCGAAATTCAAACTCTTAATTAGAGGCGAAAGCCTTTTCCGTTGCTGTGTATTATGATTGTTGTCCAGTCTATCTCAATTAATTAATCAGTGTAATAATTAACCGAAACGTTGTTGCCTTGACTTTGAATTATCTTGTTTGGTTTTGTTTATTCACTCAGTACCGGACAACAACTCTGCGGAGGCCCCCATTTGCAAATTCGGGGCCTTGTCTTCATCAAAGTAGTGAACACATGGGCAGCTAGATGGGGGCGACCATCACCACTGTGCATTACACATAAGTAGCTGGCAGATAAATAATACAAGAGAACTTGGCCGTCATTTGTTTCAAGATTAAACATTGTCTAGATCCGTTATGGCGGGGCCCGGGACAGCCCCCCCCCCCTTCGCATTCTTTAACGCAAATCTTACATCGAGAAGACCGAAAACAGTTTATTGAATAAACAGCATATGGAAAAGTAGAAAATATTTTTACCAAACAAACATTTTCTTATAAAGAGTTTATACATATTTGGTCTTGCACGTAATTGGGTTTTGCTGTGTTTTTTCATGGGTGAGTCTGGGCCTGCTTGATAAGCAGGGGGGGGGGGACTGCCCCCCTCCCCCTTTTCACGAAATGACGCCTCTGCTTGGTCTAGTTGGCAGCCCGGCACTGAATACATTGCACTCCTCTTGATTATAGGGAATTAAATGAGAGCAGGCTTATACTAATAACTAATAACGACAATTTCATTTAACATATCAAATATTAAACCTACAATTACTGATAGAATTTCCAATTTCATATTCACAAATTTCAGACTTGGAATACCTGATACCCATAAGGACTCCAATTGTCTTGTCCCCATCCCCTCTTTTTGCATTCCCTCTTAATTTTTCTTTTCCCTCCTAATATTTCCAGGTTCATATTCACAAATTTAGACTAAAAGAACTCGCATGATCACGAACACTCCGATTCTGTTGGGCCCGTCCCCTCTTATTTACCTTCCCTCTTAAATTTGCTTTTTCCTTTTAATATAATACGAAGACCCCAATTTTCTTCTTCCGCGCTTACCGTCTTATTTTGTCTCCTCCCGAATATTTCAAATATTATATACATAATTTTTGGACCTAAAAGACGGATCATGAAGATTCAGGTTTTCTTGTGCGCGTCCCCTCTTCTTTTTCCGCTTCCCTCTTCGTATTTCCTATTTGATATACACACATTTTATACCTAAAGCACCCGATGATCACAAAAAATCTGAGCACTCGAACAGCCAACAGCGAACAATTTGCGTTCCTTCTTATGTTTTTTTCTTCCCTCACAACATCTCCGATTTTATAAAAACTTTAGGCCTAAAACAGGTGATGGTCACTAAAGGCGTATTCTCGCCGTTCCCCCAGGACTCCACTTGATGAGTCCCCGCGTTTTTGTTTGTCCCAGGGACTCACGGACGGGGAATGCTCCCATTATCATCACCATCACCAAAAAGGACCCCCTTTCATATTCGGAGTGGAGTCAGTTTCTGCTGGTGTTGGTGCAATTTAAAATTAATTAAAAACAATCAGAATCAGCAAAACCAAAAATAAAGTGGATCCGGACTAATTTCGTCAACTGCATATTTTTTTTTAGAGTAAAATCGTTTTTGGAAGCATTTCCCCGAGTTCTCGTGGTTTTCCGTACGCGGAGTCCGCGTGGAGTGACTCCCTCTATTCTCGCCGTTCCCTTCGATTCCCCGTGGAGTCCTCGGGGAACACCGAAAATACGCCTCAAGACCCACATTTTTTTGTCGATGCCTCGTATCTGCATTGCATCTTATTTTTACTCCCTCTAATATTCCCAGTTTCTTATAGCCTACACAAACTTTCGACCTAGAATACATGACAGTCATGAAGACTACGATTCGCTTGCGCCCACCTCTTTATTTGCATTCTATCTTATTTTTTCTCCTCTTAAACACTAAGGTATTTTTATATTTATATAAGCGCCCCCTCTTTTTTTCCCAAATATTTCCTATTTTACATAAACAAATTTTATACCTAAAGCACCCGACGGTTATGAAGGCGTCAATTTTCTTGCGCCCCTCTTATTTCCCTTCCCTCTTAATTTTCTCTTCTCTCCTAATATTTCGATGTTCTATACACGAATTTTGTACCTAGAGTGTCTGATGGTCATGAAAGACTCCGATTTTCTTACGCACTTCCCTCCTTATTTGAATTCAATCTTTTTCTTTTTTTCTCCTAAATATTTTCAGTTTTTTTTTAGGCTACTTAATTTTTAAACCTATGACCCCTGACGCGGTCACGAGGATTCAGTCTTTCTTGTGCTCGTTTCCTCTTATTTTTCCGCTTCGCTTCTAATATTTCCTACATATATTTCAGAACTTGGTCACACTGGGCTTATTTCCTGGCTTTTTGGGTAGAAAAAAGAAAAAGAACAAGATTCAACTAATTATGAATGTTGTCGTTATAAATTCAGGAGATTTTAGAGCAAAACAGCGTGTATAAATATGTCACAGGAACTCTAATTGACCCCTTATTGCAGTCTTTTCATTATCCCCAAGCTGCCCCAAAGCCGATAAAATCTCACGTCCCCTAGGGATTTCCAGTTGTTTGTCGACTAGGCGGCTTTTCGGGCCCAGTATGACCAAGCTCTTACCTAAATCACGCGAGAGTCACGAAGACCCCAATTTTCTTCCGCGCTTATTTGCTTTCAATCCTGTTTCTATCTTATTTTTACTGCTAATATTTCCAATTTCAAAGACACAGATTTAAGACCTAAAATACCTGAAGGTCAGGAAGACTCGGACTTTCTTGCGCGCTGTAACCGTCTTATCTCTAACCTGGCACACCTAGGGCACTTGTCAGCCATGAAGCAGGCTGAGTGGGAGCAGGCGCCGCATTTTGTGCATTGCTTCACATCAGGTTGAAAGGGGAAGATGACCTCGTCTGCACCGCACGTCTCACAGAGAAACCCTCTCGCCATGCATAACTGAAACATTGAACAAAAAACGTGAATTTTTCTGGTTAACTGAAATGGCTTACCGACGAAACGTCCCCATGACAAAACGTCCCCGGTGAAACGTCCCCGTGACAAAACGTCCCCGTGACAAAACGTCCCCGTGTCAAAATGTCCCGTGACAAAACGTCCCCGTGTCAAAACGTCCCCGTGTCGAAACGTCCCCAAGCATAGATTTATATGTTAGCTTCGATCTTCATGTGCATGATCGAGGTAAAACAACTTCAGAGTGTGCATTACAGATGTGGGAACATTCCTTATTAGCAGGAAAGATCGGACGTAGAACCGATTGCTTTATAAATGTATTCTTTTCAGTTAAAATATGTACAGTAACATGCCTTGCAATTGACTCGTAACTGATCAGTTCTAGGTCGTATCAAGCAACATGCACAATCTGAAGAGCACCAGTAGGCTCCTCAGAGAAAGCGGAAGCCCGCTGTGGCACAAAGGGAGTCAAACAAGCAAAATGCAAAAATAAGCGTAGTGCCGGTATGCTGGATGAAAATGACATGTGAAGCGAAGAAACAAAAGCGAATGGAAGGATTAGTTATCTATTAGTTAAGTAGAACGACAAGTAAATCTAGGTTAGACGGTTTGATCCTTTAAGAAAATCTTCTAATAATAAATATCACCAAATTAAATATCGAACAAAAGCGAGATCAATGAGTTGAATCGAAGCGTAAACTAACATACAAAACAAACCAATAAAATTAAAGATAAAACGATAACTGACGAACTACTAAATCTTTGCGCTTTCTTCAAGAAATGGCTGCAGCTGAGAAAGACACTTCGGTTTGTTTCTTGAGTATCGGCTAAATGCTGAAATAGTCAACCGATCGTGGTTTTCAAAAGTTTAAATTCCAAAAACACTTTTTGCCTGAACTGATGACGCAATCAGTAGTCTCATAGGCCTAGCTGTCCCTCAGCGATGAAAACAAAATTCCATAGCCGGGGACGTTTTGTCATGGGGACGTTTTGTAGTGGGGACGTTTTGTCATGGGGACGTTTTGTCACGGGGACGTTTTGCCAAGGGTCGTTTCGAATGGGGACGTTTTGTCGACAACCCGCTGAAATGGTTCTGCCGAAGGGGTGGCCAGACATTTAGTAAGTAAGTAAAGTATTCATTACCCGTATTTTTCACTTAGGACGGAGTAAAGAAGAAAATAATGAAAAAAAGGAGACAATTTTGAGGCACAGCACAGATACAGACACATGACATTTTACATAACAGTTGCGCAATCAGACCTATAAAAGTGTTTAAGCCAGGGGTGGTTCCATTTCCCCTGGAAATTTGAGGTTACCGGATTCACTGCGATACTGGGGTCCGCAATCTGGCGTGTTTCGATCATTCCGACCCTATGTCCCTGTAAAGCAGGAGAAACTTGCAACCCGAAAAACTGAAATATTCTTGACCTCGTCTTGTCACCTTAAAGATGGCTGAATTGCAAAAGACAAGTGACGTAGGGACGGATAACACTACCTTCGCCCTCTTTTGGCCGTCTATCTTTTCAGTTGTCACTACGTTTGTAAAATTTGGCAAAAGAACTGAAACTTTCTTAGCCTCGTCCTGTCGCCTTAAAGACAAGTTCCATTTCCCCTGAAGTTTGCGATTACCCTGTAAAGCAGGAGAAACCTGCAACCCGAAAAACTAAAATATTCTGTCCTGTCACCTTAAAGATGGCTGAATTGCAAAAGACAGGTGACAATACCTTCGCCCTCTTTTGTCCGTCTTTCTAACCAAATTAAAATTTGTAAGGAATCGGAGATTTTTTCGACGACACGAGTGTATATGAGCGCGCTCAGACCTGTTCATTGGCATTTAACCTTTGATTCATCGCATGTATAGTAAGGAGGTCTCAAACTCCGACCTAGTTGCTTGGGTATAAACCCGAGTGTCATGTGCTTAAAAGTATCAGTTCATCAGACAAGTTCATCGTATGACATGAGTAGGAAAACGTTTACCTCATTCGTAACAGGAGAAACAGAGCGCAACAGTTACACTTAAGAAATGAGAGAGCTATTTCCGGCCTACTGCGGTCGGAGAGTAGTAGGAGCATAACCATCCTAGTTACGACACTGGCACCGGCTTTTACCTCGATTCACAGGCCCCCCCCCCCAGGATATTTGACCGAGTGGGGGGGGGGGAACTAGATTACATATTTCTCTATCTGTGACAAACACTAACGAATCTGTGGGACACAAATATGCCACGGAGAATGCCGTAGGTCATTTCTTTATAATTTTTAGCCCCAAACATTCGTCCGGTTATCAACAGTTCTCGGCAATTCTATGTTCGGCTCTGTCCAACCAAGATAATACTCGCCCATGCGTTGGATACACTGCGAGACGATATGAATAAAAACATATAGAACTCCGAAGAAAAGAGTAAATTGCTCTAAAGAAAAAATCATCTTGGTTGAAAGCCAGGTTTTACAACGGATCAGAAAGTTAACACTATCCGGTTCGTTGGTGATTTACAACTTACCTCACATGCCATCACATGGGCACAGCAGTCTGTCAAAAAAGTCTTCAAGTTGACCCTTAACTCTCCATTAAAGACGCCGATGAGATCGTGAATAGAAAATGTGTGGCACTCGTATTCAAGACAGGCGAAGTCCGATCTCATTATGTTACTCAACCTATAATAAAATTTGTCAATGAAAACGACCCGTAAAAATGTTAAATGCTATAGTTTGTACCTAAGATGAAAACTAAAAAATAATACCAATGCAACATACTTCCGTAATCGCTCCATCCATTGTCAATCCCCGGAAACCCAAATTTCGTACGGTTCATTCTAACCCCTTTAACGACACCTCACTGATTTTCTCACTTCTCTTACTTTGCTATTTTCGAAGCGTTATCATACTCCCGACGATTGTTGGCGAGAAGCTCACTCGTCGAACAAGACCAAAGGTTTCGATGGGATCCCAAAAATTTAATATTTACAGACAATCGGGTCTTGTAGCAGTCCAATGGTAATCATCGGAGAAGACGAAGTTCAAATATGGATTCAGCATGTGAGCTTACCCATATAGCCTGCGTCATGTCTACTTTGACGAAAGTTCCTGCCTTACTTCTGCCAAATTTCCGGTTTCAGCCGGATTCCGAGCGAACTTCAAAAACAGATTCAGCGTATCCATTCCATCCATATGAGTTTAGTTCATATCAGTCAACCCGTCGGCATTCTTTGAGGTTATACCCACCAAAAATAAACCGAAAAATTGGTCAACGTTCATTTTGTTACTGTGCATGCCAGGCATGGAATGGTTTATCCGAGGAGACCGTTTCCCAACCAAATTTACTTTCATTCAAACACCATCTTGCTGGTACAACGTTCTGCAATAGCGCGTATGTGAACCCTTTTTAGTTCATATTTGTTGTATGTTAAGTGTGTAGTGCAGTGTTGAAAAATGTAGTAAACATGTGTGTGCTTGTAGAGAGAGAAGCTTCGGCTTAACGTCATTTTCTGTTAATAAATAAATAAATAAAATATCTCCATAATCAACTTCACATACAACTTCAACTTTTAACACATTTTTCGATTTTAGCAGGATTCGTGGTGAAATGTGTCCAGGTATAAAATGAGTGTCATACACGAATTCAGCATGCCTTCTTACCTGTAAATCGAATACCTAATGAAATTCATATAAAACTCTTACTTTTAACAGATTTCCCGGTTATGGCCGGATTCTGGTTGATCTACTTGTACGGCGAAAAAATAATTTTCATATTCGGATTCAGCATGTTCACTATCCTTAAATCCAATCTCTAATCAACTTCAGATTAATCTTTTATTTTTGATAAACTTCCCAACTTCAGCTAAAACTTTTACTTTTAACAAACTTTCCGGTTTTAGCCGGATTCCGGGTGAATTACTTGTCCGAGTGAATTAATTTTATTCGTGTTCAGCATGTCGTCTTACCCCGTAATCAACTATAATATTTTTTCGCCCTTTAATTTGAAACCCCTCCCCCTCCCCTAAATATACAGCTATCGGGACCATCTACGAACTCGACCTTTCCCTTGACTCGAAGAGTCCTCACACCAAGTTTCATCAAAATATCTCATTCCGGTCGAGAGTTATCGTGCTGACAGACGGACGGAGAGACGGGCAACTTTTGCGATGTCATAGGTATCCCTCCACTTATGTTTTGGGATCCCAAAAACGGTTATATAAATTTGTCTGTGCTTTTGCTAGAAGTCAATGGGCTAGGTTAAGGTTTAAAACAGCCAAAGCCGTTGGTAATTTGTTAAAGTAGAGCCTGATTTTAGTAAGCCAGTATTTTAGAATGTATGAATATAAACAGTAAATAATGCGGCTGTGAAGTGTCCTTTAAATTAAACTGAACATTCCTAAATTAACTGACAAAATACTCTTTCAATAATTTTTGGTGCGAAGATAGTGTGTTGTCCCCACATGGCCCATCTAGTCCTCCCCCTCCCCTCCCGTCGTCCGTGCGTCGGTCCGAGAGAAACACTGGCAAAAAGTTTTCTCCATATCCTGTAATTCTTCTGGCCAATTTTTACATAGTTTCATCCCATCACTTATTTTTGGTCACATCTTTTAAGTGAATGCGAATAGGAAGTGCTTTAAAGTTCAATGGGCACATCAAACTACCCCAATCCCACTCTGTAACAACCTAGGAACAATGCTTACCCCCTAGATCAGCAGCTTTTTCAACAGTTCCTCCCTGTGATATTTCAAAGCGTAATTTTTGGGGCCAGTACATGCTCGATTTACTACCTTGGACAAAGATATAAGTGATGTTTCTTATAATACTTAGTAGATCTTTATTTTATGCATAAATCAGCTTGTATAATTCCGATTTGAATAGGTTTTTTGTTTTTGAATGGTTTTTGTAGCTATGTTATTTTTTTAAGCTTATTGCATATTCTGGTACATTTTATAAAGCAAGCTAATTAAGCTTCACAACACTATTCCACAAAGAAAAACTTTTAGTCGGCACTTTAAGCCATGGAATTTCTGATGAAATACTAGAACAATCAGGTAAACTGCATCTGCGGCTTGACTTTGGTGACATCTCAAATATATCCTTTTCTATCAAGCATTGCTGGGAGGTTTTTGAATTTCCTGCCACGATATCCCAGCTCCTAAGATTCGGATCGCCGAAATGCCAGAGACGTAAAGACAAGGGATAACAAGAAAACGCCCGATTCTCGTAGCGCCTTCTAAAGGAAGTCGGAAATGTTTATTTGTGAAGCATTTAATACAAAGTAAAGCATTAGAAGTGTCCATTGTGCTTTAACAAAGCCTTGAACTAAAAAAGGTAATGTACAAAGGTTTCGACGGGATGCAAGAAGGAAGCTCACATTTGGATTCAGCATGACTTTTTACCCCTCCATTGACACAACTGACTTCCGGTAAAACTTTTAGCTACTCTCAGAATCCCACACACCAGAAGATCCCAATCCAGAAATACTCCCGACCAGAAATACCCGCGACAATAAGAGCGTGTTCCACCCTACCCGATGAAAAATTATCGCAAAGTAGTAGAGGGAAGTTGTACGAAAAAGTAGCATGCAGTACGAACTGATGCTATACATGCTTCTGTGTCAAGGCTACCGTGTTACTGCATTCTACTGCATGCTACTATAGCAAGACAGGATGCTGCTGGATACTACTGCTTAATATTGACCCAGTCCGAGGCACATTGAATGATAGTATTCTTTACTATTACATATCAATACATGCAAATTTTTCGTACAACTATCATACAACTACGCAGGCTACACATTTTTCATCGGGTACTTACTATAGCTACTACGCATGACGTCACGAATTCTGACTGGCGTCGAGGCTGGGACACCTTTTTCTATTTGCAGCAAAATATCGTGCCGCGGGCTAGTAGGACCAATCAGGTGAAAGAGACTCGTAGTTACCATGCTTACTACGCTCCTGAGCGTGGTAAGCAAATTACCATTTCGAGAAGGCTGGAACTGTCAGCGTAGTATTATGCTGGAACAAAAATAGTAACTAATAGTTACTATTGTTAGAAGAGTAGAACAAGCTCTAAACGTCCCTGAAGTAAAAAAAAAAGTCCTAGAAGTACATAGCATATTCATGGATTTCAAGTTTTCTTTTGACCCGCATTCATTTAGCAGGTTATTCGATGTCCTAAACCAATGGAGCCGCAGCCATAATTTGCCTAGAGGCGAAAACCTATCTTGGTAGTGTGCCTGAAACACAAGGCAAACTACTAATTTATATTTATTTATTTATTTATTAATAGAAAAAAACGTTAAGCCGAAGCTTCTCTCTCTACAAGCACACAAATGTTTACTACATTTTTCAACACTGCACTACACACTTAACATACAACAAATATAAACTAAAAAGGGTTCACATACGAGCTATTGCAGAACGTTGTACCAGCAAGATGTTGTTTGAATGAAAGTAAATTTGGTTGGGAAACGGTCTCCTCAGATAAACCATTCCATGCCTGGCATGCACGGTAACAAAATGAACGTTGGCCAATTTTTCGGTTTATTTTTGGTGGGTTTAACCTCAAAGAATGCTGACGGGTACACTATGTGTGGATGTTTCTTCGTGCGGAGGTTTTTCCGAGGGAAAATTTTTTATCGGGAAATTTTCATCTAGGAATGACTGGACGTTTCACAAGGGCGTTTCCTGTCGGTCACTTAACAGCTATGGACTTTGAACGTACAGTAAGATAGCTAAAAATACACGCAACTCTAGATACAAAATAATAAAATGTGAAACAGCTTACTCCTGGCAGAGCCTGCAAGTTTTGATGTATTCCACGACGGGAAGGAGCTCCTGTCTCAGTTCTGTAACTCTTTCAAGTTCCCTGGACCGCCTGTAGAGGACCGGGTTCAGATCTAAAATGTTGAACAGGGGGTCGTACCACATCCTTTCAAGAAGAGTTGCAGCAAAGTTGGAAACAGCATACCTGGAAATTATTACTATTGTTATTCGAGAGGGGTGCACTTGAAACTTCCAGATGTACAGTGAGAAGAGGAGGGATGGGATCGTTGACTGAGGAGACGAAGGAAATGAGAGGAACCATGGAGAGCGGAGCGGCTCCACCCTGTCTACTGTAGTACACTAAACCCTTTTTCTGATACTGAATGCTCTAACACTGGGGCATAGCGACAGGGAGAGCATGGTACTCATACTTATGTGTACCCCTTACTCCCCAGAGGAGTACCAGTATACAACAATTTCAGAGTCAAACCGAAATCCGAATTTGTTTAGTTACCAAAGTACTGTGTAGTGGTACCATACGGGGAATAAGTGGTACACATATGTAGAAGTAACATGTTCACCCCTGCCAACATGCCCAAGCATTTGAGCATGGTTTATCAAAAAAGGGCTTATTGCGTATTCTCGCCGTTCCCCGAGGACTTTTCGGGGAATCAAGGGGAGCGCGAGAATAGAGGGAGTCACTCCACGCGGACTCCGTGTACGAAAAACAGCGAGAACACGGGGAATGCTTCCGAAATGGATTCTGTTCGAAAAAAAAATATGCAGTTGATAAAACTGGTCTGGATCCACTTTATTTTTGGTTTTCTTTATTCTGATTGTTTTTATTTAATTTTGAATGAATGAATGAATTTTATTTATAGCCCGCCAAACAACAAAAGAGGAATGGGCGGAGTACATAAACAACGAGAAAAAAATAAATAAAAAGTAAACTAACAAGAAAACTTCGTATTAACACATATACAAAACACGAAAAATCGAACATTCAGCAAACGGCACAGTAGATCAAATATGTACATACACATTCAGATAGACCGCTTAGAACTTTTGAGCGAGCATGATCTTCAAGCTCGGGCAGCTGAGTTAAAATATTGCGTAATTTATACTCATTCTCCAGGTATGTATTTCTGGTGTAAAGAGGGAGTCGGAGGAGAAACTTCATGTACTTGAAGAAAGCTGATCTAATCTTTAGTTTCTCTGTATTGGATAGCCCATTCCACATTGGCGAAACATAATAAATAACTGGGAAAGCAACTGCTGAATAAAGACGTGACAAAACTTTTCTATTTAGACTGAATTTCAGTGAAGCCACTTTAGCGTAACTTATCCTTAAACCCGTTGTAACGCTATTAACTATCATTGTTCGGCTGTTTTTTATGTTAGTTCCATATGTTACACCAAGGTACTTCAGAGATTGACTTGGACGTACAACATGGCCGTCTACAATTACAACAACACTACTGTGTAACCCGCGCATACGAGACGGAACTCCGTTTTTAAGGCATTGACCGACAACCAAACAGATTTGTATCCTTCTACAAGTAACTCAAGATTCATTTGAAGCGTGTCTACCTCACTGCTTATCATAAATAAGTCATCGGCATAGCATATACGACTCAGGTTAAAAAATTCAAATACAAATCCTCCGGTTATTCTTTTTGTACTGGTGTGGATCAGGGTATTAAAAAGCAGGGGACTCGGGACCGAACCCTGTCTTACACCTTTTTAAAGGCGTATAGGCGACAATAAACTTCCATCCGACAGTTTAACACGAACTGAACTATACGAGTACCAATACGACAAGGGGGCTACTATATAAGGGTTAACTCCTTGGTCCAGTAGAGTTAGGAAAAGCTGAGAATGCACAACAGAATCAAAAGCGGCGGAAATATCAACACTACATACAAATATCGGCAGATTTCGAGTGTGAGCTTTTGCCATGATTTTGTTCATTAGCCTGTGCACAAACACACAACCCATTCTTTTACGAAAACCGAACTGGCGTTCTCCAACTTTACATTTAAGCAACATTTCAGAAAGTAGTATACGTTCTAAAACCTTACTTAAATTGTAAAAAATGTAATGTAAAAATGTAAAAAAAATACATTGCAAAACACAAGCAAAAACTGATTCCCCTCCGAATCTGAAAGGGAGTCCTTTTTGATGATGGTGATGATAATCGGAGAATTTTCAACCAATGGACTCGCGAGAATACGGGGAGTGAGTCTCCGAGACAAACGAAAACGCGTGGGGACTCCTCAAGTAGAGTCCTCGGGGTACAAACGCCTTTAGTGTACTAGACTGCTCGACTCTGCCTCATTGCGGCATCTTTTCGCCTCACTCCACCTCGGGCCGACTTGCCTCACTTTCCCTCCTCGGGAACACTGGCAAGAAATAGAACGACAGCTGTAAGAAAGCAATGCCACCTAACGTTCGCGAGAGAGAGGACCGCTACGGCAATACACTTGATGACTATCTCTCCCTTCCGATGCAGAATCTCCGGGTACCTGCGGAAGCACGGAAGAAACGGTGTCACAGCTGCGCTGACTCGGGATTTGAGTCATTGAGTTTAAGTCGCTACGGACACGTTTGCTCCTTCTTCCTGAGAATCACTGGCGTGTTTTGGACTCCGCTGTTTGTCAATACCCTATATGACTAGTCCGAAAGACGCCAGTGACCCTTGAGAAGAACCAGAAACGTCACAGAGACAAATCCTCCAACTTGATTCAAATCCTACCGTTAACCAATCAACATCGTTTGTTGCGTGTCGCGCTAGTGACGTTTCTGGCTCTTCGCTAGGCACACGGCGACTCTTTGTCGACACGAGTTAGTCATCAAGTCCAAAACACGCCACTGATCCTCAGGAAGAACGAGAAAACGTCTCAGTAACGACTCAAACTCAACAACTCAAATCCTGCGTCAAACAATCACGGCGATCTTCGGGAGCAGCTGTGATACCCGAGGTGATACCGCAGGCTCTTCCGTTAGGTACCCGGCGATTTTGCGTCGGCAAGGAGAGTTAGTAATCAAGAGTATTCCTGATCACCAAGTTTAGGCACTGTATTGAACGGCGTTTTTTTTCGCGATCCCACAAAGTGTTTGTGGCTCGAAAAGAGTGTTTCTGCGGTCGTTTGGGTGGGGCACAACTGTGTTTCCGCGAATAACAAGTCTATCGATATTCCCCTCTTTGTCTACTTTTATTCCTTCTTTACATATTTATTTTTGTTTAATTGTGACTGTACCTTGGCCTTGCTTTCGATTAGCTGTATGATTATTTAGCGGATGGATATTATTGGGTATGACTCGTCATGTTGAATTTATTTTTGGTTTTACTTTTTTTTCGTATGCGCTCTAGCTCTGCTGTCAGCAGCGGAAAGGTTAATGATGCATTTTTGTTTGTGTAAATAAAGATAACCTTGAACCTTGTGTGGTTCGGATTCGACAAACAAATGTCTAGTGGTATATTCTCATGTTCCTTAATGAAGGGGAATGCTCCGATTATCATCACCATCATCACAATGGGACTCGCTTTCAGATTCGGCGGGGAGTCGATTCTGGGATTTGCTGGTGGTTTTCGAAACCGATGTTAGGTATGGTCAGTAAGAATTTCTCATATCAGTATTGAGTTAAATTATGGGATAAGACTGATTTTGAGAAAAAAGCATATATTGTATTGTGGTAATGATCTTTCGTTTCTAAATAATAAAAAATTTAAAATTAATAAAAACAATCAGAATAAATAAAAGAGAAAATAAAGTGGTTCTTAAATATTCTTTGAGCCCAAGCTGACTTTGAAACATTTATTCAAACAATGTTTACAACGGATACGTCAGCTATGATTCTTCATTAGCGATATTCGTATATACACCCCTCGAGTTTTGGCTAGCGACGCCCCTGCCTACCATACGATTCCTACCAGCCAGAATACATGAAATGCGGAGTAGTTATTGATCAGCACTTGATTACAGGTTTGTTTCCTTCCCCGAAGATGAACCAGAGGATTGACAGCCTGACGAGGATCCTTGCCAAGAAGGGACGAAATATCGCTGATGAAGAATCACAGCTGACGTATCCCTTGTAAACATTGTTTGAATAAAAAAAAGTGGTTCTTGGCTTTTACAGACTAGTTCCGTGACCTGATTTTTTTTTTTTTTTACGAAATCCTGTAGGGGAGCATTCCCCCCCCCCCTTCTCGCTGTTTTCCGTCCGCGGAGTCCGCTCGGGGTGGTTCCCTCTAATCTCGTCTTTCCCCTCGACTCCCCGAGGAGTCCACGGGAGAGGACACCGCGCCTGAGGTGATTTTCGATTTTGTGGCTCCAATTAGGCGGGAAATTCAAGTTTAGCAGCAAATAAAGTCTAAACAACACATTAACTACTTCTATCATGCATACAAGGCCGTATCCAGGGGGGGGGGGGGTTAGGGGGGTCGACCCCCCCCCCCCGAAACATAAAAAAATAACGATTTGTATAGGCTTTTCCCTCTGATCTATGTGTTTT
Source organism: Branchinecta lynchi (assembly GCA_023053575.1). NCBI lineage: Eukaryota > Metazoa > Arthropoda > Branchiopoda > Anostraca > Branchinectidae > Branchinecta > Branchinecta lynchi. The sequence goes on from JAKZAP010000018.1 coordinate 8,533,983, forward strand.
TTTTGTACTTTTTTGTCCGACCAGCAGGCAATACCCCCCCCCCCCCCCCCCCCGAAATAAATTCCTGGATCCATTTTGCGAGAATGGTAAGGACGTAAGACTGAAGTTCTATTTATTAAGATTTTATCAGGATTTTAAACGGAGTTTCCACGAGTATGAACTCGTGGCTCGACTGTGTTGCACAAAGTCGTGTACTCGTGTTTCCGGTACAAACACTCAGAAGTGTATGATTTGAACTTTAATTTAAGGTATGAAATTTCTAACAGTGCTCAGCGTAAATTCTATCAGTGTGTGTTGTTTTTCTTTTTAAGTTTCTTGCGTTCTTTCCATTATTGGTGTTGACAGTAATGTTCTTTTATTCAATTCTTTCTCTGTTCTATTTCTTCATCTATTGCCCACAACTGCGCCGAGAAAAAACGCCTCAACTCACTTTACCCGATCAGCATTATCCTCATCCGCAGCGCCATCTTTATCCTACCGGCCGGCGCTGGCGGGCCAGGAGAAACGAGAGGCCAAGCGGCTATAATTGTTGAGAAACCATGCTCAATATGCAAGCCATATTGCCTTGTTCGTTACCATCCAGATGCAACCTGCTACGTTGCACCGTCGTCATTTCCATTACCGAAATTGCTCGCACCGTACCGTAGTGTGGCTCGACCGGCCAAGAATTTTGTATGCTAATGTGCTGGCGATTTTACGTATTTAAGCCTATTCTTGCCGCTCACCGAGGACTCAACTTGAAGTGTCCCCGCGCTTTTGTTTTGTCCCGGGGACTGACTCCCCGTATTCTCGCGAGTCCCCACGGACGCGGAATGCTCCGATTATCATCACCATCATCAAAAAGGACTCCTTTTCAGATCCGGAGGGGAATCAATTTTTGCTGGTGTTGGTGCAATGTAAAATTAATTAAAAAGAATCAGAGCAAACAAACCAAAAATAAAGTGGATCCAGATTAATTTCGTCAACTGCATATTATTTTTCGAACAAAATACATTTTAGAAGCAATCCCCGCATTCTCGCTATTTTCTATACACGAAGTCCACGTGGAGTGACTCCCTTCTCTATTCTCGCCGTTCCCTTTGATTCCCTGAGGACTCCTCGGGGAAAGGCAAGAATACGCCTTTTGACTCATGAAAAACCCATGGATGGCCTAGGGTCCACTAAAAGTAAAAGATGGCACTTCTTCATCCGATGACCTTTCTGTAATTTCTGCCAAGGATGTTTCTGTTACGAGCCTGTTAAGTGTTATAATTCTATAACACTTAATATCGTCATAAAAATAAGGATGCGTCACCAAATGTCATTTTTTTTCTTCCAAGTTTCACACAATGCTCAGTGTAAATTCTGTCATTGTGTTGTTTTTCTTTTTAAGTTACTTGCCTTCTTTCCATTATTTTTGTTGACGTTAGTGTTCTTTTTTTCAATTATTTCTTTGTTCTTTTTCTTCTTCTTTATCCAATTACTACGTCTTTTTGTGCATTATGATGGGCAATAAATCTATTCTTATTAAATCTACCAAACTGTAAAAAGTTCCTCCGTATAAAGATTAAAGTTAACTGCAGTATTTGCTACTCGGATTCCTCTTATCTCTATTTGTATCAATATTATCTGCATCGAGATAAAAGTAATCAGAGTAGCAAATACTGCAGTTAACTTTAATCTTTATACGAAAAAACTTTTTACAGTGCAGACGACTATATTTTCTCATTTACAAAATGATGCTTACATACAAAAACACATATAGCACACACATGTATAGAATTAATAGCGAGCTCCTGTCACACGGATCTGGGGTTAGAACCCAAGCTCGTACCCGGGTGAAGGGGTTCACACTCGCAGTTCACAAATATACACCCCATCACACTTATTATTAAATTATTCATTCATTCTTTCAGCCCTTACCTCCTAAAATCCCACTTCTTCAGAACTCTTGCGGGAATGATGGACGTCTTATTGCCATGGCAGCCGGTGCAGAAATACTTCCCAAGGTATTCGCAATACCGAAATCGTTTCACGTATCGACGATCGACCTTAAGTCCGCATCCGGCGCATCTGTAGTCTTGTTTCGCCACCTGAACCTTGGCGCTGAAATAGAATTACATAATAACTAAATCTTAATACTAATAATAATGATGAAATTCGAATAATGAGGCTTTCGCCTCTATAAATTTCAGACCGCTTCCGTTTCCACGATTTATCTACCCGAGAGCAAAAAAGATTTGCCGAAACCAGGGATCGAACCAGGGACCTTTAGATCTTCAGTCTAACGCTCTCCCAACTGAGCTATTTCGGCGATGCGAGTAACGCCGCACAAGAGATAGTTCCTGTCGCTTAAATGCGTACCCAACAAAAACTTGCAAAAAATCCTCATCAAAAGTACTGGTGAAAGCGATGCTATCTTATTTGCAATGCGAAAACTGGAAATACAGATAACCAGGACAGATAAAGGAAATTTAAAACAAGAACTGGAAGCTCATATAACACTTGCAAGGCTGGGGCAGAGGATTAAAGTAGGAATTCGTCAATTTTGTTGTTTGTTGTGATCATTTGTAAGCAAGGCCCTTGGAATAATGATGCGCAATTTAAGGGGCTAGATATTCATCTGTAATGAACACTCTTGAAGCACAAATGATAAGCTCATTGGAATCATGAAAATGCATATTTTGCTCAAAATTGTTATTTGTATTTCAAGAAATTCAGTTGTAAGCAAAACCCTTAAGGCAAAAATGATCATGGGCCCTTGGGGAACACGAATATATATCATTTGGTTAAAGTATTTTTTTTTTACTTTTCGGTTGAAAAACACACTTTTAGGATGCTAAAAAATTATTTTTGAGCAACAGCCTTGAGTTAAAATGTATAGGCTACTTTGCTTAAAAGCATTTTTTGTACTTTGTAGTTAGGATTAGTACTTTAAGGGATGGTCGGATCTGAGAAGTACAATTTCTAAGCCAATCTTGCCAAGTTTATAATGTCCAAGCCAAGTTTCATCGCCCTAGCACATCTGGAAGTACCTTAATTTGCGATCACCAAAATTTCCCCCTCCACCAACTCCTCTCACAGTCCCGAACCCGGTCCGGTTTTGTCACTGATGTATCTAGTTCTTGTCCTTGTTCTTCCCACCAAGTTTCATCCCAATCGCTCCACTCTAAGCCTGTCACAAGATTCCCCCCCCCCCCCCACATTCACTGGATCCTGTCTGAACTTAAAACGGGACATCCGAGACACGACATCCTTCCAAACATCAAGTTTCGTTAAGATCCGATCACCCGTTCCAATGTTATACATTCCTCAAGATTCCGGATTCCCGCTCCCTCCACTCCCCTACAGTGGTCGGATCGGGAAGTTGACTATTTCTAGGTTAATCTGGTGGAATCCCTGACTTGCCTGCCAAGTTTCGTTGTCCTGGCCCACCTGGAAATAACTTAACTCCGTATCACCGAAATTCCGGAACCCCCCTCCAACTCCCTCGCGGTGCAAGAATCCGGTCCGGTTCTGTCAATGATGTACCTAGGGCTTGTGCTTGTTCCTCCCATCAAGTTTCATCTCGATCGCTCCACTCTAAGCTTGTCACAGGATTTCCGGTTCCCCCCTCCAACTCCCCCCCCACATTCATCGGATTCGGTCCGGACCTGAAACGGGATATCTGAGATATGACCTCTTCCCAAATATCAAGTTTCATGGAGATCCGATGACCCGTTCAAAAGTTATGTATGTCACTAAATTCCTGATTCCGGCTCCCCTCCCTCCCCGCATGATGGTCGGATCGAGCAAGTGACTATATCCAAGTTAGTTTGGTCGGGTCCCTAATACGCCTGCCAAGTTTCATCGTCCTAGCACATCTGGAAGTACCCTAACTCGCAAACACCGGACTGACCGACCGACCGACAGGCCGACGGAAAAGTGATCGGTATATGACACTTGGCCGGAAGGCAAGTGCCATACAAAAAAGCATTAACACTCTTTACACGGTGCGAGAAAATTGCCCGGCAAACGCTTCGAGAGTTCCGAGTCCCTTAGTACATCCCTTAGTACAGTGGCTCCCAAACTTATCCGTACGTTGTTCTATTATTGTGTCTATAGTGTTAAGTGTTATATTACGAAGATCTGTCAAGATGAGAACGCCGATAAGCAGAGGCGTCGCAAGGGGGGGAGCCCCCCCCCCCCCCCCCCGAGGCGTCGCAAGGGGGGGAGCCCCCCCCCCCACCTCTTAGAGATTCGGTAAAATTTTGGCAGGAGCCCCAGAAATTACTAAAGTTGCTCAATACCGCTCAATACTTTTTCGATTGTAGACCACAAATAGGCTATCGGTACAAATCTATTCGGTGTAATGATCGGGATTCGGTATAATTGCCAGTATTGGGTAGTTATCACGCATTCGGTGAGAGAATTTAATGAAATTATGTCGTAATTTTTCCGAATTTTTCGATGCCAGAACTGTTCGGTATTTCTATGGAGAATTGGTAGATACACAGAATCCCGAATAAGCTATCGGTCAAAAATTACTCGGTATCATGATTGGGATTCATTCGGTATAATTTTCAGGATTCGATAATTACCACGAATCCCAACTTTTGTTCCAGTTTCGACGAAATTATACCCACTACGAATATTATTCGGTAGTCTTTCGATACCGAAACAATTCGGTATATTAGCCGGGATACGGTGTTAAAACAGAGTCTATTTCCTCTAACATAATCAGAAATGGTGTTTGGTTCCAATTGATCTCCTGAATTTGAAACAACAACATTCGAAAGTAGACGTATCTTCGTTCTTTCTTTTTTTTTTTTGGGATCCCAAAACGTAAGTGGAGGGATACCTATGACATCGCAAAAATGTCCGTCTGTCCGTCTGTCTGTAAGCACGATAACTCTCGAAGGTCACGATAACTCAAAAAGTTGACAAATACAATGTGCACCAATTTGCACAAATTTCTAGCCCATCGTGAACCGATTCCTACTTACAAGTCCTACTCCCGTGATAGACACCAAGTTCACCGGAAACAAATAGTGGGTACACCAGCTAGCAAAAGTTGCAAACCCCTCATCACTGACGAAGATAACAGGTGATTATTACTTACAAGTCCCTTGCCTATCTTACAATTTGGAACCAAACCGTTCTTACCATCGAATACACCGGAAACAAATAACAGGTACACCAACTAGCAAAAGCTGCAAACCCCTCATCGCCGAAGATGATTATGAGCTAACAGTCGACTGTTGCTTCAAGTCCCCTACACGTCTCGCAACTGGTATCGCCTATTTTTGGTTTCTTTGTGTACCTTACTACTGAAGTTGTCAACCCCTTGAAACTTTCAAACTGGTGTATCTCATGAAGGAATTTTTGTACCAAAAAATGGATGACATATAATTTGATCAGCTCGTCAATGGCTATCGATTGCCGTCGAAAAAAAAAATTCTACCTGTCTTAGTTCAAAAGTTGACTTGTCTTGCCGTAGGCCAACGTCACCGCCCAGAAAGGAGCAAAGGATAAGCTTTAATTTCTTTAGCAATGAGAGGACTTTTAAAGTTTAAGAGGCACACATGATACCATTTCTCTACCGCAATCCTAAGTGCAAAAAAACGGATGATAAATTCAGCTGAAATCGCGAACAGAAATGGGTAGAAACAATAGATGGCAGCACTTTCGGACCCGTGGGAAAAGTAACTTTTTTGTTTCTGTAAATTTTTCTATTTATCACTCAAAGAAGATATGTTGACTGTGGAGCCGGGTAACTGCCGCATATATTTAACGCTTATAGATTTTTAAATTTGAAACTGGTGCCTGCCTGCTTAGGTGCTAGAACGGAGCTTTCCACTCGGAAGCAGAAACATGGTTTGATGAAACGAAAGGTTGGCTGCACAACTTCAGATATCCTCTCTGACATGGGCTATATAACTCCACTTCACTTCGCACACCGTAGGCTCTGGCTCGAGGACAAGCACACACCACCCTTTTTGGCCTCAGGCAAGAGTTCTACGGAGCTTTCCAAAATGTAATGTCATATTCATCCATCTGGCCTAAGGTCCACACTTTCCGTAAAACCGCACAGGTTAAACCCTTGCCAGTTACCAGGAATAAAGTGAAATCGGAGTGCTAGGAAAAAACAAAACAAAAAAAAAACACGAGGACAAAACCAAAGTGTTGCTCTCGCAACACAATAACGAATATTAAAATGTACGTGTCAAAAGTGTATATGTACAAATCTGCGATTATTTTACAATTCTGAATTCTGTGTCTATTTAGAATTTACCAATTCCCTCGCATATCCCTCGCACATAATCCTAGAGGGATATTTAGCTGATAAGAATAAACCCAGAAAATCACAGTTTTCTATTTCTTACGTAATTACAAATCTGTTAAAGTTTAACTGAAAAGGCAGCTTATTTTCACATCTGCTATCTGATTACACTGAACAAAATTCAAAGGACTCACTCGAGGGATTTTGTATTTTTCACCAGGAGCTATAGTAATAACGTTCTGAGCGTGCGCTGCTTGCACAACAACCGAAAATTCCCCCAGACTCGGAGAATTTCAAATCAACAACGGCCTGCATTTCCATGGATAAAGATGCTAAGCTCAAAAATTAAGCCTGTAGAAAGTACGAGAATGATGTTAAGTTATCCCGTGCAAGGAATCAGGCATGTTCAGTTTATTTTTCGGCAATGGCTTACATTTGTTGTTGCTATATACTTCAAGCGTACAGGGATAAGAGGCCTACATAGAGGTCCCACAAACCCGAAAGAATAAATTCATTCGATCAAATCGACTATCTGTATAAAACGGTCAAACGCAGTAGGCAAACACATTTTTATCGGGTTTTCAGGCCTATTTAAGTGAATAAGTGATGTGGAACTCCGCTGTCGTGTCTCAGCCCTATTCCGTTAACTTTAAAAAAATAGTCCAGTTCAAGTTTACTTATAATGTGTAATGTCTATCTTGTATTAAAATGATTAGTTGTAATAGTTTGTAAATAAGGCTATCAGTATATTCAAGTTTAACGAGGGCTGTAAGCTCAAGTTCAGTAAGGTCAATGTAAATATTAAAGGCACAGAAAACGTGACTACGCAACTCTCGGCCATCAAACCGACCTGGGGGTCTTAGATAAAAGATACAGGGACTTATTGTCGACAGGACCCCCCTTCTTTGTTATCTCGAACCCCCTCCTTAGTGTTCCCAAAGCTAGCTGGCAGGCCCTTGCCCCTTATGCACGGTAATTATGCACTTCTGCACCGTAAAAGTTCGCCTTTGGCCGTGTTTCGGCCATAGTATCGGGGTAGTAGTCAAGAGGTCGTGCGTTCGATCCCTACTCCCGGCACACAAACCTTTTGCTTTTTTTTCTACTAACTCAAAAGTCGAATTCTCGGAAACTGCAATGGTCGTAACGAGAATTTTTCTTACTCTCAATATCGACTCAGGGTACATTCTTGATATGTCAGCTAACTCCCCGAGTCAAGTTTGAGTCAAGTTTTCTGTTCCTTTAAGTAGTTTCGGGAATATGTTAAATATGTAAAATGTAAATAAGTGCCCGTACTTGAGTGTAGCTTGTGATTTTGATTGGATAGTATCCAGACTTTGTAGCGGATGGTAAAAACTAATATAGAACGTGTCCGAAAGCTCCGAAACGAACGAAAATGCTGAACTAAATCAGCATTTTATGCAGCATTTCGCTTTCGGACTTAAATTTTCGCTCAATTAATGCAGCATTAATTCAGCACAAAATTCATCGACAAATTCAGCAAGAATGCTAAATTTTATGCTGAATTTTCAAGAAGAAACTGGGGAGTACGGCGATTCTCTCAGTGTTTTCGGCGGCAAACATAAACAATTCAAAAAGACAACTGACAATTCGGCACATTCCAAATTCTAAGACAACTGGCGATCATGGCCAACGAAGAAAGGAAAGATAAGAAGATAAGAAGGTTGGATATCAGTAACTGATCCATTTTGTCAACTTTATACAGCTAATTCTTTTTTCTTCTTCTTCTTCCTGACTTAAATTTTGGTATTCTAGAAGTGTCAGAGAAGAAAAAAAGATAAAAGCTTTCGGACAAAAAGAGAAAAGAAAATGCAGCATTAATGCAGCATTTTATTTTGTAGCACCAAAAAGCTTTCGGACACGTTCACTGTTAGTCTATTCAAACAATGTTTACAACGGATACGTCAGCTACGATTCTTCATCAGCGATATTTCGGACCTTCTTGGCAAGGCTGATAAAGAATCGTAGCTGACGTATCCGTTGTAAACATTGTTTGAATAAATGTTTCAAAGTCAGCTTCGGCTCAAAGAATATTTAGTGTTACTCTGTCAAGTTTATATGAAAGTCTACAATCACAAAGTAAATAAATTGACTGATTGATTGATTATGGTTGGTCTGCATCTTTACAACTACAAAATCCCTTGATTTACGCGACTATGATCAAGGATTTAGGAAATGAACAACAAGCAAATAAATAAAATCCTTAAATAATAATCCTACTATCGGCATTTGGTGACAATCCGAGCCTCCAACGGCTGGAAACGTTATCTTACTCTATCTTCAGTGTTTAGCCTAATCGCATTTTTGTCGAAAATTTTCATCACAAATGAGAGCTTGAAGGCTTCAAATTATTGCTATGAAAATGAATCTTGGTTTTTGCCGGACCCGTCATAGCCGACCAATAGGATGCAAGACTCCGTTTTAGAGTTCAAACTTCAAAGCTCTCATTTAAAAAAAAAACTATTTTACCAAAAAGTTATTATAGAAACAAGAAAGAGTCACATTAATGTTTCCAGCAAATTTACAGGCTCACGGTGGTTACCAAACGCAATTCTGTCTCAACGATGAAAATACTATAGGCGTACCTCCCATTGTTACATTATTCGAGAAAAAAAAATCGTTTTCGTCGGGTAGGGTGCAATCAATGGAGCTACTAGGAATTTGCTTCAGAACATATCTAAGAGTACAAGAGTCCGCTCCAACAGCCTCCCGGAAGCCTCTTGCTTCCTACTGCACACCATGGTAGTGTTCCACCCTACTTACTATAGTAACTACGCATGGCTAGTTACTATAGGCTTCTGGCTAGTTGGCCAGGGCCATAGAGCACTTGGGATTTGCTTAAATGGATATTTTTAAAAACTAGAAATTTGTTTGTTTGTGGGATTTGTTTAAAAAGCTAGAAAAGCATACGGTGTACTCATTACTTCTAAGCGTCGTTACAATAGACATATACTGGCCCGGCTATATTCCGCATTCGCTATGCCGCACATACTAGCGCTGTCGTCATTCTGGTCACTACTGACTATGAAATATTAAAAATGCATTCGTTCCACATTTTATAAGTATTGCAAATATCTCCTAGGACTACCTCCGTGGGCCCTTAATTTTAGATTGTCGGCAAAGTATAATGTCACCGATCCGTTTATTGAAATATCTAAGCGAATTGCAGGTTTTATTCGTTCTCTTGACGCTAGCCAATACTTATAGGGCTATGTTGCCCCATGTGTAAATAAGAGTATCAAAATTTATGTGTTACATGTTGTGTCTTCGTGTCTTTTCACGAAATTTCATTCATTCATTCATAGAGTTTGTTTTTGTTTGTGTTAGTACTATATTAGTTGTATGTCGTATGTATCAATAACAAGAGTTACGAGCTCATATGGCACTTGTTACGAGTAGGCACGGCTCGGTTATGTCAATGATATATCTAGTGTTTGCTAGGTGTCTTCCCACCAAGTTTCATCTCGATCCCTCCACTCATAGCGTTTTCCAATATTTCCAGTTCTCCCCTCCAGCTCCCCCCAAACGTCACCGGATCCGGTCCGGATTTTAAGTGGGTCGTCTGAGGTATGAGGTCTTTCCAAATATCAAGTTTCATCGAGATCCGGTCCCCCGTTCAAAAGTTATAAATACCTAAAGATTCCGGATTCCCCCTCCCTCCACTCCCCGCTCGGTCACGTCCATGATGTATCTAGTGTTTGCTAGGTGTCTTCCCACCAAGTTTCATCTCGATCCCTCCACTCATAGCGTTTCCCAAGATTTCCGATTGCCCCATCCAGCTCCCCCAAAAGTCACCGGATCCGGTCCAGATTTTAAGTGGGTCGTCTGAGGTGTAAGGCCTTTCCAAATATCAAGTTCCATCGAGATCCGGAACCCCGTTCAAAAGTTATAAATACCTAAAGATTCCGGATTCCCCCTCCCTCCACTCCCCCCACAGTGCCCGAATTGGCTCGGTTATGTCAATGATGTATCTAGTGTTTGCTAGGTGTCTTCACACCAAGTTTCATCTCGATCCCTCCACTCATAGCGTTTCCCAAGATTTCCGGTTGCCCCCTCCAGCTCCCCCCAAAAGTCACCGGATCCGGTCCGTATTTTAAGTGGGTCGTCTGAGGCATGAGGCCGTTCCAAATATCAAGTTTCATCGAGAGTCGGTCACCCGTTCAAAAGTTAACAATACCTCAAGATTCCGGATTCCCCCTCCCTCTACTCCCCCCACAGTACCCGAATCGGCTCGGTTATGTCAATGATGTATCTAGTGTTTGCTAGGTGTCTTTCCACCAAGTTTCATCTCGATCCCTCCACTCATAGCGTTTCCCAAGATTTCCGGTTGCCCCCTCCAGCTCCCCCCAAAAGTCACCGGATCCGGTCTGGATTTTAAGTAGGTCGTCTGAGTTATGAGGTCTTTCCAAATATCAAGTTCCATCGAGATCCGATCACCCGTTCAAAAGTTATAAATACCTCAAGATTCCGGATTCCCCCTCCCTCCACTCCCCCCCACAGTGCCCGAATCGGCTCGGTTATGTCAATGATGTATCTAGTGTTTGCTAGGTGTCTTCCCACCAAGTTTCATCTCGATCCCTCCACTCATAGCGTTTCCCAAGATTTCCGGTTGCCGCCTCCAGCTCCCCCCAAAAGTCACCGGATCCGGTCCGGATTTTAAGTGGGTCGTCTGAGGCATGAGGTCGTTCCAAATATCAAGTTTCATCGAGATCCGATCACCCGTTCAAAAGTTAAAAATACCTCAAGATTCCGGATTCCCCCTCCCTCCACTCCCCCCACGGTGCTCGGATCGGGGAAGTGACTATTTCCAACTTAATCATTTGGGGTCCCTGATATGCCTGCCAAGTTTTATCGTCCTAGCTTATCTGGAAGTGCCCGAACTAGCAAAACCTGGACAGACCGACAGACCGACGGACGGACAGAAATTGCGATCGCTATATGGCACTTGGCCGAAGGGCAAGTGCCATAAAAAAGAACTTGAACTTGGTCTTGCAGGTTTCAAGGCTGGAACGCATTTTTCTACTTCCGGGAGAATATCGCGCCAATTGCGTCACAGAGATCGTAGTTGCTACGCTTACGCTCGCTCGAGAAGGCTGGAACGGTCAGCGTAAGTACTTTTTCATGAGGTTGGAACGAAAATATTAACTAATAGTTACTAAGCGTGTTCCACCCTTCTAACTACAGTATTTATTACTATTTCCGTCCAACCTCGTGAAAAGTTACTACGCTGACCGTTCCAACCTTCTCGAAATAGTAACTAATAACAACTATCTGCGTACCACGATGGGGAGCGTATTTAACGTGATAACTGCGAGCTCTGTGACCTGACTGGTACGATCAGACCACGGCACGATATTTTGCCGAAAATAATGTTCCAGCCTTGACGCCAAGAAGTTAAGATCCGTGACGTCATGCCTAGTAACTACGGTAAGTAGGGTGGAACTATCACTATTGTAAGAAAAGTGGAACACGCTCCACGTCAGCCTGTCCTTCATTACTTACTTTGACAGAGTGTGGATGGTGAAGACAATCTGTGCTCTCGGAGGGGCCCAGTCTTTAGTCCCACGAAGAATGAGGTCAGCTAACTTGTCGTCTTCTTCGACAGTAGACTCGTTGTCAGAGAGCGAGATGACATCCGGCAACGGCAGTAACTAGAAATCGAACTCTTAGTTCAGTAGGCAATCAGTTTTCTCCATATCCTGCTAATCCTTCTGACCAATTTTTACACCGTTTTATCCCGTCATTTATTTCTGGTCATATCTTGTAAGGGTATTAGTTTAATTTGTTTCGTTTTGTGTATTTCGTAAATATTTTGTTCCTCTTCTAGCTATAAGCTATTTGGAAATAAATTTGATTTATTGATTTATTGATATTTATTCAAACAATGTTTACAACGGATACGTCAGCTATGATTTTTCATCAGCGATATTTCGGTCTTGGCAAGGGTCCTCGTCAGGCTGTCAATCTTCTCCCGAAATTGAACCAGAAGATTGACAGCCTGAGGAGGACCCTTACCAAGAAGGGCCGAAATATCGCTGATGAAAAATCATAGCTGACGTATCCGTTGTAAACATTGTTTGAATAAATGTTTCAAAGTCAGCTTGGGCTCAAAGAATATTTGATTTATTGATAGTAGAGGTGTGCTTATTTGAGTCACCTAGCGGTGAACAATCGCCGAAGGAAACACTAAAACCATACCAGGCCACTTTTATTGCAAAATACTTGCCAAAAACTTTAATTCGTATTAGCCACGGAACCATTTCTTCTGTTTCTTCTTTCTATTTTCCAAGCATTAACAAACACAATTTATGTTTATCACAAAATTAATGTTTATTTCGAGCGGTTGGAAACAAACACGTTCTGTAAATGGGTACAGAAAGGCTGAAAGGATAGAAACGCGCGCAGAAACTTTGTCAGATTTTTTTTTCAAAAATATTCAAATTCCCAAAAAAATATTCATATTCCGAATTTCTATACCTCGATGCTAGTTCATTCAAACCAGCGAATGATTTTGAAATTCGAAGAACTTATGAGCGTCTTCCACCCTCCTAACAATAATAACTATTAGTTAATATTTTTGTTCCAGCCTCGTGAAAAGTTACTACGCTGACCGTTCCAGCCTTCTCAAATAGTAACTAACAGTAACTACTTGCTTACCACGCTCGGGAGCGTAGTAACTACGAATATCTTTGACGTGATTAGCCCGATTAACCAGTGGCACGACATTTGCTGAAAATAGAGAAATGTGGTCCAGCCTTGACGCCAAGAAGCCAGAATCCGTGACGTCATGAGTAGTAACTATGGTAAGTAGGGTGGAACACGCTCTATGGAATAGTCCGACCGCCAGCTCGTCAAAATACGCTTACTTTCGAAAACACCCGACCCAAGAGGTACAGTCAGTCTGACGATAGGCAAACAAATCCTGATTCAGCCACTTTAAGCCACCAATTCGGGAATTTATTATTGGCATATTCGGAATCAGCGGGTTCAATTTGTTCGGAATCCATTTTCAGCCTACTGTGTTTGAGAGCGACAATTCTTATAGAGAGGAAATAATGGAACAGCATCGGGCTTCATTTCTACTTTAAGCCATCGTTTCCGGAACCAGTGCCCGGCATATTCGGAATCACCGTGTTCGATTTGGTCGGAATCCACTTTTAAACCTACTGTACCGTTTGGGTTAGGGGGGTGTCACATTTTCAGGACCTGGCGGTCGGACTATAATCACAATCCACTTTTGTGACTGAAGATTACTGAAACAGTTGAACCAGCTGTTCACTGGTAGCGTTCCAGCGACTAATATTAGTTAAGATCGTTACTATTCTTGTTATCATTGCCGTTCCAGGGACAACCGTAACAAGAAAATTAGCTCCTCCTTCTTATTATTTTCGTTCCAAGACTGTTACGATCGTTACAATTTACTTATGATGGTCCCGAGCATCATAAGTGATATTAACTATCGGGTCTGCAAGAACTCCCGTAAGAGTGATGGCGTATGTCCGCGTTGTCATTATTTTGTTCCAGAGAACGTTATAACTGTCACAATGCGGCGATCGTCCCTCCTCTTACCATCATAACTTGTAACAAGTCACTGTAACGCTACCATTGGTACCAAGTTTGGTATTTTCCCTTTCGACTGGTGTTGTCCAGTGACTGGACAGTTTTATAAGCAAGAAACAAAGCCAAGGTATGGAAAAATATAGAGAGGTCTCTAAATACGTGTACCTCTACCCGAAAACCCAAATGTGAGGTAACAGGCCAAAAGCGGTGAATTTTGACCTTCAGCTAATTGGTCAGTAATACTAATGTCAGATCAGTCTTCACGGGTAGGGTGCAATCCCTCTATCCTCTATGAAGACAAAAAACGAACATTTCTCATCATCATCGCGAAAAAGAAGAGCAAAGAACTGTACATTGAATAGGATTTCCAATTTGAAACTGAATTGTGGGCGTTTGGCACTCTTCTCGCTTGTACGTACTTGCAAAAGTTTTCCGACCCTTTCTTGGTAGTTAACAGTTCCTGAGCAGGGGAAATGGTATCTTAAAGGTTTAACCTCGATTATGACCCGAAGATGCGAAAACCGACCAATATGATGCCGAGATTATTTTTGTGGTATGAGTTTGGAAGACTCGAGACCTCCTTTCAGAACAAACTCTGCTCAAAATTATGATCAATCAAGAAAGGGCCGGAATACCGTTTCCAGTGATGGACAGGCTTAGAATAGTTATCAAACGCCCGTAATTCAGTCTGAAAGTTGAAACTGAAATGCCTCGCAATATTAAATTCTTTTCTCTTCCTTTTTACGACGATGGTGAGAAATATTCCGTTTTCGTCCGGTAGCCTACGGCAAAATTTCTCTACGGGCGATTCTGGCGTTACCACAGAGACGGTTTCTAAAAAGCAAAGCGAGAAACCGCCGAGACCAAGAACTAACAAAAAGTCGTTGAGCCTTTACAACTTCTCGCTAGCTTGCCGAGATAACGTTCCACTCACGTAGTGAATTCACTTTCGGAAGCTAGCGGATCGCAAAAAACAGCTCCGGAAACTGAAGCGGGTTTTAGCCGAAGACGCAATAACAACCGGTGCATCAACTAGCGTAGCTTTCCATATCGCCAGAATAGCCCTCTATTGGTACCATTTTTTATTTTTTTTAATACCCCTAGCATCTTCTCCAATTTAACTTATTTTTATATTATTAAAAAAAAAAAATCATATTTCGTACTTTTTGCTGCTACATCTCCATCTTCCTTTCTTGGATTACAGGATTGTTTCCTTCCCCGAAGTTGAACCAGAGGATTGACAGCCTGACGAGGAACCTTGCCAAGAAGGGCCGAAATATCGCTGATGAAGAATCATAGCTGACGTATCCGTTGTAAACATTGTTTGAATAAATGTTTCAAAGTCAGCTTGGGCTCAAAGAATATTTACATCTCCCTCCCTCAGAGACGATAATTTTAATCTATTCTGACCTACTGTTGAACTATTTACGTCACTTGACTTTTGAAAATATACCCACAGTGCATTTACTATTCTTCCCCCCTAATATTTTCTCTTTTAATTTTATATTTTGTTTCTGTTGTTCAAACCTCAGACCGTCACAGTCACACATACAAATTCTACTCACAACCAAACTACTTTAAATTAAAACAAAAACAAGAGAAAGATTTTACCACACATATAATGCTCGGGCCCCACTACGGACACACCTGTTATTAATTCTGTTTTTAGACTTTTTGGGACGCTACTCTGTAAAAAACGGGAGATGAATTTATCCATCCCAGATTTTATGAACGGGTTGAAGGAGGAACGTCTAAAAACCGCTAAAAACCGGTCTTAAAAACGGGCCAAAACCGATTTACGAACAGGTGTGTCCGTAGTGCAGCCCGGGCATAAGGAAAACAAAAAAGAAGATAGGGTTGGAATAAAGCGTGTGTAACAAACTCACCCCCTGTGGAGCATCCAAATCCTTAATCACCCACTCTAACGCTGACGCACTCGGCAGCAGGTCTTCTGAGAACTCCCTGATTAAAGCCAATGCAACCCCTTCCGCTGAAACTGACATCTGAGATTGCTCGGAGACAGACTCGACTTTCCCATCGTGCAGACTGTTCACACTCTGTTCAAAAGTCAACTCCCCCTCACTTGAGTTTATGGATTGGTTAAATCTTTGGGCTAGACAATGGGCCTCAATCCCAGCAATGTCAACGGAGGTTTCACTTTCACTGTCTTCACAAAGGGTTATGCTTGATATACTAAAGGCACCTGAGCTGCTCTCATAGTTGGTGGGGCTTGATAACGATGACGGTGCTGTTCCTGAAACGACAAACAAATCATAAACTTTTTAGGCTTTCTGCAACACATCGAAGGAACCATAAAATATCTTAAGATCATAAAAAAGGGACGAAGCTTTCTCAAAATTGTTTTTTGTTCCACAGCCAAATAAAAACTTGTTTTGGTTGGTGTTCTCCCTGCCGTTCTTTTGTTTTTATTTGCTATATTTCATGACATAGAAGTAGTTGCGTTTTTGATCGAAGTTTGACGTTAACTTCAACCTCAAAGGTCTTTGTTTAATTATCGTTTTTGGTCGCCGGTCACATTTCCTTCGTCCTTCAAACTCTGACCGTCGAACTTCGTGAGCTAGCTAGTTCGAAGTTTGCTTGAATCGTCGAAGAAACGTCAACCGGGCAAGGCTCGCCGGAGTCATAAAAACACTAATTAAGCAAACGGTGAACTTCGACGGCCTTCGAAAACGGAAATTAAGCAACCGGCTAAGCGAACGGCGAAAAAAACTTCGATCAAAAACGCAACTAGTATCATGACTATATTTCATGACGTAAGCAGCAGCTTACGACTCTTTAATGTTGGGTCTCCCCCTTAGGACAGATGAAAGCTTTCCCCGGTTCACATTCGTTCACTTTATTTTTATCAATCTTTTTTTTTTTTTAGTTTTATTTATTTATTTGGGACCCACGTTTTGGATAAAAGCGGAGTATGAGCAAAATACACGAAGTAAAATACATGTATTAACACATCAAGCAGTGTAAATAAAAATGACTACATTATTTTCATGTAGTTTAAAAACACACTAAATAGAATTCAAATTTTTACACAATCTCTCTCTTTTATGCCATTAGCGTATTTTTTAAGCTCAACTCTTCATGGGAATGATTGGCCAAAGAAAAATGAAAATAGTACTTCTAAAGGTATTTCTTGGCGAGGTCTCGCAGGCTTTTCAGTTGGCTCCATAATGTGCTTGTTACTCAGAGCGTGTTCCACCCTACTTACAAGTTCAAGTTCAAGTTCTTTTATTCTTTGAAAAGCCGGGCGACAAACGGGATAAATAAACAAACCCAGAAGAAACGGATGCCATCACACTTCCCACTCTATCTCACACCCCCAAAAAATATACCAACAAATTTTTATTTTTATAACTATCAATATAGTTTATCCGATAGCTAAACGGCCGGGAGCTACTCACAAACTAATATTCATTAATAAGTACAGCTTTAATTTTAGTTTTTAATGTTATGAGCGACAGACTCTGATTCAAACAAGATTCATATTTGTTCCAATGTTTAGTAATAATATTTTTAGGAGAAAATCTTCATCGCTCGGAAATAATTAAAGACATAGGAAGCTTACTTGAAGGACAACGAGTATTGTACGGTCGGACTGAAGGAGGGCCTGGAAAAAATGATTTAAAGCAAAGTGGTAGCAGATCCTTTAGATAACGGACACGGAAAAGTATACGATGAAAAACTAGGATTTGTCTAACAGGAATAATATTAAAATAACTGTAAAGAGTTTTAGTTGGAGACTTACCAGGAAGAGAAACTGGGAAAAAAATAACATCTGAAGGATTCTCACTGCTTTGTTTTGTAACTTCACAATAGGAGAAATATCAGACTGAAACGTATTCAAATAAATAATCGAACAATAATTAATATACGTATGAACAAGAGAAAAATAAATTGATTTTAGAGCAGAAAAAGGAAGAAAAATTTGAGACGATGCATGACACCTACGTTCCTTCCCAACTTAAGTCTTAGGCTAGCGATGTGAGCTTTCCAACTTAAATTCTGGTCAACAACGACTCCAAGATACCGTGTCGTCTGCACTCGATTGATTTTTACTAGTTGACCTCCAAATGTGACTTCAACCTCTTGTAACGTTGGTACTGCAGTAGAAGTTCTTGAAAAAAAACATAAAAAGAGTTTTCGAAGTGTTCACAACCAATTTGTTACAATGAAACCAGTGAAGCATCTTCCTCAATGATAGTTGAAGATTTGATCTTAGAGACTGCTGATCTGTGTCACAAGTAGAGCTGGCTGTATCATCAGCAAACAGTAAATTGAGATCCATATCAGTCCTATGGCAGGCTAGGCTTGGAGGGAGATCATTTACATAGATAAAAAATAACAGTGGTCCGAGGATGGACCCCTGAGGAGCCGCAACAGCATTTGATAGGTTTTCTTCAGCTGAAATGTAGCCATTCGTATCCAGAATTTGTTTTCTGTCCTTTAGGTAAGATTCAATTAGAAGACTCGCTTGTCCTCTAATACAGCAATTATGTAGCTTAGATATTAGAATTGTGTGATAAATAGTGTTGAAAGCTTTTTTTATGTCCACGAATATTGTTGCAGGTAGCAGACCTTTATCCATGGCATCATTCAAGAACTGGGTTAGCTTTAATATTGCCTGTTCTGTAGAATGTGAAGGCCTGAATCCGAACTGAAATGGGCTGAAAAAAATTGTTTTCTTCAAAAAACTAATCAACCTGTTATATATACACTTCTCAACAACTTTGTTAAAAGCGGACAAAATGGAAATAGGCCGATAATTAGACGGATCTTGCTTGTTTCCTCCTTTATGTAGGGGAATAACTCGAGCAGTTTTCATCACTTCAGGGAAAGATCCGTGCTTGAAGCATAGGTTCACCAGGTGAACTAGCACTTGAGCATAGCAACCAATGGTTTGTTTCAGTAGATACGTTAATGAGCCATCTTTTCCTTCAGAACCGATAGTTACTACGCATGACGTTACGAATTTTGGCTTCTTGGCGTCAAGGCTGGAACATATTTTCTATTTTTGCCAAAATATCACTCCTCGGGTAGTCAAGCAAATCACGTTACAGAGATCCGTAGTTACCATGCTTACTACGCTCCCGAGCATGGTAAGCAATGGTCACTATTATTTACTATTTCGATAAGGCTGGAACGATTAGCGTAGTAACTTCCCATGAGGTTGGAACGGAAATATTAACTACTAGTTACTACTGTCAGAAGGGTGGAACACGCTCTCAATGTTCCAAATACACAGCAACAACATACAGAAGCACTTACCATTATAAGAAGAAGCGATAGACGAGAAATCAGTCACAGAAGAAGGGGCTGGAAGACCTAGGCCTGGAGGCTTCCTAGGGACAGGTGAACAGCTTAAATCAAAATTAGACGTCCGGCGATCCCTACTACGAGGCCTGGAGTATGACCCAGTGGGCGACCATGGCGACCCTTGCTGGGAGTTATGACCAGTTCCATTACCAAACTTTACCTGAAAAAATAACTGGTACAGAACAGATTTTTTTTGTTTGTTTTGAAAGCATACAGAAGTAGGAACAGGCTGTAAAGTCTGAAAGCAAAAATATCAAGGTCTTGCTACCCTGTAAAAAGTTTCTCGGACTAAGGATTAAAAACTGCAATATTTGCTATTAATATTATCTCTACTGGGATAAGATTAATCCAAATTATAAATAATCTTATCTCAGTAGAGACAAGATTAATCCCAGTAGCGAATACTGCAAGATTTTTTTTACAGTGTAAGAAGCTTAAAGGCGAACAGACAAAATGTTCTAAGATGCACACAAAAGTGTCTGATGAGCCCAAAGTGATCCTTTAAGGATAGCGCACTATACAGTGTTTCTGATCAGATGTTCCGAGATATGACCACTTTATAACACGCTCTGGTTACAGGAAATCACACACGGATCCGGTTTCTTAGCCTCTTTCCACGTACCTTGCCTTGGACGAAAATCTTGGCAAAATTTGCATAACCGGTCTTCGAAAAGAATCAGCTCCACGGAGACAATGATCGACCGCCTGCTACGCCACGTAAAGAGGACAAACTTGACAAGCGTGATAATCAGTGTATTGCTAATATAGGAGATAGGATAGCCTTAAGAAGTGAAGAATCTCGGGAACGAGAATGGATGAAAATACTACTGAAGTAGAATGAATCCCGATCGTAAGTACAATCTGTCTTTTAAAAATAATTCCTTCGAAGTAAAGAAAATAAGATCCCAACCAGAAATCACTCAACAATACTGGTATTTTAGCACTAGGAGGCTACTCCGGGGAGTCAGGAGCTCTACTCGGATCACCTTGAATCCAAGGTCTCAGCAAAAATACATTCCAGCTAGTAGCATACTGGTGCAGCCAAGCAAGTAATCTACTACAAATCATCCTTGTCATCACCAAAAGAGAAGTGCACTCAATTGGACCTCAATCGTTTGTTCACCTTTTCTTCCAGGTAAGATACAGAAATTGTCTTTTCAAATGAAAAAATTATACTTTTTCCGCATAATGGTACCATATATTACTAGGTGCGGTCTTACCTGCTCAATAACTGAAATCATGACTTCAGAAATATTAAAGTGCGCATTTTCCCTATCTAAGTCTGCACATTTCCTACTGCTCTGAGAAATCCCTTCAAGGTATTGAACAAGGCTTTGGCCTTCTTGCGGTTTAGGAAAGTAGCCATCTGCTACAGGAGCTATGCTCAATCCACCATCATCCATAAAACGTGGTGGCGGTTTGCCAGTTTGTAACTCATGATTGGCCTGCAATAAATCAAGTAATGTAACAATCCTAACAGAGTACAGAAGGAGTACTCAGCCTCTAAGAAAATTTGAATTTTCAGAAAATTCTTCCTATCAGAGAGATCGACATTTCTTAAAACAAACTAAAAAACGCAAAAATACTATTTTGAAGTTAAATAAGCTGAAAAAAGACACAATTACTCTTTGAGATCGGTGAACCCTCCTGTCTGTTAGAGCTAATTATTATGAATTAGCCCGGCTTCAGAAAACTAGCTGACTTCCTGGATTGCAGATATTGGATTGCTGTCAGTCGGCCGGTCCAAGTTTTGCTAGTTCAGGCACTTCCACATAAGCTAGGACGATGAAACTTGGCAGGCATTCCACGGACCCGAAAAGATTAACCTGGAAACAGTCGTTTCCTCGATCCGACCATCGTGAGGGAGTGGATGGAGGGGGAATCAGTAATCTTCTGGTATTTATAACTTTCGAACCGGTGACCGGATCTTAATGAAACTCAATATTTCGAAAGACCTCATGTCTCAGACGACCCACTACAAATCCGAACAGGATCAGGTGACTTAGGGGGGCGAGCTGGAGGAGTGGGGGTCGAAAATCTTAGGAAATGCTTAGAGTGGAGAGATCAGGATGAGACTTGGTGGGAAGAACACACACAAGTCCTAGATACATCGTTGACATAACTGGAATGGATTCGGGCACTGTGGGGGGAGTTGGGTAGGAATTCTGGTGGTTCAGCAAGTTCGGTACTTCCCAATGTACTAGGATAATGGAACTCAGCAGGAATATGAGGGATCTGAATAGACCAACTTGAAAATAGTCGTTTGCATGATCCGAACACCATGGGCGGAGTGGAGGGAAAGGGGAATCCGGAATCTAGTGGCATTTATTTTTTTTTTCACAAGACAAAAAATGTAATATATAACGGAATTTTACAAAAGAAAATTTTAATATCATAACAGACCTACCACATGAAAATCTATACAGATTTGTTTGTGGCATGACTAAATAATTTAATCACTTAGCCTAGTTATATTTTAAACAAAAAAGAAAAGGGAAAAAATAAATGCAGTAGGCTACTATACATAAACAACTATATAAATACATTTTTTTTTTCAATATTATATATAAACAGAAGACAATTAAACCTCGTGGCAATCTAGAACCGATTCATACCCAAGGTAACCCTCTCTCCTCACCCATCTTTACTCATCAAAAAACTTTTCATCTTATTTTTAAATGAATAAACACTCTTGGCCATCCTAGTGCTTTCCGGCAGATTATTCCATACACCCACATTTCTAAACACAAAACTAGACCGTGAATTATGTCGTCTCTCATGTACAAGCTCCTCTGAATTCCTTGTTTCATATGAATGGTACGCAGAATTCGTTAACAATATATTACAAAAATAATTAGGTGCTAGCTGATTTAGACACTGATAAACGAATACACCAATCTGATAATCTCTCATCTGCCCAACATTTAAAATATTAAAATGGCGATAACAATCCAGCGTATGTTCACATTTTTCAAAATCACCGAGTATACACAACACTTTATTCTGTACAATTTGGATCCGCTTATAATTTACAACAAAATTACTCGCCCAACCAGAGCAACCGTATACAATGTAAGGATGAACAATAGAATTATATAAAACTTTCAGAACTGAAACAGGACAAATATGTTTAATCTACGGAGCAGATATAACTTTTGAAATATAACTTTTGAGATGGTGATCGGATTTGAACGAAACTTGGAAAGTGGAAAGAGCCATACTCTGCCATACTCCTATATGACTAAGTCCAAAACACACCAGTGATCATCAGGAAGAAGGAGTAAGTGTCTCCGTAAAGACTCAAACTCAACGACTCAAATCCTGGGTCAACCAATCACGCCAATCTTCGGGGAGCAGATGTGACACAACTTCTGCCTTTCTTCTACTAGCTATCCGGAGAGGCTGGAGATTTTGCATTGGCAAGGAGAGATAGTCATCAACAGTATTGTCTCAGATGTTCCACGAAAAGTCCGGACCGAATCTGACACTTGGGGTGGAGGTTGGAAGGGGGTACCATAATCTTTGTGAAACGCTTAGCGTTGAGGTATCATGATGGAATTTGGTGAGAAGAACAAGCATAAGTATTAGATAGGTTCTTGACAGAGCCAGATCATATCGGGGATTTTTGGGGGACTTGGACGGGGTTTCCCAGAGCTTTGGTGACCACAAGTTGCCACAAATTAGGATACTTCCTGGATACTTCCAGATGTGCTAAGGAGGATAAAGCTTGGCAGGCATATTAGTGACTCGACCAATTACTTAGATCTGAACTGGATTTAAGGTCCCGACACAATGCCCTAGGAAATACACTTGCAAATAATAAACATAATATACTGACTGAACATTATTCTGAACACCAAAAATTAAACTGACTGAATAAGAAAAAATGAACACTATGACTCAGTCAACCACAAACCCCTGATTTTTGGATACCCTATGCCAAACGCCGGATATGTCTAGCGTTTGGCATACCCTATGCCTAACGCTGGATACACTATGCTAGGTGCTGGATACTGTAACCCAGTAAAATATTGATGATTTGAGTGAAGCTAAAAAATGAACCAATCAGAACTCCTTTCTATTGAGGTAGGTCAGGGTTAGGTTACCAACAGGTATCCAGCGTTTGGCATAGGGTATCCAGCGTTAGGCATAGGCTATGCTAAATGCTAGATATACCCAGCGTTTGGCATAGGGTATCCAAAAATCAGGGATTTGTGGTAGACTGCTATGACTAGCCTCAAGAGAGCAGCTCGACCTTGAAATATCAAATTGACTTGCTGCTCTTTCACCACTTTCCAAACCGGAACCACTCTGATTAACTGTTTTCCAGTTAAAATCACAAGAAAAAGATCTTCCGTGTTTCCGCATTTTGTAGGTATTTCAAGTTTCTTGCCATTTCTCGGTTATAGCTGTAAAGCAATTTACAAGTGGATTTTACGGTATAAACGTTATCCACAACACAATACTCTAATGGTGGCGGCGCCCCGCCGTTCTTTATCGTCTAATGTTCCTCTCGCTTTTTACTGTGTCTTTCAAGAATTATGAAGTAATCATAAAGGTATAGACATCTATTTGAGGTCAGCGCAAGAAACGGATTCTTGAGTTGAGAGTGAGTTGGCTCGACTCTTTCATTCTGGAAGCACTTTGCTAGAATTGCTAGGGAGTGAGCCGGAATACCAGCCTGATACTGCTGCTGTAGCTGGGAAAATTAAACTTGGCAGTTGGCACGACCGAAGATAATAGTGGCACGGCCACGGGAGTCTACCCAATTCCAGCTCCGAGTCCGAACAAGCCGTAAACGGGACAAGGCAACACCTCAAAACCCGTACGTTCAATCAGCTGAAGGTTTGATGATAAAAGCAAACCCTGAATAAAGCAAAGGTATAACAATTACAACGGCATCCTTATAGGTTCTATGTAACCAAGTTTCCACTTTTCTTCGGATCCCGTACGAAATATCTATCCGAGCTGATGCGCAATCATCCAATTTTCTAGTTTGAGCGGGACCCCAGATTTCCAGTCCGAATTAGCCACCGAAGCTGAGGATTGATAGCCCCAGTCTACCACAAACCCCTGATTTTGGGAAAGCCTATGCCAAACGCTAGGTATACTTAGCGTTTGGTATACCCTATGCCTGACGCTACCTGCCCAATAAAATATTGATGATTTGAGTGATCAGAATTCATCTATAGTGTGGTAGGCCAGGGTTAGGGTACCAACAGCTATCCAGCGTTTAGGATAGGGTATCCACACTAGGCATAGGCTATGCCAAACGCTAGATATAATACCCAGCGTCTGGCATAGGGTATAAAAAAATCAGAGGTTTGTGGCTCACTGAATAGCCCCTCCTGATTCAATGTCTTTTTCGATTACTTTTCGGTTGGGCGGTCCACTAGAACGATGAAACATGGCAGGCATATCCGAGACCCGAGCGAAGTAACTTGAAAACAGTCACTTGCCCGATCCGACCATCGTGGGGGGAGGAGGGGACGGCGGAATCCCAAATTTAGGGACACTTTCGAACTGGTGATCAAGATCTTAATGAAACTTGATATCTGGAAAGCCGTCATGTCTCAGATGTCCCATTTCAAGTCCGGACCGAACACGACGGATGTGGGGCGGGGTAGTCGGGGGGGGGGGGGGGGGGGGGAATCTTGTGTTACGCTGAGAGCGGAGCGATCGGGATGAAACTTCGTGGGAAGAAGAAGCACAAGCCCTAGGTACATCATTGACAGAACTGGACCGGATTCGTGCACTGTGGGGGGAGCTGGAGCGAGGGGGTTCCGGAATTCCGGTGATCCAGAGTTGAATTACTTCCAGGTGGGCTAGGACAATGAAACTTGGGAATCCGCGACCCGACTAGATTAACCTGGAAATAGCCAATTTCCCGAGGGGGAATCCGGAATCTTGAGGTATGTATACCTTCCGAACGGGTTATCGGATCATTATGAAACTTGATATTTAGAAAGACCACATGTCTCGAATGTCCCGTTTCAAGTCGTACCGGATCCGATAAATGTGTGGGGGGAGGTCGGAGAGGGAACCGGAAATCTTGTTACACGCTTAGAGTGGAGCGATCAGGATAAAACTTGGTGGCAAGAACAAGCACAACCCCTGGATACATCACTGATAGAACCAGACCGAATTCAGGCACTGTTGGAGGAGTTGGGGGAGGGATCCGAAATTACACTGATCGCAAGTTAAGGGACCTCTAGATGTGCTAGGACGATGAAACTTGGCTTGAACATCAGAGGCCTTACGAGATTGTCTTAGAAATGACCACTTCCTCGATCCGACCATCGCGGTGGGGGGGGGGGGGGGGGTGGAGGGAGGGGAATCCTGAATTTTGAGGTATGCATAACTTTCGAACGGCTAAATGATACTTCATATCTGGAAAGACATCGTGTCTCAAATATACCATTTTAAGTCCGGTCCGGATCCGATGAATGTGTGGGGGAGGGGGGGGGCGGAAGTTGAACCGGAAATCTTGTGACACGCCTAGAGTGGAGCGATAGGGATGATAGTTGGTGGAAAGAACAAGCACAAACCTATGTATCAGTATAATGTTTGAAGCCAAGCTGACCCTTCATTACGAAAGAAATACAAAACCGTGATTTTCGGTTTTTTTTTATTATTAGCTGATATAATTAGCTAGAGATAAAATCACGGTTTTCTATTTCTTTCCTATATATCAGTAACAGAACCGGATCGGATTCGGGCACTGTGGGGGAGTTGGAGGGGGGGGGGGGAGGGGGTCCGAAATTCTGGTGATCGCGAGTTAAGGTACTTTCAGATGTGCGCAAAACATCTTACCTCAGTTTAGCTTTATATTTGTGCGCACACGTGTCCTCTCCAGAGTGAAAATGATATGAAACTCAAGCTGAACCCTGTACGTGCGCGGACAAACCGTTATTCTAGTTCGTTTGTGCCCTTTTTTACGTCTATGTTTAACAGTGCCAAGAGCTACGAAAGTTGTGTAATAAACCTCTCTCTCTCTTATATGAATATTTGACAGTGCAGAACGGATATCTGAATATATGTGAACTTGGTGAAATTCAGCTGGCGTATCCGTTTGCACTGTCAAATATCTTTACCAATTATTACTATTCGCCTTAATCTGTTTCTAAATTTATACAAAATGTTTAAGAAGTCTGTTGAAGACCGAATACCTAAAAGACCGAATTGTCTGGAGCAAATTAAAATTTTGGGATCCCATCGAAACCTTTGGTCTTGTTTTTTAGAATCGAGATGTTGGTTGGATAGTCATTTTTCGTTTCTCCGTGTCTCATTCTGAGCTGCCCTTCCTCAAACAAAACGCTAATTTGTAAGAGAACTAAGAATCGGGAATTCAGACAAAAACGCAACTAATGTCACCTGTCAAAGCACCTAGAATATCTAGTCCCAACTTCGACATAAATCTTTCATCCTCGAAAAACGACAATATAAATAACTTCTGTTCTACAAAACTACAAACTGCTTTTCATTTAAGTTCTAATTAACAACTGAGAGACATCTACATTCCTTTCCACGAACTGACAAACATTTATGTAAACAACTCTTGCATAGCGAGCAAGGAACTGAGATTTCACTTTGAAAAAAAAAAAAAAAAAAATAACACGTCACTCAAACTCACTACGCCTCTAACGTGGAAAACCCTGCATTTTCCCTACGAAGCACAGAAGTACAGTAGAGGTATGCTTATTTGAACGTTTGTTGACTTCGGAGTTGCTTTGACTAAAGTAAACTATGAGTTAGCTAAAGTAGGTGATTAAGGGCCTCTGAAAACACCTGAACAGGTATTCGGATCTCCATTCTAACATTTACCCAAAACTGCATTGTAACCAGGTCCGTATCCAGGAATTTTTTTCGGGGGGGGGGGGGGGGGGGGGGGGTTCTGCCTGGATCGGACAAAACAGTATAAAAAGACAGGAGGGGGGGGCAACCCCCTACCCCCCCCCCCCTGGATACGACCTTGATTGTAACTATTCACTTCATACGAACATACCTCTATTTGTATACAAAAATGGCGCTCAGGTTTCGATCGACATTCTCCGGTTTTCTGAAAACCAGGAACGCAACTATAAGGGGGAAAACCGGCTAGAGCTGAGTGCAGAGCTGTCACAAGTTGAACAAACAACTGTGTCATATTTGACCGCATTTCAACGCAAATTTCGTATGGCCTTTATTAAAGCCGCATTCACATTGGCAGGTCGTCGGGATGCGTTGCATATGCGTCGATGTTGCGTGGCGTGGCTTATCATTCACACCTGCACGAGAAGCTTTCCCGCGCGATTTTCCTGTCTCAGTTTCCTCTGCTAAACTTTCGTTTCCTTTACCATAGTCAGTTTTTCTTCACTTTTGCTATGTTTTTCTCCAGTTTTCTTCCGTTTTCCACTCAAAATCTGAGCGCAAGCGCCGATGTTGCGTTTCGATGAATCCGAAATTCACGTCACTACCGTGAAACTTGAACGCGATGCATCAAAATTTCGGAGCGAAAGAGGAAATTCGTATTTGACTGGGAAAATCAGACTCGGTGTGCACGTGCCTTAAGCCATTACGCCCTATTATTATCACTAGATCTACGTTCTCATTTATGACAGCAAACCTACACCGCCGTTGGCTTCAAAACTCTATGCGAAGGGACAGCATCCAGGAGGACGAAGCTGGACTTTCACTTTGCCCACTCACAGGGGAAAACACTTAGTAAGGAATTAAGTCAAACTTCAACAGGCAATTGATACAGGGCAATTAAAAACGCCCCTAATAAGCTCAATCACAAACACTCACGCACACAAATTTTCCAACAAACTTTCCGTGCCATTTGTTGAAACTGATGTTTTTGCTACTTCTTGAAACCGACCCGAAGCGTTCCACAGAAAGATATAAATTAACTTTCCCGCCAAACCAGTTAGGGACAGCAACCGACACAAGTCAATTGCCGACACCGACGGTGCAGATCCATAATTTTCCCTAGCCGAAAAATCAATGTAAAAGAGATTTCCATTTCTGAACAAATTGAGATATAAACCTAACGCGCTTTTTAAGCAAAATCTAAATATCTTTGTCTCCTATAGCTATACATTTGAAAGGAAATTGTTCCCTTTCTGCATAACGGCACGGACTTGCGGTTGCTTCTCCGTCTTTCAGTGAAATATCAAGTAGTGCTCAAACGCAACTATCCCATATCTAACAGCTGTAAGATAAACTGATAGAAATAACTCAAAACAATAGGCTACCATAAAGCCTGTAAGAGGTCACACTGCAATGCTTCACTGAGAATATAACTGATTCAGTGTGAATTACCTTCACGAGTCCTTTTAACGGAACACGCTCAAGAGGACACCTTCATACCAGCTAAGGTTATATAAAGGAGTCGATTCAGAGCAATTTGCACTGCGTAAACTTGAACCAGTCAGCAAAATAACATTAAGGCGTAGCGCCAACACTTATGCTTTCCATGCTTCGCAAATGGGCCATACTGGGTAGCGCAGACCACTATGCTTGCGGCATTTAAAGCAAGACGCATTTGCTGATTTAGAAATTTCTAGTATAGCTAAGATGCGGTTTTCATTGGAAACATGGGAGGTTGTATCTTTTTTTCAGATTCCGAAGTTATGGGAGCCAGCGCTGGCTTACGACTAATTGAGTTTCAGTAGGGGCGTTCTCTATCACTAGTGGTGCTAGTGTGCTGCTATTCGGGTATGCGTCACTTTTTCAAGACTTGGCGATACTCCCTAGTGTTATTTTGCACTGATCCTTACTCCCAGTTGAACTTACTATATCACATTTATTACAACCAGTCATATATAGCGAATGAATAGCTGATTTGCATTATATCAGCTCGTTCAAAGCCAAAGAAGGTCGACAGTAAACGTATGATTATTTGTACACTTCATAGTTGCAAAAAGCTGTCTCAGATACTGCCTTTCTGGCTCTTCCGCCATGACGATTCGTCTCAAAACGCGCGCCTTTGATTTTCGCCGTTTGTCTCGAAACGCGTGCTTTTGCGTTTCACCGCTATATAGTTTCGCGTTGACCAATTTCACCTTTCCCGGCCACAAAAGCAGCGTCTTGTCAATAACAAATAAGCCAATAGAACCTCCATCTTTGGTCCCATTCAGCGACTACCCGACAAAACTGAGCTGAGCTAGAGGTACTTGCTGAGCTTTGAGTTGATGCCAGTCTACTTCCCTCTTCGCTGCTGCACATATCAGAGGAAAAAGTGCAGCAGGCGTGCTAACCCCCGCTGTGGAGCTCGTCACATGTGACGTCAGAATGGTAGACAACCAATCGGATTTTACTTTCGAAATGTCTTCTCTGGGGCTTTACTGCAATATTGCTGTTGGTAGAGGTAAGGAATTGTGCTGTACCGCTCCATCGGGTAGGGTATAGGGACTCTATTCGACTCCGCATGGTCGTATTACAGAGATAGAGAGATGGAGGTTCTGGTGCTTATTCTTCCTTGGTCCTGTCGACTGCGAGAAAACGTGGTTGCTGCGGTCTCGTGTAACCAAGGTATATCACACGTGACTAATTATTTACTCATAAATCAACCCATGCACCCAGCATATGGCAATTTTTTTTCTGGACAGTTCTGGGACAACCCAGATTTAGATCATTTTCATTAAATTTCTCACCACACTTAACTTTCCGATTACTGCAGCTTAAGAGCTTTCTTAGAGCCAGGGACATTCCAGGATGCTCGGAAAGGATGTTAAAGTCGTTTCGGTAGAAACCAGATTCTGGCGGCAAAATTCTGTTCTGAGAGCATATTTCAGCTTCTTACGATTGTGGTCTTGCCTTTAGATAAGCCTTTCGACGTTTTTCGGTCTGAGATCAGTAACGAGCCAAAATTTAAATTTTCAGAAAAAAAATCGGCATAATTCGGCCATGACGTGTTGCAGCTCGTAAATGAATCACCATTTTTTCTGGTGGTAGATTCACAATCAGCGCCTGATGTATACGATATCAAATTCCTAACACACTAAAAGTTCGGGTGGGGACGTTTGTAAAAGCTACCACACCTTCATGCTAATTGCCAATCACCTTATTTCCGCTCAACCAGAGACACAGACCGGGTGTCTTTACGCCAGACTGGAGTCGATGCTCATCTGAATTAATCACGTCCTCCATTCTGATAAACCAGAAATAAAGATAGAAGCGGAACTTCAAGTCTGACTGGACTCAACGCTCATTGGCTGATCCGAGTTCGAATAATCACAAATTTCCGACGTCCCACTTCCCAACTCCATCGTATTCTCACCACTAGATGTCATTTCCGCACCATCCACACAGTCCATTTTCACTCTCGGAGATGGCGCGCGAAACGAAGAACAAAACTGCTTCCCAATTTCCAAAGACTTTGGCCTCACAATCCCCACCAGGCGAAAGGGATTAGTCTGCAGGCTTTCCCCAATTTCAGGTCCAGGACTAGGGATGGGTCGAGGACTAGGGGCTGTGAAGTAGCCAGGACTAGGAAGATGTTGAGGACTGTCGACAGGTTTGAAGGTGTTAATGGGAGCAGGTGAGGCAGGGGATTCGAGGTTGTAGGGGGATTCAGGTGTGCCGACAGAGACTGAGATGCCGTCAGATGAGTTCCTAGGACATACGTAATTTAGTTTCAGGAAATACAGAATTGTATACTGTCTGAACAAATACATAATTTTATTTTCCCATTGTGAAGGGATAAAACCTGTTGATCTGTAAACGCAACCTATCAAGTCCCATCCAGATCAGATCCCTAGGTCGATAATTATGTAGCCCTTCGAAAATCAAAAGGAATACGTGCTCGAGATGGGCGAATCCGGTCATGAAGGATTGGAATCCGGACCTGAAACCAGGGCTAGGTACGAATCCTAGTCCGAACCCACCACTTCATGCTGAGGATTCCAATCCGGGATCGAATCCAACCTTAGCAAAAATAAAATTATATACGTAGGTTGGAGTTTAAAAATCTGAGGTGAGAAAAAGCACTGATGCCTAAGGCAAATGAGACGGTTAATTGGACGATGTAAACCATATTTCTAGGCCTTCACGTGAGCTTGTTTTAGTATGGAAACCAGGAATGAATTTGGGGCGCGTTAAGCACAATACCTTAAAGTTTAGCTTCAAACCCAACTCATTTTTTTTTTTATCATACACTGCATTATTTTGATTGTTACCTTTTTTTACTGTTTGCTCCACTATGACGTTCAGAATATCTACGGCCGTCCTCACAACGCAAAATTCTATTTTGACGCGGAAAATTTTAATCTCGATACAAACGCGGATTTTCGGTGGTCAGTGATCAGCTCGAGGAAGGTGGCAAAATACTTATTTTTCGTAAATCGTTTTAGTCAAGCATACAACACCGATACTAGCGCATAGAGGGTCCACAAATCAGACAAGGAAATTCCACTATTTGAAAATCGATTATGCAACAGAGAAACGCATTTTCATTGGGTCTGCAAGCCTCTTTAAATGAATAGGTCATGGGTAACTAGATTGTCCTATTACACCCGTTTCTGGTTAAAATGTAAGCACCGTGTGTAACAAGATCAAAGAATTCGATGGGATCCCAAAAATCTAATATTTGATCCAGACAATTGGGTCTTGTCTTCGCCAGATCCAGTCTTCACCAGGATATTCATCACAAAAGCCAAGTTCAGATATACGTGTCTAAGCCAGATCTATTTTGACGATACTGACCGAAACTTCCTGCTTAACTTCTGCCAAATTTCCGGTTTCGGTAGAATTCCGAGCGAACTAATTGTCAAGCAAAAAAAGAAAATAGAAAATTCAGAAACGAATTCAGCGTATATCCTTATCTCTATAGAGAACATCTAATCAACTTCAAATACAAAAAAAATATTCTCATATGCAGACGCAGCGTTTCTTCTTACCCCTAAATCTGTCATCGAATCAACATCAAATAAAACTTTTGCTTGTTGACAAATTTTCCGGTTTCGGCCGGATTCCGGGCGAACTAGTTGTCCGGGTAGAAAATGCTTTTCACACAAGTGTTCAGCATGTCTTCTTACGTCGAACATTTAATGAACTTCAAATGAAACTTATTTTTAACCAACTTTCCGGTTTTTGCCGCATTCCGGACGAACTACTTGTCCGGCAAGAAAATGGTTTTCAGCATAGTCTCTTCTTACCTCATAATCGACTACCACATTAGCTGTTCAGAAATATTTTGTTGCCCCTTCATTTGAACCCCTCCCCCACCCATAAATGTAGGGGTACAGAGCCCATCTACGAACTTGATCTTACCCTCGAATCAAAGAATCCTCACACCAAGTTTCATCAAAATATCTCATTCCCTTCGAGAGTTATCGTGCAAACACACGGAAAGACGGACAACCTTTGCGATGTCATAGGTATCCCTCCACTTACGTTTTGGGATCCCAAAAATTGGCAAAAGATTAGAAACTGCAGCGGATTCCTAAGATTCAGGGTCTAAAATCCGAGTATCCAGCCTAACAAGCAGAAGATTCGAATCCGTATTCAAATTCGACCAAAAGAACGAATACGGATACGCCCATCTCTGGTATGTGCACCCACAGTCCGATTTTCGGAGTCATGTGTGGTAGCATGAACGAGAAACCTAAAGCATTTGATGAGTGAATCTCAATTTTTTTTTTTTTTTTTTTACACAGTCTAATTTTTACATTAACATCCAAAGAAGTCACGCATGTTAGACGCATTTTTCACGCATTTGAGAAAGCCTAAAGTAAGGCTTGGTAAGTCCAAGCCCGGACACAGAAATCAATGTCCCCTAAGCCGTTAACATTGTCCTTTTCGGTAATTCAAAAAACTTTTTTTTTTCAGGCCAACGTATTTAACTTAAAAAATAGAGAAGCAGACTTAGAAATGAAACAGACAAGTACTAACTATATTTTTTTTTACACAGTCGAATTTTTACATTTACATCCAAAGATGAACGCATGTTAGAACATTGAAACTGGAAATGTATCAGCTGTTCATTTAATCGTTCAAATCGTTTATTGATAAACCAACTTCGTAGCTTTCTTCGTTAGAAGATGCTAAATTACGCTGGTCGTACATTAATAAAATAAATAAATTACACTAACTATTCTGAAGCTGGTGCCAAGTGAAGATACCGGGAAAAAAGAGAACGTGTACTGATCATTGTCTATGAATAGCTGAGGAAAAGATGAGACTGATCCCAGAATCACATCTTTCGAAGATCGAAAATCCGGATTAAAATAACTCGTCAGCCTCCAGAGGCTGGGCCAAAGGCAGAAGTTCGCCACGGGTTGCCTCTTGAGGGTATATTCCTTTTTTGTATTATTATTCGTGTTATTATCTACGTGTGCCACGTTAATGCCCAATTAAAATCTTATCGGAGACCCAAGAAACTTCTAGGGGGTGCAATATCGCCAAGAAATCCCGGTAATGGAAGGGTGAATAAATCCACTCTCAGAAGTTTGATAACAGATAACACATGTTTACGTATCTTTGTGTTAAACATTGTGACTATACATCCGTTGACATTGTGACCATACATCTGAGTCTTTTGAGTGTTGTGTTTCCAGACAAAACTTCTGTTATGACCAATTCAAGTGTTAAATTCCTTGAAAGTTGAACATTTAAAAGGGTCATAACATACATATTCTCATAACCTTTAACATAGGGATGCGCAAACATGTGTGATCTATACTATACAGATGGCCCTTTATGCAAGAGACTGGTACCGTGACCAATAAACCAGAAATAAACTTTTTGAATCTAATTTAGAAGTCTAGGACTCCAATACTTACTTATACTTAGGATACCAATACTTTTCTTTGTGTTTGTCGCGAATTTTTAATACAGCTGTTTTACCTCAAATTTTAATTGCTTCTCCCCTTTTACCGTATTTTACCCTTAGCAATTTAACGCATATGAAAACGTAATTTTTTTAATTTGGAAAGTTTTTATGCCGATTTTCTCGTTATTTTTCTAACACGCAAATGATGGAATACAATAATCTTAAAGATCCGCTTATTATAATGAATAAAAAACTTCAACGGGTTGTATCAAATTTTTCAGGTCTCCAACATAACCTGTGCAGGTTTTTTCGTGAATGATATTTTTATTTTTTTTTTATTTTCAATTTGTCAGTTATAATTAAACTGTAATTAAATTGTAGATAAGTTTTAAGTATTTTCGGCAGTGTAGTTAGGTTATCTTTTGGCAGTTCATGAGTTATAATGTTTTAGCCGAAATTTGTCAGTGTTTATTAATTTCTTTTTTACTCGCTATCTTTGGCGGAAATAAAATATTGATTGATTGATTTTTTTATTACTTACTTACTTACTTAATACCTGAGACACGCAGACACACCAGGACTTTGTCTTTCAGTTCACTAGTTATACACATGTGTTATATAACACATGTTACCTAACACATCAGAATCAGAATCATTTTATTTTCCCCAATATTCGTTAAAATCGCCTGGGATGGAAGCACGAAATAAAAAGATTATAGGCAAATATTCTTTGAGCCCAAGCTGACTTTGAACTTCGGGGAAGGAAACAAACCTGTAATCAAATTCCTTCCCCGAAGTTGAACCAGAGGATTGACAGCCTGACGAGGACCCTTGCCAAGAAGGGCCGAAATATAGCTGATGAAGAATCGTAGCTGACGTATCCGTTGAAAACGTTGTTTGAATAAGATTATAGGCACTATTGGTTTCTTTCTACCGTTGTGTCGTGGTCTTGTTTGCTTTCTGCTTCCAGGTTGTGGTGCTTAAACACATATATAACACATGTGTTATCAAACTTCTGACTGTACAAACAACACATCATCTCCCCTTATTAGGGCAGCCATGCGTTGTGCCACAACCATGTCTTGTCCCACAGCCAGGTGTTGTGCCCAGAGTAACAATAAAACCAAGAAGAAATAATCACACGAACCTCCGTGTCCCCATCTCTGTAACACGACCATGCGGAGTCGAATATATTCTCGATACCTTACCCGACGCAAACGAGCGGAGGGCAGGAGCTAGGCGGGACATAATAATCATTTACCTCTACAAATAGCTATATCGGAGTAAAGCCCCGAAGAAGAAATTTGCCGTCTGAGTCGTCCTTTATAGCTGATTGGTTGTCCACCCCTGTGACGTCATGTCTGACTCGCTGAAGACCAGGTTCTCCACGCCTGCAGGCATGCTACCGTGTTTCATCTGGTGTTCGCAGCGGCGAAGAAGGAAGTAGACGGGTATCAACTCAAAGCCCACAACCAAGTACCTCTAGCCCAGTTTTGTCGGGGTATCCATAGTCGCTGCATTGGACCAAAGACAGACACAAATCCTAATTTTTTGGGCATGGTGCCCCAAAGTATGGGCATAGTGGGCGAATCCGAATCCGGATCCAGGAGTACTTTTGGCCGGAATCCGGATTCGAATCTTGTACTTTTCAGGTTGGATCCGGATTGGGACTCGGATTCCAAACCCCGGATCTTACGAATCCGCTCCAATTTCTAATCTTCATCCTTCCAGTTTTTCATTTTTCCCGACTTTCCCGAAACGAGCCCCAAAGTCATTCCTGATTGCCAAAAGGAAACCCATACTATGATAACCACACATGAGTATCCAGAAATACCTTCTCATTTGCCTTGAGTATCCAGAAATCCAGAAATACCTTCTCATTTGCCTTGAGTACTTTTTGTCACCTCTGATTTATAAAACTATAACCTATGTACACGATTTAATTTTTCTTAAGGTGGGGTTCGAATCCTCAGTATGTGGATTCGGAACCGGATTCATCATTAGCCCTGGATTCGGATTCAAATCCTTTCATGGTCGGATTCGCCCATCTATGTGTATGCACATGGTGCTCATACTTTGGGGCACCATGCTCTGCAGGAAGAGCACGATACTCCATGAAAATCTGTTGAACTGATAACCTGAAATGGAAATAAACTTTTCAAGCAGTTCTTATGGTTGCACCATGCCCTTGCTACAAGGCATGGTCCCCCTCATGAGCATCATACCCATACATTGCGGTATATCCAGACCCTGAGACACCATACCCAAAAATTGAGGATTTGTGTATGACTGGTTCTATTGGATTATTTGTTCTTGATCAAACAAAACACATAACTTACTCCGTATTGGCCATCAGAAGTCCTTTGTCATTCGTCCAAGCAAAGGGACTTTGGCTGGAAGTCATGAACCTTTTAGAGGAAGGAGCAGAAGTCTCGCTGTCGAGATCACATTTCCGTTTCACAGAACCCAGAGGACTTGCCCGCATGGCAATTGGACTAAGACTCCGCCTAAAATGGTAATACCACATTATAATAATAAT
Source organism: Branchinecta lynchi (assembly GCA_023053575.1). NCBI lineage: Eukaryota > Metazoa > Arthropoda > Branchiopoda > Anostraca > Branchinectidae > Branchinecta > Branchinecta lynchi. The sequence continues at coordinate 8,570,427 of JAKZAP010000018.1, forward strand.
ATTTGCTAGTGCAAAACGGATACGTAACCTAATAATAATAATAATAATAATAATGATAATAATTGTATTTGAAAAAGCCCGAGGGCCATATACAGGTACAGGTTATTAATACACAGAAACGTCAATTAACATACAACTAATCTACGGAAAGCTTTCTATATTCTAACGCTCTAGACACAAACCTACAAATCTTACTAATCGCCTGGGCGAATGTACACTTCAGGATACCAGGGAGTGTCGGGATATACCCACCGAAAATCTCCCTACGGAGATCCAAAAGCTCTTGGCACCGGCTTAGAAAATGGCCAATATCATCATCTTCCATATTTCCCATCCGGACTCTTCTTATTCCTATCAAACACTTTTTTTCTACCGTGGAGTGGTAGGCAATTCGCCCTCAGTTGGATCCAGTACCTCAAATAAATCGCGGGTAGATTAAGCTTAGAATAAAATTCTGGTTCATAAACTGGGGTTCTAAAAATTCGCAGTCAGCTTGGGCTCAAGGAATATTTATAATAATAATTATATGTGTATTTCAAGCGGAGGGGCCATATATAAAACAAAACAAAACGGCACATCACAAAACAAAACAAAAAAACAATATTTTCATGTGGCTATGGAGCCTCACCACGAAGCGCCCCTTACCTTCATCGCTCTGTTAATATAGTCACACACCTTTGTTATAACCCTTTCCGACGTGCTATGATATCCGGAACGGAAGAACCAAAACTTTCCCCTGAACTCAAGCTCCTAGCATCGATAAGTGAAGAAGTGAATATATAAAGCAAAACATGAGGCGTAAACTTTCTTCACCTTTCCTTTTTTTTATTTTTTTTTATTTATTACTTTTTAGGTTTCTAATTTAAGAAATATTTATCTAGTAACTTTGTCACTTGCCGAAGTTCTGAGTAAATATTAACCCTACCGTTATGCCTCGAGTGGTTTACCTGGATTTGGTATAATTTCAAAATTAGTAGCCTATTGATTATTATGTGATTAGTGGTGCAAAACGGTTGGTCAGCCGACATTTTATTTCGGCCCTTCATGGGAACGGTCCTGATAAGGCCATGGTACGCAGCTCAGGAAATCTTAATGATTGTAGGGTCACTTTTGAAGTAAGACCACTATTGAGTGTGACCCATAAAGATATGTTTTTCGGAAATCACTTACACTGTAACCACCAAATATTTCAAGCAATGACGTACATACATAAAGATACAGCTATTTGACAGTGCAAAACGGATATATACGTCAGCTAAATTTTATTTGAGGGCTCAAGCTGAAAAATGAAACTTGATGAATATTTTTAGGTACCACAAATCCGAAAGAAAAAGTTCGATCGAAGAAACTCGATTCTATGATCGTGTTCCACCCTTCCCACAATAGTTGCGTTTTTGATCCGAATTGTCGCTTCTCAATTTTCGATTCTCGTACAAATTACCGTTTTTGCTCCTCTGACTTCTCCATTCTCGCTTCTGACAAAAACACTAATTCTGCAGCTCGTCCGCAACCCGGTATACGTGTTTATGCATACTGAGCACCCGCACTCTGTTGACCAATCAGGGAGGAGAACGCATATGGGAGAATCGAGGATTCACCGTCGGAGCAACTTCTCGATTCTGCAGAATCTTGAAGCTTTCCCTGTTGTCGTTTCCGACAAAAACACAAGAAAAGGAGAACTCACTTCATCTGAATAGTCCAAAAACGCGAAATGGGAGAATTAGGAGGAGAAATCGGATCAAAAACGCAACTAATAGTAACTACTATCGTTCCAAACTCGTGAAAAGTTACTACGCTGACCGTTCCAGCCTTCTCGAAACAGCAACTTTTTGCTTACAACGCTCGGGAGCATAGAAAGCGTGGTAACTACGAATGTCCGTGGTGAGATTGGCCGGATATGCCCGTGACACGATATTTTGGTGAAAACAGAAAAATGCGTTCCAGCCTTGAAGCCAAAATTCGTGGCGTCATGCGTGGTAACTACGGTGAGTAGGGTGGAACACGCTCTATGAATAAGCAAGGCAACGAAATAACACATGTTCATTGGGTCTTCAAGACTATTTGAGTGGCTACGAGCGTGTCCCACCCTTCTAGCAATGGTAACTGTTCGTTATTATTTTCGTTCCAACCTCGTGAAACGTTACTACGCTGACCGTTCCAACCTTCTCGAAATGGCAACAAATAGTAACTATTTGTTTACCACGCTCAAAGCGTAGTTAGCGTGGTAACTACGATCTCTGTGACGTGACTGTTCTGATCAGCCCGCGGCACGGTATTTTGCCAAATAGGAAAATCAAATTCGTTCATGCGTATATTAACTATGGTATGTAGGGTGGACTGGGTGGAACACGCTCTAAGTGATGGGTAGTAAGACTGTAGTATTTCGGCCCTATCCGGTTAAACTTTCTTAAGTAAACTTAAGTACGGTTAACTACATGGACCTACCTTGACACCACTTTTCTTGTTGGGCTGGGACTAGGTGTGGGGGAATACGAGACATTTCGAACGGGTATCTGCATACTCGGAGAGAAGCACTGCCGACCAGCCGGACGAGTAGGAGAAGGGTATGAGTGGAAAGCCGACGTGAAGGCCCCAGTTGCGGGTAGGGTCACAGTCAGGGGTTCAGAGCCACAGGCGGACGAGGGCCGCCGGCAGTCTTTGCTTTCATCATCCGTCTAAAACAAATACTTTAAAGCACAAGTCGCGTATATTTTGTGTATGCCTGTATAATCGGCAATATTATTGAAGTACTGTTACTTTCATTCCATTAACTACCTTAGATACTGTTGTTGCTCCAATTTTCTAACATCTACATTCCATTTATCTATTTGGACGGCACGCCTACCGAGCTACTCCTTAGGTAGCTCCAATTTAAAGTATTTGTGATGAATTTGTCGTTCCTTGTATTAGTCAACTGCAAATGCTTATATGACTCTAATGCTTTCTATGGCACTTGCAGCATCTGGTTCAAGTGCCATATACCGCAATTCCGTCTGTCCTACGATTGCGAGTTAGGGTACTTCCAGATGTGCTAGGACGATGAAACGTGGCATGCATATCAGGGGGGTCGCCGTCACTACCCCCACCCGTCGATTCACCCACCCGTCAATACGCCCAATCTAAAAATCCGTCGATTCACCCAACCGTCGATTCGCCCAACCGCTGATTCGCCCACCCGCTGATTCACCCACCCGTCAGTTCGCCCACCCGTCGATTCGCCCAACGTCAATTCACCCAACGTCCTATTGCTTGAGCGTCGATTCACCCAATTCTATGATCCGTCGATTCGCCTACCCGTCATAAGACCCAAAAAACCCGTCAGAACTCCCAGTTTTTCCGAAAGTTCGCCTACCCGTCACAAGTCCCAAAAAAACCGTCGATTCGCCCAACAAATCCGTCACAACCCCCACTTTTTCCGAAAGTTCGCCTACCCGTCACAAGACCCAAAATATCCGTCGATCCGCCCAATTTTCGAAACCGACATTTGATCCAGCGCGGCTCTTTTCATTGAAGACGGTAGAAGTCACAGGGGAGTAATTAAGAAGGATACGATACCGTCCGATGTAAATAAGGGTGAAAACTAGTCAATTCAGCTTGAGTAAGAATGATGAGAAGCATGATATAAGACCTCGGTGCGGATATGAAAGAGGAAATGGAGGATGAATAAGCTACCATATTTTTAGGTACACTATGTACCGAAAGCGGTAGGCCACATATTGCGATTATTAGGTCGGTTAAAGGAAATTACAATGACACACAATCATTCAGTTCTCAATAGAGTGAAATTTGATTGGTGCTCCCCGATACCTTTGGTCGGCAGACATGATCCAATGTTGGCTTAACCTTTGGTCGGCAGCAATACTAAAGGTTCCGACGGGAACCCAGAGGAGAATATTATGAAATTATTACCGCTGGAATACTGAAGCTCAAGGGATATACTGATCCAGGTTATGCTTCCTTATACATGACCCTTGTCGGATGAATCGGAAAACGATTGTACTAATTAGTCGGTAACTTTACAAGCTTCCACAGAACAGATGGCGGATGACATATATAAGTCAACCTTTTCACTCAAGTTTTTACCGGATTTCTGTTGTTACTCCAGTTGATCTGGGCTGTGCCTGATTTTAGCTGAATCGATCCAGCAGGTAAAATGGGGCTGACACTCATAATGACCACGATCACAATGTACACGATTCAAAATGCCTACGACCCATAATGCCCACGATTGTACAGTTTGAGATGTTCAGGCAGTAGTAAATTGGAGCTAGTGATGAATGTGAAACGAAAGGAGCGGACCGAGTATCAGGATGGGAATAATCGTCCATTGAAATTGTTCAACTGTTCAATTACAATGTAATTTGAAAATAACAATACCCAAGGTTTCGATGGGATCCCAAAAATCTAATATTTGATCCAGACAATTGGGTCTTGTCTTCGCCAGATCTAGTCTTCGCCGCGCTAATCATCAGAGAAAACCATGTTCAGATATACCTCTATAAGGCATATCTATTTTGACGACGCTGAACGAAACTTCGTGCTTTACTTCTGCCAAATTTACGGTTTCGGCAATTGTCCAGCAAAAAGAGAAAATTCAGAAACGAATTCAGCGTATATCCTTATCTCTATAAAGGACATCTAATCAACTTCAAATGAACGGTATTTCGGCCCTTCTTGGCAAGGGTCCTGGTCAGGCTGTCAATCTACTGGGTAAACGTCGGGGAAGGAAACCAAAAAGTTGACCGACAAGGTTGACAGCCTGACGAGGACCCTTGCCAAGAACGGCCGAAATATCTTTTTTGACGGTGCAAAACGGATAAGTCACCTACATTTTATTCGAGCTATATCGCCGAAATATCGCTGATGAAGAACCGTAGCTGACTTATATCCGCTGAAAACATTGTTTGAATATATGTTTCAAAGTCAGCTTGGGCTCAAAGAATATTTTTCTCCTGACGAGGACCCTTGCCAAGAACGGCTGAAATACCTTTTTTGACGGTGCAAAACGGATAAGTCACCTACATTTTATTCGAGCTATATCGCCGAAATATCGCTGATGAAGAACCGTAGCTGACTTATATCCGCTGAAAACATTGTTTGAATATATGTGTCAGCTTGGGCTCAAAGAATATTTTTCGTCAGAGAAAACTTTTACTTTTGCCCAACTTTCCGGTTTTTGCCGGATTCTGGGCGAAATACTTGTCCGGCGAGAAAATGGTTTTCACCCTGCTGTTCGGCATGTCTTTTTAACCCATAATTGACTATCACATTAGCTGTTTACAAATATTTTGCTTGCCCCTTTATTTGAACCCCCTCCCCCACTCTCAAATATAGGACTACAAAGCCCATTTACGAACTTGACCTTACCCTTGACCCAAAGAATCCTTACACCAGTATGGTACTCGCAGAAAGACAGACAGACGGACAACTTTTGCGATGTCAAAGGTCACTTAACGTTTTGGGATTCCAAAAACGAAACACCAACAGCGATCTCAAAACTGTTATTTTTAACAATTCTTACTTTCAGGGTGCAAGGTTTAGATTGCCTAGTTGCACTGTCTGTGCTGAAAACAATTTTAAAAGGCATTTCTTCGTACTTTCGCGCAAACCATTCTAGTTTAATGAATTATAAAATAATCCTTTCACAATTTTCCGTAGTAATCCTGTCCCTTATAATCTCGCTGTCCGTTGTCCCGGGCCATTCTGTCCTCCTCTACCGACAGATAGTCGTCGGACTTTCAACCAGGACGATTAGCCTTCCCTGAGAGTATTTTCAAATGTTGAAATTTGGACCGTCAACATTTTTAACTACTTTAATTTCAGGGTCTACACCCTGAATTATGGCATTTTGAGTCGTTGGCAAAAAATCGTGGTGATGTATTGGGAACCACCCCAAAAATGTGTATGATATCCCAGTTTTTGTTTGTTTGGGATTTTCGTTCCCGTATCTGGGCAATCGATTCTGATTTATTTATTTCTTTCGTGTGTGCTTGAGCTCTGCTCTCAGCAGCGGAAAGTGATAACGATAGATTTTTTTGCAAATAAAGATAACCTTGAAAAAAAACTTTTACAAAACATTACTTACCGTTTTTCAACGGCAAGAAACTACGTGTGTTAATTATTGAGCCTGGTACTTGGCCTTAAGACAAAGCTTTAATCAAATTTGACGGTGCTAACCGGATAAAGTAAGAGAGCAAGAGCTGTAAGCTCATATGGCACTTGCACCTGTATGTAGTAGGTAAGGGCTCTGTCAGATTGATCGGATCCCTTATATGCCTGCCAAGTTTCGTCTTGAAAAACGCAATCACAGGAATTCAGGAAGGGCCCCCTCCACCTACCCCACCCTCCAAGCTTCCGGATCCTGTTTAATTGTGCAAACAATTTATCTAGAATAAATGCTTGTTCTTCCCATCAAGTTTAACTCCGATCCCTCCATTCTAACCGTTTCTTGAGATTTTGGACCACCCCCTCCCAACTCCCCATAGCTGTTGAACCCGCTGTCATAAGTTGAGATGAATCATTTGATAAACATAACTTTTCGACTTCGCAGTCAACATGCGCACTTTAAGGGAGCCGGAACTTCATTTGTAAGCAAAACCCTTGAGGCAAAAACGAAATGGGCTCATGGTGATCATGAAAATGTATATTTTGCTTAAAAGTATTTTTCTTACTGTGCGGTCGAGATCGATACTTTAAGGAATAGTCGGATTTGGAAATCTCGGATCTTGTCAAATATCTAATATTCCAGCCAAGTTGTATCTTCCTAGCACAGCTGGACGTATCTTAACTCGTGATCACCGGAGCCAATCCAGTTCTGAAAAAGATTTATCGAGAGCATCTGTTTGTTGTTCCCACGAAGTTCCATCCCATCTCTCCAGTATCAGCCAGTCACATATTTTCCGGCCCCCCCCCCCCCAACTGTTGGGTCCGGTCCGGAGATGAAAAAGATCACCAGAGACATGTCAAATCTGACGTTCCGTTCAGTCAAATCCGACTATCCGTTCCAAAGTTACGCATAACTCAATATTCCGGATTCCCCCTCCCTCCACCCCCCCCCCCCCCCCCCCCCCCCCCCCGAGATGGTCAGATCAAGACATTGTTTCCAAGTTATTTTGGTCGGGTCCCTGAATGCCTCCCAAGTTTCGTAGAGAAAATCGCCAAAACTGACATCATCGGAATTCAGGGAATCTCCCTTCCAACCCCCCCCCCCCAAGGGTCCGGATCCAGTCCAATTCTGTTAGTCTTCCCAGCAAGTTTCACTCCGATCCCTCCATTCCAACCGTTTCTCGAGATTTCCGGCCCCCCCCCCAACTTCCCTATAGCTACCGAATCCGGTCCGGACTTCAGATGGGGCACCAGAGATATGTCCTTTGTTTAGTTTTCAAGTTTCATTCCAATCCGATCACCCGTTTTAAAAGTTATGCACTACTCAATTTTCCAGATTGCCCGCCCTCAACTCCCCCCAGATGGTCGGATCCGGAACTGATTATTTCCAAGTTAGTTTTGTCGGGTCCCTGATATGCCTGCCAATTTTCATCGCCCTAGCACATCTGGAAGTACCATAACTCGAAAAAGTGTGACAAAGTGCCCTAAATTTTCAAGATTCCTCTGCCCTTTACTCCCCCGCAGATGGTCGGATCGGGAAACTGATTATTTCCAGGTTTGTTTGGTCGGTTCCTTGATACGCCTGCCAAGTTTCATCGTCCTAGCACATCTGGAGGTTCCCTAACTCGAAAAAGTGATTGATAAATAGAATATAAATATATTGATAAATAGATTGAGAAGAAACTAATAAACTCGTTTGTAGGGGAAGTTCGGGAAAGACATCCGTAAGAAGTGCTTACACTCTACTGAGACTTGATTGATCTTGCGGCATCATAATTTTCTTTGACAAACCATATAATCTCAATATGTAGCCCACCTCGTTCTTTAAACTTGTTTCACTCTTGCATTCATCCTCTTTTTTCCTCCTTCATTGTCAGCACTGAGGTCTGACATCATTCTTCTGATCAATCTGGCCCAAGGTTTACTGACTAGTTTTCACCCGTATTTACATGGGATGGTATCGTAACCTTCTTAATTATTCCCCTGCGACTCAGTCGCTTTCTGATACCGCGTTCAGTGATAAAGGCGGCGCTAGACCAGAGGTTGATTTTGAAAATTGGGCGAATCGACGGATATTTTGGGTCTTGTGACGGGTAGGCGAACTTTCGGAAAAAGTGGGGGTTGTGACGGATTTTTTGGGCGAATCGACGGATTTTTTGTGTCTTGTGACGGGTAGGCGAACTGTCGGAAAAAGTGGGGGTTGTGACGGATTTGTTGGGTCTTGTGACGGGTGGGCGAATCGACGGGTGGGCGAATCGACGGATTTTTGAAGTGGGTGAATCGACGCTTCACGAAACCGAGGTTGGGCGAATCGACGGTAGGCGAATTGACGGGTGGGTGAATCGACGGTTGGATGAATCAACGGTTGGGCGAATCAGCGGTTGGGCGAATCAGCGGGTGGGCGAATCGACGGATATTTTGGGTCTTGTGACGGTTAGGCGAACTGTCGGAAAAAGTGGGGAATGTGACGTATATTTTGGGCATAATGACGGTTGGGCGAATCGACGGGTGGGCGAATAGACGGGTCCCCTATCAGGGACCCGATCAAACCAACTTGGAAATATTTTCCCGATCCGACCATCTGGGGTGGGTGGGGGGTGGAGGGAATTCGCGTAACTTTCCAACGGATGACTGGATTCGAATGAAACTTAAAAACTGAATAGAAGACATGTCTCTGACGTCCCTTTTGAAGGGAGTGGGGGGGGGGACAGGAAATCTCGTGAAAAGAATAGAATGGAGGGATCGGGGTGAAACTTGCTGGGAAGAACAAGCATCTGCTCTAGATAAATTTTTTACATAACTAGATCGGATCCGGACACTTTGGAGCGGGGGGGGGGGGGGAAGGACTTTTCCGCATATCGGGGACCCGATTAAGAAATACAAATGTTTCGATCCGATCATTGAGTCGTGCATAACTTTGGAACAGGTGATCGGATTCCAGTGAAAGTAATAACTGAACAGAGGGCATGCCTCCGATGTTATTTTTCTTGTCCAGACGGGATCCGAGAACTGTTGGGGGGGGGGGAGGAAAATACCCGATCCGCTTTTACTGGAGAGATCGGATCGGGATGGAACTTGGTGGGAATTACAAACAAATGCTCTAGATTAATGTTTTACAGAACCGGATTGGATCCGGGCACTATGGGGGGAGTTGGAGTTGGATCCGGAATTCCGCTGATCACGAGTTAAGGTACTTCCAGATGTGCTAGGACGATGAAACTTGGCTGGAACATCAGAAATTCGACACCATTGGTTTAGAAATCGTCACTTCCCAAATCCGACTATCCCTTAAAGTATTAATCTTAACCGCATAGTACAAAAATACTTTTACACTGACTATACATTTTCATGATCCCCACGTGCCCATGATAATTTTGCATCACGGGTTTAGCTTAAGAATGAATTTGCGCATCTTAACCGTAAAGTGAGAAAGGATACTTTAGACCCACCGATATGAATTAATAATCCCCAAGGGCCCATTATCGTTTTTGCCTCATGAGTCAGGGGTTTTGCTTACAGATGGATCTTTAGCGCAAAAGTAAAATACTATAAATATTCGTTCAGCCCAAGCCCCAGCCCAATCATATTTGACGGTGCAAAACGGGTAAGTCAGCTGCATTTACTGGTGCTATATTTCGGCCCTTCTTGGCAAGGGTCTTCTTCAGGCTCAAGCTGGAAAATGAACTTTTGGAAAAACAATTAAAGATTATTCCTTAAATATCGGATTTCGTGAAGTTCTTTTCTGAAAATTGGTTCGAGTTATATCTGGTGCTGTGATTTATAATGCTTTTTACCAAACGACATATTCGTTTGATTTTGAAGGGCCATGATCATCTCAAGGCTTTTGTGTCTAACTGATCAGAACAAACCCACGAATTGCCAATTCCATCTTTCATCCTATGAACCAACCTTGCAAGTGCCATATCAGTTTCTACCTCTTGTTTTAACTGTAAGCTATCTGGCTAAATAAATTGATTGACTGAAATAATGAGGCTGATGCTAGCCAGCAGGCCACTTACCAGGGATAAGTCTTCCCACGACTGCGATATCTGAATGGCGGATATGCATTCTTTCTCTTTGGCTACCTCCGTGGTGACAACGTCAGAGCCCTCTTGCTGACGGAGCTGAAATATCCTGAATGGTGGTTTCCTGCTGCCATGTCCACTCTAGAAAACACATCCTTAGGGCGATTCTGGCGATCTCTTGGATTCGCTTTCCGGAAAGCAAAGCGAGGATCCGCCGAGCGCAAGAACAAGCAAAAAGTCGTTTCGCCTCAGTTGCACCTTTGCAACTTCTCGCTGACTTGCCAAAACCACTTTCCACTCGCGAAGTGGATTCGCTTTCCAAGTCACTGGCGGAAACTACCGGAGCGCGAGAACAGCTCTGGAAAGAATCTCCCTCTTATTAAAAGACACAACTGATCAATATTTTGTTGTATGAAATACAATACAAATCGAGGGGAACAGGACCTTCAATGAAGCAAAAGATACGTGCATCATCGTGGACTCGGAAATCGACATACCACAATCGACAAGCTTCATTTTTCTATGGTGGCATTATAAGATAGGCCTACTTCACTGCTTTGGAACCAAAAAAAAAAAAAAAAAAAAAATCTCAACACTCGGACCCGCTTGACACAGAAAACGGAACACGTGTTAAGATGCGCACTGGATGCGCTCCGTAAACACGAGGGTTGAGATTCGCAAGCCTGAAAATGCAACTTTCTATGCGAAAGTCAGAAATGTTTTGTAGCTGCTTGCCCCTGCCAATCATGCGAGAATGTATAAGAAAAGCGCACAAAATTCGAAGTTCCGGCAATTACAACGGACGGAGTAATTAAAAAGGTCGGCTAGAGACCAGATAGATATATAAACAGACTAACAATAAACGATGAGTGACAAGTACACCCTCTAAACCACCGAGGATTGCTTCTGAGTACCCAGATTTTTTCGGAGCGCGAGTCGCAAAAAACAACCCACCACCCTCCCACTTTACTACAACAGTCGCTGTTTCAGAGTTGACAATTTCACCACTGATTGATCAATTCCGTCATCACGATATTCCTCCCCTACTGTAGGGGTCGCTGCTTTACCATTGACTATTTTGCTAATGAATGGAGCCTTTGTTATCACAACATTCTCACCCTACTACAGCGGTCGCTGCTTTTTCGTCCCCCAATTCGTTAGTAAATGACGACTTCGTCACCACAGCATTCCCTCCCTACTACAGGAGTCGCTGTTTTAACGACCATCAGCACACAAACTGAACTAACTTACTGGTGACTGAGGGCCATTGCTGCTGGCACTATAGCGACGAGTCCTGCTGTCGAAAAGTGGCAAGGTGGGTGAAGCTCTGTAAAACAAGCAACCAATTACCTACAACACAGAGATGTTACTTGGGACGGCTATACAACTTCATACGGTGCCGTTTGGTTCATATGGTAAATTACAATTCAGAACTAGGCTAAGTACCAACAATTCTGAATTTAAATTCTGACATGCTCGTAATTATGTTTGTTATCGGATTGTATCTTAAAATTGTAACATTCGTGTGATTATTTATGACTATGTTGACCATGTATGACGATCCACCATTATTTTTCTAAAAAGATAAAATGAAATAAAACGAATTGGAATTAATACAATATATTTTTTTCTTCTTCGTTTGGTTTTCTTTGGTCCTGTTTAGTTCGATAAGAATAATATAAAGGCATCAAAGTGATTATCGCCTCTGCAAATTTGCCATGATACTGTTTATACTACAAATACCGTTTATACGAACGTCATGATACACAACGTTACATACTGTTGTCAAATGCTGTTTATCTGAACGTACATGATACTGTTTATACGAACGTCAGCCCGGTGACGGTATACCTGCTTTGAAGTGACTGATAGTTTCATGATCAGAAGTTTTTCAGGAAAATGATTTCAATATTCCATTACTCGGTTTTTGAAATTTAGTTCATTATTTTTCAGTTACTACTCCCCCTGCATCCAGGGGACCCTAAGAGACTATTCTGACTCACCTATAGTTCGGTTAGGAAGAAACTTAGCACTAGCAGTTAATAACCTTTAAATAAGCATCTTCCACCACACTGGACGCGGACAGGCCTCCTTTATTTTGGATGAGGGACTGATTGACTGTGTGGAGGGGAGGGGATACAATTTTGAGAGGTAGCCATGCTCGGACTTCGGCGGAGGGTTTCGTTTCCACGTTTCCATTAAAATAAGAGGCAATAACTGGCAAGTCGAAATGGTCCTTTGAAGGATACGTCGTACTTATGATAGTAATTCTTTCTATTTCAGTAGAATTTCCCTAATTTCATTCCCGAGATTCTTCACTTCATACGTCATGTAACCTATCTCATCTATTATCAATACACCGATTTTCAAGCTTGCCACGATTTCTTCTCTTTACGTGACGTATCAGGGGCCAGCTGGTTGTCTCCGAGGACCTTTTTCCGTAAGAAGAGCGGTTTGCACCTTTTGCCAAGATTGCCATCCAAGGCAATGGGCATAGAAAGGGCTAAAAACAGCCGAAGCCATGCGTAATTTTCTGTTAGCATAGCTTAATTGTAAAGTAGTCAACCATCTCAGAAAATTTTAGCAGAAATACTCCGTAGTGCGAGATGTCCTTATCTCCATTCCCTTTGCAACCATCCTTTGCTGGAAACATATATATTTATAACTAAGTAAGTAAGTAATTTCTTTGTAGCCCGCTATTTCGAAAAAGCAGAGTAAATACAAGAAAATAAATAAAAGAAATAGAGACACAGAAAAAGACACTAATTTTCAATCTTCGGGCCAGGAAGCAGTGGAGAAGGTCGTGCGCTAGTTGGGCTCTGTTGTCAATGATTTTTTATAGCGACGAAGAAACATCCAAAAGGGTAAAACTTGCATCTTGAACTTTTCCGTCCATGTATGGTTATGGCATAATTTCGACGATTGGAGCAGGTGCTTTGCATATTCAAAATAACATGATCTCGTCATTTTAATCTCCTTCTTTCGCAGAACATGAGTGACACCAGAACGATATATTATTTATATTATAAGAGGGAAGACTACTTGATATTGGGGAGTCCCGTCCCAGTCCTATGTTGGGGAACCACGCACAGACCGTTCTACGAAAATGTCTGATTGTTGTATCAGCTATTTCAAAGAACGCTGAAGGAATGCCGAACACTGGGGCACGTAACAAAGTGCTAATAATTTGAATCAATTCCAAGGAATAATCATTCAAAATTCCTTTTTGCAGGTCAGCGTGCCCAATTATTTGGAACCACGAAATTACCCTTCTAGTTTCTACACCAAACGCTGGGTATGACCAACCTTTGCACAGCCTACTCAAAACAGGCATTTGCAGTACACTCGCGCACGGTACTTTCACGAAAGTCGACTGTTTATTGAGTACCGTAGTTCACAATCTACCCTAAGATGCTGAATGTCATCCAACTCATCATCACTTTCTTCTCATTACCCTACGCAGGTCGGATAGACCTGGAGGTGAACTTTGAGGATGGAGCGGTAAGTAAAAATAAAATTCTTCAATTGTTCTCTTTTATTTTATTGTAATAGTTAAGAGACTCGTTAATTTGTTAATTATTGTGGTATTAACCCCTATGTAACGGGCCATGGAGCTTTGTAGGGGTCGAAATTTATTTTGTTCCTTTATTTTGATTTTAATAAAACTGAACTGAACTGAACTGAGAATATACATCTTTTCTAGAATAGTTGGTTTAAGAAGTATGTCCTGTACCCAACAATAACCATAGAAAAATTACGAATTGTGCCATATCAATGGCTAGCATCATCACTTTCATCACACTTTCATTTCCAAGAATACCTTTCATTTCCCAATACCTCAGATCATACAACAAAATTTTAAGCTCCTGCTGTTCTCCTGTAGGATATACAGAATCTTTTCTCTACTTGAGCTGTCCCTTTGTGGCATGGGCTGTACAAATTATTTTCACAAGTGAGACATCAGTGGAATTTAAAAAGGGCTTGAACACAACTGGTGCATACAGCCATGAGAGAAAGATTGGATTTGCCCTCAAGGTCTAACCTAGAAATATTCACCATTGCATGCTACTCATTGGGATACCACATCCACATCCTTATTACTTGTAAGTCCATAAGGTAGTTTAACGTAACAACTGTATACAGACTAGTGGGAAACTTTTCAAGCAACATACCTAGCTGACAAGCTGCCAGATGTGTATGAGGGCTTATCCTGTACGGGACTTTCACTTCTTGATATAACAGGTACATTTGGATCAAGTTCATTTATCATGGGTGCACTGTTTGATCTTTTCAAAGTGGATTTGATGAGAGATCCAATCGGATCTAAGTCCATCTTGTCCATCCTGAGACTGTGATGTTTCAGTCGTAGTGGAACAACATACTGAAGCTGTAAATCACTTGCTTTATAGCATTCAATAACCTGGAAGAAACATTGTGTAGCATACGCACTTAACTCTGTAACACCTGTTTGTTTATTATCACTAACTAGGAGTACTCCTTGAGAATTCCTACCTCCAGACAGAAATTCTTTCCCTTTATACCCTTCAAATCTGTCAACAAAATTAGCTATTTGGTTTATTCAAGGAACTAGGGTGTTAATTCTCCATTGTTCTTTTTTATATTTTCTTCATAATTTTTCTTAGGAAAACACAGATCACATTCTTTGTTCTGCAACATACTGATATTCTGTTCTTACCAGCAAGAAGAAATACAAGAGCTGATCTCTAAAAAATATGGCAATGGAAAAAACAGCCTATGATATGCTATCTTCTAATATTTAGGCTACTGAGAAACCAAGGTTCAACAAGACGATGAGACAGAGAAATCGACAAGACACTGATAAATAATGTGTCTAGTCTAACACATAAAAGTAACTATACAAAAACATGCAGATTATTGCTACGGACCAGATATTCACTGGGCAATCCAGGTGCATCCACACCACAGGTAGCCTGCTTGGTTAAAAAAAAACATTCGAGCCGCATTTCCAAGAGGCAGGGGAACTGATTGCTGGCAAATCAGAGCCAAGGGCAAAAGAGAGCAAACTCATAATCCAGGAAAACAGTTATAGCATGTGCTGGATTCCCCTGTTTTCATACGATACATGCAGGCCAATCTTTCTTTGGGTTTTGTTAAGCTACTGAAGGGTGCCATTTGCATTCCCTTGCTGTGACAATTGAATTTAAGTCAAAGTATAGACAAATTAGGGATAGCCTAGTTCCTCGCAGTCCGATAAGAAAAATAACTAGGTATATTAAAATCTAAAA
Organism: Branchinecta lynchi; assembly: GCA_023053575.1. Taxonomy (NCBI): domain Eukaryota; kingdom Metazoa; phylum Arthropoda; class Branchiopoda; order Anostraca; family Branchinectidae; genus Branchinecta; species Branchinecta lynchi. The sequence continues at coordinate 8,585,824 of JAKZAP010000018.1, forward strand.
TGTTGTTTTGAAGTAATGCCCTACTTTGTTATGCTTTTGCTCTTTCATACCCACTTTCATCACCAGCAGGTTATGGCATCGGAAAAACTTTGACAGTCTTGAAGTTTTTCATGAACGTCTGAAGTATCTCAAAAGAAGAAAAATTTTGATCATTGAACATGAGAAACATTCAACATGAGTAGCTTTTGAGAGTTTATTTTCGTTCTTCATATGTAAGAAGCTAGAAGACATGGGTCCTGGATGATGTTCTTAATTTATTATTTCAGTCTTATGTCTTAATAGGGGCAAAAAACAAAACCAAGGTGTTTTAATATTTTGAGGTATCAAAAGAAACATATCTCTACTATACCAATTTTACGAAAGCCCAATGCTAAAACTGAGCCCAAAGTGCTTGATAGAAGTTAAATTCTGAACTTCAAGTTAGTCTAGCCTAATAATAATAGTTGCATTTTGGCAGATAACATGGTATGTGTTACCATGGTAACTGGATCTTGCAATTAGTTGCTTTTGCAGTTACCATGGTATCGGATATCACGGTTGCTCTGAAAAAGCGGCAATTGCCAAAATTTCACTTTTCGAAGTCATCTCAAAGAAAAACTGATATCCAGTCACATAACTATGTGTAAAACTTCTTTCCACCAATTTGACAAAATCCTAGGCTCTATTGTTGGTGATGATGAAATGTCTTTCAGAATAGGCTACAGATACCACAATGAAAAAAATGCCTTTTGACCATGGTATCAGTTACCATAGTAACTACGAAAATGACTTTAGAGTGGTACCAGATAGTACTGTATATACAAAAATGCAACTAACAATAGAACAAATAACAATAGACAAGTTTGTTGCACTCTTGATAGCATTCTAGTACACTAGCCCCTTTTCAGGCACGGTGCTCAAACGTCTAGCACCATGCCTGGATGCTAGACGTTCAAGCACTGTACCTTGGATTTCATGTATGGTGCATGGATTTCAGTATACAGTGCATACATCAAAAACACAGTTTCTGTCATAAAAACTGAGCACCAGCTCGGACAGGGCTGAAATTACTACCACGAATTAGAGAAACCAAAGACAATCCTTTATATATTTTTCACAACAAAAACAAAAGGGCTCGGCTGATGACAGATGTGAAAAACCTCATTTCCTTTTCTAAATAGTCAAGGGTTTTGCATGCAAAGTGTCCTGTGCCTCAGCTTTTTCTACCTAGCAGCCAACCAGAATATTGGCTCTTGAGGAATAGATAGGGAAAATACATGGAAAATAAGTAGGGTGCTGTTAGGTTTTTCATCTCCATCATCATTAAAGCCCTTTTGTTTTTGTTGTGAAAAATAAATAAAGGATTGTCTTTGATTTCTCTAATTCATAGTAGTAATTTCAGCCCTGTCCGAGCCAGTGCTCAGTTGTGATGACAGAAACTGTGTTTTTTCTGTATGCACTGTATACTGAAATCCATGCACCATTCATGAAATCCAAGGAACAATGCTTGAACGTCTAGCACCCAGTCATGGTGCTAGACGTTTGAGCACCGTGCCTGAAATGGGGCTAGTGTACTAGACTGCTTGATAGTTTCTGGTTTCCACTCTATAAAGTTCGGTATTTACTTTTTCCTCTGTAAGGAGTTTTTTGTTCTTAGCATTTTATGGTGACTTCTGGCTAGAACACAGCTACAGCCTGCCTCCTGCATCCTGGCCTCCTGAGCCCTGTTACATCGTGTCAGATTAATCTTTATGTTCCGACCAAAATCCTCATTTTGACATATTACTTGTAATTCATGGTTAAATGGGCATATTCAATCCACTCTGGTGGACCTTAAAATTAAAGTCACTAGAAAACTAATTTTCCTATTGTCATTTCGTCGAAAAATGAAAAAGTTAATACAGTAGTAGCCTACTCAGAAGTAGCCTACTCAGAAACAAATATGTAAAATATATATATTGTCTATTTATCAGGGAGAAAGCAGAAAGTGAACTGACTGGCATGAATCAGTATAAATGCCATGAGGTGGCTCCAGCATGTTTATGAACTGTTTCTGGTGAGCAGACGATCAATTAATGAAATAATGCTATATTTTTTAGGCTACAGCCAGCAACAGGGAGCATTCCCTTTGACTCTGTATCCAAGAATGGCTTCAGGAACAAACAGAAGCCACCAGCATGTAAAGTGGCAAATCAAACCATGTAGCTAACATTAAGTTATTACAGACAGAGGTAGCCTAAGAGAGTAAAGACTAAAGTGCAATTTTACAAATCTTCAAGAGAAATAGCATTGATGATGAAGAAGAAAATGCACAACTCACTTCTAGAAAGACCACAGGAATAGCTAAAATATCAGGTTTGCAGTGCTACATACAATGATGCTAACACTAAAATCATGGGCAAGTTTCAGATTTCATCTTTAATGTATTCCCTTCGTTAAATGTTGTCTACATTTTTGTCTTTGCTTGCTTCGAAGAGTATTAGTGACGGCGCCATCTATGGTTTATGTTTTACAGTGCATTAGAGCTGTCTGAACGTGTTGTTTTGTTCTTGTCAGATAGCGCTATAGTGAAAAGAAGATTATGCCCGGCTCAAACTTTACGGAGCATACTTTGCGAAAAACTTTACGAACGCCGTCGTCGTCCTTGCACGGAGCATACTTTGCGAAAAACTTTAAGAAGTTTGTGAACGCCGTCTGAGTCGTCCTTAAGGCTCTAACGTTGGTTTCTTTGTTAATTTGAAAAGTGAAGACTGTTAGAGCGTGTTCCATCCTATTTGCCGTAGATACTACGCGTGACGTCATGAATTCTGGCTTTTTGCCCTCAAGGCTGGAGGCTGTTTTTCAGCAGAATATCATGCCGCGGGTGAATCCGACCAATCACGTTACAGAGATCCGTAGTTACTACGCTCCCGAGCGTGGTCAGCAAATAGTTACTATTTGTTACATTTCGAGAAGGTTGGAACGGTCAGCGTTGTAACTTTTGGTGACGTTGGAACGGACTATTTGTAGAAGGGTGGAACACGCTCTAAAGATCGTGTCATTATCTTTGGTGAAGACAAGCTGTTCCTTCACTCATCTTTTGTCTGTCAATGTCGATTTCCAAAACTTTTGTTTAACATGTCCCCTCCTTTTCTCCCTCACACACCTGTGGCAGTTTAATATGGGTTTTAACCAATAAGGGGATGCTCAATTGGCGGAGACTTAGAGCGTGTTCCACCCTTCTAACAATAGTTACTATTAGTTACTATTTCCGTTCCATCCTCACGAAAAGTTACTACGCTGACCGTTCCAACCTTGTCGGAATAGTAACTAATAGTTACTATTTGCTTACCATGCTCGGGAGCGTAGTAAGCGTAGTAACTACGCATCTCTGTAACGTGATTGGTCAGATTCACCCCTGGCGTGAAATCCTGCTGGAAAATAGAAAAATCGTTCCAGCCTTGACGGCAAAAATCCGGAATTCGTGACGTCATGCGTAGTAACTACGGTAAGTAGGATGGAACACGCTCTTATTTTAGATCCTCCCTGGTCACCGGGTGGACACACATGCGCAGAACTTTGCGTTTTTTCGCAGTGTCCGATGCGTTGAAAAATGTTAACTGATCCGGCTAACGCATACGATTTTTTTAGGGAAAGAAAAGAAAAAACAAAGATTTGTTAATTTTCCAGACTAAAAGTTGCTCTACCTTGTTCTGAAACAAAATGTTGTAGTACTAGGATGACTAAATGCAAAATATATTCTCAATAAACTATAAACTAATAAACAATATAAACTCAATAAACAATAAACTTTCGAACAAGATGACTTTGGGTTTTGACATGCAGTGGTATTCAGAAGGATAATCACCTCGCATCTTCAGAGTTCGGGTCTTCAAGGGCTTTTTTGTCCTTTTGCAGAATCCTCGACGAAATATTTCGTTTTCTTTTTGCGTCTGAAAATCAAACAAAAATCGTGTCGCATACACGCAACAGTGTGAACCAAAAGTAGACAAAAGAGTAACAACAGACAAAAGTTTATCGGTTATACACTAAAACTTCCCCGTGATATACCGCCTCATATCAGAGTAATAGTCTCAGGAACCTTTCTAAAAAGAAAAAAGGCGTCTTTGTTCTTTAACTACTTGGTGTTTTCAGGGCACGAACAGTCACGGCCAGCTTGGATTAGGTTTCGACAGCGAACAGGAAGGGAGCCCAAGAAAATTGCCGTTCACCGAAGAGATAACCGACATAGCCTGCGGCGGCTCCCATACCCTCCTTCTAACCTCAAATGGCCTCTTTTCTTCGGGTCTCAATGACATGTTTCAGCTTGGACGCAGAACCGAGGGGAAGTTTTGTCCAGAGTTTCTTAAAGTTGAACTGGTTGAAGATATTGTAGCAGTTATGGCTGGTTGGGACTTCAGCCTCGCGAGAACAAGACAAGGGGATATTTATCGCTGGGGAGGAAACAAGTTCAAGCAGCTCGGAAACGGAGAAGAGGTAAGCACAGATTTATCTGAAAGAAGTGCAGCATTTAGACTTGGAGTTTCTATTTCCGAGTTTTCCCACCTATGTCATCCATCGGAGTAACAGCATGGACACAATACGTCTCTTTTTGTTTCACTTCACTTTGCAAGCTGTTTCAAAGCCATCCCGAGCCATCCTTCAGTTGACAACCTAATAACGCCATGCAGAAGCTCCTTTTCCCCTAGTCAGAGATACCTGTGTTCAAAATGTACTTACTTACTTATACTTGTGTCAGGACGCAAGCTGTGCAGCTCTCCCTGGCGACAGCAGCTGACGGACCAAGGTATGCCATGAATCTCGGTCTTCTGTGAATGGTATCGAGATTTGAAGCAAGTAGGGATCCCATCTCCTCCCATGCCGGCGGAAACCTCCGATGGGCTCAAGGTCTTCCTTGAGGGTGCTCAGCCACGTTTTACGCTGACCTCCCCGGAGTTTCTTCCAACCGGGCATCGGGGTGGCGAGCAGAGCTTTCTTCGCCAGGGTGGAGTCTTCTCTTCTGCTCACGTGTCCGAACCAGGGCAATCGGTTCAAAATGCACAAAGTGCGTACCTAAAAGAACAAATAATCTGACAGAACCTCCGTCTCCCTATCTCTGTAATATGACTATGCGGAGTCGAATATTTCCCCATACCCTGGCCGCTATGAACGAGCGGAGGTTACTAGCTTAGTGCCACATCACGTTTCGTTACCTCTACAAATAGCTAAATCGCTGTTAAGTCGCTGGTTCTATGGACGCGCTCCGGTCAGCGCGCGGAGTACGCCTCCTCTCCTGCCAGCCTCCATCACTATTTCTTGTGCGATAAGCAACGGCGCCACGGCGAAGACGGAAGAGGAGTAAACTGGTTTCAATATCAGCTCAAAGCGAGTAAATACATCTAGGTCCGCTCGGTTTGTCAAGGTTTTCATGGTCGCTGCATACGACTAAAGACAGAAGTTCTATCTGATTATTTGTTCTTGGTGCCTCGAGCGATATTCTAAGCAGCCAAAGAACAAGACCAAAGTTTTCGACGATAAATTTTATATTTATTGGACTTTTAAATTGGAATTTTATATTTATGATCCAGACAATTGAATCTTGTAGATTTCTGAGTCTTCGCCAGACCCCTTTAAGATTTTACTATTTATTCGTAATCAACCTTCTGAATATGTACAAACAAAATGTCATCGTTCTGGAGATTCTTTATAACTTACCCTACGACCAAACAACTAATCAAATGAGAAAACCAAGTTCAGATATGGACTCAGCAAGCATGTTTGCTCATATCTCATCTCTAATCGACTTCAAAAAGGTATTGTAGAAAGGTCAAAATTCCAGAACCAAATTCCTCGTATTTTAGCAGCATTCCCGGCGAACTGCATGTAGAGCGAAAGAGCTAGTGACATTGAGAGCCAAACCTTTCGATCCAAATTTCCGGTTTTGGCAAATTTTACCAGCTTCTCCGTGAAGGAAATAAATTTCAAAATTAGATTCAGCGCGTCTCCTTACCCCGACACCGAATCTCTAATCGACTCAGAAACAACTTTGAGCTTCAACTAAATTTCCAGTTTCGGACGAATTCCGGGTGAATCATTTGTCCGGCAAGAAAACTAAGTTCAGATATGGATTCAGCGTGCCTCCTTACGCCTTAAACGACTATCTCATTAGTTTATCAAACATGATTTTTACCCTTAATCGAAACCCCCTCCTCTGCTTCTAAATATACGGCTAAAGGACCCATCTACGAACTTGGCCTGTACTTTGCCAGTGAATCCTCATACGAAGTTTGAACAAGATATCTCGACCCCCTGGCACGACCGACTCCATGACTAAACCCCAAAACTACGTATGCTAGTGTAAATAGTCTTTCATTAAACCCAAGAAACACTGGGCATTGTAAAAAGCGACCGCAATCACTATCCCTTCGGCGTCCATAGATTAAACAAAGAGTATCGTCAGTTTGTCACCGACGCTGAGCTTTCGCCTGTATGGATAAAGAGGTAGGGTAAGGACTGGTGTAGGCCACCTGGTTTTTCAGATAATTGGTCGACAAATATTATTAAATTGTTCACCAGACAGTTGTCGAATGCATTATGCCGTCCCGACCCAGTAAACGCCAGTTGGGACTTTCGAGATGGACTCGACTGATCGCATACACTTTTTGTTTATCTTTACTATGTTCGAAAGCTGCAACAGCATGTCTCCTCACCCTATACCGACCATATCATTGGGTTTTAAAACTTCATTATAAATTTTCGGATTCCGGGCGAACTACTTGTCCGGCGATGAGAAAATAATTTTCGTATTCGACTTCAGCATGTCTCCTTACCCCTGATTCGAACCTCTAATCAACTTTAGATTCAACTTTTACTTTTTACAAATTTTCCTTTTTTTTCCGGATTCCGGATGAACTTCTTGTCCGGCGAGAAAATAATTTTCATATTCGGATTCAGCATGTCTCCTTACTCCTGAATCGAAAATATTTCTGTTCGCCCCTTAATTTGAAACACCCCATCTTCGAACTTGACCCCTTCGAGAGTTACCGTGCTAATAGACGGACGGACAGACAGACGGACGGAAACAAATTTCGAAGTCATAGGTATCCCTCCACTTAGGTTTTGGGATCCCAAACCGCATCAGGTAACATGTCGATCTAGGGGCGTTTCTGCGATCGAAGATAATAGCCTTTTGGTTTTGAGGAAAAAGAGCTTCTGGTAATGACCATGTTCATCATATCAAGAATGGATAAGCCAATAGAAAATCCGTCTTTGATCTCATGCGGCGACTGTGAATACTCCGACAAAACCGAGCTGAGCTAGAGGTACCAGCTGACCTTTGAGTTTATGCCCGTCTACTTCCCTCTTCGCCGCTGCGCATATCAGAGGAAAAACTGCAGGATGCGCGCTGGCGCACTCTATAGCTCGTCACATGCGACGTCACAGTGATAGACAATCCATCGGCTTTACTTTGGAAATTTCTTCTCCGGGGCTTTACTGCGATATAGCTTTTTATAGAGGTAACGAATTGTGATGTTCCGCGTAGCTCCTACCCTCCGCTCCTTTGAATCGGGCAGGGCATAGGGATACGCCGACTCCGCATGGTAGTATCACAGATATAGGAAAACGGAGGTTCGGGTGCTTATTTGTTCTTGACTATATCAATCTGATTCAACTACTATGTTCTGTAGTGTAGAGAACGGGTCATTCTTGGAACACAGAAAAGCTCGGTCATCAAACCAAACGCCCCGAATGCCAATTGGCACACAAGGCGGACCACACGACTTAATGCCAGGCTTTACCTTCCAGACTTCCAGACATCTGGGGCTTCTGCACAGGCAAACCAACCTCTTCTAATTTTGCTATTCTTGAATATTTCCTAGATGCCCCCCTTCAAAATATACTTTGCTTTTCAATCACAACCGTTAATGACTGTCCCTTTTTTTCCTAAACAAGTTTTGAGGCCCAGTTCATCCAGTCTGAATTTTCGCGTTTTATGTTGATGTTTACTTGTGTATTTTTTCTTTTTATTCCTAATTTTTTAGGCCCAGTTAGTAATTCAGTCTAAGTTGTCGTGCTTTACAATGGTGTTTACTTGTGTTTTCTTCCTTTTACTCCACTGTCGCCGTGTGCGTTTGGTGGGTCATAAACTAAGTAAATATTTACTGTGTTAGTCAACGTTCTTATCCGTAGGTCATCAGTTCACCTAAGCGGCTGGAGTTGCCATCCCCATCATCGTCAAGCGCCTGCGGTATGCGATTCTCTGTGATTCTGTTGGAGGAGGGTCACCGCGCGGAAGTTCTAGGCAAATTGGGCCGAGGTGCAAATTTGGAACCGACCCAGTACTCCCTGCGTAAGTAATACTCTTGAGTAAGTCCACAACACGCCAGCAAACCTCGGGAAGAACAAGAAATGTCTCCTGAATGATGACTCAAATCCTGTTGCAACAAACGGCGCCCGATCAAAATGTATAGTAGTCCGAGGCGTAACTAGCCAAAATATTTGGGGAGGGGGAAATGTATTTACATTTGCGACTGTTTGCAGAAAAAACTACTGTTTTTAAGAAAAAACGACTATTTTTACGAAAAATCCACTGATTTTAAGAAAAACTGACTGTTTCAAGAACAAATCGACTGTATCCAAGAAAAACATGACCAAAGGTTTCGATGGGATCCCAAAAATTTTAATATTTGCTCCCGACAATTCGGTCTTGTAGATCTTCGGTCTTCAACAGACTTTTTAAGCAGTTATACTTTTAACAGGCCAATGGTAATAGTCGGAGAAGACCAAGTTCGTATTTGACAGTGCAAACCGGATACGCCAGCTGAATTTCAACAAGTTCAGATAAACTCAGATGTCCGTTTTGCGCTGTCAAATATTCAAATATGGATTCAGCAAATGGTTTACCCTATAGCCTACGTCGTATCTCCTTCCTTCCTTACTTCTGCCCAACTTTCGGTTTCGGCCGGGTTCCGGATAAACCACTTGTCTGGCAAAAAACTAAAGCTCAAACACGAATTCAGCATGTCTCCTTACCCCTACATCCAACCTCTAATCAACTTCAGATTAAACTTTTACTTTTAAAAAATGTTCCGGTTTTAGCCGGATTCCGAGCGATCTATGCATCCGGTGAGAAAATGATTTTCATATGGGAATTTAGCATGCCTTCTTACTCGCAAATCGAACATCTTATCAAATTTAAATAAAACTTACTTTTAACAAATTCTCCGGTTTTGGCCGGATTCCGGCCGAACTAATTGTCCAGCGAGAAAATAAATTTGCACTTCTCCTTGTCCCTAAATCGAACCTCTAATCAACTTCATATTAAACTTTTACTTTTCACAAATTTTCCGGTTTTTGCCGGATTCCGGGTGAACTATTTGTCCGGCGAGAAAATAAGTTTCATATTCGAATTCAACATGTCTCCTTACCCCTAAATCAACTATCTCAATAGCTTTCAAAAAATATTTTGTGTGCCCCTTAATTTGAAACCCTTCCCCCACCCTCAAATGTAGGGCTACAGAGCCCATCTTCGAAATTGACCTATACTTTGACCCAAACAATCCTCCCACCAAGTTTCATCAAAATATCTCAATCCCTTCGAGAGTTATCGTGCAACAGACGGACAGAGGACAACTTTTGCGATGTCATCGGTAAGCCCTCCACTTACGTTTTGGGATCCCAAAAAAACACTGTTTTTACGAAAAATCGCGAATCTTTTTTTTTCTACTGACTGTCCGACGACATTGGGGGGAGGCGCCCCCCTCCCCCCCCCCATACGTGACGCCCCCGGTAGTAGTACGGAATAATTTCATTTAACGTGCCTCAGACTTTGCTAATCCAGTATCACGTCTTGCTATAGTAGCATCCAATTTTGCTATAGAAGCATGCAGTAGCAACAGTTACCACTGCAAGCTACGGAAACTTACTGCTTCGTGCAACTAATTAATTTTAATTTATTTTTAATTTATTTAATAATAAAGCAAAACATATCTCTCGTGGGCAGGGCCCAAATACGATGTTTTTGTAGTCATAAATAAAGTCATAAATAAGATAAAATAAATTGTCAACAAATAATTTAAAAGTAAAAAAAAAGGTAACAAGGTAGAACAATGCTAAAGAGCATTGTACTGCTTTACGAAGCTCGGCACAAAGCTTCTACTGTAGCGCATAGTGTTTGTGTTAGTGCACTAATTCTCGAAGCATCCTTTCAGCACAATATCTAATTAGTGCACTAATTCTCGAAGCATCCTTTCAACACAGTATCTCGTGGACAAACGCCTTTACTTGAATTTCAGCGCCAATAGTTTCATGAAGAATCCCAAAATGTGTCACGATGAGTGCTGCTACGTCCTTCCTTTCAGATCCCCCGGAGGGTAGAAAATTCGTTCAAGTTTCTTGCGGCCAACATCACTTCATCTTGCTCGACGATAGTGGAGACATCTGGACCTACGGGTGCAATAAGCACGGACAGAGAGGCGTTCAAGGCGATCACCAGAAGCTATCAAAGCTGAAACTCGACATCAAGGATACTGTAGTTGATGTAAAGTGTGGATGGACGTTTGGTGCGCTTTTAACGAGTAAGTTAGATACAAATAATAAGATAACATATAAAATAATAATAATAAATGCAGAAAAGCTGCCCACTGCCTCCTACAGAAAATTCGTCTCCATAGTATATATTTAACAAGACCAAAGGTGTCGATGGGATCGCAAAAATCTAATATTTGATTCAGACAATCGGGTATGGTCTTCGCCAGATACAGTCTTTGCCAGGCTAAAGATCAGAAAAAAACAAGTTCAGATATACCTCTATAGGCCATATCTATTTTGACGATACTGACCGAGACTTCCTGCTTTACTTCTGCCGAGTTTCCGGTTTCGCCCGAAAGTCCAGCAAAAAAAGAAAATTCAGAAACAAATCCAGCGTATCCCCTTATCCCTATAAGAACATCTAATCAACTTTGAATAAAAGTTTGACTTAAAAAAAATTCCGGTTACAACCTGATTCCGGACTATTTATAGGTCCGGGTAAAAAATGATTGCCATATACAGACTCAGCTTCTCTTCTTACCCCTTAACCTGTCATCTAATCGAACTTTTGCTTCTAACAAATTTTCCGATTTTGACCGGATTTCGGGCGAACTAGTTGTCCGGCGAGAAAATGATTTTCACCATCGTGTTCAGCATGTTTTTTTACCCCTTAATCGAACCTTTAATCAACTTCAAATGAAACTTTTACGAACTACTAGTTCGACGAGAAAATGGTTTTCACCACCGCGTTCAGAATATCTTCTTACCTCTAAATCGACCACTTAATCAACTTCAGATAAATCTTTTACTTTTAACCATTTTTCCGGTTTTTGCCGGATTCCGGACGAACTACTTGTCCCGGCGAGAAGACAGTTTTCACAATCGTGCTCAGCATGCCTTCTTACCCCATAATCGATTATCACATTAGCTGTTTAAAAATATCTTGTTTGTCCCTTAACTTGAACCCCCTCCCCCACTCCTAAATGCAGAGCTACATAGCCCATCTTTGAACTTGACCTTACCCTTGATCCAATGAATCCTCCTACCAAGTTTCATCAAAATATATCATTCCCTTCGAGAGTTATCGTGCTCACAGACAGACGGACAGACAGACATTTGTGCGGTGTCATAGGTATCCCTCCACTTACGATTTGGGATCCCCAAAACCGAATTTTTCAGTTGAAAAATACAATCGAATATTCGCAAAATTGAAATATTATAGACCTTTAGATAACTTTGAATATTTCGAAACATTGAAATATTTCGCAAAATTGAAAAATACGGAAAGATTGAAAAATATGGCGAGTTTTCGCAATTGTCGCAAGAAAAATGCAATTTTCGCTGCAATTTTCGGGATTTTCCGCCCCCTCACTACGCAATAATGTCCAAACACGGCATACAACAATCATGTCTAACAGATTCGTACGAAGGCGATTCTTTGTAGCATTGATGGAAAACTATGGATGAGTCAAGTTAGTCAAGGGTTGCATTGCCTTAAAGGCAATTACGGTGTAATTTAGATAGGCTACGAAGGATACGTATGATAGGAAACGAAAGAGTTTTTTTTTATTTGTAACTGGTTATTATATTTTATTTGATTACTAGGTTAGAACAAGAGCTGAAAGATCATATGGCACTAGTCGGCAGTTAGCATGTAGCCCCCCCCCCCTCCCCCCCCCCCAGTGATCAGACCCACTCCGGTCTTGAAACTAAACATTTGAAACACTCTTTCTTGCCACTTGTCAAGTTTCATACACGTCCGATCACCCGTTCCGAAGTTATGAATGTCACCAGATTCCGGATTCTCCATCCCTCTACTCCCCGCACAATGACTGGATCGGGGAAGGGACTATTTTCAATTCAGTTTGTTTGAGTCCCTAATAGGCCTTCCAAGTTTCATGGTCCTAGCGTATCTGGAAGCACCCTAGTTCGAGGTCACCGGAATTCCGGTAACCCCCCTCCAACTTCCCCCACCGTGACACGATCCGGTCTTTTTTTTGTCTGGAATGTATCTAGGGTTTACGCTTGTTCTTCCAACCAGATCCCTCGGCTTTAAGCGATTCACGAGATTTTCGATGCTCTTCCAGCCCCCCCCCCCCCCCCCAGTGCTCAGGTCCGGTCCAGACTTGAAACTGAACCTCCGACACACTTGTTCTTAGTACCAAGTTCCATGCACGTCCGATCACCCGTTTCAAATCGATGAATATCACTAGATTCCAGATTCCCCACCCCTCTACTCTCCCCATGATGATCGGATCGGGGAAGGCACTATTTTCAAGTCAATATGGTAGAATCCCCAAAATACCTGCCAAGTTTCATGGTCCTAGCACATCTGGAAGTACCCTAATTCGAGATCACCGGAATTCCGGTAAACCCCCTCCAACTCCCCCCACTGTGACACGATACAGTCCTGTTTTGTCAGTAATGTATCTAAGGTTTAAGCTTGTTCTTCCCACCAAGTTCCATCCGGTACCTCAACTCTAAGCTTTTCAGAAGATTTCCGGTGCCCCCTTCCAGTCCCCCCCAGTTATTGTATCTGGTCCTGATTTGAAAAGGAACAACTGAGGCACCTGTGTTTGACACTTGTCAAGTTTCATGCACTTCCGTTTACTCGTTCCAAAGTTATGCATGTTACTAATTTCTGGATTCCCTATTCCTCGACTCCCTCTACGATGGTCGGATCGGGGAAACGACTATTCTCAAGGCTGTATATTCGGGTCCCTGATATGCCTACCAAATTTCACCTTCCTGGTCCCGAATCCGCAGGATCACCGAACTCCGACCCCTCCCCAACTCCCCCACAGTGCCCGAATCAGGTCCGGTTATGTCATGTCAACGATGTATCTAGTAGTGTTGGGCGATATTCGATATCGATAACGATATATCGATATATCGGACCAAATATCGATATCGAATATCGAAACGTAAATATCGATATCGAAAACGATATTTTTTCACTCATAATTATTGTAAATAATCCAACATAACCTACATTTACATATCCGAAATTGGAGCAATATATTTTCCGTAATTCAGTTCTTATTTATCCGGAGTTTGAGATAATGCAAGATGCTATTTAATGACAGTTTCGTTAGTAAATTTGGGCGAAAGGAGACATATCCTATAGCGAAACATACTAAAGAAATATCGATATCGAAAGTGAAAATATCGATATATCGAAAAATCCAAATATCGCCCAACACTAGTATCTAGGACTTGCGCGTGTACTTTCTCTTCCCAGCAAGTTTCGTCCCGATCCCTCCACTGACCACTCTAAGCGTTTCGCAGGATTTCCGGATCCCCCCAAAATCACCGGATCCGGTCCGAATTTTAAGCGGGTCTTCTGAGGCACGAGATCTTTCCAAATATCAAATTTCATTAAGATCCGATCACCCGTTCAAAAGTAGAAAATACCAGATTCCCCCTCCCTCCACGATGCTCGGACCGGGGAACTGACTATTTCCAACTTATATCATTTGTGTTCCCTGATATACCTGACAAGTTTCATCGTCTAGCTTAGTGTCCGAACTAGCAGGACCTGGACCGACCGTCAGACCGGCTACCGGACACAAATAACTTGGTCGAAGGGCAAGTTGCCAAGGACAGTGCTCACTAGCGACTGTACGGACGAGTTTTAGAGCTAGCAACCCTTTGCCAACTCAAAGACTGTTCTAAGGCCGCCCGAACCTCCAACAATAAGCCCTAAACAGAGGGTGGTTAATACACTTACTATATTCAAAAAAGAGCTTCTTATTTAAAATTGTACACTTCTGGACTTAATACTAATTGTCGCAGAACTCGAAAAGTAGACCCACATTAACTTCAAAACAATGTAACAATTTATCTATTACACTTAAATACGAAAATACTTCAATTACTGATAGTAATATAAAAGAAGATAATTTCGCACGGAATACTTTTCTATAAACTATTATGTTCAACACATAAGAACTTTAGTTCCGTTGATTAATGAAACGTTGGTAATTCGAGTTCTGTGACACAAGTGCCATGCAAAACAGGATCGGCAGGGGAGGCGCCGCGGTTTCATATCCGGAAGACCGAAATTCTGATTGAACTTGACGATCATCAGAAATAACCAACCTTTAACTCCTCTGTCGATTAAGCTTAGCAGAAAGGATGTTTGGCATATTAAGGGAGTTTCTCACTTAAAATAAGAGCTGAATGCTCATATGGCACTTGTAAGAACAGTTAGCATGTTTGTCAGAGACGGTTTGCAGTTGTCAAGGCTGCATCTCTGTCCCGATACTCATTTCATTAGAAAATCTTCATTAGAATATGAAATGGTTATTCCACTCACTGATAACTGTTTCTCCCACAACGATGATCGGATCGGGGGAGGGACGATTGGACTCTGTCCAATCGGATAGAATCCCTAACATTCCTGCCAAGTTTCATGGTCATAGCAAATTTGGAAGTACCCCAGATCGTGATGACCAGAATTGTGGAAAACCCTCTCAAACTCCCCCAACTGTGACATGATTTGTTTCTGTTTTGTCAATGTTGTCTGGTATTGTCTCTATGGCTTATGCTTGTTCTTTCCTCCCGATCTCTTGACTCTAAGCGTTTCACGAGATTTCCGGCACCAGCTCCCCCCCCCTCTCCCCGTTTATCGGATTCGTTACGGACTTGATTTTGATCATCTGAGATTGTTCTTGACACTTGTCAAGTTTCATTCACGTCCGACCACCCGTTCTAAAGTTATGCATGTCACTAGATCCTGGATTCCCCATCCCTCCACTCCACCGAACATCACTGTATCGGGGAAGGAACTATTTTCAAGTTGACCTGGGAGAGCACCTAATATGTCTGCCACATTACATGGTCCTGGTACATCTGGAAGTACCCTAACTAGTGATCACCGCGGAAATCCAGGAAACCCCCTCCGACACCCTCCACTGCGATACGATCCGGTCCTATTTTGTCAATAAAGTATCTAGGGTTAATGCTCGTTCTTCCCTTCAAGTTCCATCCCGATCCCTCAACCCTAAGCGTTTCACACGATTCCCCCCCCCCGTCTTTACCCCGCACCCCCAGTTATCGGATTCGGGCCAGATTTGAAATTGAAAATCTGAGACACTTGTTCTTCACACTTGCCAAGTTTCATGCATGTCCGATTACCCATTCCAGAGTTATGTATGTTTCCAGTTTCCAGACTCCCTATCCTTCCACTCCCCCCGCGATGGCTGTATCGGGGAAGTGATTATTTCCAAGTTAATCTGGTCGATTCCCATATGCCTTCCAAGTTTTATTGTCCTAGCTTATAAGGAAGCGTTTCAGGAGATTTCCGGTGCCCCCTCCAGCCCCCCCCCCCACAGGTACCGAATCTGGTCCGTATTTGAAACTGAATATCCGAAACACTTGTTCTTGACACATGTCAAGTTTCATGCATGTCCGATTACCCTTTCCAAAGTCATGCATGTTAGTAGTTTCCGGATTTCCCATCCGTCCACTCCCCCCACTATGACCGGATCTGGAAAATGATTATTTCCAAGTTAATCTGGTCGGTTCCCTGATATGCCTGCCAAGTTTCATTGTCCTAGCATATGTGGAAGCAACAAATCTCGTGAAATGCTCCGGAAACTGGAAACATACATAACTCTGGAACGGGTAATCGGACGTGCACGAAACTTGGCAAGTGTGAAGAACAAGTGTCTCAGATTTTCAATTTCAAATCTGGCCCGAATCCGATAACTGGGGGTGGGGGTAAAGAGGGGGGGGGGGGCCGGAAATGGTGTGAAACGCTTAGGGTCGAGGGATCGGGATGGAACTTCAAGGGAAGAACGAGCATTAACCCTAGATACTTTATTGACAAAATAGGACCGGATCGTGTCACAGTGGAGGGTGTCGGAGGGGGTTTCCTGGATTTTCGCGGTGATCACTAGTTCGGATAAAAAAGGCAGCTTTCGTCTCTGATTAGTTCATGCATTCCTTCGAATCAGTCATTTATTAATGATGCGAGAGACGGGGGTTAATTGTGAAAAGACTCCCAATGGGAAGACAACATTTGGAGCAAAAGCAGGAAAACAACTTTAAAAGGAAGATCGAAACTATGCGGGCTGATAATAGTGCTTGTTACTGTAAAGGGAAATAATATAATAGTATCGGCTTTCAGTTCCCCTTTCATAACGGGGCTTTGGATCGGCTGTGGCGATGGAAGGAAGTGAAAAGAAAAAAATTAACTCTTCCAGGTGGCGGTCATGTTTACACATGGGGAAGGAATACTTATGGACAACTTGGCAGGCAGACTGAAAGTTCGGTAGATGGAGACGTGAAGCAAGTAGAGATCAAAAGTGTGAAGAAAATAGCCGCCGGATCAGAGCACTGCCTAGCCATGACAGGTAAACCTAACATTACCGGCATCCGGCCGTCAAACTGTAAAAAGTTTCTCCGAGTAAGGATTAAAGTTAACTGCATTATTTATTTGCTACTGGGATTAATCTTATCTCTACTGGGATAAGATTAATCCGAATTAGAGACAAGATTAATCCCAGTAGTAAATACTGCAAGATTTTTTTACAGTGCATAATAGTTGGTACTGTTGCACCATGCACTACGGTCAACCCCATTGGAAAGCTCAAAGAGGCTCGAGAGTATTTTCCTATTTCTTCGATTGCCTGCTTATACTAGCCTACAGCTGAAATCCGCTTTTTATCTTTTCCCCCATAGCCCAAACCTTTTTTGTCGCCAGCCACTCTAGCATTTTTGTTGCCCCTCGTTCTTGTGCATGAGCCTTGGCAACAGGGAGGATGTAGACACGTAACGTGAGCCACACTGTCAAAAGTATCATAACAGATAACATAAGGATGCGCCGTTTCAACAGATAATGCGTAATAGATAACACTTCCGATGTTTTCTGTTGTGTTTCAAAATGTTATACGTATATTCAAACAATGTTTACAACGGATACGTCAGCTCCGATTCTTCATCAGCGATATTTCGGCCCTTCTTTGCAAGGGTCCTCGTCAGGCTGTCAATCTTCTGGATCAACGTCGGAATAGGGGTGACCATAAGGAAGAGCCAGAAAAACCGCAAAAAAGCATCTGCTGAGTTCTACGATGATAAAGAATAAAGTCCGTAGACGCATTTTTGGCTGTTTTTAGGCCCTACCTAACAACGCTTATTATGCATAACGTTTTCAAACACAACAAATAGCATCCCAAGTGTTATCTCTTACACATTAGGCGTATTCTCGCCGTTCCCCGAGGACTCCTCGGGGAATCGAAGGGAACGGCGAGAATAGAGGGAGTCACTCCACGCGGACTCCGCGTACAGAAACAGCGAGAACACGGGGAATGCTTCCAAAATTGATTTCGTTCGAATAAGAAATAGGCAGTTGACGAAATTAGCCTGGATCCACTTTGTTTTGGGTTTTTTTTATTCTGATTATTTTTAATTAATTTTACATTGCACCAATAGCAGCAAAATTGACTCCCCTCCGAATCTGAAAGGGAGTCCTTTTTTATGACGGGGATGATAATCGGAGCATTTCCCGTCCGTGGGGACTCGCGAGAATACACCTATTGTGTGTTGAAACCGCGCATCCTTGTGTTATCTCTTATGAAACTTATGACAGTGCAATCCAAGATACCCTTTCGGATCCGTCTCCGGAGGACATACTGAGTTACATGCTCGATGCATTTGAACTCGCAAGAGGCTTATTATGCATAACGTTTTCAAACACAACAAATAACATCCCAAGTGTTATCTCTTATAAATTAGGCGTATTCTCGCCGTTCCCCGAGGACTCCTCGGGGAATCAAAGGGAACGGCGAGAATAGAGGGAGTCACTCCACGCGGACTCCGCGTACAGAAACAGCGAGAACACGGGGAATGCTTCCAAAATTGATTTCGTTCGAATAAGAAATAGGCAGTTGACGAAATTAGCCTGGATCCACTTTGTTTTGGTTTTTTTTTATTCTGATTATTTTTAATTAATTTTACATTGCACCAATACCAGCAAAATTGACTCCCCTCCGAATCTGAGAGGGAGTCCTTTTTTATGACGGGGATGATAATCGGAGCATCCGTGGGGACTCGCGAGAATACACCTATTGTGTGTTGAAACCGCGCATCCTTGTGTTATCTGTTATGAAACTTATGACAGTGCAATCCAAGATACCCTTTCGGATCCGTCTCCGGAGGACATACTGAGTTACATGCTCGATGCATTTGAACTCGCAAGAGCAAAGGACAGCAGGGTTTGTGATTCGTCGTGGGTCTTGAAGGAACAGTAAACTTGACTCAAACTTGACCCGGGGAGCTAGCTGAAATATCAAGAATGTACCCTGAGTCGATATTGAGAGTAAGAAAAATTCTCGTTACGACCATTGCAGTTTTCGGCAGTTTCCGAGAATTCGACTTTTGAGTTAGTAGAAAAAAAGCAAAAGGTTTGTGTGCCGGGAGTAGGAATCGAACGCACGACCTCTTGACTACTACCCCGATACTATGGCCGAAACACGGCCAAAGGCGAACTTTTACAGTGCATAAGTGCATAATTACAGTGCATAAGGGGCAAGGGCCTGCCAGCTAGCTTTCGGAACACTAAGGAGGGGTTCGAGATAACAAAGAAGGGGAGTCCTGTCGACAATAAGTCCCTGTATCTTTATCTAAGCCACCCAGGTCGGTTTGATGGCCGAAAGTTGCGTAGTCAAGTTGTCTGTGCCTTTAAGCGTTCGTGCGTGGCAACTAAGTTACCAGGTATAGGGGAAAGATGGTTCTACGCATGCTCGTGCAGATGACGGCACAAGTATGTCTCCCAGCGACTGGGCTTTGCTCACGGCATCTCAATCGTCATAACAAGCGAAATAGGAGAACTGAGGCGCGAGGAGAATAGAGATAAAAAACGGTACTATTGAAAAAAAATGGCATGGTCATCCATGTTCACCGATTCCACTCTTCCCACAGACGACGGCTGCCTTTACGCTTGGGGTTGGAACGAACATGGAAACTGTGGCGATGGAACAACAGTAGATTTGAAGATACCTGTCGCCTTGTTCCCCAATAGAAGAAAAGATGTGAGAAATGTTTGGAGCGGCCATGGGCACAGCGTATTGCAGAGTAAGTGATTTTTATCCCGAAACACCAACAGTAGCTGCGTTCGTTGCACTCCGGGCTGTCTCAGGTGTTTTGTCACCAGTGTCCGGTTCTTTCTCTTAAAACGCGTTCTTTTGGTTCACCGGTGAGTTGATGGAAACTGGCAAACTCCTCGCTGAAGACGGGCTCCCGAGCAGGTTCTGCTTAGTCCGCACCGGTGAGATAAAACCGGACACTGGTTAGTTAAAAAACGGGTTATAAGACTGGTGAGAAGTCACCGGTCGATGCAAAAATGGCTTATAAGAAAAACCGGAGACCACGGGTGAGAACTCCCGGGTTTACTGCACATCCCTTACGCTTGTTCTTACGAATGCTGACTTCACGTTAGGCCGCAACCACACCACAGCATAGCACTTGTAAGATGCCAACGTCGAAGTAGGTTGCATAAGCCCCCAGGTACCCTTCCACCCAGATTTTGTGTAATCATGTGCTACCCCCCACCCACCGATTCTACCTCTAGTCCCCCTTTTTTTTTTGCACCACTATGTCGTGATTACAATCCTGATTGCTGCTTGCATCTTCTTCCTTTCCGGTTGTGAAACGACTGAGCTGACCCCGTGTAGGAGAGGTGAGAATAATAATTTATCCGTCGTGGATCAGCAGAAACGGATTCGGGCTACCCTCTAGCCTGCTCTCCAGCCTAACTCATATTTCTCTCCCAACCCTCAAACGAGTAGTAGTCAGATTATATATCTATTTTGTATGCATAGATATATACTTATTTATTTGAGTATAATAACGGCCGACTAGGGCCATTATAAAGAGCAAAATAATTTATTTACACTAAGTTGGGTAACACCCACAATATACCAACTCCCCCATTTCAGCCGAATGTGAAGAGATAGACGAATATGCGGCCCAGAGAGAACAGCCAACAGAGGGTTCTGGGACGCCAAAACCGACAAACCCACACCTTCCTACACAAACCCTCACTCAGATTTGATTCTGAATGATCCAGTCAACCGCAAATCACTGATTTTTGTATACCCTATGCCAAATGTCGGGTATATCTAGCGTTTGGCATACCTTACGCCTAGCGCTGGATACTTTCTGATTGGCTGATTTCTGAGCTTCTCTCAAAACATCAATTTTTATTAGGTTAGAGCAGTGGTTCCCAACCTTTTCCGTATCGCGTACCTCCAATCAAAAGTTCGAATAGGTTGCGTACCCCCTTTTTCAGACCGTGAAAAAACAATATTTATTATAGTAAATGATAAAGCATACATGTTAGAAATATATACAAAATCAACACTTAAAGCTGCTTTGTAGCCAAAATTTTGTCAGATCTCGGCTCGATGTCATTAACGGCAATATTTGTTACAGTAATCCTGTTTCTGTGTTTGGTTTTGATGTTCTCCATGCTTTCATCAAGCTGCATCGCGAACATTTTTGTTAGCCCTGAATGACAATATCACTTGCAATGTCTTCGACTGTTTTTTAAACATAGGAACAGATTTTATTGCAGCGGGCCAGCTTGTTTTGCAATCAACATTATTTTATTGACTTTCACTACACTGTAAAAAGTTTCTCCGAATAAGGATGCAGTATTTGCTACTGGGATTAATCTTATCTCTATTGGGACAAAATTAATCCGAATTAGGGGTAATCTTATCTCAATAAAGACAAGATTAATCCCAGTAGCAAATACTGCAAGATTTTTTTTTACAGTGTAGGGCTTATAATCAGAGGCATAGGGGTTGGCAACAACCCTCCCCCTGACAGTGGTCGGCCAGATCTGCGCGAAGCGCCGCTATTTTTCGTTGTATTCTTTTTTTAAACAATCGGTAAAAATGACCAGCTATTCAGTAAAAAAACATTTTACCTACCCCAAAAAACATTAGTGATGCCTTTGCTGGTAATATTAGGCTTTTGGCAATCAAAAACGAGTGAGGCGAGATTTTGAAGCTACAGGCTAAACCGATTTTGGCACCTTCGCGTACCCCTTGCAAGGGTCTCGCGTACCCCTTAGGGTACACGCACCATCGGTTGGGAACCACTGGGTTAGAGTATTCAGTATTTGGCACAGTGTATCCAGCCTTAGGCATAGGGTATGTCAAACGCTAGAACGAAACAATAGTTCAGTCATCAAGCCCGTCATACAGTGCTTACAAAGCCTCTTTACATGCAAACCTTACTCCACAATCCATTTTTTTTTAAAATGAACCTGTTTCTTTTAAGATAAGGAAATTTTTGCATAAAACCAGATTGGATATTCTTGAAACGTCGCGCCACAGGCGGAATTTTGAAAATCAGCCTCTTTTCAGCGACACAAGAGCGAAAACCACGTTTCGGTAATGGCATTTATGTCACTCTGACAAGTTTGAAACAGACGACTGTCATTCTAACAAGACATTTCGTAACAAAATGACTTATAGAAAATCCCTATACAACCATACGACCAGAAATACGTCATTGCTGTCGAAATTCACAACTGCCTCATATAGCAAGCTCAAAACTTACGACTGTCTCTAATATACGACTAGAAAATCTCTTGGTAAAATACGACAAGAAACGGGTCTTTTTCAGGGAAAATTCGCGGTTGATTTCATTCTGGCAAGTTCCATTCGACTGTGATTCTGGCAAACCGAAAACACAAAACTGTGAATCTGACAAGCTTAAAACATACTCTAAAATCTCTGTGGTACGACCAGACTCTGTGGTCACCCCCACGCCCCCCTTCGAACCGCCCCTGACTGAAATGATCTGAAGTTTTATTGTACCTTAGTTCGCGCTTCTATTGGAAAATGATCTTATCGGGACAGGGGTAGGGTGAATTGTAAAATTTGTATTTCAGTGACTAATTCTGTTTTTTCTTTGAACGGATTCAGTCATCTGCGAAGTAAGAAGTAGCAAAAATCATATCGCACAGCACAGTCCCAATTCAATGAATCCCAAATTAAATCTTGACAATTCTTCGGAAATTCTTGTCGGAGAAAGTACTAGGCCTTCTTCTGACAACTGTCGACGTCCATTGTTGCGAATAGGCCACCAAATTGCAGTGAAACAATATGTGTCACAAGTACTTTAAGCTTTTTGCTTTCAAGTTTCAGCAAGTCCTTCTTACCAAGTTGAAGTCCTCCACATTGGGTACGCCATAGACAACGGTGATTTTTTCAAAGCCAACTGTACATGCACCCTAATCACCGGCCCTAGGAATGTGATAATTGATACGATGACACCGTGGGACAGAAACTTGATCGTAGAAGCCCTACGAAGTCGGTGCATAAGACCCGAGGAAATCGATGTTCTTGTTTCTACCCATGGTCACTCGGACCATATCGGAAACAACAACTTATTCCTGAATGCGATGCACATTGTTGGGTATTGCGTTTCGCGAGGGGATAGCTACTGGATGCACCCATTCGATGCAGGTTAGTTTTGGATATTCAGGTGTACCGGAACCGGGTGACCAGATAAACCTTAAACTAGTTCAAAGCAGTCGTAGATGGGCCGACCTTAAATCCGCACTTTTCCAGTTCAACGCTTCTAGCGGATTAAAGCAAGATTGGAAAAGCTACATTAATTTGCCGCGCATAGCAGTTCAGCCTACACCTAAAAAGTTTCTCCGAGTAAGGATTATTTGCTACTGGGATTAATCTTATATCTACTGATATAAGATTAATCCGAATTAGAGATAAGATTATCTCAGTAGAGACAAGATTAATCACAGTAGGAAATACTGTAAGACTCTATTCACGTTATTCCCTTTACTCCGCTACCACATTCAGTATTTGGCGGGTTATAAATAAAATATATATATATGGAAAATATCAAGTTACGAGAGATTGTAGAGGAGAAATCCTGTTTTCATTTACTAATATACTATGACTATTGATACTCTTGATGATTAACTCTTCGTGCCGCCGATGCAGAATCGCCGCGTGCACAGCGAAGAGCCAGAAACGTCACGACAACAAACGTTGTTGATTGGTTTACATAGGATCTGAATAAACTTTGAGCGTTCGTTTAAGTGACTTTCTTGTTCTTCCCGAGGTTAGAGCGTGTTCCACCCTTCTATCAATAGTAACAGGGGCGTCGCTAGCCAATACTCGAGGAAGGGGGGGGGGGGGGCAGAGCGCCTGCCGATGCCCTGCCGCCCATTTCAGCTTCTCTTCGCATATGTAATAGTAAAACTCGTGGTGATAGCAAGCGAAGTAGTCATATGTCCGAGCTCGGGGGTGGTTTGAAGGGCTTGGGCGTGTGAGGTGACGACCTCAAAATATTATACGACCGACGGATGTCAGGCAAGGCGCATTGGTCATACCAGTTAGAAACAATAGCAAAGAAACACAGCTACACATGCGGGAAACTGTACGAATTTAAACAAACATTAAAGCTAGTATTGGGATAGTTAAGGTGAACGCATTCGTAATAACAGGAACTCGCTCCGTAATAGCCCGACCTGCAGGATTTCTAACGACTGTACATCAGACAATGAAAATGAGCGCCGCAGGCGAAATTTTTTAAGTAAGCTATGTCTTTTTTCGGGCAAAACACCAATTTCCCCCAACAAAATCTAGCTTTTAATAATGAAGCCCCGAAATTCCAAGCCTAAACCCGAATGAAATGACGCGCCTTTCCTTCCAGTAAATATAAAATTTTGTAGAGTCCTTTATGAGAACGTCTTTTTGGATCCCAAATGAAAGTAAGGGCTACTTATCATGGATCTGCCCGTTTGTTTTTGTTCACGACGAATCCCGAAAATGTTAGACATTTTGCTGGAAATTGGTGCATGACAGTGCTTAAATTCTACCCGTTCCAAAAAAAGGACTGATCGTCCAGAAAAAAAGAACTTGAAACAAAGCGGACTTGTTCTGAGTTTACAGTTAAAAACATAACAACAACGACATCAACTGACTTGTTGAAATAATCAGGCCGGTCACTTACAACTTCTATAGTATTGCTCACGAAGCCGATTTTTTTCAACCTCGCCCTGGAGGAAAATTCTTATCATTAAATTCTGTTATATTAAAATAACCTGCCTCTTTATATCAATCTGGCAAGCTCCGCCGATCTGGATGTCAACTCAGTTTCTTGGTGACTCTGAACTAGCCTTACTGAATTTTTCTGGGCGTACTACCCCCCCCCCCCCCCATTAAGCTTTCCTGGGTGAGCGCCCAGTTCAGCTCAATTTCTGTGGTCGGCCGCACTTAGTTTATTTATTTTGACTGAGCGCGCTGCGACCGCCCAGTTTAGCTTATTTATTTTGACTGGGCGCTCAGTCAGAATTTAGTCCACAGTCCACTTTAGCTTTTTCCTTTCTCCGAGGGGGGGGGGGGGGGGGTACGACCACCCCCACACCTCCGATAGCGACGCCCATGATAGTAACTATTAGCCAGTATTCTCGTTCCAACCTCATGAAAAGTTACTACGCTGACCGTTCCAACCTTCTCGAAATAGTAACTAATACTAATTATTTGCTTAACACGCACGGGAGCGTAGTTAGCGTGGTAACTACGATGTCTGTGACGTGATCGGTCGGATTAGACCGCGGCAGGATATTTTGCCGAAAATAGGAAATTCGTTCCAGCCCTAAGAAGCCAGGAACTGTGACGTCATGCGTAGTAACCGCGGTAAGTAGGGTGGAACACACTCACAGTATTGTAGCAGAACATCTGTCTCTCTCTTCTCGTAGTGCATCCATGTGTTCTGACTCGAATAAGCTCTATCACTGTACCCGGAACTTCAGCATTTTCAAAAATCTGCAATGTTGAGTACACTAGCCCTATGACGCTATGTAAAACAGGTGGTCTAAGGATTACAATGTTCTTTCATGAAATGGTAGAGCAACTCTTAGTCTAAAGAACCAACAGATTTATATTTCTTCTTTCTTTCCCCCCAAAATCGCATGCGTTTCGTCGAACGAGTTTAAATCACTATTCCAACATTACGACAAACGCAACGATTTGCGTTGCTTGTCGCACGATTTATGTCGTATGTGACAAAACACAGAATTTTGCACGAAATCACATCAGTGTGTACCACGGGTAAGCACGCGCTTAGTATTTACGGAACTCGATCGTTGATCACTTTTCGTTCTCGGATTGGGAACCGAAAAGCACTTTAAAGCCGGCGAATCAGGTACCACCAGAAGTCAGCGGCGGAGAAAACTCCTTAGTTGCGGAATCAGTAGGGTATGGTACGAGATCGACCAAAGAGCCTAATAAGTGCGTCCCTAAATAACAAAGTAGACATTTTCAGGAGAACCGTACATCATAGACGGAGACAGACTTCAAATTCTCCCCACGCCTGGACACACTGCTGATGACGTCACAGTTCTAGTAAAGACTGATGACCTTGGAACTGTTGCCGTAGCAGGTAATTCCTTTCAGTCATTTTAAATTGAAGCGTGGAGCAAATAAGCATTATTGTGCAGAATTCGTCCGTAGTTGTTCAGGTTGGTAGAACTTCGAGCACCGGTAGCCAACTGTTTTGACGAAAAATCGCGCCGCTTCGCGCCGACTCGGTTATTTTTTAACGACTGGCCGACAGCATTGGGGGGGGGGGGCGCCCCCCCCCCCTCCCCCCCAGTCGTGACGCCCCTGGGCAACTGGACTCCACTGCATCCCATGCGAGCTTCAATCAACGTTAGCCCCCTCTTCGTATTTTAATGGCATTTTCCCTTCGGCCAAGTGCAAAACAGCGATCGCAGTTTCTGACTTTCTGACTGACTTAAGAATAGTCGCTTCCCCCATCCGACCATCGTGAAGGGATGTGGAATCCTGAATCTAGTGGCATTTAACTTTTGAACAGGTGATCGGATTTGAATGAAATTTGGCAAGTGGAAAGAGCTATTATCTCAGATGTTCCATATCAAGTCCGGATCCGATCCGATACTTGTGGGGGTATGCAATTTTTGAAACGCTTAGAGTCGAGGGGATTGGGAAAGAACTTGGTTGGGAGGACAAGCATTACGCCCAGATACGTAATTGACGGGGCCAGATCGTATTGTGGCTCTGTGGGAGGAACTGGAGGGGGTTTCCGGAATTCCGGTGATCGCGAGTTAGAATAGTTCCAGATGTGCTAAGGACGATGAAACTTTGCAGGCATATTAGTGACCCGACCAAATTGACTTAATAACACAATGCCCTAGGAAAACTTGCGTTCCTGGATTTGACCATTTCTGGGGGAGTGAGGGAAGGGGAATACGAAATTGACTTCCGTAAGTTGCGAACGGGTGGTCTGATTCAAGTGAAACTTAATGGATGTTAAGAACTGATGAAAAGACAGGCAAAAACAAGCGTTCTAACCTCATGCGGCCACGGTTGGGGGACTTAGAGGTGGGGGGGGGGGGCTGCGGAAACTTTCGACACAAAAAACAAACGGGTGGAAGGAATGGGATGCAAGTTGGGCAGTACCGTTTTTATGCGGCCTAGATCTGTTATTTGTCATCCGGACCGGATCCGGCCATGGTAGGTGGGTTTAGCGGGAACTTGAAATTTGCAGATATTTCAATTTATTTAATAATAAAGCAAAACATATCTCTCGTGGGCAGAGCCCAAATACGATGTTTTTGTAGTCATAAACAGAGATAAAATAAGTTGTCAATACATAATTAAAAATAAAATAAAAATAACAAGGCAGATAATGCTAAAGATCATTGTACTGCTTTACGAAGCTAGGCACAAAGCTTCTACTGTAGCGCATAGTGTTACAGTAGATTGGGGTCAGTTTGGGAACCTTTTCAGCCACTTCTCGGGGGGGACGAGATCTTACAGGAACAAAGGGTGGGGGAATGAATGAATGGTACATGGGGTGCTGGAGAAGGGAGGAGCCAAAGTTGCGGCATAGTTTTCCGCGGCGGGAAGAAAGGGATTCAATTTTAAATTCTTTGAGGTAAAAAGAGTATGGTAGGGGGGAACCACCATAGATAATTTGCAGCGATCTCTTCTGAACTCGCTCTATTGTATCAGTTTCACCTTGGGTAAGAGCAAAGTGCCAAACCGGACAAGCACATAGGCTATGCTCCGATTCCATTCAGACTTGATGGGCGGGACGAGTAGATGTCAGAGATGAGACTTTTATGCTTTCAAGTCGAATTCGGCCACAGTAAGGGATTCCAGAAACTGTTGCTCGTATAGCGGTTAAACGAGTGCAATTGTTAAACGAAACTTAGAATGTAGAGAGAGCATATGCCCTAGAATACAAAACTTAGGTCAGAACCGGACCCGACCACGGGAGGGGGGGGGGGGGGTACCGGAAGAAATAGAAAACCGTGATTTTTTGGTTTTTTAT
This sequence comes from Branchinecta lynchi, assembly GCA_023053575.1. Lineage (NCBI taxonomy): Eukaryota > Metazoa > Arthropoda > Branchiopoda > Anostraca > Branchinectidae > Branchinecta > Branchinecta lynchi. Next base: position 8,613,661 of record JAKZAP010000018.1, read on the forward strand.
CAGCTAATTATCCCTCTAGGATGATGTGCGAGGGATAAATATAAATTCGGATATTTCGGTTGCACTTTCGGCAAACTGTCCTCAGCGAAAAAAAAAACACAAAAAAACTAAATCATAAAATCCAACAGAAAAACGATGCGGATTGAACGACAAACAAATTCAAATAAAATAACGAATATTAAAATGTGCGTGTTAAAAGTGTATATGTACAAATCTGTGATTATTTTACAATTCTGAATTCTGTGTCTATTTACAATTTAGCAATTCCCTGGGAAAGCGCAGAGGCTTTCACCAAGCACTTATATAATCCTTCGTTTTTCCCATAACCATACAAATAATTTCACCAAACTGGTGAAATTATTCAGGGGAATTGGTAGTGGGGTACCGGAATTTTCCAAGAAATGCTCAGGTTCGAGTGAAAATTGATAGGTGGTAAGACAAAATCCTTTCGATGATCCATTCACGAGGCCACGGCAGGGGGAGTTGGAGGGAGGTACCGGAAATCGTGTGTAGGGATCAAACGAGTGGATTTATTGGGCTGAAGCTTGGAAGTTAGAACAGTCATTTACCCCAGGTGATCCGAGGCGATGCGGGAAATGCTGAGACTTGAGCGAAACTACATATCCTATTTCCCGGTTCGAACCGCATTTTTGGATGGCGGATGTATTTTTGTCTATTTTCGCCTACTCGTAACAAGGGCATTACCTCGTAGCCCTTCTTTGAATGAGCAAACTGTTTTGCAGTTTACATTTTTTCAGAGAGGGTATTACCTTAGAATACCTTAGAAAAAAATTATGTATTCTTGTCGACGAATATTTTTTTTAGTATTCTCTCGTGTTTGTGTAGCTGGGTTTCACGAGGACTTCTGGACGCTTGGTGGATCTTCTAGGCCCGAACATCGTCCACTTTTTCTTCCATAGTTTAAAGTTGGAAGCCTTTCAGTTTCAGTTTATTCCAAATATCAACACATATCGTGGCTTGGGGCCAAATGGCGTGTTGAATACGTCAATAGGCATGAAGGCAAATGAATAATGTCTGTCATAATATCAAGATAAGTAATTCAAACTGAAAATGGCCTAACACAAAAACATAAAAGTGAGACACACAAGAATGACAAAACCTCTTTGTTGAAAATATGAACAAATTTAGGGATAAAACTACTTCGGTACCGCTCCGTACGGTAGTAACGGGGTTCTAGCTTGGGTATTCGCTCCGCACACGCTCTTTGCGGTCGCAAACGTTGAGGTTGGAAGAGAGGCGGCAGAAGGGAGCGGAAGGAGGGGTTCTGTAGGGACTTCATACCGAAATCTCTGCACAGCCTCTCCCGTCTATGATGGAGGGTCTCAAGTTTAAAATGATTTAAAAGAAAACAATAAGGCATTTTAGGTCCTCTGTATATAATTCTGAGAGCACGTTTCTGTACACTTTTAATGGAATCTTTATCCTCTTTTGTCAGAGCACAGTGCCAAACCGGACATGCATATTCAAGTAGACTTCGGACAAACATACACAATGGATTAATCAATACCTTTACTTATGCCTTTACATATGCAGTCTGACGTTTAATACCTTTACCTATGCAGTCTCACGTTTAAGGGAACATCGAAACCTTCGTATCTCCCAGTAGTATTTTGACTTTGTCACTACCAGACGAACTCGTACGCTTACCTGTAGTAACGACCGGTTGTGTTATATTCAAGTTGTCTGGCAGAGATGCTGTTGGTACACTTGATTGATTAATATTAATTTAATTCATTTTTTATATAATTAATATACAATTAATCAGGTATATCTTTAATTGATCTCAATTTCATACTGTATTTTATTTCATAAAAAAAAAAAAAATCATTTTGGGCCAAATTTTTATACAATTCTTTCTTAGATAACGCCCTTGAAAACTTTTTAAGAAAGTTTTTTTTCTTTGACTATGCTAACTCGAGCTGTTTTTTTTTTCAAGATGTTACGAGTAAACCTTTAACCTTCTTAGGTGACATCTTTGAAAGAATGGAGGATATTTTCGACCCGTCCATCTGGCGGTCTGCCGGCAGCATTGATCCTGAGCGACAAGAAAGAAGCCGAGACAAGATCATATCCATAGCGAACTACATCATACCAGGCCATGGACAAATGTTCATGGTTACCGACCAAATGAGGAAAGAGCTTAAAAAGCAGGCTAGCAGGAACACGTAAAGCGACTCCTCTGTCCCTAGTCTAGTGAGGCTCGTGATATCAGGTCACAGACAAACGTTGATGGTTACCAGAGCAAAATAACACTTGGCCGTAGCGCCAAAACTCGAAAATATTGACACACACTCTAATAGCAGCGATACTAGCACCACTAGCGATGGAGAACGTCCCCACTGAAAATCATTCAGTCCAGCGTTGCCACTCTGCAGTAAAATTTTACTAGATCTAGTAAAAAAAAAAAAATCTAGTAAATATAGAGGATCTAGTAAAATTCCTTTGAATCTAGTAAAAAATCCCAATTTCTAGTAAAAAAAAAATGTCCAACCAGAAGCTGTGTCATTTTTCAGAAAAAATTCTGAGGAAATGAACAGAGATATTTTCTTCAGAGATCCATTCTTGCTCCTCACTCTCTGCAGCTGGCCAAATACACATTCAGAGGCCAGAGCGACAATTCTCAATTTCGTCTGTTAACCAACCCAAGCATCAGAGGTTTTTGCTAGGTCTTTAGTACCCGATGAAAAAGAGCGAACCAGCTATTTTCAGAAAAATCGGCTTTTGTTAAGAGAATCTGACCTGTTTCAAGAAAAAACGACTGTCTTTAGAAAAATCGCGGCGCTTCGCGCAGATTGAAATTTTCTTTACCAGTTGGCGGACAATATTGTACAAAATCAGTGCCTCAAAATTTAACTGTCTTTCGATGTATTTTTGTATTGTTGAAATATACTATGGGTTCCCCTAGTCAATGCATGTGCCGCGGCGATAGACGCGAAATTTTTTCGAGTTAGTAAATTTTATTAGGATCTAGTAAAAAAAATCTCTCGAATCTAGTAAACCTAATTTTGGTCGGGTGGCAACACTGATTCAGTCGTTCACCAGAGCTGACTCCAATAACTTCATATTCTGAACGCTGCAAACAAATGATATAGCCTTTATCGTTTCCCTGCTGTGTGCAGACAGCAACTTAGCTTTATTAGAGATTTCTGAGCCCGCAAGTTTATCTCGCGTTAAATGTCGCAAGCATAGTGGGCGACGCTACAAGTATGGCCCGTTTGCAAAGCATAGATCTTGTCGCTACTGTCTTGTGATATATTGCTCTGGTGTGCGTCAACATTGTCAAGTATTGGCGCTACCTCCTAGTGTTATTTTGCTCTGATGGTTACGGACCAGCTTAAGAGGGTGGCTAGCTCGTAAGCCGCTTCTGGCGTTGACGCTACAACTCACTGCGTCAGAAACATGCATGTCGGGGTTTTATGTTAAAGGATCAAACGGGGTGGTGTACTTTAGATGCACTTATTTTACTTTAAAGGCACTGATTTGGAAGAGTTCTGCAAAACAACGTCCAGTGAACATGAAGCGTTTTTCATGAAGCCATATCTATTTATGATGCATCTTATTGTGGTTTATTCTGTGAGTGTACCATGTGTTTACAAAAAAAAAAAGCTGCTTTGCCACTTAAACAAACAACAACAGCAGGTCTCAACAGCTGGGTTCCATAACAAAGAATTCAGACGGTCGAAACAGAACCATTTACAGACAATCGTCACGTGAAGAAATAGATTGCATGACCGATAAATAGACTGATTTTACGTTCTTGCAATCTGTTATTTGTCGCCGGATTGCTGGATTGTCGCCGGATAGCTGGACTATTTTGATTTCTGCTATAAAACCGCCCGGTCTCGCGGTGGTAGCCGTGTGCGTCAAAGTGCATGGTACTCGTCACAGAGGACGCAGTATCGATCCCGTTTCGGCCCGTCACCATTTTGCTTCAGAACAAAAGTGCCTTGGGACTGAGGGTTCGTTCCCCCTAAGAGCCCTAAACCTTTTTGCTCCCATACCAGACCATAAAAGCCGCTTCTAAAAAGCGATTCCCGCAATAGATGGCGATGCTGGCCAGCTGTGCGTTTGTATCCTGAAATCTCGTGTGGAAATCTTCAGGTGAGGAATTATAGGAATCTTAGCAAACTTGCATACAGTTTGAGGGTTGCTGCGGGATTCCGCAATTACTTTCCAGTGGGTGAACCAGATCGTGAAAACATAAGAGGATTATGTTGTTCTCGTCTCGCGGATACACTTTTCAAAAAGCAAAGCGAGAATCCGCCGAGCGCAAGAACAAACGGAAATTCGTCGAGCGGGTGACTGTTGAAAGAAATTCCATTCCACAGGCAAGCGACCTTGTCGAACAGCTCGGGGAGCTACGTCATATTTCGTTTAATTTTAATAGCTGCTTCTCGTGCGCAAGCTCTTTTTGGGATCCCAAAACGTAAGTGGAGGGATACCTATGACATCGTAAAAGTTGTCCGTCCGTCCGTCCATCTGTAAGCACGATAACTCTCGAAGGGACTGAGATATTTTGATGTATGAGGATTGTTTGGGTCAAGGGTAAGGTCGAGTTCGTAGATGGGCTCTGTAGCCCTATATTTGGGGGTGGGGGAGGGGGTTCAATTTAAGGGGCAAACAAAATATTTTTAAACAGCTAATGTGATAGTCGATTATGGGGTAAGGAGACATGCTGAGCACGATGGTGACAATCATTTTCTTGCTGGACGATGGTGAAAACCATTTTGTCATCGGACAAGTAGTTCGCCCGGAATCCGGCCAAAACCGGAAAGTTTGTTGAAAGTAAAGGTTTTATTTGAAGTTGATTAGATGTTCGATTTCGGGGTAGGAAGACATGCTGAAGACGATGGTGAAAACTATTTTCTCGACGGATAAGTATTTCGCCCGGAATCCGGCCCAAACCGGAAAGTTTGTTGAAAGTAAAAGTTTTATTTGAAATTGATTAGATGTTCGATTTAGGGGTAGGAAGACATGCTGAAGACGATGGTGAAAACTATTTTCTGGACGGACAAGTATTTCGCCCGGAATCCGGCCCAAACCGGAAAGTTTGTTGAAAGTAAAAGTTTTATTTGAAGTTGATTTAATGTTCGATTTAGAGGTAGGGAGACATGCTGAGACGATGGTGAAAACTATTTTCTCGACGGACAAGTATTTCGACCGGAATCCGGCCCAAACCGGAAAGTTTGTCAAAATTAAAAGTTTTATTTGGAGTTGATTAGATGTTCAATTTATGGCAAGAAGACATGCTGAACACTTCTGTGAAAACAAGTTTCTACCCGGACGTGTAGTTCGTCCGGAATCCGGCCAAAACCGGAAAACTGTTGGAAGTCAAAGTTTTATTTCTAGTTGATTAGATAAGCGATTTAGGGGTAAGAAGAGATGCTGAGTCCCTGTATAACAATCGTATTTTACCCGGACATATAGTTCGACCGGAATCCGGCTGGAATCGGAAAATTTGTCATAAGCTAAATTTCTATTTGAAGTTGATTAGATGTTCATTACTGGGGAAAGAAGATACCCTGATTTCGTCTTTGAGCTTTCTTTTTTCGCCGGACAAGTAGTTCGGGAGTTCGGCCGGAACCGGGAAATTGGCAGAAGTGGCAAGAAGTTTTCGTCAAAACAGATATGACTTATAGGGGTAAACACACATGCTGAATCCAAGTCTGAACTTGGTTTTATCAGGTGATTAGCTATTTGGCCTTTATCTGTTTCTGAATTTTAATTGTAAAAATGTTCAAGGAGTCTGGCGAAGACTGGATCTGGCTAAGACAAGACCCAGTTGTCTGGATCAGATATTGAATTTTTGGGATCCCATCGAAACCTTTGGTCTTGTTATATCACCAGTGTCTCTGGTCAGGGCTAGACCTAAATTTTGGTATTTGTATATCTCGAGAGCTTCTCTATAGTGCTGAACGACACCTTTGTCATGAGAAATAAAATCAGCCTGGTCAAATTAAACAATGTGGTGTGGTTTGTCATACATGTGTTCAGCGAGGGCCGAGTGAACAAGACCAAAGGTGTCGATGGGATCCCAAAAATCTAATATTTGATTCAGACAATTCGGTCTTGTCTTCGCCAGATCCAGTCTTCGCCAGGCTAATCATCAAAGAAAACCAAGTTCAGATATACCTCTATAAGCCATTTCTATTTTGACGATACTGACCGAGACTTCCTGCTTTACTTCTGCCAAGTTTCCGGTTTCGCGCGAATTCCGAGCGAACTACTAGTCCAGCAAAAAAAGAAAATTCACAAACGAATCCAGCCCTATAAAGAACACCTAATCAACTTGAAATAAAACTTTGACTTCAAAAAAAATTCCGGTTACAACCCGATTCTGGACTAATTATATGTCCGGGTAAAAAAACGATTGTGTGTTTTGGCCGGATTCCAGGCGAACTAGTTGTTCGGCGAGAACATGGTTTCACCACCATGTTCAGCATGTATTTTTACCCATAAATCGAACATTTAATCAACTTCAAATGAAACTTTTACTTTTAACCAACTTTCCGTTTTTTCCGGATTCCGGACGAACTACTTGTCCGGCGAGAAAATGGTTTTGACTATCGTGCTCAAAATGCCTTCTTACCCCATAATCGACTATCAAATTAGCTGTTTAAAAATATTTTGTTTGTCCCTTAATTTGAACCCCGTCCCCCACCCCTAAATGTAGGGCTACAGAGCCCATCTACGAACTTGACCTTACCCTTGACCCAATGAATCTTCATACCAAAATTCATCAAAATATCTCATTCTTTTCGAGAGTTATCGTGCTTACAGACAGACGGACATTTGTGCGATGTCATAGGTACTCCATTTACGTTTTGGGATCCCAAAACGTCTTGTCTTGTTCTCTTTTCAAGGGAATGGTCTATTGATGTGTGGTGCTGAGCTATACTGTCTTTTAACCTTTTTTCTGTTCTGCCGATGTACCATAAACCGCAAGAACAAGGAATCCTGTGTACACTGTACACCAGCAGTTTGAGTTTTAGGGATAGGATCCTTCCCTTGATACAACAGTAGTTCGTCCGGAATCCGGCGAAAACCGGAAAGTTGGTTAAAAGTAAGAGTTTCATTTGAAGTTGATTAAATGTTCGATTTATGGGTAAAAAGACATGCTGGACATGATGGTGAAAACCATTTTTTCACCGAACAACTAGTTCGCCTGGAATCCGGCCAAAACCGGAAAATTTGTTAAAAGCAAAAGTTTGATTAGATGACAGATTAACGGGTAAAAAGAGAGGCTGAGTCTGTACATCACAATGGTTTTTTACCCGGACATATAATTAGTCCAAAATCCGGTTGTAACCGGATTTTTTTTTAAGTCAAAGGGATACAGAATTGGACCTTTTGTTCGTGTAAAAAGAGCCCCTCCGTACGAGAATACGGACGCCCGACAAAACCATCGAGAATTTGATTTTTTTTTTTTTTTTTTCTGTGTTTTGCTCGACTAGACTGTACAGAACTTGTTTTCTTACGTGTTACTTAACCCCTTGTGCCGATGAAACTGGAACTTCCCGGGTACGCCCGACAAAATTTGCAAAATTTGATTTCTTACGTATAAGTAGAACCCGATGTGCCAACGAGTCGACCGACGCCCCTACAAAAGCGTAAAAAAGTATTTCTTCTGGATTCCTTATGTGTAAAAAGAACCCGATTTGCCGACAAGACTACCGAGGAACGACAAAAGCGTGCAGAACTCGATTTCTTCAGTATTTTCCCCGAGAAATGTTTGCAGGATTTCATTTCTTGCGTATAAAAAGAACCCGATGTGCCAACGAGTCGACCGACGCCCGACAAAAGCATAAAAAATGTATTTCTTCTGGACAGTGTATCCAGAATAGTGTATTAACTTTTCTATTCTTCAACGTTTTTTAGATGCCCCTTTCAAATGTTTTGCCTCACAATCAAGACTTTTCTTTTCTGACTCTATTTTTTCTGCCCGATTAATTTTTTTAAATGTGTGTCTCTCACATGTGTTGCCTCTCCACATTCCGGAATCTGGGGTCTCCAACACCCCGGAATTCAAGACACTTTTGGACTAGCTTCGCCTTCCGGATCCATCTCAACGAAAACGACGTCTTGAATCGGGAAGAAAAATCTGGAACGTAAAGCCTGGCTTGCAGCAACATTACCTTACCTTAAATTACCTTAAATCGCACTTCCAGCGAGATAAGGTGGTGTTAACCTCCTGTAGAGTGTCTCGCTGGTTGGCGGCTTGATTGTAAGATCGTTGTGGTAACATCGGCTCAATGGAACTCCAGTGTAGCCGGCATTGATTGGTTGGTAGATGTTGTTGTCACATCGGCTCACTGGAATCCCAGTGCAGCCGACATTCAGCATTTCGCATTAGGGGGTTTTCAGATCGACGTACAGACATTGCAGATGGAAAGTCAAAGAGTAGGCACTGGGAACTCCGCCCACTGAGTCTCTGCACCGTCGAAGCACAGGAGGGGTGCCCAGCCTCGAATTTACATGACCTCGAACTTGGCCTCAAAACAGTACAAGCAAACTTCTTTAAAGTCCTAAATTTACACTAGGTCATTCAGGGTGACTTTCTTGACAGTTAGGATCTAGTTAGGACTGCAGTGATCTTTCCTATTAAACCTTTTCGGTCAAATTCGAGGTTGTACTGGTACTGTACTGTACTGGGGTACAAGGAAGACCACAATTCTGCCTTCATAATTGTCAGTTCTTCGGGCAAAGCTACGTACACACATAGTCCGATAAGATTGCACATACGAAACTCGCGTCTCTATGGCTAAACCTGCATGCGATGAATTGAACTTTCAAAGCGGAGGAGGAAGTTCGTATCCGAATGCCAAAATCGGACTGTGTGCACCCAGATGAAAAATTCGTTGACTGCGTAGTTGTATGATAGTTGTACAAAAAAGTTGCATGTATTGATATGTAATAGTAAAGAATACTATCATTTAATATGCCTCAGACTGGGCAAATCTCAAGCAGTAGTATCCAGTAGCATCCTGTCTTGCTATAGTAGTATCCATTCTAGCTAATAGTAGCATGCAGTAGAATGCAGTAACACGGCAGCTTGACATAAGGCGTTTTTCCGTACTCCCACAAACCGTTTGTGGGACGAAAGTGTTTCCACGGCCTTTTGTGCGGCCCACAATTGTTTTTCCGCGATCAACAAGATTTGTGTGGCCCGAATCCGACAAACAACTGCCGAGGAGTCGATTTTGCGGCTCGATTTTGGCGGTAAACTGAAATTTAGCAGCAAAATAACATACAAAAATAAAATAATATAATATAAACTTTGCGCGGAATGGTAAGGAAGAAAGCCTGGAATTCTATTTATTGAGATTTTTACCTGAACTTTATTTTTATTTTCAGACATTCGAAATTACCGCCCAAAAATAGAAAAAACAGTGTTTCCGCGAGTTTCAACTTGTGGCTCGACTGTGTGGCACACAATTGTGTTTCCGCGACAAACCCTCAGAAGTGTGTTGTCCACAACTGTGTCACGGAAAAACGCCTATAGAAGCATGTAGTAGCATCAGTTCGTACTGCATGCTACTTTTTCGTACAACTTCATACTACTATTTTGAGATTAATTTTTCATCGGGACATACCTTAAAAGTGCGATGCAACTCGCCTTTCGGCCAAGAATATTCGAATATGAATACTGGAAAACCACCAAATCTAAGAACCTATGGAAAAACGACCCTCAGTAACTAAAACAACTTTAATTTACCGGTGATTTTGTTCACATCATCATCCCTTCCAAAAACTGCAAGAATTGTTCTGGAGCCCGCGGCGATCTGAGTGTGTCCAGCGTCTTCTACAAGGTAAGAGGGAAGGCCTGCTTCATTAGCTAAAGTCTGGAGGGTTAACAGGTGTTCTGTGCTGTCACCCTTCAGTGCGATCTTCTTCTCCCTAGAAGATAAAGAAGGGAATTAGGATTTCAATTCGATGTGGGGGGGGGGGTCAGTCCGACCTCACACGGCAGGTTAACGTACTCGAACAACTCGCCTTCTCAAACCAGTTAGTGTTTTCTTCTCCGATATTCCCAGATGATTGACAACGTCAAACATCCCGACCATGACGAGTCTTTCTGGCCAAAAACATAATCGGGAAATAGCAAGTCTCGATAGCCAAACACGGCAAGTTTAACAATCAGCTTAGTTTTAACAGGCGGAATAGAATAGGCTGTATGACCTGCTACATCTTGGAAGAACAAGACCAAGTTTACGATGGGATCCCACAAGTTTAATATATACTGGACTTCTCATCGAATCTTGTAGATTTCCGAGTCTTCGTCAAACCCCTTTAACATTTGCTATTTATGCATATCCCACCGCTTGAATATGTACTACAAATAATATTACCGTTTTGGAGTTTTTGGCAACATATTAAGCAAGGATGTTGACTCCAATATCTCATCCTAATCGACTTCAGAAAGATTCCTACTTTGAAAAAATTCTTCGTATTTTAGGTAGAATCGAACATCTAATTAGCTATAGGTTCAGCTTTTGCTTTTTACACATTTTCCGGTTTTGCCGGATTCCGGGTGAATTAGCCTACTTGTCCGGCGAGAAAATAATTTTCATATTCTGATTCAGCATGTCTACTTACACCAAAATCGACTATCTCATTAGCTTTTAAAAATATTTATTTTCGTCCCTTAGTTTGAAACCCCACCCTCACTCCTAAATATACAGCTTTGGGGCCCATCTACGAACTTGACCTGTCCCTTGACGCAAAGAATCCTTATACCAAGTTTCATCAAAATATCTCATTCCCTTCGAGAGCCATCGTGCTCACAGACTTTTACGAAGTCATAGGTATCCCCAGGGGCGCCGCAAGTGCATTTTTGGTGGGGGCCTGCAGAGCCAAAATTTTACCGGTCAAAAATTGTACCAAATCCTAGAACTAAGAATTCGAGCTTTAGATTATGGAACAGAAACGATTACGTAGGAAGAGTAACAATAAATGGCAGCATGAAAGACGATAAGCCAACTATTAGCCGGCGTTTCGGCGAAGCTCACATGTAGGATATATTGTCTGGGCACCATTGCACTGACAGCTTCTATCTATTATAGCCAATATAAAATTAAATCGAGCGCCGCAGGCGAAAATTTTTGAAATCCATTTTTTTTCTGTGGGCTAAAATTTGACTGCTTCTCTTACAAATCTATCATTTACCGTTGATTAAATACCGAGACTCAAGTTCCAGAAACCAGATGGAGCGACGTTCCGGGAGCAGCAGCAACTGTAGTCTAGTTAATATACTACCCATAATGCTTTTTCCTGCCAAATTTAGTCTCCATCCAAATTCTAGCTTTTAATGTTTGAAAATCTCAATCCTAAAATTGGCTTAAAACCCCCGTCAATTGACGCGCCCTTCCACAAAATAGAGAATATTACGGAAAGTGCTGCAGGCGGAATTTTCGGAATATTTGTGATTAGATATTCTTTTGTGGAAGATTGAAACCGAAGATTGAAAATTGTGTCCTTGTGTTTATGTATTTTGTTTATTTTCTTCATTTACTCCACCTTTTCAAAATGGCGGGTCATAAATTAATTACTAACTTTACTTACATATTGCAAATGAATTTCACCCCTCCGAAAAGCCCGTAACAATAGTTGCGTTTTTGCAGGTGCCATAGTATCTGATACCACGGTCAAAAGGCGTTTTTGTAATTGTATCTGGCCAGTTACTGTTGGCAGCTGTGGGCAGCCCCTTCATCATCACAAACACAAGAGCCTAGCTATTTGTCTAATTGGCGGGAAGGAAGTTTCAAAGTCAGTTTTTCTTTGGGATGACTTCTAAAATCGCAAATTCGGCAATTGTTGTTTTTGCAGCTACAAAAAGACAAAATGCAGATCAAGTTACCGTGGTATTAAATACCAGAAAATCTACAAAAAAGCAACTAACCCAGGTAAAACGTGCCCTCTCTAATAAGTAAAACGTCCCCTCTCTAATAAGGCAGTAGCAAACAATGAAAACTCACCCGTATTCTTCCCAAGACGCAAGTGATTCTTGATGCTTATCGTCTACTATTAGCTCTCGATACAGTCCAAGTGTAGCGTGACCTGCCTGGATGAAATAATTCGTGCAAGAATCAAAGTAATCTTTAGTGGACTTTAGTCACAGCAAGTGGATTAAAATGGCACTGGTCAAAGTTAACTGACGTTCAAAAAAGCATAGCCTACCTCTAAATTTATTGACAGGTAATTTATTTATAACCCGCCGTTTTCAGAAAGCGGAGTAAAGGAAGAAAATAAATAAAACACATAAACATACACAAAAAGGCACTTAATTTCAATCGTCGGCCAGGAAGCACTGTTTCTGTTCCGTTTTTATTTGCCGTTTTTTACCGTTTCTGTTAGAGCCAAAAACAGAAACGGTGCCGACCCCTAATTCAGGTAATAGTGCAAACACACGATGAGGGTCAGGTGCTCGCAGATTTTTAGCACCATCATTTCTTCCATATAGAAAAGTTGAGGATTTTTCAACTGTGTGACGAAAATGAAAAAAATTGGGCCGGGAAATCCTGATCGTTTGTTCGCACTACAAACGAAAAGGAAGGCGGAAAACATTCTTCATACCTGAGCTGCAATTTTCCCGGCTGACATTCCCAGCGAGGTGTTAACAACTAGTACCATCTTGTGGGGCTCATAATCCTCATCGTCCTCATCTTCTGATTCCGTATTTTCTAAGATCCAGTTAAGCGCTGCCTCCACGGACTCATTCTGGGTTGCGAATAGGCCCTATAACAATCAGGAATTGAAGTTCTTCTCACTTCGAAAAATAAAACTCCCAGCAACTGAATTATCGACAAAAAACAGCCAAATATTTGTCGATGTCTGTCACTTTCAGCAATTTCATGTTTTATATCATTCCTGCCTGAAAACCTATCAAAGCGCCATGCTGTGCATACCAAGTTCAACGAATGCTACCGAACTCAGTGGATGACTAGATCTACATTGCCAGGGCAACGTGAAGTGTTGCAGCAATCTTTGTCCGGCTTTACCGACTAAAGTGTTGCAAGACCTTGTTTGTTTGTTGAATGTTTGCGGCAGCGCTGCGAGAGCAACACTTTGGTTTTGTTTCTTCGCTATCTCTTAAATGCTGAAGTTGTTAACCCATTGAGGTTCTCAAAATGGTATGTGCCAAGAAGATTTCGTTTTTGGGATCCCAAAACGTAAGTGGAGGGATACCTATGACATCGTAAAAGCTGTCGTCTGTCCGTCTGTTAGCACGATAACTCTCGAAGGGAATGATATATTTTAATGAAACTTGGTGTGAGGACTCTTTGGATCAAAGGTAAGGTCAAGTTCGTAGATGGGCTCTGTAGCCCTACATTTAGGGGTGCAACAAAAAGGGGCAAACAAAATATTTTTAAACAGCTAATGTGATAGTCGATTGTGAGGTAAGAAGACATGCTGAATACGAATAAGTTAAACATTTTCTCGTCCGACAAGTGATTAAAGTAAAAGTTTCATTTGAAGTTGATTAAATGTTTGGTTTAGGGGTATGAAGACATGCTGAACACGATGGTGAAAACTATTTTCTCGCCGGAAGAGTAGTTTGTCCGGAATTCGGCACAAGGACCCTTGCCAAGAAGGGCCGAAATATCGCTGATGAAGAATCGTAGCTGAAGTATATCCGTTGTAAACATTGTTTGAATATAAAACCGAAAGTCGGTTAAAAGTAAAAGTTTGATTTGAAGTTGATTAAATGTTTGATTTAGGGGTAAGCAGACATGCTGAACACTTCAGTGAAAAGCATTTTCTACCCAGACAATTAATTCAACCGGAATCCAGCCAAAACCGGAAAACTCTTTAAAAGTATTAAGTTTTATTTGAAGTTGATTAGATGACAGGGCAGATTTAAGGGAAAGAAAAGACTGTATATGACAATCATTTTTTTTACCGGACATATAAATCGTCCGGAACCCGGTTGTAACCGTTATTCTTTTAGAAGCTAAAGTTTTATTTAAAATTGATTAATTGTTCTTTATAGGGATAAGGAGATACCGTACGCTGAATTCAATTCTGAATTTCCTTTTTGGGATCCCAAAACGTAAGTGGAGGGATACCTATGACATCGCAAAAGTTGTCCGTCTGTCCGTCTGTGCGCACTGTAACTCTCGAAGGGAATGAGATATTTTGACGAAACTTGGTGTGAGGACTCTTTGGGTCAAGAGTAAGGTCGAGTTCGTAGATGGGCTTTGTAGCTCTACATTTAGGGGTGGGGGAGGGGGTTTAAATTAAGGGGCAAATGAAATATTTTCAAACAGATGATGTGACAGTCGATTATGGGGTAAGAAGACATGCTGAACACGTGGTGAAAACCATTTTGTCGTTGGACAAGTAGTTCGCTCGGAATCAGGCCAAAACCGGAAAATTTGTTAAAAGTAAAAGTTTTATTTGAAGCTGATTAGATATTTGATGTAGAGGTAAGAAGACAGCTGAACACGATGGTGAAAACCATTTTTTCGCCGGACAAGTAGTTAGCCCAGAATCCGGACAAAACCGGAAAGTCTTTTAAAAGTAAGTTTTATTTGAAGTTGATTAGATGTTCGATTTAGGGGTAAGAAGACATGCTGAACACGACGGTGAAAACCATTTTCTCGCAGGGCAAGAAGTTCGCACGAAATTCGGCCAAAACCGGAAAGTTTGTTAAAAGTATAAGTTTTGTCTAAAGTTGATTAGATGTTCGATTTAGGGGTAAGAAGACATGCTGAAAACGATGGTGAAAAACATTTTTTCGCAGGGCAAGAAGTTCGCCCGGAATTCGGCCAAAACCGGAAAGTTTGTTAAAAGTATAAGTTTTGTCTGAAGTTCATTAGATGTTCGATTTAGGGGTAAGAAGACATGCTGAACACTTATTTGAAAAGTATTTTCTACCCGGACAACTTGTTCGCCCGGAATCAGGCCGAAACCGGAAAATTTGTTAAAATCAAAAGTTTTATCTGAAGTTGATTAGATGACATATATAGGGGTAAGAAGACGCGCTGAATCAGTATATGACAATCTTTTTTTTACCGGGACATATAGCTTGTTCGGAATCCGGTTGAAACCGGATTTTTTTTATAAGAAGTTTTACTTGAAGTTGATCAGACGTTCTTTATACGGATAAGGAGATACGCCGAATTCGCTTCTAAACTTTTTTTTTTTTTCTGGACAAGTATGGTAGTTCGTTCGCAATTGTCTGGATCAAGTATTAGATTTTTGGGATCCCATCGAAACCTTTGGTCTTGTTTTGCTGGACAAGTAGTTCGCTCGGATTTCGGCCGAAACCGGAAATTTGGCAATTTGGCGTCAAAATAGATATGGCTTATAGAGATATATCTGAACTTGGGTTTCTCTAATGATTAGCCTGGCGAAGACAAGACCCAGTTGTCTGGATCAAATATTAGATTTGGGACCCCACCGAAACCTTTGGTCTTGTTCTGAATTGATGACACAATCCGTAATCCCATGGCTATCCCTCAGCGTTTAAAAAAAAAGAAATATTGGAAGTAGGGACTAAGTTGACTTTGCGTTTGCAGCCAGCTCAACGTTATCCTTTTCGGTCGTAGCCATCATGACGGATGAAAACTTGGAAGATTATCTTATATAACCGAGGTGGTATTATAAAGCTATCCGTAACTTTTCGGGATCAAAATACCATAGATGCCAATCTATTAATTACTGCGAAACTACGTCAATGTTTTACATTCTCATTTGTATCCGTTGCGTCAACTTTCAATTCTAAGTTACTATAGACCATGGAGACTCATTTTTTTACCGTCAGATTTATGGTGCACTAATTTGCACAAGCTTCTAGCCCCTCATTAACCTTTTCTACCAACCGATTGTTGGTATCTCCCCGTGATAGACACGGTACCAAACTGCTCTTGCCATCAAATCATAAAAATCATCAAGTTCATAAAAAAAAGGAAAAAAACAAGAGCTAGAAGCTCATATCGCAATTGGAAGTTGTTTCAGATGATGAAAGTGGGAATTTTCGTAGGTTTATTGTAATCCATTGTAAGCAAAACCCTTGAGGCACGAATGATCACGAGCTTTTGGTAATCATAAATTTATAGTCTGGTCAAACTTTTAGACGTCGCAACTGCTAGAACGTTCGCCAACTTATTTTTGTGTCATTTAACTGAATACACTGAATTATTCTGATTCTGCAAAGAGATTTTTTTACTTTCCACTATCTACTCTAGTTACGACGCTCAGAATATCTACGGCCGTCCCCACAACGAAAATTCTACTATGATGCGGGAAATTTTAATCTAAACACAAACGCGGCTTTTCAGTGGGTAGTGGTATATATCTTCATATATCTTCCTCCGAAGGCATATAAGCGCACGGAGGTACCGCAAATCACACGGAAATTCCACTATCTGAAAATCGATTATTCGTGAATAGCCGAACAACGAAGTAACCCATTTTCAGCTAGTACTCAAGCCAAATTTAGTGAAAAACTGACGGATAACTTGATTGTCCTATCCCAGCCCTTTTCGGTTAAACTTGAAAGAGTTTCGATCGTTGAACTGACTGTTTCCAAGTTAATCTTGTCAGTTGCTAGGTCTTTCATAGGCATGCCAAGTTTCATCTTCTTAGACCACCTGGAAGTATCCTAACTTCGAATAACCGGAATTTCACTCCCCATCCCCCCCCCCCACTGTGCCCGGGCCCAGTCTGGTTCTTAAATGATCTATCTAGGAATGTAGTTAGTATTTATACAGAGTTCCGTCTCAATTCCTCCACTCTAAGCGCATCGCAAGATTTCCAGTTCCCCACTCCGACCCCCCCCCCCACATTCATCGGATCCGGTCTGGACTTAAAATGAGACACGAGGTCTTCCAATATTAAGTTTCATTAACAACCACTCGTCCGAAAATCACCTCAAGATTCCAATTCGGTCCGGTTCTGTCAATGATGTACCTACGGCTCGTGCTTGTTCTTCCCACCAAATTTCATCCCGATCGCTCCACTCTGCGTGTCAGAAGATTTCGATTCTTCCCTCCGACTCCCCCACATTCATCGAATCCGGTCCGGACTTAGAAACAGGACATCTGAGACACTACGTCTTTCCGAATATCAAGTCTTAATTCCGAATATCAAGCCTTCCTATCAGCCCGTTCGGAAGTTATGCATGCAAATATTTCCAAGTTAATGTGGTCGGGTCCCTGATATGCCTGCCAAGTTTCATCGTTCTAGCGCATATGGAAGTACCCTAACTCGCAAACGCGGGACCGACCGGACGACGGAACTGCGATCGGTATATGGCACTTGGCTGAAGGACAAGTGCCATAAAAACGGGACAACACCAAGTGTTGCTCTCGCAACACATTTAGGAGTTACCTTGATTGCCTGATCCTTTTCAAATCCGAGGTCAGCGAGCGCAGCGATGAAAGCTTCGTTAGGGGAGAACTCCTCACTTTTTGGCTTGTCTTCCATACCTAAGGCAAGAACGAAACTGGAGGATTAGAAAATGTTAGCCAGCATAAAATAACTTATCTTCGTCCCTGCTATCGCCTATTCAAAATTCTTTTACAATTCACAGCATCAACATTCCTTTCTTCCATACCTTTGCTAGCACTACATGGTTAAGTCAGCGAAGATTTGTGCTAGCGATATTTAGGCCCTTGACTACCTACAAAAATTATTGCATTAGCTGCGTTTTTGATCGAAGTTTTGTTCGCCACTTTTAACAAACTTTCCGGTTTTTACCGGATTCCGGACGAACTACTTGTCCGGCAAGAAAATTATTGTCACCATCGTGCTCAGCATGTCTTCTTACCCCATAATCGACTATCACATTAACTGTTTAAAAATATTTTGTTTGTCCCTTAATTTGAACCTCCTCCCCCACCCCCAAATATATCTACGAACTCGACCTTACCCTTGACCCAAACAATCCTCACTCACACCAAGTTTCATCACAATATCTCATTCCCTTCGAAAGTTATGGTGCTTACAGACGGACGGACGGACAACTTTTGCGATATCATAGGTATCCCTCCAATTACGTTTTGGGATTCCAAAAACGCAAATTATTGCAGCACGACGCTTTCCCGGGCAGTCCTTCGTCAAGTGGACAGAAACAATCCGCAATCTGAATCGTTTCCAGCACGACTGCGGTAACCATGGCAACACGTTGCAACAACTACAGAGTGTTTTTGGGCCCAACTAAAATATCGTAGTTTCCACACACCTCGCTTACAATATGATCCTTAATGGGAAAGAAAATGTTTCAAAAGCTTTCGAGTTCAGAAAGAGAAGCGAAAGACTGGATTGGAATCTATTGGGTAAATCTCTATACTTTTTAACGTGACAGACAATAGTTAATTGCTGACTAGTGGATAGATGACAGGATGTGATGTAGATCTAAACCGCCCGAAAAAGTTTGTTTACGCTAAGAACCTGGACCTTTCCATTATACAGCAATTTGATGGACATAGAAATAAGACAACAAACGCTCCACTATAATTAGCCATGACTTAAAGGACACATCCTAATTGATAGTAATTCATTTTAATTTAGAAGTATTTCCTCTATTAGTATTACACTGGTTATCACGCATTTTTAAATGACGTGTCGGGCCCCCGACCACTGTTTCCAAGAAGCTTGTTAGTCCGAAGACCGGTTATGCAGATTTTGAAGGCAAGGGACATGGAAAGAGATTAAAATTAGCCGAAGCCTTGTGTAATTTTCTGTCGGCATAGCTAAGTTTTAAAGTGGTCAACTATCTCAGAACATCTTAGCAGTGCGAGGTCTAAAAGGATTTCCGCACGTCCTTCTGATTCTTGAGCAGAAGATCAGCGTCGGGCAGTCGGTGACTAAAAGTCATACCAGGGTTTTCGGCACCATCATCACTTCCATACAGAAAGGTCGAGATTTTCTCAACTTCATGGAGAAAATCAAGACGAAAAACATTATCATCTGTTCGCAGTATTACAGCTGTATTCGAGCGGTCTCATCTTCGATTTTAAGCTTGGTGCCTACAGAACGCGGATTCGCATTCTTCTCGGCGAATTGGCGTCGCTAGCAGACAGAAGTTAGTGCGGCGCCATTTAAACTCCAGGCTGGATTTGTTTCACGTCGAGTCGCAAAAAAGATTCGCGTTCTGTGGACAGGGTTGTCACTCTACTTTGTTTTTGTCATTCTCGTCCTACATAGGACATGAAAATCACTCTATTTGAGATAACCTCAAAATGGGTCATTTGTGCAGCAGGGATTCTGACCAGAAGTGACTAACTGAAGTTTTTTTTTCATGAAAGTAAAATTACAATGTGTAATTTTTGCAGTGGCGATTCCGACAACTAGAGTCCATTTCCCGGTTTTCCATGAAAATAAATTTTTCACTCCCAATTCACTCTCTATTTTGGGCCAAAAGTCACTACCTCAATGTTTCTGATGCGGCAACCCTGTCGACTGTCGACTCCAAGCTTCACAGTGCGGAGAGACGATTAGAACATGGCGTCTGCAGCATAGAGTTCCAGGATCATCAGTATTTCTTTGTGCTGAAGACAGACGACCAGGGTTCGCGGACTCCTGATAGGGTTTTCGGCACCATCGCCAATTCCATACAGAAAAGTTGAGTTTTCAACTTCATAATGAAAGTGAATAAAAATCGGCCGGCGGTCTACTACTGTTATTCCTGCCAGGATTTTCGTCACCGTCATCAATTCCACAGATAAAAGTTAAGAATTTGTCAACTTCAAAACGAAAGTGAAGAAAACACGGCCTGGAAAGCATGCTCGTCTGTTCGCAGCATACGTCCCTGATAAAATCCGTTGACTAATTGCCGCCAGACGCGCTAGAGGAACAATAACAATCACACGTGAGATCTTGGTATAAGTTATCTGAAGGTCGAATAAGCGATTAGGCTTTCGCTTCATACCGAGTCTCGTATTAGCCACGTGAAAAAGTCAGCCAGCACTCAGCACTGAAGTCGGAAGCCAGAAATAACAAACTTGATGACGCTTGAGAGAAGGGTAAAGCAAATATAGAGGAAGAGTCATTTTCAACAGTTCTAAACATGTCTAGGCGTAAGAGGAATTGAAAACAGCCCATCAAACCTGGAGAAACGTACACCAAGAAGTAACGTGTCATTATTTTCTTTACGATAGCGCACCTAGCGGACAAAAAAATAACTAATCTAACAGGAATTTTATGAGGGGCGTAATACGTCCTTCATAAAAACCGATGACGAATTGTTGCCAGAGGCACTAGAGGAACAATAACAATCACACGTGAGATTTGAGGATAAGTTATCTGACGGGTGAATGAGCGATTAGGCTTCGCTTCATATCGAGTCGCGGATCAGCCCCGTCGAAAAGACAGCCAGCACTCAGCACAAAAGTCGGAAGCCGCAAATGACAAACTTGATGACCCTTGACAGAACACAGTTGGGTAAAGCAAAAAGAGGGCAAGAGGCATTTTAAACAGTTTTAAACATGGTTAGGCCTAAGAGCAATTGAAAACAGCAAAACAAACCTGGATATGTACACAAAGAAGTAATGTGTCATTGTTTTCTTTACGATAGCGCACCTAGCGACCAAAAAAGAAGTAATCTGAGAGGAACTTTATGAGGGGCGTATACCCGAACACAGGTATGGGTTGTGTGGTGCCCAGTCGTCCAATGATAAGACACTGCTTGTTTACAGTCGGGACCCACGTGAGTCTCCAGTTTACGGAGCGCAGAATTCCCTCTGCCACTGTCATTACTTCTTCAAACAAACTTACTGCTTCAAAAACAATAGCAAAGCTTTTCGATGGGATCCCAGAAATTTAATAGTTGATCCAGACAATTGAGTCTTTTCTTCGCCGGAATCCTTGAACATATTTACTATTGAAATTCGGGAACAGATTAATTAGCAAATAAGTAGTCATCTGAGACAACCAAGTTCAGATATACATCTATAAGCCATATCTATTTTGACGATACTGATCGATACTTCCTGCTTTACTTCTTCCAAATTTCCGGTTTCGGCCGAATTCCGAGCGAACTTTTTGTCCAGCGAAAAAAGAAAGTTCAGAAACAAATTCAGCGTTATCTCCTATACAGAACATCTAATCAACTTCAAACAAAACTTCTGCTTTTAACACATTTTCCGGTTTTGTCCGGATTCCGGGCGAACTAGTTGTCCAGGTAGGAAATGATTTTCGCAGAAGTGTCCAGTATGTCTTCTTATCCCTAGACTGAACATCTAATCAACTTCAAATAAAACTTTTGCTTTTAACAAACTTTCCGGTTTTTCTCAAGATTCCGGACAAACTACTTGTCCGGCGAGAAAATGGTCTTCAATATCGTGTTCAGCACGTCTTCTTACCCCGTAATCGACTAGCACATTAGCTTTTTATAAATATTTGTTTGCCCCTTAATTTGAACCCCCACCGCTTAATGGAGGGTTACACAGGCCATCTACGTACTCGACCTTACCCTTGACCCAAAGAACCCTCACACCAAGTTTCATAAAAATATCTCATTCCCTTCGAGAGTACCGTGCTCACAGGCGGACGGACAATCTTTGCGATGTCATAGGTATCCCTTCCACGTTCTGGGATCCCAAAAACTCGTTTGTTGGATCTGTTTCAAATTTGGCAGACATTGGCAAATTTGCAAATGCATTTGCATTGCGTCCATGGACTAGTAACTCCTTTCTGAAAAAAAAAAAAAAAATCTCAACTGATCTTACCGCGGCTACTATTGCCTAATTATTGGTAAAGATAGTGAAAGATTTTATATCCTGAGCAAGTGAACCGAATCACGATCGGTCATCACTGTTCCTGTAGGCTAATTACGCAGATTGTTTGTTGTGTTCGCTGTTACAATTCCTGTTTGTGCCGTCATTTTTCTTTTTATTCTGTTGTACTCCGTCATGAGGGCACTTTCTCTTGTTTTTGAAGAGTAAGAAATAAACCGAAACTGAAGTGAATTAATATATTTTTCCTTTTTTTTTTAGCAAAAACAGACGTCAATTTTGTCTTCCACACCGTTGACCTGGAAACACTGCAAGAAAACATCAGAAACGTGGTTTGTTGTTGCTTGGAAAAAGAATTCGACAACTGCGATTTAAACCCGAATGTCTCGAAACTCTTCCGACTAGCTCAACTAATTATTGAATATTTACTCTTTTCCCAAGAAATTCTCAAAAAGAAGATTTCCAGTTTAGAGGATAGACTGCAAAGTGAGAATAAAGAAAGAGACAGTCTCCAGAAAGAATTAATTACAAAATCCGCGCTTGTGAAAAGTATGAAGTACGAAATAAACAGGACAAGAAAGGGACAGCAAGTTCACCAGTCCGCGAACTATTTTCAGGTAGGTTTCTACAGTATGAAATATATTCCCGATGAAAAACTTATCTCAAAATAGTAGTATAAAGCTGTACGAAAAAGTAGCACACAGTACGATCTAATCCTACTACATGCTTCTATGTCAAGGCTACCGTGTTACTGCCTTCTACCGCATGCTACTGTTAGCAAGACTGGATGCTACTAAAGCAAGACAGGATGCTACTGGATACTACTGCTTAAGACTGGCCCGGTCTGAGGCACTTTAAATGATAGTATTTTTACTACACATCAATACATACAACTTTTTCGTACAACTATCATACGTAGGATACAAATTTTTCGTCGGGCAGCAGGGATGTCACGTATACTGAAACGCATTCAGCCGTTCACCTGTACTGGCTCCAATAACTGAATATTCTGAGCACAGAAAAAAAGAAGATATAAACTCCCCTATTTCCTCGATGTATGCAGCCCACATCTTAGCTTTACTAGAAATTTTTAAGTCCGCAAGCTGTCTTGCTTTAAATGCCGCAAGCGCGGTGAGCGGCACTACGGATATGCCCCGTTTGCGAAGCATGGAAAGCATATGTCTTGAAGCAACTCCCTAGTGTTATTTTGCTCTATTACTCCACTAGGTGGATGAGGTTCTACAATCACTAGGGATAGCCATGAAAGAACAGCCTTGTAAAATAAAATATCTTGGTCTTTTCCGAGAGGCCCCACGCTAAAAGCCGACATGACAGCTAGCAAATGGTGCACGCCGGTGGCTTATCCGAGAAACGTAACAAATAGTTTGGCCTACCGACGCTTCGAAGACGACAGTTTAAATCTCCAGGGATATCTCGGTGCTGACACAATGTTCAGAAGAAGCAAACCGGTACAGCTTATCACCTTGAAACAATTTCAACAGCGTATTGAACAAGACTAAAGGTTTCGATGGGATCCCAAAAATTTTAATATCTCATCCAGACAATTGGGTCATGTTTTCTCCAGACAAAAATTCAGAAACAGATTAAGGCCAAATAACTAATCATCTGAGAAAACCAAGTTCGGATATAGATTGAGCATGTGGGTTTACCCCTATAAGTCATATTTGTTTTGACGAAACCGATCGAAACTTCCTGCCTTAGCATACTTCCGCCAAATTTCCGGTTTCCGCCGAATTCAGGAACTGCTTATCCGACAAAATAACAAGGGTCAAAAACGAACCCAGCGTATCACAACTCATGACAAATTTTCCGGTTTCAACCGGATTCCGGGCGAACTTTGCGTCCGGATAAAAAAACGATTGTCATAAACGGATTCAGCATCTCTTCTTACCCCTAACTCGGAATCTAATCAACTACAGATAAGACTTAAGCTTTTTAAAAAAATCCGGATTTGGCCGCATTCTGGACAAACTACTTGTCCAAGGAAAAATGGTATTAATGATTGTGTTCAGCATGTCTTTCTACCCCTCAATCGAACATCTAATCAACTTCAAATAAAACTTCTGCTTTTAAAAATTTTCCCGGTTTTGGCCGGATTCCGGGCGAACTACTTGTCCGGCGAGAAAATGGTGTTTCTATTCGTGTTAAGCATGTTTTCTTACCCCTTAATCGACTATCTCATTAGCTGTTTAAAAATATTTGTTTGTCCCTTAATTTGAACCCCCTCTCCCACCCCTAAATGTGGGGCTACAGAGCCCATCTACGAACTCGACCTTTCCCTTGAGTTAAACGATCCTCCCACCAAGTTTCATCAAAATGTCTCATTCCCTTCGAGCGTTGTCGTGCTTACAGACGGACGGATGGACAACTTTTGCGATGTCATAGGTATCCCTCCACTTACGTTTTGAGAACCCAAAAACCTGACAGATACACCGACCATTTAGTTTATGCTCCTTCCGAACAGCCTCTCTGTGTAAAACCAACAACAAATGAGCACCAGAACCGCCGTCTCCCTATCTCTGTAATACGACCATGCGGAGTCAAATAGATTCCTATTCCCTGCCCCATGCAAACGAGCGGAGGATATGAGCTTCGCAGAACATCACATATCGGAGTAAAGCTCCGGAAAAGAAATTTTCAACGTAAAGCCAATTGATTGTCTGGACGCGCTGCCGGGCCGGTCAGTGCGCCTCTTCCACTTTGTCCACTGATATGCGCAGCGGCGAAGAGGGAAGTAGACGGGCATCTACTCAAAGCTCAACAGTACCTCTAGCTCAGCTCATTGTTGTCGGGGTATCCATAGTCGCTACATTGGACCAAAAACGGAGGTTACTATTTCTTGGTAGAACTAACAGTTTCGCTCGTGAATCCACAAAGTCTATTAGTCAGTGCTAAAACCCGTTCTCGTAGACCTATTTTGGCTAGACTTTACAATGCTTACACAATCCCCCACATTCTAGCCCTATCTCCTTTTTGGAAGTTATTTAGCACAACTGATTTAAGGACCATTCGTAAATTGTTTTATAAATATGCTAAGTACCTACTCGGCCTTCCCCCATGGGCTCATAACAGCAAAGTTACGCAGCTTTACGGCGTTACTGATCCGTTTGTAGCTGTGGCCCAACGCCGTGCCGACTTTGATTCTTCTCTAGACAGGTGCGATCCGTATTATAGTGAGTTTGTATAGTCGTCTCGTTTAGTTTAGTCAGATATTTTTCTTTCCTTTATTGTTTTTCATATACTCCGCATGGGGCATGTTTCTGTGCCATTTTTATACGTGTTAATACAATTATTGATTGATTGATTGAAAGTCGAAGGGAATTTTGTTGTTTTCAATTTACTTAGTTCTTGCTTCAATTTAGTGCGCCTACTGCGACAAAATGTTCGTCACACGTGCCTTCCTGGATTCGCACAGGTCTCGTAAGCACAGCGAAGAACTTCCATCCAGGGGTAGTCCGGCTCAACACCAAAAGATTCTCGACACAAACATCGAACAAAATACCGAGAATGAAGCTATGAGGAAAGATTTCAATGAGCTTCAGAACGAGCTCATCGGAACAAAGGAAGAGCTTGAAATGGAGAAGGATACAACAAAGGAGCTAACCAATCAAGTAGGCTAAGCATAGTGGGTAACGGGCGGGGGGGGGGGGGGGTAGGTAAAATGGGAAGATGTTACCAAAATAGTCAGGTGAAAACGGGCCAAAGGCATATTCCCTGTTTCCTCAGTGGGGCATGAAAATGAGGTTTCAGTTACAGAAGAGGACTGCAGACAATTTGATAATATGTCTCTGTCACAATCAATTCCCAATGTGCTGGAATTGACTATGTGTGTACGAACATTACAACTGATATACGTAGGATTAGGTCAGGACAAAATAAAATCGAAATCACGTCCTCTAAGGATCTTGACCAAAACTTGTTTAATCAGAGTAAATTCAATTTCATTCACACTACAGGCACGCCTTTACACAGGAACCCATAAAATAAGAGCGATGTGATAAAACAGTGCAAATGCATAACCTGCTAAACAATCCATAATAATGAAACGATGGTGCAATATGTGAAAGAGACCAAAAAAAATACAGTAAACTACTAGTATGACAAGCAAAAACCTAAAGCCCTATAAAAATGTAGGAATGATTTACTGTAGTGTGATTAACAAGATATGCCTGGACTGCACTCATTGGTGCAAGACACTAATTCTCAACCAAGGAACATTCCCCTTTTGTCTGGTAAACAAAAACTTGGAACTGAACACCTTTATCTTCTTGCAAGCCCTGCAAAGCGTCGGGATCTTCAACAATGTCAAGCTTGTCCTCATCAAACTTAGGGTAAAACACATCAGACTTATATTCCTTCATGATCTTCGTAAGATAGAGTCGGTAAAAGTGGCTTGACCTCATGGCTTCTCGATAGATGTCAGCACCACCATGAACCCAAACTCTGCCAATATTCTCCTTAAACTCATCGGTCTGAAGAAGAGCAACTGCATCTTCAAAGGATCTTGCAATATGCACGTCTTTATATTTTTCTATTTCGCTTTGATCCATTTTTCTGCTGACAATAATGTTGATGCACTGGGACATGGGCTCAAGTTTCAGGGCACACAAGGAATCCCAAGTTTTTCGACCAAAGATGGCAACATTTGGCTTTTCTGCGTCTTCTCTTTTCTTACTGAGACGTGTGTAATATTTGAATTCTTTTGGGATATGCCAAGGCAGTCGTCCTTCGAAGCCAATCCCCAAATTTGCTTCTACTGCACAGATTAGCTCAAGTTTAGGGAAGGGAACTTTCGCAGCCATTTCTAAAAGATTAGATGTTCAAATTTCACTCTCAAAACCAGCCGAACAAACAAACAGTAAGCACAGATATCGGTCATTCAGCACTTCAATCACTTATGCTCTAATAGGTTATCACTTACATCATTGAGTCCTCATCTTGTGAATCACTTATGCCTTACCGGTTTATCACTTACATCAGTGAATCCACCATCTTGTGAAATAAAAGCATCCGAATTTTAAGTAAGGCCAGTGGTCAATTGTGTTCAACAAATTATTCCAGAATGGTACGGGTCTTGTTTTGCCCAAGTTGCAAGCCACAAGACAGTTGCAACCACTTCTATGCCATTGAACAATAAACATAAGCCTTTGGTATTGTAGCCCCATCTGCTAGCTAGTTTTTGGCACAACACAATCTAGTTTTTATAGTTTTTCGATACCCTGTGACCAGGGGCGTCGCAAGTCCATTTTCGGTGGGGGGTCGCAAAGCAAAAATTTTACCGAATCTTTCAAAAATTTTACCGAATCCTAGAACTGAGAACTCGAGCTTTAAATTACGGAACAGAAACGATTACGTAGGAAGAGTAACAATAAAGGGCAGCATGAAAGACGATAAGCCAACTATTAGGTGGCGTTTTGGGCGAAGCCCACATGGAGAATATATTGCTGGGCATGATTGCTGTAACAGCTTCTAAAAATTTAATCGAGCGCCGCAGGCGAAAACTTAGCAAAATCCATTTTTTTTCTTTAGGCTAAAATTTAACTGTTTCTCTTACAAATTCTATCATTTACCGTTGATTAAATACTGAGACTCCAATTCCAGATCCTCTTGTTCCAGAAAACGGATGGAGCGACGTTCCGGCAGCAGCAGCAACTGTAGTTTAGTCAATATACTACCCAAAATCACATAAAGTGAGCGCCGCAGGCGAATTTTTTTTGCTTTTTCCTGCCAAATTTGATTTCCATCCAATTTCTAGATTTTAATGTTTCGAAATCTCAATCCTAAAACTGGCTTAAACCCCTGTCAAATGACGCGCCCTTCCACAAAATAGAGAATATTAGGAAAAGTGCTGCAGGCGGAATTTTCGAAATATTTATGATTACCGTATACATTCTTTTTGGGATCCAAAATAAAAGTAAGGACTATCGATGATATCATAGATCATCCCTTTTGTCTGCGACCAGTGCTTCACTCGACCTCTTCTGAGTTTCAAGGTTTGTACTTCCAAATCCCTAACGAATAAATTACCGAATCCCAGTTATTATCTACCGTATCCCGGTTATTATACCGAATTGTTTCAGTATCGAAAGACTACCAAACAATATTCAATTCGGTATACTTTCGTTGAAACTGGAATAAAGTCAGGATTCGTGGTTAACTTCCGAATCCTGGAAATTATACTGAATAAATTACCGAATCCCAATCATGATACCGAATAATTTGAACCAATAGCTTACTCGGGATTCTGTGTAACTAAGGAATCTCCATAAATATACCGAATAGTTTCGGCATCGAAAAATCACCAAATGATTTCAGTAAATTTTCTCACTAAATTCGTGATAAATATCGAATACTGGCAATTGTACCGAATCCCGATCATTATACCGCAGAAATTTGTACAGATAGCCTATTTTATTCTGTGTAACTACCGAATCCCCGTAAATATATCGAAACAGTTCTGCCATCGAAAAAATACCGAACAATTTTAGTATAATTTTGGGCCTCCGGCCCAAAATTTTACCGAATCTCAAAAAGGTGGGGGGTGCTGCACCCCCCCCCTTGCGACGCCCCTGCCTGTGACAAATGCTAGGCATATCTAATATTTGGAATACCTTATGTCTAAAGCTGGATCCCTTATGCCGCTGGCTACCTGTCGGTACCCTAATGCTGACATACTCTACTATATAAGGATTCAGCACCATTTGGCATTGCTTGCCCTATCCAGCAACAAGCATACAGAGCTACCACAAGTTAGAGGCTTGGAAATAGGGCCTAAGGGGCTTTCCTAAACTGAAAAAGGGTAGGACCCTATTTGCACTTTTTTTGCTAGGATCAGAGGACTTTCGCTTCGAAGTACAGGTACCTCATTTAGCAAAATACGCTATGGCTCTTAGATTTGTGCAGCGAATTTTGGGCATCAATCCTAGATTTCTTTTCATCAGATACAAAATTTAATTGCTCTTTTTCAGGTAAATTAAATCAGTTCTTGAATATACCATAAGGAGGAAATGCGAGAGTCAAGTGTTGTTCAAAGATCCTTCAAAAATAAAAATGTTCATCAGAGCATGCTGTGAGCTGGAGTTTGAGGCCTGCCCTTATGACAGAATAAGCTACTTTAAAACCTCTAAGGCTTTAGATCAAAACCCTGTCAAGGTTTGCTGCGATCTCAAGAAGCAGATTGGATTCAAACAAAATTTTCAGTTTGGAAAAGAGGTTAACATTTTAATATATCTCAAAAACAGATTCTAGCTTTTAAATTGGCTCAAACCCCAAAATTCCAAGCCTAAAACCACACATTAATGATGCGCTTTTCGAATATATAGAGAACACCAAGAAAGGCACTGCAGGTAAAATTTTGTGGAACATTTACTATCGGACCATCTTTTGGGAATCCCAAACAAAAGCAAGGGTTTTCCCTCTGTGCCCACAATAGCTCCCAAATGGATGTATTTTGCCAGAAGCTGGTCCCTGGCAGTGCTATTCCATGCAACACTTTTCAAAACAAGCAGTGGT
Source organism: Branchinecta lynchi (assembly GCA_023053575.1). Classification (NCBI taxonomy): domain Eukaryota; kingdom Metazoa; phylum Arthropoda; class Branchiopoda; order Anostraca; family Branchinectidae; genus Branchinecta; species Branchinecta lynchi. The sequence continues at coordinate 8,642,895 of JAKZAP010000018.1, forward strand.
CATCCAGGATAAAATAAACACAAAGTAGGTTGGTTCTGAATTTCTATGCAAAAAAAAATGTGGTTCTCAACGCTTATATTGTTGAAAATTTACCTTATAAGACGAAATATTTAAAAATCAACCTTTTCCTCTAAAATACAAGGACTCAACACCAAATCAGATTGAAACTGAGGACAGCAGGCAATAATTAAAAATCAGCCTGTTTTCTCCTAAAATACGAAGATTTTGGTTCAAATACAGATTACAAAACTGTGGGATGCAGTGTGAAATTCACGATCTGTAATGCTGCCTTTACGTCAGTATTTCAGACAACAAGCAATATAAGTTTAAAAAAAACTCGGATTTTTGGGCAAATTTAAAATTCAGGGGGGCCATACCCCCCCCCCTAAACTGCCCCTAAATGGCACCATTACTCTTTACAAATGGAGTAGATTGTCCTAAGAACAGTTATAAATGTAAACACCTCCAGTGCCGCTGCAGTGCCTTGCTGGCAGCTGAACTCTATCCATATATGGATACAAATATACATCCTTAGATATTCTTTCACTCAAATTTCCCATTTCATTCATCCAATGATTGAATGCTGCATGAATTCCGCAGGCCTTGGATAATAGGCTGAGATTTGGTTATGACCATAAAAAGGACTCCAGAGCCTTGTTTTTGTTGCATGCTGCAGGTCCACTTCTCAGCCGATTCCTGAGTGATTCTTTCTACATCCGTATTTGCACTGCAGCGCTTCCGAGGAAGACGGCAGCGCTTCACGAGAATCACGGACTTGCTCCCCAGCCAAGTCTGTGCTTCCCTACAAGATGCTGCGGCGCTGCTGCTTCATCCACGAAGAAAGTGAATCCAAAAACGCATATTATGTAAAAGCAAAGAAGTGCTGCAGCAGCGATGCGGCAGCACTATTGCAACTAAAACGAGGCTCAGAAAAGTTTAGGCCATTGCAGAAATTTATGTTCCAGCAATCCAGGGTACCTTGAAAGAAAATGTGGTACCTCAGAAGGAAACGTACAGTAAAAAAGGCATCTGCTTGCCTTCAACACATTTTTTTTGGTTATAATTAAAGATAAACAAAAGTAGGAGAACAGATTTGGCAAGTTGAACTCTAACAGAAATAGAATAGTCTCCAGAAGGCTAGTACTAGTATTACATAATAATGATTGTCCTTTAGTTCAGCTTTAGTTAGGCTACTTGTTGAGGTTGTGCAGCATCATGTCATGAAAAGTATTCTATATAGTTATTACAGATTGGTTCCCTTTATTTATATGACAACTCTAGCTACTCTGCGAAGATAAGTAATAGGCTACATACCGAAATCGGAGGATTGCTCTACAAGAACGCCACGCCGTGAACTATTTTCGAAAACAGAGAGGTTTGAAGACCAGTGTTGCCACCGGCAGTAAAATATTACTACAGGAGTGCTGCGTGAAGCCGCCACCCTAAACTCCTATTTTTGGGAAATGACTTAGGGAAAAAGAGTAAAGGTTGAGATAAAATCCAGTGGAGTATCCTGAAAGGAAGCTTAGAACCTTCACTTTCTGCTGGTACCATAGTTTACTTGTAATTGTTCAAGGCTAAGCTGGAGAACACGAAAGAATATAGGCACCCAAGTGATCATGAAGTCGCCCACTTTGCTAAAAATAGTATTTTGCTACATGGTGAAGTTAGAGGCCAGCTGTTTGGTCAGAGAGGTTCCTTGACCTTTTGCAAATAACAAAATTTGCTGTTTTCTTGGAATTTGCATGATTTTTCTGGGGGTGGCAGCTTCATGATCCAAGGTGGCAGGATCATGTACCATGGCCAATTGGGGGGTGGGCGGTGCCATAGTAAGGGCGGCTTCATGCAACACTCCTGTAGATCTAGTAAAAAGAAATCTAGTAAATACAGAGGATCTAGTAAAATCCGTTCTAATCTAGTAAAAAATGCTAATTTCTAGTAAAAAAAAATGGTCCAATCGAAAAGCTATGTCCTTATCGGAAATTCTGAGGAAATGTGCAGAGGTATTAGGATCCAGTCTTGCTCCTCACTCTTTACAGCTGGCCTCGTACATATGCAGAGGCCAAAGCGACAGCGACAACCAGATTTTACCGAATCCTAGAACTAAGAATTAAAGAGCTTTAAATTATGCTTTAAATTATTTTAATTATGGAACAGAAACGATTACGTAGGAAGAGTAACAATAGAGGGCAGCATGAAAGACGATAATCCAACTATTAGGCGGCGTTTCGGAGAAGCCCAGATTTAGAATATATTGTCGGGTATGATTGCAGTAACAGCTTGTATCTATTATAGCCAATATAAAACTAAAACGAGCGCCGCAGGCGAAAATTTTTGAAATCCATTTGTTTTCTGTAGGCTAAATTTGACTGTTTCTCTTACAAGTTCTATCATTTACGTTTGATTAAATACCGAGACTAAGAAGTTCCAGAAACCAGATGGAGCGAAGTTCCGGCATCAGCAGCAACTGTGGTCTATTTATATACTATATATATACTATATTTATATACTATTTTTGTTTTGCTTTTTCCTGTCAAATTTTATTTCCATCCAGATTCTAGCTTTTAATATTTGAAAATCTCGATCCTAAAATTGGCTTAAAACCCCCGTCAAATGACGCGCCCTTCCACAAAATAGAGAATATTACGAAAATTGCTGCAGGCCGAATTTTCGAAATACTTATGATTAGGTATTCTTTTGGGGATCCAAAATAAAAGTAAGGACTATCGATGGTATCATAGATCATCCCTTTTGTCTGCGACCAGTGCTTCACTCGACCTCTTCTGAGTTTCGAGATTCGCGGTAACGTCCGAATCCTGGCAACTATAACGAATAAATTACCGAATCCAAGTTATTATACCGAATAAGTTTAGATCGATAGCATGTTGGAGATTCTGTATATCTACCTATCCCGATTATTATACCGAATTGTTTTGGTATCGAAAGACTACCCAGCAATATTCTTATTCGGTATAGTTTCGTCGGAACTGGAACGAAGTCAGGATTCGTGGTTAACTTCCCAATCCTGGAAATTATACTGAATAAATTACCGAATCCTGATCATGATACCGAATAATTTTGAACCAATAGCTTATTCGGGATTCTGTGTAACTAAGGAATCTCCATAAATATACCGAATATTTTAATGAGTTCAGTAAATTCTCTCACCAAATGCGTGATAACTACCGAATAATGGCAATTATACCGAATCCCGACCATTATACCGAAGAGATTTGTACAGATAGCCTATTTAGGATTCTGTATACTACCGAATCCCCGAAAATATATCGAACAGTTCTGCTACCAAAAAAATACCCAACAATTTTGGCCCAAAATTTTACCGAATCTCAAAAAGGGGGGGGGTGCTGCACCCCCCCCCCCCCCCTGGCGACAACCAGGATCAGAGCTCTTTGACCATTGTGCTAGGTCTTTAGTCCCTGATGAAAACGTACGAACGAACTATTTTCAGAAAAATCGACTGTTTCTAAGAGAATTTGTTTAAAGAAAAAATCCACTGTCTTTGGAAAAATCGCGGCGCGTTTTCTTTACCGATTGACAATATGGGGGGGGGGCGCCCTCCATTTGTGACGTTTCTGCTCTTTATGACTAAGTCTGTGGTCGGTTTTTTTTTTATGTTTTCTTTACGGATCAGAAGTGTGACTAAAAATCATTGCCTCAAAATTTAACTGTCTTCCGATGCATTTTCTTTATCGTATGGGTCCCCTGAATCAATGCATTTTTTTTTCGAGTTAGTAAATTCTAGAATCTAGTAAACTTAATTTTGGTCGGGTGGCAACACTGGTTTGAAATCGTGTCATACAGTAACGAAAAACATTCGAGAATATTTGGGTTTTCGTCGAAGTTTTGTTGGCCGCTGGTTGGCCGGTTGCTTGATTTCCGTTGCCAAATGCCGTCGTAGTTCACATCTTTCTGGGATCCCAAAAATTAGTGGAGGGTACCTATGACATCGTAAAAGTTGTCCGGCGTCTGTCTGTCCGTCTGTAAGAACGATAACTCTCGAAGGTCGAGTTCGTAGATAGGCTTTGTAGCCCTATATTTAGGAGTGGGGAGGGGGTTTTAATTGGACAAACAAATGTTTTTTAAAAGTTATTGAGATGCTTGATTTAGGGCTAAGGAGACATGCTGACTCCGAATATGAAAGTTATTTTCTTGCCGGACAAGTACTTACTTACTCAAGTCCCGTCCATCCTCACGGGATGTTTTGGGGCCACTCCTTTTGACAGGGCATGAACCAGGGCTCGGTACGTTGTTCAATCGTGTGCCGTCCGAGTCAACTCTATGATGCGATTTCGGTCGAAGTTTTCGATCCACCACTTGCGTGGCCTTCTTCGTGGTCGGGATCCATATTGTGCCTTCGAGTGAAACTTTTGATAGACGGTCGTGGTCCAATCTTTTGACATGCCCAAGCCATCGCAGTTGCTGTCGTTTGATTTTGTTTAGGACTGTGTCGGGAGACTTCAGCCGTCTTCTCACCTCCTCTCGGTGTAGGTGAATCTTGGTGCGGCGGAGACATCTCATCTCGAATGCAAGTAGATTGCCCTCATTTTCGATCTTCAGGTCCAGGCCTCATACCCATATAGAGCGATTAACACGATCAGGCTGTTGAAAAGTTGAACTTCCAGTTGGTTCGACAGGTTTCGGCATTTCCAGATGTTTGTGAGCCTTTTAAAGCTGGAGCTAGCAAGAGCCAGGCGGCGTTTGATGTCAGAGGTATGGCAGTTGTCAGCTGTGAGGAGACTGCCGAAGTATAGACAAATTGGTCGACCGTTTAACCCGGAATCCGGCGAAAACCGGACACAAAATTTGTCGACTAATTTTTGGCCACAGCAGTCCCCACCCCTTTATTTTAAAACCAGTATAGCTCTACGCGTGGATGACGACATTCATCTGTTTATTCTATGGACTTTGAAGAGACATAGTGTAATCGAAGGTCGAGGGGGGTGATATATAATGTTCAAATGAGGAAATATGTTGTTCAAGCGAGGATGTTGTTCAATGAGGATTCACTAGTTAAGTACAGGTCAAGTTCGTAGATGGGTCCTTTAGTCGTATCTTTAGAGGCAGAGGATGGGTTTGGAATTTACGGTAAAAAAATTTACGGTAACATTGAGGGGTAAGGAAGTCCGCTGAATCCGTATTGAACTTGGTTTTCTTGCTGGACAAATGGTTCATTTCGGCTGAAACTGAAAATTTGGTTAAAGCTCAAAGTTGTTTTGGAAATTGACTCGAGATTCGGTATCGCGGTAGGGAGAAATGCTGAATCCATATTTGAACTATATTTAACAGTACAAATATTCAAGGAATCTGACGAAGACTGAATGGCGAAGACATGACCCAATGGTTTGAATCAAATGCTAGATTTTTGGGATCCCACCGAAACCTTTGGTCTTGTTTTTTAAGACCAAAGATCCGCGGCCGGTCGCCATTTCTTCACCTTGCTATTGCAGGCAAACTTTGAACTTGCTCTATCACCAAGTTCGACGTTCAAAGTTAAAGGAAAAAAATGAAATTAAAAAAATAATCGCCCTGGCTTGGTCAACGATAAAGATATACATTCTGAGATTCGTCCACTGAATAATAAAGATTCTTGCAAAAAAAAACACCAGCAAGAGTGCTAAAATACTAAATTTCCATTAGCTAGCTTAGTCTATCTTTCGGCCCAACGCTTTCCACTACGTGTTCATCCCTTGTGAATAGAGCCGTAAAAAGCCTGCGCGTGGCTTACGGGAAAATATCCCGATATATATAATCGAAATGGTCTTTTTAACGCTTATTGAGCCCCTGTGCTTTTTGGATCCCAAACGTAAGTGGAGGGATACCTATGACATCGTAAAAGTTGTCCATCTGTCCGTCGATACGATACCTCTCGAAGGGAATGAGATATTTTGATGAAACTTGTTGTGAGGACTCTTCGAGTCAGGAGTAAGGTCAAGCTCGTAGATGGGCTCTGTAGCCCTACATTTAGGGGTGGGGGAGGGGGTTCAAATTAAGGGGCGAACAAAATATTTTTAAATAGCTAATGTGATAGTCAATTATAGGGTAAGAAGACATGCTGAACACGAATATGCAAACAAAAATTCGTCCGACAAGTAGTTCGCCCGGAATCCGGCAAAAATCGGAAAGCTGGTTAAAAGTAAAAGTTTTATTTGAAGTTTATTAAATGTTCGATTAGGGGTAAAAAGACATGCTAAACGATGGTGAAAACCATTTTCGCGCCGGACGAGTTGTTTGTCCGGAATCCGGCCAAAACCGGAAAATTCGTAAAAAGTAATAAGTTTTATTTGAAGTTGATCAGATGACAGATTTACGGGTAAGAAGAGACGCTGAGTCTGTATATGACAATATTTTTTTAACCGGACATATAATTCGTCCGGAATCCGGTTGTAACCGTTTTTTTTAGAAGTTAAAGTTTTATTTGAAATTGATTAGATGTTCTTTATGTTCTTTATAGGGATAAGGAGATACAGTACGCTGAATTCAATTCTGAACATTCTGTTTTTGCTGGACAAGTAGTTCGCTGTCGTCCGAAACCGGAAATTTGGCAGAAGCAATGCAGGAAGTTTCGGTCAGTATTGTCAAAACAGATATGTCTTATAGAGGTATAGCTGAACTTGTTTTTCTCTAATGATTAGCCTGGCGAAGACTGTATCTGGCAAAGACAATACCAATTTGTCTGGATCAAATATTAGATTTTTGGGATCCCATCGAAACCTTAGGTCTTGTTTTTTAGTCGGCATGGCTCATCTGTTTCGTAAAAAAGATCGCCAGACTCGGCGAGTGGCTTATTTCAAATATTGTAAATTCCTCCTCTGGCTCCCTAGATGGCACCGAAACAGAAAAGCCATTGCTCGATTTGGACTAATACACGTGCCCTCTCGGATTCGGACTTCGAGTGGTGACCTATGTAAAAAGAAAATTAATCTGATTCACTTGTACGACCCTATGCGGAACTTCTTTCTTGATGATGCTCGTTAGCTTTTTGGAATCCCAAAACGTAAGTGGAGGGATACCTCTGACATCGCAAAAGTTGTCCGTCTGTCCGTCCGTCCGTCTGTTAGCACGATAACTCTCGAAGGGGTTGAGATATTTTGATCATGAGGACTCTCTAGGTCAAAGTACAGGTCAAGTTCGAAGATCGGCTATGTAGCTCTATATTTAGGGGTGGGGGAGGGGTTTGAAATTAAGGGGAACAAAAAATATTTTGTAAAAGCTAATGAAACAGTCGAATTAGAGGTAAAGAGACCTGCTGAATCCGAATATGAAATTTATTTTCTTGCCCGAAAAATAGTTCACCCGGAATCCGGTGAAAACCGGAAATTTTTTGAAAAGTAAAAGTTTAATATGAAGTTGACTGGAGGATCGATTTAGAGGCAAGGAAACGTGCTGAGTCCGAATATGAAAATTATTTTCTCGCCGGACAATTAGTTCGGCCGGAATCCGGCCAAAACCGGAGAATTTGTTTAAGTAAAAGTTTTATTTAAATTTGATAAGATGTTCGATTAGCGGGATGGTAGAGGTGCTGAATTCGCATATGACAATCATTTTATCACCGGACGTATAGATCGCTCGGAATCCGGCTGAAACCGGAAAATTTGTTAAAAGTAAAAATTTAATCTGAAGTTGATTAGAGGTTGGATGTAGGGGTAAGGAGACATGCTGAATCCGTTTTTTGAGTTTTATTTTCGGACAAGTAGTTCCGGAATTCCGCCAAAACTGGAAAATTGGCAAAAGTAAGGCAGGAAGTTTCGATCTGCTTCGTCAAAATAGATATGACTTAAAAGGGTAAATACACATGCGGAATCCATATCTGAACTTGGTGTTCTCATATGATTAGCTCTTTGGCCTTAATCTGTTTCTAAACAGATTAAGGCCTCTTTCTGGAAGACAAGAAGACTGGCGAAGACAAGAAGACTGGCGAAGACAAGACCCAATTGTCTGGACAAATTGAACTTTTGGGATCCTATCGAAACGTTTGGTCTTGTTCATGTTGTTTTGTTAGTTTGTTTGTTGTTTATTCTCGCTATTTATCCTTTTGTTTTGTTTTTCATAATACTCCGTACCTTGTGGTTTACAGTTTACGGGTGATAAAGTTCATTCATTCATTCATTGAATTTTCATCTGCTAAAAGTTAACGTTGACCAGCTACACGGAAATGGCAACCAGCGGCCAAAAACAGTAAACTTATTTTAGAAGAGACCTTCTGATTTCGGAACTGAAGGTAACCTCATACTTCGATCAAACGCATTTAAAGGAAGAAAGCATCGAAGTACTACTGCACTTATCACTGTGAAATTTTACTGGCCTGACAGAGCTGAAACCTTGGAGTAATAATTTTCATGTAGATGAACCTTCTTCGGAGTCATCTGGATGATCTTGAAATGCAGCTTCCCAAAAAAGTAGAAGAAGTTCTGGTCCCAGCCTTGGACCGCTCGATCTTATTGGCGTCAACAACGCAGCTGAGCGAAGAAATCGAAAGCCAGCGCAAAATCATAGAAGATTTGAGGGAGCAGCTTACGACGAGTGTGAGTTGTAACAGTTGTAACTATCTTATCAATTTGATTTAACACGTTTACACACTGCGCATATCCGACCGTATCTGGAAATCCGAGCGTACTTTACGCTCGCATTGATCTTGAAGTGTGTGCGGTCGTCAAACCGGAGCGGGACTCCCCCTCTAACTCCCCCCACAGTGCCCAAATCCGATCCGGTTCTATCACTGACGTATGTAGTTCTTGTGCTTGTACTTCCCACCAAGTTTCATCCCATTTGCTCCACTCTAAGCATGTCAAAATATTTTCCGGTCCCCCCTCCGACTCCCCCCCCCACATTCACCGGATCCGGTCCAGACTGTAAATGGGTCATCCGAGACACGAGGTCTTTCAAAATATCAAGTTTCGTTCAGGTTCGATCACCCGTTCCACATTTATACATTCCTGAAGATTCCAGATTCCCCCTCCCTTCACTCCCCCCATGGTGGTCAGATCGGGAAGTTGACTATTTTCAGGTGTATGTGGTTGGATCCCTGACTTGCCTGCCAAGTTTCAATGCCCTAGCCCACCTGGAAGTAACTTAACTCCGTATCACCGGAATTCTGGACCCCCCCCTCCAACTCCCCCCACAGTGCACGAAACCGGTCCGGTTCTGTCAATAATGTACCTAAGGCTTGTGCTTGTTACTCCGACCAAGTTTCATCCCGATCGCTCTACTCTAAGCGTGTCACATGATTTCCGGTTCCCCCTCCGACCCCCCCCCCCCCCCATTCATTGGATTCAGTCCGGACTTGAAACGTGACATCTGAGCCATGATGTCTTTCCAAATATCAAGTTTCATTAAGTTCCGATCACCCGTTCGAAAGTTCTGCATGTGTCACTAAATTCCGGATTCCGCCCCCCCCCCCACGATGGTCGGATCGGTCAAATGACTATTTCCAAGTTAGTTTGGTCGGGTCCTAATATGCCTGCCAAGTTTCATTGTCCTAGCACATCTGGAAGTACCCTAACTCGCAAACACCGGACTAACCGACCGACCGACGGAAAAGTGATCGGTATATGGCACTTGGCCGGAAGGCAAGTGCCACAAAAATCAGCACTTTTTCATATGGATTCAATGATGATGCCGAGAAGCCGGGTGGGAGTTTCGGTCTGCGAGCACCCGACCCTGAAGGCAGAAGTATTGGTTCCCACGAGCCGAAGTTCATTTCCGGGTAGGACATCCGATCTTCCTCACACTGCTGTAGATTTGGTTCATGGCACCACCAGGCGAGCGGATTTTCTTCGGCAGACGTAGCTGGAGACGGTGCCGAAAATTATCGCAGGCAGTGGTTCCAGTCCTCGAGCGATCGATCCTGATCGTCTATCCAAATTGCAAAGGCGAAATCTTGATTCGGTGAGATGCAAGATGCAGGACGCATGCAGAAAATCGTCTGCAGATCTTTACTAGTCAATTAATCAATCAATCAACTTTATTACCAAATAGCTTGAAGCTACAAGAGGTCGTCGAAAGACATGCGAAATAGTTACATAAGACGATTAAAAACACCAAATTCACAAATACACTTTATGAGAAATAACTGCGGTAATAAACTGTGTAGAAATCGGGTTGACGTAGGAACCAAATTTTTGGGCCAAAGTTGTTTGTGATACTTCGGAATCTCCAAGAAGGCATCCGACTGCGAAGCTCATACAGTATGTGTATAAGGCCTAGAATCCTAATTTCTTATGTGGGACGCCAACTTTAACATCCGAATTTCGGCCAGCTAGTCGAACCCGATACGAAGTTCGCATAGGAATCTCTTATCTTTCCCATCTTTCTTTGACGCGACACAAATTTGACATTGACCCGAAACGGAATCGTGCAAATTTTTTCCGCTAGCGACTTCGAATTCGACGCGCATGCGTTCTGTGAGCTTAACACGGTCAATACGGACTGCATGCTGTTAATTCTCTACGATTCTATAGGTGGAGCAAACCAACCGCATCGTCGAGGAGAAACTTGAACAGCAAGCAAAAAAATTGGATGAAGAAGTGATCATCTTACGGAGACACTTCGAGGAAGAGCTAATTGCCCAAACCGCCACCTTAGCTAATATTCGCGAAGCAGTACACTCGGAACCAAAAGACGCGGAGCCAGCCGTGCCAACCCTGACCCAAGCGGGAAAATCAAGGACAACTCTACTGACCCAGGTCACTCCCACCATGGAACCGCCCCTTCCCATGCCCCGAACACGTAGACGAATGGCGGAGAAAGCAGGGGCTCCTCTTCCGAGTGCTCGCCGCTTTGAGGAAAGCCTGACAACTTACGAGTCGGAGGATGAGTATCCCAAGGAAGAGTTGCCAGAGGATAGCTCAAGTGACCCCGGATCAAAGAGGCAACAAGAGAAAGATTCGGCTCGGAGAAGAGCTGTGGAAAGAAGCGGAATTAATCAGGTAAACCAAATGGTCTTTCGAGTATGGACGACGTCAAACAGGTAAAGGTAAAGTTATCAACATCAGCTTATACAAGCCTAACTGGCGTTGATTCTTCGATTCTCTGCCCTCAGCCAGCAAGTGCAGTGGGCGCTTGGAGGCTAGCCACCATGATGCTTTCGCACCCCCTTCCTGTCACCTTCTCCAGGTTTCTCCGGGTATTCATTTTAAGCTGGGTGGAGCTTGGTTTCTCTTAAAGGGTTACGCCACAAACCCCAGCTCCAAACCAAACGTTAGTCACCATTGACACCAGCGACCCTTTGCTGACAAGTTCGGTAGTTCGCCTACCTTCGAGTTTCGCCTGCTATACATTCGGCCAGGACGGATACGACGTCAAAACAGCAGACTAGGTGATGACTGTTTAACTTATAATCTTGGAAATAATCATTAGACCCATTAGTCCTTAAAGGACCTGTTGTACCTATTATACTAATGCTAACTTACTTTCGTACTCGCTTCATTCATTGTTAGACTTGGAGACCAGTATTTCATACGGTACATTACCATTACCAGTCAGTGGGTACAAACCCACTGACGAAACCACGCTGTTCTTCACCTTTTGTTTGGCTGCTTTCAATGCGTATGCTTCTGATTGTTTGCGAGAAGCTCAGTCGTCAGAAAAACCGGTTATGTAAAACCTTCTGTATTTGTCTAGAATTCAAGGGGCCTGAAAAAAGGCTTTAAAGTATTGCAACTATTTTGAAATGTTAAAAATAAACAATAAATACCGCTAAGGGTCCTTCAACTTCCTGAAATAGAATGTAGCGAGGGACAGTACTACCGGCGGGGAAGGGATGGTTCATTACAAGGTCCAGACAGTCTTCAAGGAAACAAATTCTGTATTTGAGCACTATACACCTGATTGCCGATGGCATCTTTTCTTATTAGTTGCGTTTTCGCAGTTACCGTGTTATCCGATACCATAGTCAAAAGGCGTTTTTGCAGTTATCGTGGTATCTGGGCAGCTATCGGGGTATCTGAAAAAGTCATCTCACTTTCATGATGACCAACAATAGAGCCTAGGATTTTGTCAAATTGTTGAGAAAGAAGTTTGGACTTAGTGATGTAGCTGGATATCACTTTTTCTCTACGAATGACTTTACAGAGAGTTTTTACAGAGCAACCGTTGTATCAGATACCACAGTGACTGCAAAAACGACTAATTGCTGACCCGGTTACCGTGGTAACGATACCATGGTATCTGCAAAAACGCAACTATTGTATGGCAACAGCCGTCAAACTGGAGGCTCGTGTTCGAACTTGTGTAATTTCCGAGCCTGAAGGCAGAAAACCATTTTCCCGCCGGACAAGTAGTTCTTCCGGATTCCGGCAAAAAACGGAAAGTTGGTTAAAAGTAAAAGTTTTATTTGAAGTTTAATAGATCGCTTGTAGGACTACAGCCTATTCAGTTTATATGTGCAGGATTAGCAGTGGGTTGATTGTCACTTCGCACCTTGAAACTGAAAAACTGTGTAAAAATAGAAGTTGAGGTCGGAACGAAACTTCAAAGCGAAGTCACATACGACTGCGAAAATCGTACTGGCTGTGCATGTACACACCGAATCCGGATTTCAGAAATGGGACTCCAACTTAAAATCCGGCCAGCCAGTCGAATCGGTGCTGACCAAACTTTAGCCGATTATCTATGGCTCATGTCGTCCCACGAAAAGTCAGTATTTTCCCTTTACTAACGGAACTGATTTTCCCTAGAACGGTTTGTAAGTGCAAACGCGTCCGGCGCATCGCTGGCCGCTCTGCTCCATATATACAGATACGAATATATATTCTGCAACATAAATTTAACGAATTTACCTATTTCTTTCATGACGTCACGGAACGACTCTATCCAGCCTTTCTGCTCTCCGACGCGGCGGCTGGACGCAAAACATTTTAAAACTGAACGTGCCGTGTCTAAAAAGACGGCAACTAAACAAATAAAAAAGTCACAGACAGAAGATTCTCATATCTTTATGTGTGAAAGAGTTGTCAGTGGACGTCGAAGATTCCGGCAAACTTTACGTTGTGTGACGGGCAAAACTCGGTCCGGCCGAAAAAGCGCTAAAAATTCATGGGCACAAAACAAACAACGGAGAAAGGTGGAACTTTTAGAAGCTTCTCGATGAAAAATTTATCTCAAAATAGTACTATGAAGTAGTACGAAAAAGTAGCATGCAGTACTAACGATGCTACTACATGCTTCTACTTCAAGGCTACATTGTTACTGCATACTACTATATGCTACTATTAGCAAGACTGGATGCTATTATGGCAAGACAGGATGCTACTGGATACTACTACATAAGATTGGACCAGTCTGAGGCAAATTAAATGACAGTATTCTTTGCTATTACATAGTATTACATGCAATGTTTTCGTACTACTACCATACTACTACGCAGGCTAAAAAAAATTCATCGGGTTATAATTCCATAGAGGAGCTAGGTATATTATAAAAGGCAGAATAAGCAAGAGCATCCTTTAAGCATCCTAACTATTCATTATTTCCAGGCCAATCAAGGAGTCACTCGGCGTAGGGAAATTCTGGCCCGGCGTATTAGCAGTCAAGCATCAACTATTTTACAAAACCACTTTCGAAGTCGCACTAGTTCAGAGACAATCATCACCGAACGCCAGAGCCAATCGCAAAGGATTACGCCTAAAAAGAAGACACTGGTGACGTCTATCATTCATTCGATCAAGGCTGCTGGCAGATACCTCCGAGGTAAGAAAACACTTGGCACGGAAATTTTTCTCAGAATCCTTGCTGTTTTAATGGTAATGATATTAATTAATTTATTTTGGCAGAAGTAAAGCAGGAAGTTTCGGTCAGTATCGTCAAAATAGATATGGCTTATAGAGGTATAGATAGATAGATAGACAGAATATCTGAACTCGGTTTTCTCCGATGATTAGCCTAGCGAAGAATTGTCTGGATCAAATCTTAGATTTTTGGGATCCCATCGACCCCTTTGGTCTTATTTAGTTGTATGGCCACGAAGAAATTTCTATCCGTATGTTTTCAGATTCACAGTTGTGTTTTCTGAGTTTTCCAGAATGGGGAAGTCGTATGTTTGAGCTTGCCAGAACGACATCTACCGCGAATTTCGCCTGAAAAGAACCGTTTCTTGTCATAATTTACGAAGAGATTTTCTAGTCACAAATTAAAGACAGACGTAAGCTTTTACCTTGCCAGATAAAGGCAGACAGAGCAGTTAGCTAATCGGGAACTTTGCCTTCAAATGACCTGTTTCCTGTCGTATTGTTCCATAGAGATTTTAGTAGTATGTTTTAAGTTTGTCAGATTCACAATTTCGTGTTCTCATTTTGGCAGAATCAGTCGTATGGAATTGGCCAGAATGACATCAACCGCGAATTTTCCCTGAAAATGAGCCGTTTCTTGTCGTGTTTTAAGAAGAGATTTTCTAGTAGTCTATTAGAGGCAGTCGTAAGGTTTGAGCTTGCCATATGAGGCAGATATTACGTTACATTCGTAATGTAATATCTGCCTCATGTTTCGTGTTTCATGTTTCGTGTGCATTATCGTGTGCTTTGAGCTTGTTAGAATGACAGTCGTATGTTTCGAACTTGCCAGAGTGACATAAATGCCATTACAAAGTCGAAATTTTCACTCTGTTTTGCGAAAACATGCTCATTTCGATTACGCCTGCGGCGAGACGTTTCAGACTCCTAACTGGTTTTGTGCAAAAATCTCCTTATCTTAAAAAGAAACAGGCACAACCGCCTGATGATTGCACTGTTTTTTGTGTAGTCTAAATTCAAAGTGGAAGTACTACCACGTACCAACTTCCGGGAAAACATCCCACTCCGTTTGCAAGTTATCGGTGTACTGACAGATATGTGATATAGTAGACAGCTTTTAAATGTTTCGCAAAACTATACCTTCGCCGTCTTTCATAGTCGCCAACTCGCTGGTTGAATGGCCCATAATTTAGGTGAGGTGTTAGGCCTTAGATTTCAGCCACTAGAAATGCTGATTGGGATCTGAGCCACGTTGAAAGCAAGAGTTTTAATTAAAAAGCAAGAAATTTAAGAAATTTCGCCTGCGGCTCTTTCGTAGTCCTACCCTATTTCTATTAAGTTGAAGTGTGCATCATTTATGTGGGGTTTTAAGCTTGAGATTTGGAGTCTAAGCTACATTAAAAGGTAGGAGTAGTAAAGGAGTACACTGTAAAAAAAAATCTTGCAGTATTTGCTACTGGGATTAATCTTGTCTTTATTGAGATAAGATTATCCCTAATTCGGATTAATTTTATCCTAATAGAGATAAGATTAATCCCAGTGGTAAATACTGCATCCTTATTCGGAGAAACTTTTTACAGTGTAGTTGAATTTTGCTCGGATTGAAAAAATTTCGCCTGCGGCGCTCACTTTACTTTGTCTTGAGTAGATATGTCAGAAGCTGGTACCGAGGCTTATCTTCTCTCCAGCGAAAAATTCGATATGAACGGCATCTTCTAATTCCTGTTACTTATTTGTTTATTATTGATTACTACAATGGCATTTTCTGTAACGTTTTAGAACTTATAACGTTAATATTTCTCGAGCCTGTTGGTGCTGTGTTTTTAGCCAGTCGTATATTTTGAAATCCTCACCCCCCCCCCCCCCCATGCCCAAGCCTCTCGAACCGCCCCTGACTATCTTTACAGATACATGAACAACTTTTAGAGTTCTTCACAGATAAATGAATCAACATATAATTACACAGTCATATTCAGTGGTAGTTGCACTCCGATTACTCACTCTGTACTTGCATGTTCATGTATTTCACAAAATCTTTGTCTAAACGTCGCCTGAATCAGCAAAAGAAGTCGTAGCATACCTTTAATGTGGCGCCTCAGGTGGAAGAAGGTCCCGATGCTTCCCCGACATAAATCTTTTTGTTTGCCAAAACTCAAAGGCATCTGCTGGAAGTTAGAGGAAATTACTGGAAGTGTCCCCAGCGGGGAACCACGTTGACAAATTTGAAGTACCTTAGGGTTCGTTCGAGTTTAGTGATATATACATAGTCGAGATGTAGGGATACTTAGGGCGTGTTCCACCCTACTAACTGTAGTTACTACGTATGACGTCATGGATTCTGACTTCAAGGCTTCAAGGCTCTGACGTCAAGGCTGGAACAGATTTTTCTATTTTCGCAAAAATAACTGGCTAATCGGGCCAATCACGTCACAGACATTGTAGTTACCACACTTCGAACGCTCCCAAGCGTGGTAAACAAATAGTCACAGTTAGCTACTATTTCGAGAGGGTTGGAACGGTCAGCGTAGTAACTTTACACGAGGTTGCACGAAAATAGTAACTGGTAGTTACTACTGTTAGAAGGGTGAAACACGCTCTTATGATGAGCCACTAGTGCGGTTAAGTAGACGGCTGAAATGATCTTATTCGCGAACTTTCAATGTGAATGGAATACTACCTTTTGTTCAGGTAAACCTGCCAAGCGAAAACCATGGAGTTCGACCTTGTCCCTACCAGTCAACACTGGCTCGAATATAGACCTGGTGATCCCCAGCTCAGAGTTACCATCTACGTCACGGCCCAAACGAAGCAGTAGCTCAAGGGACCGGCGAAGAGTGCAGCAAAACGTCTACGATGAATCACCCTTAAGCCCAGCTTCCACCAAGGTCAGTGAACTTAGAACTCGAGCAAATAGCGCCAACTTCTGTTCTCTGGCAACGTCATCAAGGGTCACGTACAGAACAAGACCAAAGGTTTCGATGGGATCCCAAAAATTCAATATCTGATCCAGATAACTGGGTCTTGTCTTAGCCAGATCCAGTCATCGCCAGACTCCTTGAACATGTGTACAATTAAAATTCAGAAACAGATTAAGGCCAAATAGCTAATCATCTGAGAAAAACTTCCTGCCACTACCGCAAATTTCCCGATTTCGGCCAAGCTCCAGAACTAATTGTCCGGCGAAAAAAAGAAAGCTCAAAAATGAACTCAGAGTATCTTCTTTCACCAATAATGGACATCTAATCAACTTCAAATAAAATTTAACTTATAACAAATTTTCCGACTCCAGCCGGATTCCGGTCGAACTATATGTCCGGGTAAAATATGATTGTCACACACGGATTCAGCATATCTTCTTACCCCTAAATCGGTTATCTAATCAACTAGAAATAAAACTTTAACTTCTACCAATTTTCCGGTTTCGGCCGGATGCGAACTACATGTCCGGATAGAAAATTGTTTTCACATAAGTGTTCAGCATGTCTTCTTGCCCTAAATCGAATATCTAATCAACTTCAACTTCAACTTTTAATTTTAACAAACTTTCCGGTTTGGGCCGGATTCCGGGCGAACTACTTGTCCGTCGAGAAAATGGTTTTCACCACCGTGTTCAGCGTGTCTTCCTACCCCTAAGTCGACCATCTAATCAACTTGAAATCAAACTTTTACTTTTAACAAACTTTCCGGTTTGGGCCGGATTCCGGGCGAACTACTTGTCCGTCGAGAAAATGGTTTTCACCATCGTCTTCAGCATGTCTTCCTACCCCTCAATCGAACATCTAATCAACTTAAAATAAAACTTTTACTTTTAACAAACTTTCCGGTTTTGGCCGGATTCCGGGCGAACTACATGTTCGATGACAAAATGGTTTTCACGATCGTGTTCAGCATGTCTTCTTACCCCATAATCGACTATCACATTAGCTGTTTAAAAATATTTTGTTTGCCCCTTAATTTGAAACCCCTCCCCCACCCCTAAATGTAGGGCTACAAAGCCCATCTACGAACTGACTGGTTCGACGACCCAACGAATCCTCACACCAAGTTTCATCAAAATATCTCATTCCCTTCGAGAGTTATCGTGCTTACAGACGGACGGACAGACGGACAACTTTTCGATGTCATAGGTATCCCTCCACTTACGTTTTGGGATCCCAAAAACCTCTAAGCAGTGTGGGATCATCTACCGATCTATATTGGTGGTTTCTGTCTGACGTATGCCAAGCTTGAATCGAAACGAACAAGACCAAAGGTTTCGATGGGATCCCGAAATTTTAATATCTGATCCAGACAATTTGTTCTTGTCGATATCCGGTTTTCGCCAGACTCCTTGAACATTTTTACTATTAAGGTTTATAAGATAAGATAACGTTTATTTGCTGTATATTATCTTCACAGATAAATGCACAGCTATAAATAAAAAAATTTAAAACATTTATTACATAGTCATATTAATTGGCGATCTAATTGCATTTGTCACTCTTTGTTTATACCTACAAGTTCATAAAATGTAGAAAAATACTGCCTGAACGAGCGCCTGTATCGCGAAGACGCAGACGCTTTGCAAGGCACAAACTTGTTTTTGTGCTTTGTTGCAGATCTTGGCTGCGGCGCCTCAGGTGGTAGAAGGTTTCGGTGCTTCCCCGACATAAATACTTGTTTACCAAAACTCATGGTTAAGTCCAGTCTTTGGAGTTGGAGCTGTTCGAGACTTTGGTCGTAATCGGACTGTTAGATTACACACCCGGAGTAGTTCCGGCATCCGGCAAAAACCGGAAAGTTGGTTAAAAGTAAAAGTTTCATTTGAAGTTGATTAAATGTTTGATTTAGGGGTAAGAAGACATGCTGAGCATGATGGTGAAACTCATTTTGTCGCCGGACAAGCAGTTCGTCCGGAATCCGGCCAAAACCGGAAAGTTGGTTAAAGTAACAGTTTCATTTGAAGTTGATTAAATGTTTGATTTATGGGTAAGAAGACATGCTGAACCCGATGGTGAAAACCATTTTCTCTCCGGACAACTAGTTCGCCTGTAATCCGGCCAAAACCGGAAAATATGTTAAAAGTAAAAGCTTTATCTGAAGTTGATTAGATGATATATTTAGGGGTAAGAAGAGACGCTGAGTCTGTATATAATGATCATTTTTTACCCGGACATATAATTAGTCCGGAATCCGGTTGTACCCGCATTTTTTTTAAGTCAAAATTTTATTTAAAGTTGATTAGATTTCTTTATAGGGATAAGGAGATACGCCGGCTTCGTTTCTGAATTTTCTTTTTTTGCTGGACTAGCAGTTAGCTCGAAATTCGGGCGAAACCGCAAATTTGGCAGTAGTAAAGCAGGAAGTTTCGGTCAAAATAGATATGGCTTATAGAGGAATAGATAGGTAGATAGAATATCTGAACTCAGTTTTCTCTGATGATTAGCCTGGCGAAGACAAGACCGAATTGTCTGGATCAAATCTTAGATGTTTGGGATCCCATCGACACCTTTGGTCTTGTTTCTTATGCACCACTCTGCACATTTGGCTTTTCCAAGTTCCGTCATGGGCCTACGAGTGGCGACTTTTTTGCACGTTTTTTATTTTCCCTGGCTTGGGGGTCCATCGTACGCAAAAGTGTGTGCTTTTTCCCAAGCTTGCGAGTACCTCTGGGTCATGATAAAGATCCCATTTATAAACAGAAGAAGACCAATGGCTAATCATCTAGAGAAAGCAGCATGCGTGTATTTACCCCTAGGTTATACGTCATATCTAATCTGACGAAATTGATCAAATCTTTCTAAGTAAACGGCGTAAATTTGCTCGGTAACGACTAGTAAATTTGCAAACGGTAGGTTAGGTTAGGTTATTCTTTATTTTACACAAAATCACATTAAACTAGGTAGAAATTTGTTTGCATAAATTTGCAAATGTAGTTAATTTGCTCAACGTGGGCCAACTATGACAGTTTCCGTTTTCCAGTGCGTGCATAATCTAATCCCGAGTGTGTTTCGTGATACTTACCGTGCTAACAGTGATATTCATGAATATGATAGGAGAAATAGTGATAAATTGGTGATAGGGCTTAAGAGTAGCACAAGATCAGGATTTCGATTGAAGTTTCTTGGAACTGCAGTCTGGAATTCTCTACCAGTGAGCATCAGGGCGGCTGAGCATCTATTAGAGTTTAAGAGAAAATTAAAAGAATATTTAATAAGAGATGGTTGAGAAATGTATTTATTTGTTAGGGGGTAGAGGGTGGTAGGGAGGAATCGGTCCGGGTGGTTAGGGTGGTAGGGAGGGAGTAGGGTTGTTGGGAGGTATATATTTATTTTGGAGGTGATAGTGTGGAGGAGTTTGGTCTGTATTGTTTTTTTTTCTGGTCTGTTCTTTTTTTTTTTTTTCTTAGTTATTTATTATATTGTTTGTTGGTGTGTTTAGAAAATGGTTAACCTTTACTACTGCACGCCAGCAAAAGTAGGTTTTTCCATTAGTGCAGTAGATTTAAATAGTCAGCGTTTCTCCTTATCCCTATATCGAACAGCTAATCAACTTCAGAAAAACTTTAACTTTTAAAAGAATTTCCGGTTTCAGCCGGATTCCAGGCGAACCATATGTTCGGGTAGAAAATGATTGTCAAAAGTGAACTCAGCATTTCTTCTTACCCCTGAAAGAACATCTAATCAACTTCAGAAAAACTGCTACTTTTAACACATTTTCCGGTTTCGGACGGATTCCGGGCGAACTACTTGTCGGACGAGAAAATGATTTTCATTCAAATGTTCAACATGTCTCGATACCTTTAAATCGAACATCTAACCAACTCCAATAAAACTTTTACTTTTAACAAACTTACCGGTTTTGGCCGGATGCCGGGTGAACTACTTGTCCGGCAAGAAAATAGTCTTCATATTCGTGTTCAGCATGTCTTCTTACCCCTAAATCAACTATCTCATTAGCTGTTAAAAAATGTCCTTTAATTCGAACCTCCTCCCCCACCCCTAAATGTTGAGCTACAGAGCCCATCTACGAACTCGACTCTCCCTCGACCCAAAGAGTCCTCACACTAAGTTTCATCCAAATATCTCATTCCCTTCAAGAGTTTTCGTGATCACAGACAGACAGACAGACGGACAACTTTTACGAAGTAATAGGTATCCCTCCACTAACGGTTTGGGATCCCCAAAATAGGAACGTCACTGCCAACCGACCAGATAATGCAGGTTCATCAGCGGATCAGAAAAAGTCTTCTATCTCTATAGTGGGTAAAATAGAGCCAATCAGAACAAAAAGACTATAATGAGAAGAATTTTTAAAGGCGCTTCGCAGCTAGTAATGTGTCGGGGCTGAGGGATAATTAAAGATAGAGAATAGTAACAACCTATCAATCAGATAGTGGTAGTCAGCGGCTGAGCTGACTGCTGATAAAGTAAAACTTAAAAAACATTTATTGGGAGAGGGGAGTTAATTTTCTCTTTTTTCTTAGATTTTTTTTTTTTGGTTTTGGTTTTGGTATTAAAGGTTAATTGAGAGAGTGTTCTTGTCCTTTTTCTTTTCTTTTTCTTTTTTTTATGAAATTGATATAGGTTGAGAATCAGAGGATTGCAGTCGTCCATCATCAGGCTTTTTGAGCCTTCCCCGGGCGGTTGCGGGTTTTTATAGTTTATTTTGTATTTAGTAGTAAATAAAGCAAGTCAAGTCAAGTCAAGAGCAACAAACTTCTCGATCTCCAAATAAGGACAAAAACAAATTAAAGCACCTCTGTAATTGGTAGTATTTTAAGAGGCACTTGTTATGATATATTATACTACGTTTCCAGGGTGGATCTGAGCCTCATACTCCCACCATCCGTGCTTGGAGCGAGTCCGACATATCCAACATCGAAAACATCAAGACAACAAGACGAGGATTGACAGAACGCCAACCAACAAGCGTGCCGGAAGCTGGATATCGACCAACCGGAAAGTTTCCCGTAAATTCCGGAAAAGTTCAGCAGATGAGTTCTAGCGAGGACGAATCCGAAGAGAACAAGGATTTAGAAAAGACAAGAACAGAAAGGGTTTCGGCGACGGTGGATAGGGAGGATAGCCGAGCAGAGGGCCGGAGGGTGGAAACGCTTAGACGTGAGTCATCTGGAAGTACAAGAAGGAAGCAAGCTGGAAGAAGCATAGCCTTCAATGAACAAGTTGAGAAGTAAGTCGTGGTCTTTACCACCGCCCTGCAGTCTGGCTTATTAGGCGTACCAACCGCGAACCGTCCTTTCTGAGTAAGGCCGACTTAACCTAGGGGGGAGTTCCTTATGGTTTCTTGGACGTTTTATATTATTTTGACATGGTCTATGGCACTGATGAGATCTGATCCTGATCTATCGGATAGAGTTACGCGCACACACTGTCCAATACTCTTGATGACTAACTCTCCTTACCGGTGCAAAATCGCTGTGTACCTAGTCCTCAACGATCGCCGTGATTGGTTGACATAGGATTTGAGTTGTTGAGTTTAAGTTGTTAGTAAGACGTTTTCTCATTCTTCCTTAGGATCACTGGCGTTCAGTCGGATGTGAAATTCCTCCTCCGCTCCAAAATATTGGCGCAACGCTGAACAGGGTTGCCACAATTTGCACTGTAGTCGCTCTATTTTGTTTGTGTCACTCTTGTCCTAGTATGACATACAATTCACTTCATTCCAGAAAACGTACAGATGTGGCATTTTTGCATCAGCGATTCCGACCGGAGTGATTATTCTCAGGACAATCCCTCGACTTCCCAGGACCCCCCCCCCCAACTCCCTTAGTAGTTGCCCTTCCAACTACCCCAGTTGGCCAGATCTGGTCTGGACGTTTTTACGACACATCGAGGGTTTATGGCCGTCCTGCTTGCCTAGTTTCTGAAGCATTAGAGTCCTTTGAAAAACGCTGGAGTCAATCTGAGGACTGATACTGGTATTTAATCTGACACCTGGCTACAGGACGCAGAACCAACGACACAGGTTGGGTTTCGGTGGTCTAGACAAAATCTCAGCCGATTATCAGATACTCGTGAGTTTGATGTGACGTCACGAAAGTTGGGGAATCGATTAAATGTATATTGTTTAATATGCATTTGGTTATGTATATATTGTGACCCAAGCGGCCAGCGGGCGCCGGATGCGTTCACATTCATAAACCTTTCTAGGGACAATGAATTATGTCTGGAAATGGAAAATATGAAATGCTCATGTAACGAGATGTTACGTCTCGACTCTAGGATAATCAGCTTTCGGCAGGAGGGATCATGACATTATTACTCCAACAAATGGTTTAATGAACTATGAAAGAAGACACTTATTCAAGCCGGTTGTACTGGTTTTGTTTTAGAGAGGAAAAAAGTTACGAAATACTTTCTCCTGTCCTTTCAACAAGTAAATACGAAGAGGAGAAGGCAGCGCTAAACACTCGGATAGAAGAGCTTACAAGGTCTATCGAGGAACAGGTAAGCGAAAGTTGAGCCCTCCAGCAAAGGCTAAAAAGCGTGAATTGCTTCAACTAGAAAGGCTTCACCATCAAATAATGACACCATCTATCGGCGGTGCTCGTTGAGTCTGCTTTCCGACGACTAAACTTGATCGGAGGATTGACGAAAGCAAAGAGATTCCGCCACTCCCTGCTTCCAGCTTGAAAAGTGCTTGGTTATTTAATTACAAGACTATCTCATTGGTTTCCCAGGGGGACAGGTGATGTTCGTTCTGTTACTGTTTTTGCTCGTGTATTCGGCTATTCAATATGGATTTTATATTCCCAAATTCTAAGAAGCTTTACTAGCTTCTGCCTACTACGAAGCTACGAAACGTGCTGCTCTCGCAACATAATAATAATAATAATCTTCTGAAGGTCGCCCGACAAAAATATGACACGAAGAGAAGTACGAATTCCAACGCACTGCGATACGCGTCCATCTAGCGGTCTTTATTTCACAAAGCTATACCTCTTACAATTTCTTCTGTTTCCAGCTCAGTTCCAGGACTGGCAATGCTCCAACTGGCGGCGTTCAAATCTTACGAAAGGCGCAACCAAGACCCTCCATGTACCAAGACGCTAGCGATTCGTAAAGGAAAATGAGCGAAAAATTATAGTTTTGTTTGGCAGATACCGTGGTATCTGATACCACGGCCAAAAGGTGTTTTTCAAGTTACCGAGTATCTGGCCGTGATAACTATCATCATCAGCAACACGAGAGCCTAGGTTTTGTCAGACTGGTGAGAAAGAACTGTGACACTTGTGATGCGAGTGGATCTAAATCTTTCTTTTGAGGTGACCTAAAAGCATTGATTCGACAATTGTCATTTTTGCAAAGAAACCGAGGTATCAGATACCATGGTGACTGAAAAATCGACAAAATGCAGATCGATTTACCATGTTATCTGCAAAAACACGATTTCTGTTAAACAAAAATTTAGAAATTTAAATTAGTCAATTTCTGGACCTGCACCCCTATCTTTTATAGAAGCTTTAGAAAACATTAATAAAATTGCATAACCACCTGCAAATGACATTGAATCGTCTTTCTCTCTTGCGTTCTTTTATGGAATTATGGGTTATAAATAGAATGTTTCTATTATTATTTTGCAAGCAAAACTGTTAGTCGTACCGAAGCCTTACCGAAGATACTGTTAGTGTTGGATCGATATACAATTTCAAGCGTATTTACAGAGCGTATTATCCTTTACAATTGCATTATTTTGCTCTACTGTTCATCTTCCGATAGTTTTGGATTTCGAAGAATGAGATATTTTAAGTTTAAAGCACACTTCGTACTAGGCATGGGCACTGTTCCTTTTTTCTGTTTCTGTTTCTGTTTTTTTTCCTCCTGTTTTACTGTTTACTGTTTTCTGTTTCAGGGACCCAAAATAAACAGAACAGCTGTTTTGAAGCCAACTGTTTTTTTTCTCACCTGTTCTGTTCCGTTTTGATGTATCCTGTTCTGCCCTGTTCCTGTTTTTTTTACCTGTTTAAACAGCCAAATCTGTTTTTTGGGGGCAACCCGCCTTAATCAATAAACTCAAGATTTGCATCATTTCGAAATGCCACATTCCAAAAGAGGCCAATTTGTCAACCTTACCAGTGACCCACGCGAAATGTGGATGCGATGACGGCTATCAAAAATATTGAGCAAGAATCAAGCAATAGTAGGAACAACAGCAAAAAATGGGAACTTCACATACTGTAAATATTTATTCAGCTCAAGCTGACGGCGAATTGCATTTGACTGAGCTAAATGGATCCGTAGTCAGCTAAGTCTTAGACTACTGTTGCAGCTTTCCGCTGACGCTTCGTGGCAGCAGCCGTCTTCGGGTCCAATATGAGAGAGTGCGCAAGCGCTCAAACGTAATGTGTAAAAGTAAAACGTATATCATATCAGAGATGGGCGAATCCGATCATGAAAGGATTCGAATCCGAATCCAAATCCAGGGCTAGGTACGAATCCGAATCCACCATTTCATGCTGAGGATTCGAATCCGAAATTGAATCCGGATTCGAATCCGACCTTAGCAAAAATTAAATCATGTTCATAGGTTATAGTTTAAAAATCAGAGGTGACAAAAAACAATGATATTTCAGGTAATCAGATAATGTGATAGATTACTTAACATATTTGGTGGTGGACACCAAACAAATATGGTTGTCTAAAGCCCATTGCGTAAAAATTGGGAAAACGGAAACTGAAAGGATGTAGCATAGAAATTTGAGCGGATTCGTAAGATTGAGGGTTTGGAATCCGAGTCCGAAACCGAATCCAGCCTGAAAAGCAGAAGATTCGAATCCGGCCAAAAGGACGAATCCTGGATTCAAATCTGAATCCGGATTCGGATTCGCCCAGCTCTGTATCATATATTGTGTACGAACAGCCTAATAACCATTCGCCCTTGACTTTTAATTAATTGGTAAATATGGGCCCAGTTACCAGCGTTTGGATGTGGGGGGTGGGGTGGAGTATCACCGAAAGGTTCATCTAGATGGGTCTTTGGGTGGGTCCAAAGACCCATCTGGACAATGATGTTCACGCATTCCAAATTTCCACCTTAGTACCAGGCATGTTTAGCAAGTTTGCGAATTTGGTCAGGCAATTTACTCTGGGCAATCCGGGCCCAGTTACACATAATTCGCAAAACGGCGGTAAGCCTTTAAAATTCAACTGAAAAGCCAACTAATTTTTGTGTCATTTCATTAAACATACTGAATTATTGGGATTCTACAAAGGAAAAATTAAATCATGTTCATAGGTTATAGTTTAAAAATCAGAGGTGACAAAAAACAAAAAACACTGATATTTCAGGTAATCAGATAATGTGATAGATTACTTAACATATTTGGTGGTGGACACCAAACAAATTTGGTTGTCTAAAGCCCATTGCGTAAAAAACATGCCTGGTGCTAAGGTGGAAATTTGGAATGCTTGAACATCATTGTAGAATCCCAATAATTCAGTATGTTTAATAAAAAATAGTTGGCTTTTCAGTTAAATTTTAAAGGCTTACCACCGTTTTGCGAATTATGTGCAACTGGGCCCGGATTGCCCAGAGTAAAAGTTGCGGAATTTTTTATCTTCCACTATCTGCTCTAGTTATGACGTTCAGAATATGTGCGGCCGTCAACAATTTTAATCTAAATACAAACGCTACTTTTCGTTGGGCAGTGGCGAGATTGGTGATGATTGTTTAGTGCCGGAACAAAAGAAAAATCATAAATCTTTCTCGTAAGGGGTGCAACAAAAATACAAGCGCATAGAGGTACCACAAATCACACGGAAATTCCACTATTTGAAAAACAATTATTCGTGAATAGCGGAACAATGAAGTAACGCATTTTCAGCGGCTCTTCAAGCTGTTTTAAGTGAATAAGTGATGGATAACTAGATTGTCCTATCCCAGCCTTTTTAGGTTAAACTTTAAAGGAAACATTAGTCACTGGGGGAATTGTGACCAATTGCCCTTGAACCGAGAGTGTATCGGGGCTTGAATCCCAAAAGTGACAACTAGACCCCAAGGCCCACAAGTACACCAAGTTTCAAATTAAAGAAACCACCGAGGAAAAAGAAACCACCGAGGAAAAGCTATTCGGTATTCTGATTGAACATGGATCCCTCGCGACCCTCCCCTCACACAAAAAATGACCATCATCACCAACCACTGTCACGAAGTGAAGCTTGCTTAACTTTGAGTTTGTATGATCCGTAAACTTTAGTTTATTACCGATCACTATGACAAACAATCCAAGTGGAAAGGTAGGCTATGCGAAAATTTGTTGTTAAGACAAACGAAACTTCCATGGCTCATTTTCCGTCGGGAAAAAGTGTAACTCATAAAAAAGGCAGCTGGAATTCTGGACCAAGATATTTGTTGTTCTATGAAATGAACTCGAAGAAAGGCATCTGTGCGGTGCAAGGAAAAACTATTTAAGATACTTCATGGTACAGGGCAAACTATAGGTGAACTCTGCCATAAACATAATACAAAAATACGGGAAATCAAATAATAAAAAAAACTGTTTTAAACAGCCGGTTCTGTTTTTTTTCGCCTGTTTAACAGCTGTTTCTGTTTTCGAAGTCATCATTTCTGTTAAAACAGAACAGGACCTGTTTTTAAGTTTCCTGTTTTCTTTCTGTTTCTGTTCTTATGTGACCTGTTTCTGCCTGTTCCTGCTTGAATGCAAAAACAGAACAGTGCCCATGCCTACTTCGTACTACTTACTGTTTAAGTTCCAGTATCCAAAATTAGTTAAATACTGTAAAACTAGGCTCTGCTTTCACCTGTTTTTCTTTTTTCTTTCTTTCTCGTTCCTTGTTTCCCTTATTTTCTCTCTTTTTCAATTAAAGTTGAAATCATTGGTTATTTTTTCGTCTCCTCCCTTTTTCTTTATATAGAGTATTCAATTAGTTGATCCTGTTTGTTGTTTAATTAATATCGGTTATTTCCCTCCCCTAGTCAAGAACTCCTTTTGTGCTTTCCTGGCAGGAATATTAACTGTGTATTTTTTTTTGTCTTTAAATATAGTCCAGTGAAACTGAAAAACCTGGAAAACTATTATACACGGCTTTGGGTGTTATAAGCCTTTTCCAAGTATATTGGCTTCTAGCAAGAACACGGCAGAAATTCAGATAATCGGTATTACGCATGAACTGCATGATACCCAAACACTTGTCGAGAGCAAGACATATATGGAAAATAGTGAAACGCGGCACGTGTGAAAATCAATGAGGTGTCTTTAGCAGATTAGAATGTAACATATGAAATTCGGGTCTCCGGGCTTGAGTATTAATGGATGTAATCAGGGATGTATCCTACATTTGCAATGAAGGTATGACGGGTCCTTTAAAGGACACCTACCAAGTATCATCCCTATCTGTATGACTTCCGTTAACATTGCCTGCAGAACTTCTTCTGGAATATTTTTTAACCAGTTAAAGGAACAGAAAACTTGACTCAAACTTGACTCGGGGAGCTAGCTGACATATCAAGAATGTAACCCTGAGTCGATATTGAGAGTAAGAAAAATTCTCGTTACGACCATTGCACTTTCCAGGCAGTTTCCAAAAATTCGACTTGACACCTACCAAGTATCATCCCTATCTGTATGACTTCCGTTAATATTGCCTGCAGAATACCCAAATACGAACTAGTGTTTCCAAGCTATGATTTTTGCTCCATTTTGCCTCTGTCCTTATTTCAGTAACGAACAATTTCAGAAATGAACAAAATGTCTCCAATCAACCCTTCTTCTGGAATATTTTTTAACCAGTTAAAGGAACAGAAAACTTGACTCAAACTTGACTCGGGGAGCTAGCTGACATATCAAGAATGTCCCCTAAGTCAATATTGAGAGTAAGAAAAATTCTCGTTACGACCATTGCAGTTTCCAGGCAGTTTCCAAAAATTCGACTTTTGACTTAGTAGAAAAAAAGCAAAAGGTTTGTGTGCCGGGAGTAGGGATCGAACGCACGACCTCTTGACTACTACCTCGACACTATGGCCGAAACACGGCCGAAGGTGAACTTTTACAGTGCATCAAAGGGGCAAGGGCCTGCAGCTAGCTTTGGGAACACTAAGGAGGGGGTTCGAGATAACAAAGAAGGGGGGTCCTGTCGACAATAAGTCCCTGTATCTTTATCTAAGCCCCCCAGGTCGGTTTGATGGCCGAAAGTTGCGTAGTCAAGTTTGCTGTGCCTTTAAGCCCAAACGTATGTCTAGAAGAAATTCCAATACGATCAGGCCGGACGGCGCTGTACAAGATTTGAATGAATTGCACTTTTTGTTTTGGAGTCTGCATGTACAAACCTCCAGAAACAAACATCCCTGTTTTGAAGACGTCACGCTCAGGAGAAGAATGCTCTCCGTGGTCATGTCTGCAAATGCATTCTTCATGGTGTGTTCAAGTATGGTTTCATTGTTCAAATGTCCTTTAAGATTGAGAGATATTTATTCTTAGAACTGTAAGTGCCGACATGATTGCATACATAAGTGAGGCTTGCGCGGTCAGCGCCTTATCAGAGTAGGACAAGAAAGTAAAACTTTGTTTAATTTAGTTTTTGTTGTGTGGTAATTTGGAGGTCAGTTGTATTCGCGAGAACACTCGGTGAGTTGTTTTATTTTATTATAAAGATAGCTGTTTCCCAAACAACGGGCCATAGAGCCCTTGGGATTTTGTTTAATGAATAGTTTTTTTTTTTGTCTATGTTAGTGTCAATTGTGTATAAGTTTGTCAATAAAAAGAACTTGAACTTGAATTAGGGTCGAAGAAGAAAGCACAACGGGGAACTGTGACCTCGCGAAGACTGGCATATGACGAGCCCTTGCCACTATATATGTCAAACTAGAACTAATATTTCACACTTCCAAACCACTATTTTTTAGTTTTTTTTCGTCAATTTGTATAAAAAGTCTTCAGTATAAACGATGGTCGAAGGAGGGGCTTACTTGGCAGAAAATTGTGATGCATCGGCTTTCTGCTGAACCATTTTTCCCCATCCTCCACGCCCCATATCGTAGTCAGTTCGGTATTCATCTCGGACCTAAGAGAAAACGTGTAAATGATGGAACATATAGTTCATGTACAGTAGCTTATAAATGTTTTCACACATGATTACGGTCCCAAAATTTCGCAGACACCGTTAATTTAGTTAGAATTTTGGTATTTGTTAGCATATCCTTATTATTAAGTAAGTAAGTAATATATTTGTAACCCGCTATTATTTTCATCTAATCGCTTCTTGTTCTTACTAATAGCATAAACAGTAGAAAGCTTCTTTAAAATTCCTTGAAGAATTTGTTAAGATACAAACTGGATATTCGAAGTTACGATTGTCTCGAAATGACTGGCGAACCTGTTTTCTCGTGAAGTAAGAGGCTTATACTTATTTACGTATTACTTATTACATACCTGTTTCAAATGATGTTTCTGGGGGGGGGGGGGGTCCGAAAACAGCAGCCGTCTTTAAAACAGAATCTCAGCATCGGCTCTACTCTACAACAATTCCTAAATTACCGCTCTAGAACTTTCGATACTAGAAACCAATCCTGTTCGATGTCACAGAACGGGTAAGTCAGCTCAGATTTTTTCAAGCGATACTTCGGCCCTTCTTGGCAGGGGTTCTCGTCAGGCAGGATCTGAAGACGGATACTTCAATAAAATACTGCAGTATTTTTATTGCAAGTTATCTTAGCTTACTTATCCGTTTCGAGCCACCATTTTTTTTTTTTTACCATATATACCAATTTTACTCTTCTTCTAGCTTTCAGGTTTTTGCTAATAAATTAGATCGATTAATTGATTGAAATGAACCGAAGTCCTCTTCGGCTGAAGGAGTACTTAAAAATGTTAACTGCTTTATCGTTCGAATTTTTTTAGACATCTATTTTATTTTGTATATATTAGATTAGTAAGTACAAATTCTAGCTGCGGCATAATGAAGCCCCTTGGCAAGGAAGGTCCAAATATTGACGGCTGACTAATCTGCCTACTAGAAACGGAAGGAAAAACAGGGTTCATCTCTGCTTCCAGATTTCCGAGAATACTTTTTTCCGGAAGCGGATTATTCTCTGTTTGCCCCCCCCCCCTCGCCTCACTATCAGCATCCATAACATAGATACAGTGCGGCAGATTCTTAAATGACACCTCGCACAACATTAGTTGTACACCGTAGACAAAAATCTTGCAGTATTTGCTACTGGGATTAATATTCAAATAATGTATACAACGGATACGTCAGCTACGATGCCAAGAAGGGCCAAAAAATCGCTGATGAAGCATCGTAGCTGACGTATCCGTTGTATACATTATTTGAATGTATGTTTCAAAGTCAGCTTGGGCTCAAGGAATATTTAACTGGGATTAATCTTTTCTCTAATAAGATTTGCTGCGGTTAACTTCCATCCTTACTCGGAGAAACTTCTTACAGTGTAGTTGTAGTGCAGACAGTCTGCCACTTGGGGAGAGAAGGCGGTATATTGGGAGGGCAAAGGGTCGGTCAGGTGTGGTAGTATGGATGAGAAGTTGAAACATTTGTTGTGTGAATGCGAAAATTTGAGGGAACTTGGGTTAGAAGTTTTTGGAGTAAATGAAAGAGGGGTGGACGAACAATGGATGTTCAGGGTCATGGGGAAAAGTTGTTTTTTAAGTATTAAAAAGTTGCAGAGGTTCCTCAGGGTAGCCCTAGACCATAGGGATAGGTGCTTATACAATATATTATTTTGTTTTTTTGTGTTTGTTTTTCATGTATTTGCCATGGCCCTTGGCTCTTCGTGTAAATAAACTCTTATCTTATTTTATCATAGTGTTTGTGCAGAGATGTTCCGAGATATCTGACCCCTTTACAACCAAGCTACACCGTAAGAAGTTTCTCCGAGTAAGGATTAAAGTTAACTGCAGTATTTGCTTCTTGGATTAATCTTATCTCTACCGGGATAAGATTAATCGGAATTAGAGATAATCTTATCTCATTAGAGACAAGGTTTAATCCCAGCAGCAAATACTGCAATATTTTTTTTAGTGTATGTTTACAGAAAGTTACACTGTTTCGGCTTTTCTTAGCCTCTTCCCATTTCCCTTGCCTTGGATGACAATCTTGGCAAAATTGACATCCGGTCTCCTGACGAATCAGCTCCTCGGAAACAATGGTCGGGAATGATGCGTCAGGTAAAGAGAACAAACGTGATAATCAGCATATCGCTGATCGAGAAGATAGGATACACTTATGAAGTGCAGAATCTCGGGAACGGGAATGAATGGAAATACTACTGAAGCAGAATGAATTACTACCATAATGCAAGTATGATGTGGAATATATTTGATGAACAGAAAAGAGAAAATTTCAATTTTGAAAGTGACGGGTAGTGCAAAACTTTCATCGCTAGAAAGGTTCGCACCTTCTTTTCTTCTTCTGAAGCAACCTCCCTATCAGCATCCATCTCACAGATATAGTAATAATTCAACAGATCCATATGTTAATAAACAGAAAAGCTAAAATTAATTTATATGAATATATAAAAAATTTTACTGAACATAATGAAACACATATCCTACAAGAGTCTTACATAAACGGTGATGATGCAAGCTGTCCGAAGTTCCATTACAAACAACACAAGGATGCGCAGTTTCAACAGATAACACTTAGGATGTTAGCTCTTACATTTTTGAAACGTTACGCATTAAAAGGTTAGGCATACAATACAAGATGAACCGAAACACCGCCGAAAAACATCTGCTGACTTTTTTGTTTGTCATGATATCGGAAAAGTCAGCAGATCCTTTTTTCGACGTCCTGGCAATGCTTCTTGTGCATAACGTTTAATGCACAACGTTTGCAAAATCGTAACAAACAACATCCCAAGTCTCATCTGTTGAAACTGCACATCCTTCTGTTATCTCTTATGGGACTTCTGACCGTTCTGAGATCACCAGGGCATTTAGCTTGCCACTTGGTGAAAGACGAAAGTATTTGGGAAGTGTTAGGGAGAAATCTGGTCCTTACTTTTGTCCAATCTGCGGTGAGGGAGATGAGGATCTAATTCATTTTATGTGTGGTTGTGATGAAATTAAGGATCTGAGGGAGGAAGTTTTTAAGGGAGGAATTCATGGAGGAAGTGGTTGATAAATATTATGCGGAGTAGGGATTTGTTAGTATAAGAAACCTGGCGACGTTCCTCAGAGTGGCCAGTCTTCACAGGGAAAGGTGTTTGGGTGGAGTTTAGTGAGAAATAGTAGTGTGACCGTTTATTTTTGTATTTACATGTACTTGTTTATGTTAGTTTGTTATGGCCCTTGGGGTTTCAAGGCATATAAATATCATATCATTGTGGGAATAATAGGAACTAAGTCACATGGTGGCTCTGAACTCGAATACGAAGAACCAGCTTTAGCTGAAGGAGTCCTTATGACGATGGTCTTCCTATTCACCGACCAAAGAGAGCACACGAAAGGAACTAGCCCCCTCCCGTGTCCGACGAACTAGAGCGTGTACGAAAAAGAGCCGTTTCAGTTACCGTATACTAGGTCAGCAAGTAACTTCAAGTTCTCATGAATCTCTCCTAACTGACTTATCCGTCACCTCACTGCATGAACGTCGTAATAAGCTGATTTTCAGTGTATTTTCAAATTTTCACGTGGCAGGTCCGTTATGATATTGAAATTTTGTTTGTAAAACCCCATTGCATATCAAATTTGTCTCTCCTTATCTCTCTCTTTCAAATTTGGCTATAAAATTCTTGCATCTGTCCAACATCGTACTTTCCTCCCACCTGAAGCGTCCATAGACAATCGTACGCATTCGCAGCTGAAGCCAGATAAAATCAAAACAAAAAGCCACATTAATACGTTTGTGTCGCTTTTCGCTGTAATAAGATTGCCTGTGTAACGTTAGTATTAGTATTGTATACCGTTATGTAACTTGTGAATGTTAAAAAGTATGATTTTTGTAAAGACAATCAAATTAGCTCACAAGCAAGTTTTTGTCTAATAAACCTTACTTACTTCCCTTATGCCGCATCATTACAACTTTTTTCTAAGATGTCAGAAAATCCTTCGAACCACCCATGGAAGAGTTTTTTGTTCTTGTTCTGGTTCTGTTGCTGTTGTTGTTATTCTTTCTTTTTATTTTTGTGGTTCATTATTAAGTTAATTTGTTAGAAGTTAGTTTCTTGTTTTTTTTTTGTATGGTGTGATGTCTTTCCTATCCTCTTTTATGTATTCATACTCCGCCTTTCTCTTTGTGAGTGTATGATGGGTCATAAATAAATTATTATTATTATTATTATTAAACGACCAGAAAAGTTCTTACCTGTCCCCCACTTTTGCCTCGTCCATACTGCCGACCTTCCAAGAATCCTGCGTCCCAATCTGTTCGCACAATCCTATCATCCAATCGAGTACCATTAACGTATCTCATAGCCATTTCAGCATCAGTACGGGTGTAGTACCTGCAAAATAACCATTGTTACGACGTAAGTTGTATAAGGGACTTAACCAGGACTTCTTGGTCATAACCCCATATTCACACTACGGTTCATACTAACTCATCCTTGTTGTGGAGTCTTATGAACATTTGACGGATAACCGACACAGATGGACGAATCCGACCATGAAAGGATTCGAATCCAAATCCAGGGCTAGGTACGAATCCGATACCGAATCCACCATTTCATACTGAAGATTCGAACCCAGAATCGAATCCGGATTTGAATACGACCTTAATAAAAATCAGAGGTGATATAAAGCATTGATAGCTAAGGTAATCAGATAACGAGATAGCTTACTGAGGATGGTTGGTGTTGGAGACAAAAAGGTTGGATTGTCTAGGCCCACTGTGTAAAAATTGGAGAAAAGGAAACTGGAAGGATGTAGACTAGAAATTTGAGCAGATTCGTAAGACTGAGGGTTTGGAATCCCAGTCCGAATCCGAATCAAGCCTGACAAGTACAAGATCCGGGCCAAAGACACGGTTTGTGGATTCGAATCCGAATCCAAATCCGGATTCACCCATCTCTGATAACATAATTAGCAAGAATAAAAGGAGTGAAAACATTTGATCCGCGCATGACATGTGGTTTGCTCATTTTATAAACGCGTAAAAAGACGTACTCCGGCTATGGTCGCGCGGTAGCTCTTAAATATTCTCTTAACCAAGTCATTTGTTTAATGCTCTGGTAACACCACAACCTCTTTATGTTTCCCCATACAGGATAATCTTATTAGCGCAGAAGAAAGACGAGGACAAATATTACAAATTAGCAAAATATATATTAAGATTGCAACCGTCGCGTTTGAATTCTGATGACACGCGTGAAAAAGCTCTAAAAAGCTCCTTCTCTGCTATTCTGGCGTAACCAATGTTCTGCGTTAGAAGTGCTAATTTAAATTAGCAAAGCACCTGCCACATCTCTCACAATTATGCCACTGCCACACGCGTGTGAGTGTGATTCACATGCTTTGCAATTGTATTGAGCTGAGTGACTGGAAAAGAGGAGTACGGTGTGTGCGTATTTGACGAAGAGTGGTTAAAACGAATTTTTAAGGATGAGTGTTTTGCTGTAATAAAGAAAATGGGGCGATTTTTGAGGCTAGCGGTGGAACACCGAAGTAGATTTTTGGAATAAGTAAAACAAATTAAAAGGAAAAGAGTATTATTATATGATAATATTTGTTTTTTTCGTATGTTAAATTTTTTTCAAGTATTACCCTTTCTAAAGCCTCCTCGTCTCTTACCAAAAATCATCGAAAACTGGGCCCAACCAGCGCGTGACCTTCTCTCCTGTCCCCTGACCCATCAAACAAGAGCTGGAAGCTCATATCACACTTGCAAGGCTGGGTCAGAGGATGGAACTGATGGTCAAAAGTTTTTTTTTTCACTTTTCGGTTAAGATGCGCACTTTAAGGGTGCTAAAAATTAATTTCTAAGCAAAATCCTTGAGGCAAAAAGGAACATGTGCCGTGGCGATCGTGAAAAAGATAAATGTTGCTTAAAATAATTTTGTGTATTTTAGGTTAAGATGAGTTCTTTAAGGGATGGCCGGGTCGGAGAAGTGACGATGCCTAACCCAATGATGTCAAGTTTTTAATGCTCCAGCAAAGTTATATCGTCCTAGCACATCTGGAAGTACCTTAACTCACAATCACCGGTATTCCGGAACCCCCCTACAGCTCCCCTCCCCTCGGTACCCGAATCCGGTCCGATTGTGCCACTGATGCACCTAGGACTTGTGCCTGTACTTCCCACCAAGTTTCATCCTGATCGCTCCACCCTATGAGTGTCACAAGATCTCCGGCTCTCCCCTACGACCCCCCCCCCCCCCCCCCCCCTCACCCAGTTCACTGGATCCGGTCCGGACTTGAAATGGGACATCTGAGACATGAGGTATTTCAAGATATCAAGTTTCATTAAGATCCGATAATACCCGTTCGAAAGTTATGCATGCCACTAATTTCCGGATTACACCGTCTCCCCCTCCCCCACGATGGTTAACTTGGTCGGATCCCTGATATACCTGCTAAGTTTTATCGTCCTAGCCCACCTGCTACGGATCGTCGGAACCCCGCTCCAACTCCCCTCAGTGTCTGAATCCGGTCCACTTCTGTCAGATATGTATCTAGAGCTTGTTCTTCCCACCAAGTTTCATCCAGATCGCTCCACTCTGAGAATTTCACAAGATTTCCGGTTCCCCCTCCCCAGATTCATCGGCAGGGTTGCCAAATATTTTTGGCCGAGAGTGTCACTTTTTCACTCAAAAAGTGCCATTCGGTGTCATTTACAAATTCAGAAAGTGTCACAAAAAGT
The DNA here is from genome assembly GCA_023053575.1 of Branchinecta lynchi. Classification (NCBI taxonomy): domain Eukaryota; kingdom Metazoa; phylum Arthropoda; class Branchiopoda; order Anostraca; family Branchinectidae; genus Branchinecta; species Branchinecta lynchi. The sequence continues at coordinate 8,679,418 of JAKZAP010000018.1, forward strand.
GTCACTTTTCAGATGTTTTCTACCAAAGAAATATAAAAGGGGAACAGGAGCGCAACCCCCTAGCCTCAACCTCTCGATATCTAAAGATGTGTTTCTAAGTGACAGTTTTCAGAATTTGTGTCAATTATTATCCGATTGCCGTTTAAAACTGGACATTAAGTGCCAGTTTTGAACACTGGTCCAATATAATACCAAACAGGACAAAACATTCCGTACGAAAAAATCATGGGTAAAAATCCAGAGTAAATATCATAAGCAAATGCAAATAAGATAGATATGGACCTGATATTGATTGAAGAAGGAAAGAAATCAATGGTAAAATCTATGGCGAAAAGTCACAGGGAAAATTCACGCAATTTCGATCAAATTTCACGAGAAGAAATCAACGGTAAAAATATCAAAGGAAAATTTCAAATCGCGGAAGAAATCAACGGTAAAATTCACAGGGAAATATCAAGGGTGAAATTCACTAAAAAATATGAAAGGTAAATTTACTGGAGAATATCAAAGGAAAAGTTCATTGGTAAATTTTTAAAGTGAATTTTCTCTTTCATATTTTCCCATGAATATTACCTATGATGTTTCCCATTGAATTCTACCACCGATTTCTCTTTTTAAGTTAACGGAGCGAAAACGTGAAATTTCCCTTGATATTTTCCTATGAATTTGACTGTTGATTTCTCCGCGTGAAATTTGGTCGAAATTACGTGAATTTTCCCGTTAATTTTTTCCCAATGAATTTTCCCCATGATTTCTCCTAGTAAATTTTACCATTGATTTCTTCCAATGAATTTCTCGTTACATTTTCTCCAGTAAATAATTACCTATGGTATTTCATAGTGAATTACACCCTTGATATTTCCAGGTGAATTTTACCATCGATTATCTTTTTAAAGTGAAATTTCCTTTGATATTTCCCCGTGAATTTTACTGTTGATTTCTCTTTGTGAAATCTGGTCGAAATGGCGTGAATTTTACCCTTGATTTTTCCCCATGATTTTGCCTATTAAATTTTACCATTTATTTCTGTCCACTTTCAATCAATATCTATTTCCTTTTTATTTTGCTGTAATATTTACTCCTGATTTTTAACTATAATTTTTTCGTTCGGGATATTTTGTCCTTTTTGGTATTCCATAGTCCGACAGATCAACCCCCCTCCCAAAAATACTAAAAAATCGGTGTTTACAGCGGAAACGCCATTGCTGCCCATAACAAGAGAAGGGATCTGAGACTTCTGAGAGCTAAGTCGTTGCCCTGAGAATCCCAGCATATAATCCGAGATGAAAACAAACACAACCTTTATTTGAGAAAAGAGATCAAACTATCACAATATTTACGTCAATCATGTTTAGGTTCGCTTCTAAGCAATCAGTGTCGAAAGTAACCAATTTAATCAGAGTTCTGGACAAAACTTGTCACCCATGCAGCTTAGTAACTAACAGAAATATATATATCTGTAAAACTGTATGACTAATGCTTATAAAGTTTCATAAAAGTGTCATTTTGGCAAAAAGTGCCATAATTTGGCCTGAAAGTGTGGAAAGTTTCACGGACTTCAAAAAGTTTCATAATGACACCAAAAGTGTCACTTTGGCAACCCTGTTCATCGGATCCGACCCGGACGTACTTTTTAACCATAGAAACGGGGTCTTTCCAGATGTGAAGATTCATTAAGACCCGATCACCCATTCGAAAGCTATGCGTGCCCCTATTTTCCGGATTTCGCCACAAAGTACGGTAACACCACTGAACGTCACTGTTTGGTCTCTAGCCTACTAGACGCCGTCCCGTTAGAGACTCCAAAATAACATAGACAAAGCCCATAAGCCTTACAAGTAAGGGGTAAAGCAAGAATACCTTTTATTGGCTCTAGTCAATCACAATCAACATAGCAATCCTCAGATACTTTATGCTTGACTAACAATATCTCTTCCAGAAGACCGAACTAACAATCTCCTTTACTTAAACATTCTATTATTCATAATAACTATTATCTGGTTAACTTTTCTAATACAATTCACTTTCCTTATTTTTATGCATAATTTAACTATTATTTAAAGTTGACCATTTAATAATTATTATTCACTTTGTTACATTTTCCCGTATCTTACGAATAAAGTCACGGCTTGTGATACTTCACAATAAATCCCTGACAGTGGGCAGACTCACGCTGGGACGAAGAACATGTGGGCCAACTGAAGGGTGACGGTAGAGGCGTCGGGTGGGTCAACTGACTGGTGGCCGTAGGGGGGTCAACTGACAGGTGGTCGCAGAGGCGGGTGTGTCAACTGACGTCGGAATCTGGAGTGGAAGAACTGACGGGTGGCCATAGAGACATTGACCCATAGTTTTCGGTTTATATGGTTCCCACTATCAGAGCTTTCGTAACAGATAACACAAATATGCGCAGTTTCAATAGATACCACTTGGGATGTTGTCTGTTATAATTTTGAAAACGTTATGCACTAAACGTTTGGGCAATGCACAACAAGCATTGCCCGGAAGAGCTGAAAAGCAACCGAAAAAGCATTTGCGTAGTTTTTCGATGTCACGATGACAAACGAGAAAGTCAGCAGATGTTTTTTAGGCGGTGTTGTATCCCTCACATTTAACGCGTCGTCTTGTATGGCACACGTTTTAACGTGTCACGTTTGGAAAACAAAACAGGTAACATACTAAGTGTTATCTGTTGAAACCGCGCATCCTTCTGATATCTGTTATGCAACTTCTGACAGTGCTGTAGGTTGGTACCCATGACAGACGAATACCTAAATTCGAAAAGTGAGTAAAACGCCACTATTTAAAGCTTACTGCGCTTTTGGAATCGTAGGTTCTAACTTGGCACAGAAAAAAACTTACTCGACAAAGCAGAAGCCGCACGGAGTCCTGTTGACTTTGTCCAAACCCATAATGATTCTTCGAACGTCACCGCATTTTGAAAATAACTCGTGAATCTGCTCCTCGGTTGTATAGAAGGAAAGGTTTCCAATGTATAGTGTTGTTGCCTGGAGGAGGGCCCTGTCCTGCTCAGCTCGAGTGCCCTAAAAAGACATGGATGGTTAAAGTACACCTGAACAGCTACATAACAACCTGTTCGACTCCTCGAATCACAAACTTCGATTCAACCCAACTTACTTTTTGAGCTTAAGTTGTTTCTGAGTTGTTTCCCTCTCAAGAGTTTCTCATTGTGTCTGCGTTGCGTTCTAAACATTCATGCAATTCTGTTGTATGTTAGAAAATCAGAGAAAAAATCGTGTCGGATACAACGCACCAGTGTGAACCAGTGATTACGGGGCCTTCCAGAATTGATTCATGTACTGAGCGTCAGAGCAGAGAAGAAACTTTCAGGTCCGGGACATCGAGATCCAGGACCCCTAGGAAGTTAAGAGAGTTAATAGGGTCGGTGCACTTTGGTAATTTAACAAGAAACAAACTTTAGGCTGTTTTTCTTTGATTCCCATTTCGAGAAGGCTGGAATGGTCAGCGTAGTAACTCCGAGCGTAGTAACTCCTAATGAGGCTGGAATAAAAATAGTAGTGAATAGTTACTATTGTTAGAAGGGTGGAACACGCTCTTTGTGCGTTTTGCCTGACAAACCACCAAGCCCCTAGCACCGCTAGTGTTCCTAACTGACCTTATTACAGTTCAGCACTCCCAGTGGACTAGTTTCTGTTAGTCCCCCATTGTCGCATAACCAACACTTCTGTAGACATAGTAAAAAAATTAAATCCATAGGGTAGTGGGTCACTTTCACTTTATGCTGAAACATATGCAAAACCTCCATTTAAAGTACGAACACACGATCAGGATTTCCCGGCCGGATTTCCTGTTCTTTCATCATCAAGTTGCAAAAATTTCAACTTTTCCATATGGAAGTGATGATGGTGCCGCAAATCCGGGCAGGAATTATAGTGCGGGAGCTCCCGATCCTGACCGTGTGTTCGCACTATTAGCTGGGACACAGATGACAGGTTTTCCACTCACTAACCTACGGATCTATTTTACCATGTCTGATCCAAGTACTGACGGTGAGGCATAGGGGGAGTAACAGAAACTAGTCCGCTTGGAAGCGCTGAACAGGAATATGGCCAGTTGGAACAAAGTGTAGGGACGACTAGCAGAAAGGAAAAGGGTGGTTGCAAAACTCCCCCAAAAACTCACTACTCATAGATTACCTTATAATGCTGGTCACGATAGGTGCTCAGGTTCGCAAAACTACAAGTTGCAATACGTTTTTCTCTTTCCATCGGAGCTGAAGGAAGTGAAGACTTCCAAAAAAGAAAAGAGGAGTGAAAGAAGACCGCCACATCTGAGCCTCGTTTTTGTTGCAATAGCGCTGCCGCATCGCTGCTGCAGCACTTCTTTGCTTTTGCATAATATGCGTTTTTCGATTCACTTTCTTCTTGGTTGAAGCGGCAGCGCTGCAGCATCTTGCAGGGAAGCACGGACTTGGTCGGGGAGCAAGTCCGTGATTCTCGAGAAGCGCTGCCGTCTTCCTCGGAAGCGTTGCAGTGCAAAAACGGATGTAGAAAGAATCAGTCCGGAATCGGCCGAGAAGTGGACCTGCAGCATGCAACAAAAACGAGGCTCTGGAAACTGTTGACATGGTACAATTAAAAATATTTAGGCCTCAACGCTGGATTAAGTGATTGTGTGTATTCTACCTGACCGAACACCAAGCGCTAGCACTGCTAACTGCTAGTAGCCTATTACTAGCAAAAAATGACGGGGGACCAGTGCATTATGAATGCTTTCAGACAAGGATGAATAAAATGTCACAACTGTCATCACATTACAACTTCACTGCCTCTAATCTTAATTATCAATGAAAGAAAATGTAGTGTGACAAACCACCATCATCTTTTGACAACAAAGAAAGAAAACAAATCCAGATAAAACACTCTCAAGGACAGAGCTGAGATTGTCACACTCATAGATACAAGTTTTCAAGGTCCTGAGAGCACCACCTTGTTTGCATCTTCAAAGATTGAGGGGGAGAAATTGCTTTGACGAAAGTCAGAAAAAAAAAAGATTTTGATTTGACTGTTAAGGCTAAATGAAAAATTTAATTTTAACATTTTAGGGGCCAATTTCAAGGTTGCGTAATTTATAGTTGAAAGTGCATTGTCAAACATGATACGGAGTAAGCAGGGCTGAAGGAGTAATTATCCTCGAACCATGTAATTTGAGGTCAGCAGCACCTCCTGTAAATAAAGCATATTAAAAATAGGGTAGCTAGTAATAAATAATTGCTGAATGAGCCTTGAATACCCTACTGAAATATAATTCTCCCAACTTTTAGCTTTAATTTGAGATCAATATTACCTCTAACTTGCACTTTCAGCAGGCGAAATTCGCAAGACCCAAAGAAGACAGGACACAAATCGGGGCAAATCATTAGTTACGTGAAATTGGCAAACTCGTGATACCAGTGACAGAACTGTGTATGGCCACTCTACTAAAAGGCAGAAATTTCAGATAAAGTGGTTGAATGAAGGTGAGGGCCACCTGAAAGAGCGAAATAATTTTTATAATTCCGGCTGTTTTCAACAGTTTTTCTGAGATACTGGTAAAGCTTGTGATTTACCAATTTGCGAGCATCCTGCTCCAGTCTACCACAATTACTCTTTTTTGATGGGCTATGGCATGTGACTATTAAATATATTGTTTGCAAACAATCAAACTTTAGAATAGCCTATGCTGAACATTGCTAACTTCATTCAAATATTGAGCCCCCTGGCACTACTGTATGGACTGGAATGATCAACCATGTAAAACACAGAAATTCCAGCCCCAGTTTTTGCTGGGCTTAAGTTTATATATCCACAGTGTAAAAACGGAGATGTGAGCTACTACATGCTTTGGCAGGGATATTTCAGCCCTTCTTGTCTGTTCTCACCCTCTGGTTAGACAATGTTGATGAATGGAAGAAACAAACTTGTAATAAATAACTGAAGCTTCTACCAATTATACAGTAAAAGTATGCTTAGGCCTATGTGAACGTCTGCTAACAGTAGACAGTCGCTGAAGAAAAAATTAAACCATACCAGACAACTTTTACAGCAAAATACCTGTCAAAAACGTTTAATTCATATGCAAATTAGCCAACTTACATACAAAGTTTTGTAGACAGTCGCCGAAGAAAACAATTAAACCATACCCGACAACTTTTACAGCAAAATACTTGTCAAAGACGTTTAATTCATATACAGATTAGCCACCTTACATAACAAGTTTTTCTGTTTTGGGCTTTGTTTTCCTCTGACTCTTCTTACAAGAGGGGGTCCAAAGGGGTCCACAAAATGACACCTAATGGTCAGTATTTAAGTGCATTTTTTCAACAGGTGATGCCAAGACATCTGGTTAAGATAGGGGAGCAAAAGTTAACTGTGAGAGTTGTAAGTTTGAAGGCTCTATCCAAAGATTGCACGGAAATGACACCTAATGGTAAGTATAAAAGTGCATTTTTTCAAAAGGTGATGCTAGGGGTTTTTCAACAGGTGATGCCAAGACATCTGGTTAAGATGGCAGAGCGAAAGTTCACTGCAAGAGTAGCAAGTTTGAACCACAATCAGAAGGTAGTTACTTCCCTGATGACAGGTCCAAACCAGCAACAGGAAAAAGGAGAAGTTTTAAGTTGGAAGCTTTATTTACAACAAAAAAAATCAGTTGTAGGTTACTTTAGTGCCAAAAGGATTGCAGATACAATTAGTTGTTCACTGATGATATTAAGTTTGTTATATTTCCATTCTGGTTGACTGTTTTAGAAGCAAGAAACAAAGCCAAGGTATGGAAAAATTAAGAGAGGTGTTCACATAAGCTTACCTCTATTGGCTCTATGTAATCAGCATCAATAGGCTAGAGAGATTGCAGCCTACCCAACGAAAATGGAAAAGGGTAGAAAAGGAGTAATTTAGCATTGTGGGGTATAGGACTTCTGAATCTGAGACTGATTTAACCATGCTTGATAACTATTCTGGGCCAGTAAATGGTTGGAAAAAGTTCGGTGGCTTTTTCTTAATTCTATAATTACAGCTTCGCGGAAAAGTTTCATCAGAAATAGGAGCTTACAGACTTCAAAGTTTCCGTACAAAAACAATTTGTGCATCCTATTCGTCGGATTTCAAAAAATGCATCATAACCAACCAATAGGATGTGAGATTCCATCTTTGTTTACAAACCTTGAACCTTTAAATTCTCATTATATAGACAACTTGTTTGAAAAGGTTTTATTATAGCATGATACTGATACTGCCTAATTTAATTTTTGTATTATGCTCCCGTGATGATGCTGTAGCAATATTCTTTTTTGTCGGGTACGGTGCAACCTCTCTATAAACTCTAATATTAGTTTCGTGTTTTGTCTCTGGTTCCTGCTGTGTTCACAGTTGTCTGGTTTGGATAAAAAACGGTATTTTATACTGTTCCGTGTTTTGTCGCTGTGCTGATTAAAATGCAAATTTAGGTTCCAGAGCCTGTCTTAGGTGATAAATCTGTTAAATTGCAAATTAATTCCAAAACAACCATACTTTAGGGTCTATCTTATATCTTATCCTCAGAACTTCTGCATTACTTTCTTTTCTATCTGCGAATCTCTCTGCAACTTTCTATATGAACAGTGATAAAACATACTAGGTAGTGTTGGGCGATATTTGGATTTTTCGATATATCGATATTTTCACTTTCGATATTCAATAATTGATAGATCAATATTGATATTTTATTAGTATGTTTCGCTATAGGATTATAGGATACGTCTCGTTTTGCCAAAATTTACTAACAAAATTGTCTTTAAATAGTATCTTGCATCATCTCAAACTCCGAACAAATAAGAACTGAATTACCAAAACATATTGTTCCAATTTCGGATATATAAATGTAGGTTATGTTGGATTATTTACAATAATTATGAATGAAAAAATATTGTTTTCGATATCAATATTTACATTTTGATATTCGATATCTATATTTGGTCCGATATATTGCTATATTGTTGTCGATATCGAATATCGCCCAACACTAATGCTAGGAGACAAAAGACAGCAGAACACAGGAAATCCCTCTTGCTTTAGTTGTATAGTAAAAGTTATACTGTGTATTTTGTAAGTTACTTTCTTTCGTGTTTTCCTTTCTTTTTCTCTTTTTTTCCTTATTATTTACTCCGTCTTTGTGCCTTGTGTTTATTTTGACGGGTTATAAATAAAATCATCATCATCATCAGAACACAGAACAGCGCACTAAAATGCGAAATAGCTTGTTCCATGTTTTGACAAAAATGGGAAAAACGTAAAACAGCAACCAGAACAGAATCACAGAGAATTGTCAAGGATCCATAATAGGCCTTTTCCTCCTTACTGTGCTTACCTTAAAATGCTGATCCCGGTAAGTACTGATTGCTGCGCTTCCACCAGGACCACCACCCGCTGGCATTTCCTAGAAACAAACACAAATCAAGAACTTTTTTTCGAACAACCTCTAATTCTTTCTAAGGGTTTTTCTTCTATCTGAGTTAATCAACGACAATCTTCCGATAGTTTCTTTATATAGCCGAGATATGTGCTACTTCTGCCCATACTCCTCCGTTACTTGCATACTTTTGTCGGCACTTCGCGCGGATAAAAGCTTATTTTCGGCAAAACTGTGCAGACAGAACAAATGTCCTTCTCAGACCATATTGGGGAGGGAAGTTTCCCCCTACCCCTCCCCCCTCTTAGCTACACCCCTGGTGGGCTGGAACTCGAAGGAGCTAAATATTGAGATTGCAGGCTATCCTCGCGAAAACGGAGAGGGGTTTATATAAAATAATATAAAGGACCCCTCGCACTGTTTACTCTTCAACTTACAGCATTTTAATATAATTGAATACTTTAAAACTTTTATTCAAACAATGTTTACAACGGATACGTCAGCTATGGTTCTTCATCAGCGATATTTCGGCCCTTCTTGGCAAGGGTCGTCGTCAGGCTGTCAATCCTCTGGTTCAACTTCGGGGAAGGAAACAAACAAGGTTTGTTTACACAATCAAGAAAGAGTCCGAATAACTTTTCCTATGATTTTCAGGCTCATAATTATTACGAAACGCCAATAATTCGGTTTTAAAGTACCTACACCTCACGATGTTACTTGGATAGCATAGTTTTCGTTGGGTAGGACGAGATCTCACTGTTAAACCCTTGTGACATGAGCAGGGGCGTCACTAGCCTTTTACCTTTTTTCGGGGGGGGGGGGGGGGGACGTCCAGTTTGTGCCGACAGACTCAAATTTGCCGACAAAACAAAACGCCGTTGCCACTTCGCGGCAACGGCGTATATTTCCCGCCAGCACAGAATAGAACCGGTGTAAAGATAACTGTAACGAATCAATTGAAATTATTCCTTTAGGCTAACGTAAATTCGTATATTTAAATTCTTATGTTCGGTTTTTTATTTCAGTTTCCGCCAGGTTTCCGCTAGAAAGGAAAACTTCCAAAGACTGTACCCAGAACAAGTTGAACTAAGTGCAGCAGCGAAAATTCTTAAACCTATGAAGGGCGAAATCGGTCAATGACTAATTACAACAAAAATTGATTTGAATTGCTTGATTGCAATTACAGTTACAATTAGAGAATGTGAATTACAATTGAAATTAGAACTACAAGAACAAATACTAAATCTGCCTTCTTTCCTTAAGCGATATCTACTATACAAGTTCTAGCTTTTAATCCCAAGAATTTATATTATAAAACGTCGATTAAACGTCTATCCATTCTGCTAAATAGAGAATATTACGAAATGCGCCACTTTCAAATTTTTTTGTAAAACTAACTGTAATGCATGAAATGCATCAGTTGAAATTATGAATGAACCCTAAGTGAACCCCTGCCAGTATTCTCGCTAGTCCCCACGGACGGGCAATGCTCCAATTATCATCACCATTAAAAAGGACTCCCTTTCATATTCAGAAGGGAATCAATTTTTGTTGGTGTTGGTGCAATGTAAAATTAATTAAAAAGAATCAGAACAAAGAAAACCAAAAATAAAGTGGATCCAGACGAATTTCGTCAACTACATATATATTTTAAGAAGGAAATTCAATTTGAAAGCATTCGCCGTGTTCTCGTTGATTTCCGAACGCGGAGTACATGTAAAGTGACTCCCCGTTCTCTTCGATTCCCCGACGAGTTGTCGGGAAACGGCGAGAATACGCCTAAAGAGAATACTAGTAAATACGCCGCAGGCGAAATTTTTTGGAAACCTTGATGAGCAAAGCGCGTTTTTGCGATCCCAAATAAAAGGAAGCACCTGTGAAACCACAGATCTTTCAGCCAAAAAAGTAGTGGCCATCTACAGTAAAGTAGGTACCAAGTATAATTGTTCTGAACTTACTGCAAAAAAAGTAGTTGTAAAAGAGCCCGATGAACCGACGAAACTTTAGCTTTCGGTCTTAGTCCGACAAAACTTTGCAGTCAAAATCTCGATTTGCCAACGAGACATACATTTTCGGGATTGGCCCGACAAAAGTTTACGGAATTCGATTTCTTACGTACAAGAACAGCCCTATCTGCCGACAAGAATACCGACGGCCGACAAAAGCATTCAAAGTTCGATTTCTTCTGTATTTTGCCTGGCAAAACAATAAAGAACTTTATTTCTTACGTGTAAATAGAAGTCGATGTGCCAACGAAACTTAAACTTTCGGGATGGGCACGATAAACATTTACAGAACTTGATTTCTTACGTGTAAAGAACCCGATATGCAGACGAGTCAACCGACGCCCGACAAAAGCATACGAATTTTATTTCTTCGGCATTTCCTATGTATAACAAGAGCCAGGGGCGTCACTAGCCTTTTACCTTTGGGGTGGGGTGGGGTGGGGGGTACGTCCGGTTTGTGCCGACGGACTAAAAAATGTGCCAACAAAAAACGCCGTTGACGCTTCGCGGCAACGGCGTACATCCCGCAAGCAAAAAATACAACCGGGCTAAAACTAACTGTAATGCATCAGTTGAGATTATTCCTCGGATGTAATTTCGTATTTTAAGTTCACACATTTGGCTTTTCATTTTAGCTTTCGCTAAAAAGCGAAGCTTCAAACGACTGTATCAAGAACAAGCAAACTAAGCACCGCAGGCAAAATTTTTTAAATCTACCTTTTTTCCGGAATAATTTAGCTATACCTACCATACAAGTTCTAGCTTTTAACATGTTTCAGCCCCGCACGAATTTCAATCCTAAAACGCCAACTAAATGAAACACCGTTCTTCCAAATAAAGAATACCACAAAATGCGACTCAGGCAAAATTTTTGTGTAAACTAACTGTAATACATCAGTTGAGATTATTCCTTTGGTATATTAAAGTTCATATATTCGGCTTTTCCTTTAGCTTTCGGTAAGGGAATCCGTAAAAAGCGAATTACACTCCCTCGAAAATGGCGATCAAGAAACCAGAGTTTCCCTAAGGCATTGTGTCAGGTCCTTAAGTCTATTTGGTTGGGTCACTAATATACCTGCCAGGTTTCATTGTCCTTAACACATCTGGAAGTATCCTTATTCGTGATCACCGGAATTCTGGGAAACCCCCTCCAACTCCCCCCAAAGAGTGCCGATATGGTCTAGTTCTGTCAAGAACGTATCTAGGGCTTACGTTTGTTCTTCCCATCAAATTCCATCCCGATCCCTCGACGCTAAGCCTTTCACAAAAATTCCGGTGCCCCCTTCGTCTCCCCCCCCCCAAAAAAAAAATCGGATCTGGTCCAGACTTGACATGGAACATCTGAGACCACACTTCTTTTCATATGCGAAGTTTCATTCAAATCGGATCGCCTGTTGAAAAGTTATGAATGCCACTAGACTCCGGATTCCCCATCCCTCCACTACCCCACGACGGTCAGATCATGCAAACGACTATTTTCAAGTCAGTTTATTCGAGTCCTTGATACGCCAGCCCAGTTTCATCGTCTTAGTACATCAAGAAGTACCACACTCGCGGGATCAACAAAATTCCGCCCCCCCCACCCCACCCCAGTGCCCGAATCGGTTCGGTTATGTCAACGATGTATCCAATGTTTGCTTGGCGTCATCCCACCAAGTTTCATCTTGATCCCTCCACTCATAGCGTTTCCCCAAGTTTCCGATTGCCCCCTCCAGCTCCCCCCAAGTCATTGGATCTGGTCCGGATTTTAAGTTGGTCGTCTGAGGCACGAGGTCTTTCCAAATATCAAGTTTCATTAAGATCCGATCACCCGTTCAAAAGTTATAAATACCTCAAGATTCCTTTTATTCAAACAATGTTTGCAACGGATACGTCAGCTATGATTTTTCATCAGCGATATTTCGGCTAAATAAATGTTTCAAAGTCAGCTTGGGCTCAAAGAATATTTACCTCAAGATTCCGGATTCCCCCTCCCTCCACGATGCTCGGATGGGGGAAGTGACTATTTCTAACTTGATCAATTGGGGTCCCTGATATGCCTGCCAAGTTTCATTGTCCTAGCTTATGTGGAAGTGCCTGAACTAGCAAAACCTGGACAGACCGACGGACGGACAGAAATTGCGATCGCTACATGGCACTTGGCCGAAGCGCAAGTGCCATAAAAAGAACCCAATGTGACGACGAGAATAGCGAGTTCCGAGAACAGCATACAGAATTCGATTTCTTCTGTGTTTTGCCCGATGCTTGCAGAATTTGATTTCTTGCGTGTAAAAAGAACCCGATGTGCCAACGAGTCGACCGGGACCGGAGCCCAACAAAAGCATGCAAATTTATTTTCTTCTGTGTTTGCCGGCTTCTCAAGACCTTTGGGAGTGGGGAATCCCCCCTCCCCCTGAACATGAGCTCCAGCGTAGAGGGCTTTTTCCCTCGTATTTTATGACACTGATAGTATTCTTCAACATGTCCAAGATGTCCCTTTGATCCCAAGTCACAACTGTCAGTCACACTCCCTTTTTATCCTATTCCGGTCATTTACACATTTATTTGGTCTACCAAATATTTTGCTTCTATGACACTTTTCTTAGGTCCTCCTGTGCCACCAGGCACCCAGAGCATCCACGAATACTCTTTATGACTAACTCTTCTTGTTGATGCAAAATTGCCCTGTACCTAGCGGAGCCGGAAGCGGTATCACAGCTGCTCAAACGTCGCCGTGACTGGTTAACACAGGATTGAGTTGTTGGGTTTGAGTCGTTAGTGCTACGTTTTCTCGTTCTTCCCGAGGATAACTGGCGTATTTTGGACTTATTCATACAACAGAGTATAGGCACCAGTCTTCCCTCTCCCGTGGGCTGTTACAATGAAGTTTAACAAGCACTGCATGTTCGAATTTTTGCTCTCCACAGTGCTTGTATAATGTATTTGTATTCTTTTGTAAAATTAAAACACTTGAACTTAAACGTGATATCTTCTGAAGCAGGTTGCAAGCTTGCGTGGAATTTTGCAAGGCCTTGTGGTGGTTGCAACCGACAATCGTTTTTGCCTAATATAGTTTGCCCGGAACCCGGCTGAATCCAAAAAATTTGTGAGAAGTAAAGGTTTTATTTGAAGTTGATATTCGATATAGGGGCAAGGAGATACGCTGAAATTGATTTTGAGCTTTATTTTTTTGCCGGACTGGTAGTTCCGGAATTCGGCCGACACTGGAAATTTGGCAGAAGTAAGGCAGGAAGTTTCGATGAGTTTCGTAAACGCACATGCTGAATCCATATCTGAATTTGGTTTTCTCAGATGATTAGCTATTTGGCCTTAATCCTGTTTCTAAATTTCAGTAGTAAAAATGTTCAAGGAGTCTGGAGAAGACTGGAACTGGCGAATGCAAGACCCAATTCTCTGGATCAAATATTAAGTTTGTGCGATCCCATCGAAACCTTTGGTCTTGTTTTCATTTGCCAGCCACTTACATATTTATTTGGCCTACCAAATGTGTTGCTTCTATGACACCTTCCTAGATATTATACCTTAGGTCCTCCTGTGCCACCCAGGGCACCCACGAATAGGCGCCAGTCTTCCCTCTCGTGGACTGTTCCAATGGTATCTTCTGAACTATTCTGAAGCAGGTTCCAAGCTTGCGTGGAATTTTGCAAGGCCGTGCGGTAGGTGCAACGGACCGTGTTTATCTCGGTCCCCGTCGTCGATTTCTTCATTTTGGCTGCCAGTGTGGGATGTTGTTTGGCAACCTAGATTCGTCCATGAGGAGGACATGGCCTCAGTATCGCCATCTTCTTGTCCTGATAACGCCCGTTGTCATCGGCTCACCAGTAAGACTCACAAGTAAGTACCTTCCAGTTTTCATGTGACATAAAACACCTTCCAGTCGTCCGGAATCCAGGGTTTCCGACACTCGTGACTTCCAGACGTTTTCGGCCTCGCTGCACCTTCCAGATTTCGGCCGCGTATTTGGGTAGCGGAGAAATAGCCGCTCTCGTCGAAACGGACTAAAGTGAAACAGAAAGTGAGAAATGTAATTTATTATTGCGTATAATATAATCAAAAACACAACAAAATTATTAAAGATTTACAAGACTAACTAGTCAACACGAGAAAAATTAGCTCACTCTGGAAGATACATGTTCTAGCAAAAACAACAAAACAATAATAAGAGATGCAAACTCCAGTCACTGGGCAGTGCAAGCGCTGAAAACGGGATTAGACAATCTAGAACACAAACACCCCCCCCCCCTTTCCCATCACGAACCTAAAATGTACGCAGTAGAAGAGTAAAAAAGTTACGTCAATAACTAAAGTAAATCGATGAAAGATCAACCAATACATCTCTTTTGTATTTGGTCTCCCTATTTAGGAAGATTTTAGGTTCATTTAAGCGTCACATTTTTCGAAATTTCGTCGGGTCTGCCAAAAATCAGGGACAACAGTGCCCATCCAGCACATGACACTCTACATTCCTTTTCTGGCCGATGTCAGAGGACACGGTCAGTGCACAGACAGGGGACTCATTCAAATCCAAGCTTGACAAGGAGTGGGAAGCCAACCTTTGGAATATGAGCGAGATGCCCCGGAATCCTCTACTAGACACTAACCACAAGCCAGTACCGACATCAGTGGGACTAACATCACCCAATCCAGTGACAACCGCAGGAGGACTATGAACCTTTGTCGCTGGGCAATGCGATTTAAGGTAATTTAAGGTAATTAATGAAAAATTACGTATTGTATTTGTTGTGTTTTCTTTAATTCTATTATTTTATTTTATATACTCCGCTTTTCAAATGGCGGGTCAGAAATAAATACTTACTTACTTATTTCCCCAAAACACAGAAACTTGCCTGAGAAAAAAAAGTTGGCTGTCTATCCTCAGTAAGAAGTCGCCATGTATGCAACGATCGTAACACGACGCGATCGAATAATATGCAACGGTTGAAAGAAAGTAACATATTCAGATCTCTTATTCTGCAACTGCCGTGTCCCAACCCACACCTCTTCATATTACAATCAATATTTTGAATTTACCTCAATTTCTTAAAACTGACTTTTGCAGAGCCTCATTTTTGTTGCAATACACTGTAAAAAGTTTCTCCGAGAAAGGATTAAAGTTAACTGAAGTATTTGCTACTACTAGGATTAATCTTATCTCTACTGGGATAAGATGAATCCGAATTAGGAATATTCTCATCTCAGTAGAGACAATATTAATCCCAGTAGCAAATACTGCAAGATTTTGGTTTACTGTGTAGTGCTGCAGCCCTTCTTTGCTTTTGAACAAGATGCGTTTTTGGATTTACTGCATGCACGATTTCTTCTTGGTTGTTGCAGTACCCTGCAGAGAAGCACGGACTTGGTCGGTAAGCAAGTCCGCATTCTCGAGCAGCGCTGCCGAGAAGTGGACCTGCAGCGTGCAACAAAAACGAGGCTCAGAGCTCGTGTTGCGAGTTGAAGAACTCGTGCTCTAGGAATGGAGTTTACCCGGGGCCAAAACGGTGGGAGGGGGGGGGGGGGGGCGATTCGCATACGGACGGGATTCTTCCATAATGTCTCTAGAAAAGTGACATTTGAACATGGTTCCTCGCCTAAGGTACGACTAGTTGGCAAGATCAGTCGACTATAAACTCCCGGTAATACTGAACAAAACAACAACTTAAAAAAACAACAAAAAAAACTGGTTCTACCCTCACCATCCTTCAAGCCACGTTATCTACGTTTGCTACACCTCCTTTGGAAAATATTTAAGCAAAACTAAAACAACAACAAAATAACAACGAGGAATATTTAAAAGTTGTGCAGCACTCCCTCCATTTTAATATGTGTGTCTTCATTCTAATCATTATGTAACTTCAAAGAAAAACTCACGGCTTCTACTCTTTGTTGAAGACTGACACTTCGTTAGCTATAATCCGAAAAACGAAGCAAGAAATTGCATAGCCGGTTTCCGCATCAACTGCTAGGAGAAATGTGCGTTCCAGAATGTTCGAAGGATCTTCAAAGGAGACGATCATGGTAGAAGTAAAGGGTTGCTAATTCTTGCCCCCAAAGACTGTCGGCCCTCCCCGACTGTAGTATCCTGCTTTTAACAAAATTCCTATTGTCCGCGACTCTGAACACAGAGATCCCGAGTTCAAATCCTAGTGAGACCAGAAACATTTTGTTAAATTTCAGTGGGGGAAGGTGAAAAAGGGGAACTTTAATTTAGGTCAAGTCAGATTGGGAGGGAGGAGGGGGAGCTTAAACTTAGGTCAAGTTAGTGGGTCCACGGGAGGGGTGGGAAAGGGGAGCTTAAACTGAGGTCAAGTGAGGTTAGGTTAGCAGCACCTCCTTCACATTTACCTTGTGTTCATTCGCCCTTCCGTCGAATACTGCTCTCCGGTATGGTACTTCGACTTAACATGGGAGGAGTCGGAACGCCTTGAGAAGATCCAGTACCATTCTTTACTAATAATATAAAAATCCCCCAAAGTCCCACAGAGAATGGCAGCACAACCAGTTCCTAAGATCCAACCCATTCGGGCAATTCATGCGCGATACGAAAGAAGTTTTGTCCCCTCCTTTGTGAGTTTTTTTAACGCGAAATATTAAGTAAAATTCATTCCTCTTTTTAGTGTTAATTACTGAAGTTTAGCGCTGTGATTTGTTGCAATTTTTGTTTATATGTAATTAATGGATATCTGACTGTGTAAAAACGCAATTGTGTGTAGTTATGCTTGACGAGCGAACAAATATCTGGTATTCTGTGAATACCGTAAGGAATATTTCCGAATAATAAAGATTGACTGATTGACGTCGCTGGTTACTTCAAAGACCAGAATAACATTTTCCTGCTAGTCTCGTCACCCCTTGCAAGAATTTCCCCATAGGATCGGAACGCCACATGACTCCACCTCCAAGGCGGGAAACCAGCCGCTTGTCACAACTTGACACCTCCCTTTGGGAGGAGTCGACTCATATCCATCGGCCAATCCCGGGCCTCGGAACTAACTGAGTTTTGGAAAAATTACGTACCGCGCAAACGGCACATTAAATTATCCTTCTTTTACTTGACCAAGTTCTTAGTAACCCCACGTGAATCAAAGAGATGTTATCAGCACACTTCCTCTAACTTTCAGCAGTAGAAAATCAGCAGGCTGCAGTAAATTAGGGCGCGGCTTCGTCGCTGTCCCATCAAGCTCACTTTTCATCATCATGCCAGACACAGCGAGTGACTGCTGCAGCGGTGGATGAGGACCGTTTTTGCCACAAATGCTCACTAGGTACAGTGTCGGAGCTTTGATAACCGATAACACATTTTTGCGAATCTTTTGTGTTGAGTGTTGTGAGAAAATATCCGTTACGACCATTTTAAATTTAATTTTTTCGAGAAATGTAACACTTAAAGGACCCCTCGCACTATTTAAACCTGAACTTACAGTATTTTGATATATTTGAATACTTTAAAACTAGGCTGTACTTTCAACAAATAACCCACGGTTTTGGCTGTTTGAAGCCTTTTCGTAGCCCTGTTTGACTTATAGCGAAATCAGGGAAACAATTTACATAACCTGTTTTTCTGATGGAAAAACTTCTACAACCATCGACAGCGTGATACACATCGAAGGTAGTAAAACACGACAAGTGAGAACATCAGAATGGTTTTGTTAGAGGGGTTAGAATGTCCCGTAAGAAATTGGGGTCTCCGCGTTTACAAATATAGAGTGGTTATGGAAGTACGTTGCGTTTTATTATAGGTGCGACAACTCCTTTAAGGCTCGTAACAGATGTATACTCATAACATTTAACACAAGGATGCGCAAAACGCGTGATCTACTTCTGATGATTTAGAATCGTGAAGGAAACGCCCTTATGGAATAAAGCTAAGACACTAAAAACCAAAAAACCTAGCAGAAAAAAACTTTTCTTGTCGTCTACGGTTTAATACATCTGGCAACTATGATGCGTCACCTCACGCTGTCTTGACCCCCCCCCCCCCTCCAGTTTTGCTCGGACCTTTCCAAATAGCTGCACCAATTTCGAACATTATGACTTACACTGTAAAAAAAAGAATCTTGCAGTATTTGCTACTGGGATTAATCTTGTCCGTAAAAAGATAATCTTATCTTTAATTCGGATTAATCTCATCTCAGCAGCCTACAGGTAAGATTAATCCGAGTAGCAAATATTGCAGTTAACCTTAATCCTTACTCGGCGAAACTTTTTGCAGTGTACTTCCTCGGATAGAAAATGAAACGACAGGAATGGTTCAACAAATCACAAACCGAGAACAATTACGTATTGAAACAAAAAAAAACCGAACAGACTCGACACACTCTGATATGCAATCAACATTGTTCCTTTTACAAACGACTTCAGCATTCAAAAAACAATAAAAAGCCACAGAATATATAGGAGATTCAGAGCTTGGACCGCTCTTGACTGAGAATAGCTTGCTATTTAACTACAGGGTTTGGGCCGGAACATAAGCTTCCTCAAGAAACCTCCGAAATGTCAGTCTTCGTTAGAGTCTGTATTGCTCCATTGGGGGAAAGAAAAATATGTGCAGGGGAAGCTAAGCTGGGTTATGGTGCTTACTTTTGCCCTATCTGCGGTTTATAGGTGGGGGTGGGGGTCTTTCGTGGAATTTAAAGCAGGTGATACTGGACAAGAAAAGATCGGGAAGGATGGTAAATAATTAAAGACAAATTTTGGTGATTCTTCGTCGGTACGGATGGTCTCTCAAGCAGGCTATGGATCACCTGGAGCTCATTTTTTTTTGGGGGGGGGGAGGGGGGACAAGAAGCGGAGACACTTTTTTGTCTTTATAATATAATGATTATAATTCGTGAGTTTTTTATTAAATTTTCTGAAAGATAAACCTGCTTAACGAAACTCGTGATTCTGGGCATAGCATTGGTAAGACTTCGTGTGATTATTATTATTTTATGTAGGATCAGGTGAGGGCTTCACTGCTGTGATTACTATGGAGCATGTTTGCTGGCAACAACTGGAAAAAAAAAAGAAAAAAAAGAGGTTCTTTTCTTCTGGCTACAGCCTAACGAGGACCCTTGCTAAGACGGGCCGAGATATAGTCTGGCTTATCATTTGAACTTGTGAACTTACCTGCCTTATCCAATTGGCGCTAACGAAGATCAGAGCAAAATTTCACTAGCGAGTCGCACCGAAACCTATGCTTTCCATGCTTTGCAAGCGGGCTGTACTTTTAGCACCGCCCACTAGGCTTGCGGCATTTAAAGCGAGACAGTCTTGCGGTTTAGAAATTTCTAGTAAAGCCTGCACACACCAAGGAAACAATGAAGGCTGTATCATTTTTTGCAATGTTCAGAATATGA
This sequence comes from Branchinecta lynchi, assembly GCA_023053575.1. Taxonomy (NCBI): domain Eukaryota; kingdom Metazoa; phylum Arthropoda; class Branchiopoda; order Anostraca; family Branchinectidae; genus Branchinecta; species Branchinecta lynchi. The sequence continues at coordinate 8,699,168 of JAKZAP010000018.1, forward strand.
AGTTATCGGAGCAAGCGTTGCTGAACGACTGAATGAGTTTCAGTAGAGATGTTCACTGTCGCTAGTGTCGCTGTTTTCGAGTGTGTTGTCACTTCAAGTATTTAATTGGCGGTACTCTCTAGTGTTATTTTGCTCTAACGAAGACTGACACTTCGTGGGTTTTCCGAAGTCTTTACTTCAGAGCTACGAGTTCACCTACTGTTTCAGAAAGCTTAAAACAAAACGAAAAACTTTCACAAAGCAGATGGCAGCACTGACAAATGAAAAACATCAAAACCCGTCATCACTTTGAGTAGATATTGTCAGTGTGACGTGCTTCTTTGAGGCTATCCAAACACGTTAAACTCGCCAGTCTGCCAAACAACCAAGGGCCCATTGTTTGTTGTTCATTGATCCAGTTGCCATTGTGGTCCCGGAATTGCTGAGCTACTAGCAATCACGGGGTTAAAGACCGATAGAGGTTGTCATGGAATCGTGCTCGACTACTCGGACACCTCGAACCTCAAACAACCTCTAACTAGCACTTAAGTTGTCAAGAAATAGTGTTCACATTCACGTATTGTTTATTTTGAGCTTCGTTTTTTTCCATGTACTTCGTTGTATATTTAGTAGGCTAATTTGTCTTTAACAGTTAGCTGTTTATTAGTATGTAAGTGTGTGCGAGTCTGACTGACATGTTGTTGTTCCTTTTTATACATTACTCTTCAGTTTTGAAGGATTCAAATAAATAATAATAATAATAATAATATAGTATTAATTACTGTGTCTTGAAATCTTGTTTTGTTCTCATTCTTACTGCCTCAACTAGTGATATACAGGGGGATATTAATTCATTCATTCATCCAGATATTACTCCAGCAGAATCACTGCGAAAATTGTCTTGTTTTGCGATACTTCCAAAAATACCCCAACATCGAACGTTGGGCATACCCACAGTTCGGTTAGCTCATGCCAAACGCTGGTTACCCTTTGCCAACAATCGGGTACCCTACACCTGAACAGACCAGAACACTTCTGATTGATTATTTTCTGAAGTTCACTTAATTACTACTATTATTATCACTACTATATACCAACAACTCAACGAACATACACTAACCGGAAATGTTTTCCTATACCCGCTTTGTCTACAACTTGCAAAGCTGAAAAGTAACTGGTAATGGTAAGTCTCGAAAAGGCGAACCTTTACAGATTCTCGAAGGCTATACCAAACTTCCAAACGAGGGCATAGGACTTTTAGTCAGTCAGGGATCTGTGTTAGACTGAGAGGAGACTCCATTGCTGCATCTAAATTTATCAAGGAAAGCTACGGAAATTCTTAAGTGAGCGATTACAAAATTCAGCATTAACCGTCATCACAGTCATTTCTTGCGACTTTATTTCTTAATCGCTAAAAAAATTCATTGACAACAGAGCCCAACGCACGACCTTCTCCACTGCTTCCTGACCGACGATTGACAATCAGTGTCTTTTTCTGTGTCTTTATGTGTTTTATTTATTTTCTTTCATTTACCCCGTTTTTCGAAAAGGCGGGTTATAAATAAATTACTTTACTTACGTATAGGGGTATGCGTTTTAAGACACGATTTTACAAGGCTATGAGCAAAATGGAGTTTTGCAAACATAGAGCGTGTTCCACCCAACTTACCGTAGTTACTACGCATGAAGTCATGAATTCTGGCTTTCTGCCGTGAAGGCTGGAACAATTTTTCTATTTTCCAGCATAATATCATGCCACGGGCGAATCCGACCAATCACGTTACAGAGTTCCGTAGTTACTACGCTCCCGAGCGTGGTAAGCAAACAGTTACTATTAGTTACTACTTCGAGAAGGTTGGAACGGTCAGCCTAGTAACTTTCGGTGAGGTTGGAACGGAAATAGTAACTAATAGTTACTATTTGTAGAAGGGTGGAACACTCTCATAATTGCTGGTCCTTGAAACAGCTTTACCAAAGATGTGATTAATGCTGAATCGATTACTAGTGTAGTGCATATTATAGATAAGATATTGTCACTGTCCTCCCAGTATCTATGAAAAGAAACCATTTGAAAAGAAGGTAGTCATGTTTATTTACAAAGTTTTGTTCAGTGTTTTAATATGTGTACTCTACTTTGTGTATTTTACTCGTACTCCGCTACTATCCAAAAGGCGGGTCACAAACAAATATATAAGAATAAAAGTATGATTAATCCCAATTTATTTGAGTTATATAAAGGCAAAATTCTTTACTAAAGCAATATTATAATTATTACTTTCTATCCGACTAAAAAAGATGTTGCTCAGCGCCATCAGGGTTGCCACATAAAAAATTATGCGAGTTACTTTTGACCCCAAAAAACGAGAGTAAACTGTGAGAAAAAGTTTATTTCACGACAACGTGAAATCACTTTTGGTCGGAATCACCGCTGCAAAAATAAAAAAATCTTACCGTGGATAACATAGGCCCTTAGAAACTAGCGAGCAGATCGGCCTGTTGAAGGATGTATACTGGATGGCCTTTGTATGTCATGAACAATTTATTATGGGCCCTTGGTTTTAGCTTGTTCAGCTTCTTCATCAACCTACATATCAAGCACCGCAGAACTTTTCGAGTCTCGGTAAACTGCTGGAAATTTGCTAATCGCCAAGACTTAAACCATAAGCCAGACATAAATATGGCCTAATTAGCCAAAACCCAAAGACAGGTGAAAATAGAATTTGTATCACACTTTGGAGCCTGGCAATTTTTCGGTAGGAAAGTAAAACCGGATTCCAGCCGGATTCTACGTATGTGGATCGTCAAGTCCCTTTTACGCTTTGGCCTCACACCAGATACCACAGAAGCCCGACACACTGACGGCAACACGTTGTTAAACATTAAATTGCCCGCCTTTAGTAGACCCATGACACAGGAACCCACTGCGGGAACATTGCCAGTTTCTCAAATGTTGTTTCGATAGTTTGTATCGTTTCCTCGATATCATTATTCACAACGGTCATATCGAAGTGGTGTCCATATGTGCTTTTGAGAGTGTCACTTTCCTTGATGAGACGTTCCAGACTGCCATCAAACTAGAAGAAAAGATGATATTGTGATATGTAAATGGGTGGAATCATATATCGTTTGAAAGCCCAGAGCTTCACTTTACCTGTAGTAGTTGGCAGAGTAGCAGAATTCTACTAAACAACACAGAAAACAAATTTTTTTTTTTTTGATTTTTCCGAGCCCTACTCGCTGAGAAGTACCAAGCCAATAGCAGAGATAAATACATGCATGGAAAGCCCAAGCTTCACTCTACCTGTCGTGCTGCCACAAGCACGTAATTCAAGGGACTGACAGAGAAAAACAAAGAAAACAGTTTTTTACTCTAAAAAAATTGGAAATTAGATGAGACTGTTGGTCTGAATTTGAGACTGTTGGTCTCGTTTCCGAGACTGCTGGTTCCCGGCGCCATTTTTATGAGACTGATGGTTCAAAACAGTGAGACTGGTGTGTTCCGCGAAAGAGACTGGTGGACCACATTCCCCATCCTGTGTTAAGTACGCGCCGGATAGCTAGACTATCATATCTCAGCCATATTCCTTTAACTTTAACGTAGTTTTTTCCTGTAAAGTAATTGCTTTGCCCTTTGAAACATATTTAGCGGCAAAAAATAGCAATGAATGGGGCCCCCGCCCCAAATGGCGCCCCCGCCCCAAATGGCGCCTCAGACTAGGAGTGCGACGAAACGCCCCTAATGTTGTAATTCCTCCCCAACGGATGACTTAAGCAATAGCAATTTGTCATGAAGGGGATGACACTGTCATCTAAAGAACCGCAAATTAGTAAATGTAAAGACCATCTAAGACGCTCCAACACCAAAGGCTTTCTTGTTTTTACACCTTTCGGATTAAGCTTTTACGGAGATCAGAGAATGCCTTGTTGTAAGCTATGATGTTCCAAGGGGTTACCCGCTCTAGATTTTGGTGTACAGCAAGTGCCCGTTGCCGGCACGGGTTGCCACGTGTTCGAATGTCAAAAGCGCAAAAATTGTTGGCGTGACAATTGAAAATAACCTGAAATGAGAAAACCATGTGATCCCCATATGTCAGAAGGCTAACGGCGCCCTATCTCTCTTTTCCAACCTTAAGCAACGCTGCTATTAATGCTACCTACTCTTTGTTCCACCACTTACCGAATACGCTTGTCAAATTTGGCACCTGAGCTAACCTAGAATCAATCCTCGAGGATTAACAAGACCAAACGCTTCGATGGGATCCCAAATATTGAATACTGGATCCAGACAATTGGGTCTTGCCTTTGCCAGATCCAGTCTTCGCCAGACTTCTTGAACATTTTTACTATCAAAAATTAGAAACAGATTAAGATAGCTAACCATCTGAGAAAACCAAATTCAGATATGGATTCAGCACGTGGTTACCTCTATAAGCCATCTCTATTCTGACGAAACTGATCGAAACTTCTTGCCTTACTTCTGCCAAATTTCCGGTTTCGGTCGGATTCCCGGCAAACCACTTGTCCAGCAAAAAAATAAAGCTCAGAAACGAGTTCAGCGTATCTCCTTACCCCCATATCGATCTTCTAATCAACTTCCAATAAAAACTAACTTATAACAAATTTTCCGATTTCAGCCGGATTCGAGGCGAACTATATGTTTGGGTAAAAATGATTGTCATAGGGATTCACCATCTCTTCTTACACTAAATGTGTAAGAAGAGATGGTTCTTACACATTTTCTTACGGCTAATTTTCTGATTTTGTCCGAATTCCGGGCGAACTACTTATCCGGGTAGAAAACAATTTTCGAAAAAGTGTTCAGCATGTGTTCTTACCCCTAAACTGAACATCTAATCAACTTCAAACAACTTTTCCTTATAAAAAACTTTCCGGTTTCGGCCGGATTCCGGGCAAACTACTTGTCCGGCGAAAAAAATAAAGTTCGGAAACAAATTCAGCGTACCTCCTTACCCCTATTTCTAATCAACTCTATCTAATCAATTTTCCGGTTTCGATTTTTCAGCCGGATTCGAGGCGAACTAGGAGTTTGGGTAAAAATGATTGTCATATTTCACCATCTCTTCTTACCACTAAATCCATCATCTAATCTAACTTTTGCTTTTAACAAATTTTCCAATTTTTTCCTGATCTGCGGGCGGCGAACTACTTGTCCGGGTAGAAATGATTTTCGAAAAAGTGCTCTGCATGTCTTTTTACCTGTAAACTGAACATCTAATCAACCTCAAACAAACTTTCCGGTTTTGGCCGGATTCCGGACGAACTACTTGTCAGGCGAAAATTGTGCCGTATTTTACTAAGTTTTATAACGACAAGCCTTGAATATCATTCACAGTTTCTTGTTCGCCTTGTAGGTTACTGTAGTGTCGACGTACCAACGTTATAATTGCACAGGCAATTATACCACCCGTCATTTCGTCCAAAAAATCCGTCACATCCCCCACTTTTGGGGATCCCAAAACGTAAGTGGAGGGATACCTATGACATCGCAAAAGTTGTCCGTCTATCCGACCGTCCGTCCGTCTGTCAGCACGATAGCTCTCGAAGGGAATGAGATATTCTGATGATTGGTGTGAAGATTCATTGGGTCAAGGGTAAGGTCAAGTTTGCAGATGGGCTCTGTAGCCCTACATTTAGGGGTGGGGAGGGGTTTCACGGGGTTTTATAGGAGTTTCGCGGGGTAAGAAGACATGCTGAACACGATGATGAAAACTATTTTCTCGCCGGACAAGTAGTTCGTCCGGAATCCGGCAAAACCCGGAAAGTTGGTTAAAAGTAAAAGTTTTATTTCAAGTTTATTAGATGTTTGATTTAGGGCTAAGGAGAGACGCTGAGTCTAAATATGACAATCATTTCACCCGGACTTATAATTCGTCCTGAATCCGGTCGAAACCGGAAATTTCTTTGTAAGTTAAAGTTTTATTTGAATTTGATTAGATGTCCTCTCTAAGGAGATACGCTGACTAATATACGAGGGGTTACCCACTCCAGGCACCTGCTGTACATCCTTTCCCGGCACCGACCGAAATCGTAGGTGACGGCAGCGGTGCTAGACATAAATTAGGCGATTCGTCTTTCAAGCACTTCTAAAAATTCTTATTTTGTTGTTTAATTGGGGAACGCATGGTGAAATAGTAGTGGACTGATTAGTACAATGGATCCACAAGTAATGATCAAAAAAAGGTAAGCAGCCACCCGGACTTATAATTCGTCCTGAATCCGGTCGAAACCGGAAATTTCTTTGTAAGTTAAAGTTTTATTTGAATTTGATTAGATGTCCTCTCTAAGGAGATACGCTGAATTCGTTTCTGAGTATTTTTTTTTTTGCTGGACAAGTACTTCGCTCGGAACTTCGCCGAAACCGGAAATTTGGCAGAAGTAAACCAGGCAGTTTCGGTCAGTATCGTCAGAACAGATATGGCTGATAGAGGTATACCTGAACTTGGTTTTCTCAGATGATTAGCCTGGCGAAGACCAGACCCAGGTGTCTGGATCAAATATTAGATTTTTGAGATCCCATCGAAAAATTTGGTCTTGTTCCGATAGTTTGCCCACTCGTCACAAAACCCAAAATACGTTGATCCGCCCACCCGTCGACCGATTTCGCCCGGTGCCGGGAGAGGGTGCACAAGTGCCGGGGAGGGGTAACCCTTGCCCAAGGAAAATCTCGTTCAAGCTGATAACGGACTGTCAACTGCCAATTGTCACTGGCCTGTCACCTACATAGGGGAGATCTGAATATCTGATTAAAGCAAGCTTAAAGGACACCTCAATGAAGAGTACCAACTATCATCCCTATCTGTATGACGTCCGTTAACATTGCCTGCAGAAAACACAATACAAATACGAAATACCATTTCCAAGCTATGATTTTTGCTCCATTTTTCATCTGTCCTTATTTCAGTACCGAGCACTTTTAGAAATGAACAAATGTCTCCCATCAACCCTTCTTCTGGAATATTTCTTAACCAGATAAGCCCAAACGTATATCGAGAAGAAATTCCAATACGATCCGGCCAGCGCTGTACAAGATTTGAATGAATTGCGCTTTTTGTCTTGGAGTCTGCATGTGCAAACCTCCGGAAACAATCATCCCTATTTTGAAAACGTCACGCTCAGGAGAAGAATGCTCTCCGTGTCCATGTCTGTAAATGCATTCCCCATGGTGTGTTCAAGTATAGTGTCATTGTTCAGGTGTCCTTTAACAGTGGCGCTTAGGAAAGTGGTCTCGCAGGTGAACTTCTTGCTCTAAACTCAAACAGTGGCCAAACGTTTGTACGTAGCTCACAGGCCCTTCAAAAACATCAAAGACTGCGTTGGAAATGACAGACTCAGTGTCTGTCATTTCCAACGCATTAATTTTTTCTATCGATAATAATAGTAATATTATTCGCTGAAGGTTCAATTGAACAAGGATAAAATCCAAAAATCTAGTTAAGAATCAGTTATTCACTTATGGAGGTCTTACTGGGTACGAGCTATACTTTCAATTTAACAAACCTCACTGACTCCGCAATCTCAAATTATCCTAATGAAACTTCTCATTCACTCACTATACTTTTACTTTTTGGAATCCCAAACGTAAGTGGAGGGATACCTATGATGAAAAACGACTTCCAATGCACGTGGCGCCGAATTAGCGCTTCACGTCAGGTTATTTATACGCTTACCAGATAAAAACCGAGCGTTAGCGAAAAGCTGAGTCAACACAACAAAATAATACACAAATCACTGGTTAATAAGGTTTACAAACGCAGGCATTAAACTCTTCCTGTATTTCTCGTGGATTGGTGGGAGAGGTTGAAAGGTGGTGACTTTCCCCCCACCCCTAAATATAGGACTACACAGCCCATTTACGAACTCGACCTTACTCTTGACCCAAAGAATCCTCACACCAAGTTTCATCAAAATATCTCATTCCCTTCGAGAGTTATCGTGCTGACAGACGGAAACTTTTGCGATGTCATAGGTATCCCGCCACTTACGCTTTGGGATCCCAAAAAACGGGCATTTAGTTCGCTTCTTTTTTTTCTCCTCCTCCTATCAGTGAAACAAGTGTGGCACCCAAATCTTCTGAAATCGATTAGACATTCGGTATCGGAGCAAGGAGACATTCTGAATGGATTTTTTAACTTTATTTTAATAGCAAAAATATTCAAGGAATCTGACGAAGACCGAATGGCGAAGACATGACACGATCGTTTGAATCAAATGCTAGATTTTTGGGATCCCATCGAAACCTTTGGTCTTGTTTGTGTCTTTTCCAAGAATCCTTCTACCCTCCAGCTTATTTTCCACCATACAAAAACTAATCCTTCTTTCATTCACAGTATCCTGAACAGGCTGCTAGACATAGACGGGCTTAATTTCGAATTCATCAATTCTCTGGGAAGCCACCTGAAGCAAAGTCAGCCTCGACGTTTATTTTTATTTCGTTCCAACTGGAGCCTTTGTGGAAACCGGACGGGCAATTTGGAACAATAGAAATTACTTTCCTCTGAAACTGGGCTAAAGGGGAACAGCACGTCCTAGTCTCCAGGATATGCCCTCGGAGACAAAAGGATACTTGGTGAAACGTGACAAAAGGATTCGGAGGGAAATAAATACACCAAAGAGGCAGAAGATATGGAATGATACCAACAAACAGTAGCTGGTAGTGTGTCTTAGGCAAAGCTTTCAGAAAAGGAATGGAAGACTTAAAACCTACTAGGTGCGAAAATCCCAGGCAGCATATCTCCTTTCTGGAAGCTATTTAGCATGAGTGACTTAATGACAATCCGTAAATTGTTTCATAAGTGTGCTAAGTACCTACTAGATCTTCCCCCATGGGCTCGTAACCACAAAGCAACACCTACTAGTCGCAAAAATCCGAGGGAGCATATCTCCTTTCTGTAAGCTACTTAGCATGGCTGGCTTAACGACAATCCGTAAATTTTTGTTTTATAAGTATGCTAAGTGCCTACTAGGTCTCCCCCCATGGGCTCGTAACCACCAAAGTAACGCGACTGTCCGGTTTTACTGCGCTCCTTCTATACTAAATCGTTCAGCGTCACTCATGTTCTGCGACAGAAGGAGATTAATCAGAATCAGAATCAGAATCATTTTTATTTGACCAATATCTTTACACAAGGAAAAAAAAATAACCTGGGAGGTCAACAATTTATGCGCGTCATGAAATACACAAATAAAACACTCAATATCTACAATTAATCCACATTTTGTCAAAACTCTTCATTGTCTTCTTTTCCTTCTATTTTCAGGTTGTGATGACGGATGAAATATGGCACGAACGACTTTGTGTAGCGTTGACTTGATTTTGTCGGTGGTGGTTGGAGGAGTGGATCGAGTCCCTTAAGTTTTTCGGCACGCCGTGTTCGATAGTTCGGGAGGGGGGAGAATTCGGGTAGGATGTCACGATGGTGTTCTGATCTAAGACATTTCGTGCCAAATGCCATGGTTAGATCGTGACGTCTCTTCGAAAGTGTTGGGATTTTAAGTTTCTCGACGCTATCCTCGTACGTCACATACGACATTCCGAGGATCATCTTGCATGCTCGTTTTTGTAGGGATTCTAGCCTAGAACTCTGGTTCTGTGTTATCATCGGATGCCAAACTGCGCAGGCGTACTCGGTGGCAGGTCTAATGTATGTTTTATAACATGTTACCATTGTGTCCTTGGGGATGGCGAACCTTCGTAGTTTAGCGAAGAACTTGAGTAGGTATGATGTTTTCGAGACTATTTTTGACACATGTGTCTCCATGCTTAGGTTCTCGTCCAGATGAAGTCCCAGGATCTTGATGGTTTTGCTCGAACTAAGGACATAATCTGTAGCAGGTGCATCTTGTTTCAGGAAGTTAAATCTGATGAGTGTGCTCTTTTCTGAGCTGACAGTCAGTTTCAGTTGCTCAGCCTCCTTGCAAAGAGTCTCAAATGCCTTTCTGACAGGGCATTTATCAGGTACGTCATTTATTGACCGGAGGATGGGAAGGGTCAAATCGTCTGCAAACTTAAGCCTTTCCGTGATCTTTATGATCAAGGAGTTGATTACGATTGTGAAGCAAGAAGGCCCAAGTTTACCGCCTTGAGGGGCTCCACATGTAATCGGAAGAAAATCTGAGATTTCGCGCAAAAGATGATATCATGTTATTTTAAATATGCAAAGCACCTGCTCCACTTGTCGAAATTATGTCATAACCAAACATCGACGGAGAAATTCAAGATGCAAGTGTTACCCTTTTGGATGTTTCCTCATCGCTTTAAAAAATCATGGACAACTATAAGGTTTGAAGCCAAGCTGACCATTCATTACGAAAGAAATAGAAAACCGTGATTTTCGGGTTTTTTTTATCCCTTCCAATAATACGCGACCGCCTAGGCACGCAGCCAGGTTTGCGAACATTCGAATTCGTGAGGCGCTGAATAAATAACAAAGCTGTAAAACGCCCTCGGGGAATACAGAGCAAAGAGGCTATTTCGCGAGTCGCGCATGAATCTTGTTAGCAGTGGCCAGTTTTGTGGAAGATTTTATCCAAACTGTTCAAACGAATAATGGATTTTTCGAGTGGGCCGTTTTCTGGGTGAAAGCTTCTGCGCTTTCCCAGACGGATGGTAAATTGTAAATATACACAGAGTTCAGAATTGTAAATAATCACAGATTTGTACATATACACTTTTAACACGCACGTTTTATCTTTCGTTATTTTATTTTTATCTGCATCCGCACCGTTTTCTTCTGGATTTTAGTTACATCTCGTCTTATTGTTTGTTGGTTCCGTATCGTTCTCCTGTTGTGATTGTGGTGGATTTTATGATTTAGTTTTTCGCTGAGGACGGTTTGCCGCGGTTTGCCGGAAGTGCAACCGAAATATCGGAATTTATATTTATCCCTCGCACATCATCCTAGAGGGATAATTAGCTGATCAAGAAAAAAACCCGAAAATCACGGTTTTCTATTTCTATCATGGACAACAGGGCCCAACCAGAGCACGACGTCGTCCACTGCTTCCTGGCCGAAGATTAAAAATTAAGTGTCTTTTTCTGTGTATTTATGTGTTTTGTTTTTTTCTTTATTTTCTTCATTTACTCCACCTTTTCAAAATGGCGGGTCATAAATAAATTAATTAATTACTGATCCATTTGTGGACCAACGCCGGGCCGAGTTGTTTCTTCTCTAGACCGGAGCCACCCATATTATAGTGCGATTATTTATTTATTTAGTCTAGTCTGATCTTTTTCTTTTACTGTTTTTCAAGTACTGCACATTGGCAATTTTTATATGGGTTGATAAAATTATAGATTGATTGATTTCTATGACCAGACTGAAAAGTGAGAATAAAATAAAACGCATCATTGCTCTTTGATCCAGCAGCAAGTCTCAGCCCTGGCTTAGGTGGATTTCTTGACTGCGTTTTATTTATTTATTTTTGAGATCCCAATACATAAGTGGAGGGATACCTATGACAACGCAAAAGTTGTCCGTCTGTCTTTGAGCCCGATAATTGTCGAAGGGAATGAGATATTTTGATGAAACTTGGTGTGAGGATTCTTTGAGTTAAGAATAAGGTCAAGTTCACAGATGGGCTTTGTAGCCTTATATTTAGGGGTGGGGGTTCCAAATTAAGGGGCACACAAAAATATTCTTTAAAAGCTACTGAGATAGTTGGATTAGCGGTAAGGAGACATGCGGAATCCGAATATGAAAGTTATTTTCTCGAAGTAGTTCACCTGGAATCCGGCAAAAACCGGACACAAAATTTGTCGACCAGTTTTCGGCTATTCCGTCCCTACCCCTTTATTCACAAACTAGTATAGCTCAGCGCATTCATTTGTTTATTCTGTGTGATGTCGGAGAGATCTAATGTAGCCTAATCGAAGGTCGAAGGGGCTGATATATAATGTTCAAACGAGGAAATATCAAGCAAGGATGTTGTTCAACAAGGATTCACTGGTAAAGTAGAGGTCAAGTTCGTAGATGGGTCCTTTAGTCCTATCTTTAGAGGCAGAGGATGGGTTTGGAATTTAAGGTAAAAAAATGTATGTTTTATAAGCTAATAAGATATTCATTGAGGGGGTAAGGAAGGGGGTCCGCTGAATCCTTATGTGAACTTAGATTTCTTGCTGGACAAATGGTTCATCACGAATTCGGCTGAAACTGAAAATTTGGTTGAAGCTCAAAGTTGTTTATGAAATCGATTAGAGATTCGGTATCGGGGCAAGGAGACATGCTGAATCCATTTTTGAACTTCATTTTAACAGTACAAATATTCAAGGAATCTGACATAGACTGAACGGCGAAGACAAGAACCCATTGTTTGATTCAAATGTAGATTTTTGGGATCCCATCGAAACCTTTGGTCTTGCTATATCCGACTGTGAAATTCAAAGTTATGTCATCCTGACAAGAGGCTGATATTCTGACAAGATCAAAACGTACAACTGACAGTAGACTGTAAAAAGTTTCCCCGAGTAAGGATTAAAGTTAACTGGAATATTTGCTACTGGGATTAATCTTATCTCTACTGAGATAAGATCCGAACGAGAGACAAGATTATCTTTTTAGCGACAAGATTAATCCCAGTAGCAAATACTGCAAGATATTTGACGGTGCGAAACGGATAAGTCAGCTACATTTTATTCGAGCTACATTTCGGCCCTTCCATCTTAGCTGGAAAGAAGAAGAAGAGACAGGTGACTCTAAAACCAAAATGCATAAGAATCTCTACCCTTTCGACGACCCAATCGAACAGCAAAAATAGTAGCCGTGCCAAGAATGAAATCAAAGCACCAGCTTTGACTCCAACCCACTTTAAGAGAAGAAATTCACACCACTGCAAGACATTTTTTAATGTAGGCTACGGTTCTCTGCGACATGGAGGGGGGTCATCGGATTACAGCATTGACGTCGGAACTCGGGATAATTATATAGCAAATAATCATGCTGTTAGGGATTCGGAGTTACTCACAGAGTCAGAGTCAGCCGAGTTACTCATTTGAAAAGGCAAAATAAATCGACTTTAAACCAAGAATTTAAGACAAGAACACAATTCAAAAGCAGATTGATTGGAGCCCTGAACTAGTATACGGTCAATTCTAACACACATTCTTCATGAATTCAAGGACCCATCGCTTATTACAAAAGGGAGTGGGACCTATACACCCCATCGGCTGTCAGAGTTTTCGCTGGGGGGCTATTGTATCTCCTCGTAGCCCTAATAACATCACGATATTAATAAAATGCAAATAAGGAAAAGCTCCTGAAAACATACACGTTCTGAAAGGAAAACTGTTTCCTAAGGGATAGCTTTTAGTGCGAAAAAGTTTACGACTTTTTAGAGATCCGATTTGGCGCGATATCCCTGTAAGGATGGTTGTTGTTGTTGTTGGTCACTCGAGAAAAAAATGAATCGGCGAGAAGTGGCACGCTTTTTCGTGAAACGTAAATTTTCGTAAAAACGTTTGATTTTTCGTAAACTCGGTTGATTTTCCGTGAAAACAGCTGGTAAACATCATTAGCCCGTCGATTTGTTCGACTTTAAATTTTATGCCTTTTTCATTTCCTTTACTAAACAAGTTTAATTAAATAGCTTTCGATCTTCTTACCAGACTCATTAAAAACAAGACCTAAGGTAGATGGGATCCCAAAAGTTTAATGTTTGATCCCGACAATTAGGTCTTGTCTTCGCCACGCCAATCATCTCAGAAAACCAAGTTAAGATATACCTGTATAAGCCATATTTATTTTGACAAAAATGACCGAAACGTCCTGCTTTATTTCTGCCAAATTTCCGATTTCGGCCGAATTCCGAGCGAACTACATGTTCAGCAAAAGAAAGAACAATTCAGAAACGAATTCAGCGCATCTCTTTATCCCTATAAAGAACATTTAATCAACTTCAAATAAAACTTTAAATTGTCAAAAATTTCCGGTTTCAACCGGATTCCGGACGAATTATATGTCTGGGTAAAAAATGATTGCCATATACAGACTAAGCGTCTTTTTTTAGCCCTAACTCTGTCATTTAAACAACTTCAAATAACAAATTAACAATTTTCCAGTTTGGCCGGATTCTGGGCGAACTAGTTGGCCGGCGAGAAAATGGTTTTCATCATCGTGTTCAGCATGCCTTCTTACCTCATCATCGACTATCACATTAGCTGTTTATAAATATTTTGTTTGCCCCTTAATTTGAACCCCCTCCCCCACTCCTAAATGTACGGCTACAGAGCCCATCTACGAGCTTGACCTTACCCTTGACCCAAAGAATCCTCACACTAAGAGCGTGTTCCACCCTTGTAACAATAGTTACTATTAGTTACTATTTCCGTTCCATCCTCACGAAAAGTTACTACGCTGACCGTTCCAACCTTGTCGGAATAGTAACTAATAGTTACTATTTGCTTACCATGCTCGGGAGCGTGGTAAGCGTAGTAACTACGCATCTCTGGAACGTGATTGGTCGGATTCGCCCCTGGCGTGAGATCCTGCTGGAAAATAGAAAAATCGTTCCAGCCTTGACGGCAAAAAGCCAGAATTCGTGACGTCATGCGTAGTAACTACGGCAAGTAGGATGGAACACGCTCTAAGTTTCGTCAAAATATCTCATTGCCTTCGAGAGTTATCGTACTGACAGATAGACAACTTTTGCGATGTCATAGGTATCCCTCCACTTTCGTTTTGGGATCCAAAAAAGAAGAGCTAGAACCTCATATGACACTTGCAACGTTGAGTCACAGAATGACTGTGGGAATTTGTCAACTCGTGAGTTCATTGCAATCGTTCGTAAGCAAAACCCTTGAGGCACGAATTTTCATAGGACCGCGGGGATCCTGAAAACGTATCTGTTAGTCGAAAGTTTTGTTTGCAATTTGCAAATGATACGCACTTTGAGGGGGGGGGGGGGGGGTAGGAAATAAGGTTTGAAGCCAAACTGACCATTCATTACGAAAGAAATAGAAAACCGTGATTTTCGGAGTTCTGTGAAATTATTTGTACAGTGATGGTTAAAGGGAAGGATTTTATAATGGCTGCGTGAAAGCTTCTGTGCTTTCCCAGGGAATTAGTAAATTGTAAATAGACACAGAATTCAGAATTGTAAAATAATCACAGATATGTACATATACACTTTTAACACGCACATTTTAATATTCGTTATTTTATTTGAATTTGTTTGTCGTTTCAGTCAGCATCGTTCTTTCTGGTTTTAAGTTACATATCGTTGTATGTTTTGTTGGTTCCGCATCACTTTTCTGTTGGTGTTGTATTGGATTTTATGATTTAGTTGCTTGTTTTTCGCTGAGGACGGTTTGCCGGAAGTGCAACCGAAATATCTGAATTTATATTTATCCCTCGCACATCATCCTAGAGGGATAATTAGCTGATCAATAAAAAAAACCGAAAATCACGGTTTTCTATTTCTTTGGAGGCGGGGGTAGGACTTTGTTGAAAGCAACACCTTGAGGCACAAATGATCATGCGACATTGGGGACCATGAAAAATGTATCGTTTAGTCAAAAGCGGTCTTTCACTTTAAGGTGCGCACTTCAAGGGCGCTAGAAATTCATTTGTAAGCAAGACCGTTGAGACAAAAAATGATCATTGGTCATTGCGGATCATAAAAATTATTGATTGTTCGATAATATTTTTTTTTTACACTCTGTAGTTATTATGCGCCACTTTCAGGCGGCTAGGAATTCAT
The DNA here is from genome assembly GCA_023053575.1 of Branchinecta lynchi. Classification (NCBI taxonomy): domain Eukaryota; kingdom Metazoa; phylum Arthropoda; class Branchiopoda; order Anostraca; family Branchinectidae; genus Branchinecta; species Branchinecta lynchi. The sequence goes on from JAKZAP010000018.1 coordinate 8,714,861, forward strand.
TTGTAAGCAAAACCTTAAGGCACGAATGATCATGGGCCGTTGGGGTATCCTGAAATTTTTTTTTTTGTCGAAAATATTTTTTTTTCCTTTGCGGTTAAGATGCGCACTTTGAGGGCGCTAGAAATGTATTTGCAAGCATGACTCATGAGGCAAAAATGATCATTGGCCATGCCATTGCGGAATAATCGCGGATCATGTTTAATCACCGTTTAATTTTGTTACAAGTTATGAAGTCGTACAAGTTTTAAAACGAATTGTATATATCAATTATATTTTGTTTAAGTTAACAGTCCTATGTTATCATGTTGTGAAACAGATATTCAGGAACAAATGCGATGATTGATTGATTGATCATGAAAACCTATCGTTTGGTCAACAGTATTCTTTTACACTTTGCAGTTATGATGCGCACTTTTCAGGGGGCTAGGAATCCATTTGTACGCACCCTTGAAGCACAAATCATCAGGGACCTTGGGTATCATGAAAATATACTCTTACACAAAAGTATTTTCTGTAGTTTGCGATTACTATGAGCACTTGAAGGAATTCATTTGTAAGCAACAACCTGAGGATCTTACCACCCAGTGCTGTGCCCAACAACAAAGCGAACGAACCGCCATGCAAATTTGTTTGTACCTTTTTTTACGGATTTGCTAAACAAAGCCGAGTGATATTTTTTCCTTTTTTTGTGTCAGTTGTTATTTAGCATAGTGAAGTAACGCAAATTAGCTCTTAGCTAAGATGTTGTCTAAATAAACCTATCTCTTTATCTCAAAGATTATCATGGGCCCTTGTAGATCATAGAACTATATTTTCGGTCAAAGTTCTTTGTTCGCTTTCAGGTTAAGATGCGCACTTTTAAGGGACCAGGGATTAATTTGTAAGTAAAACCCTTGAGCGCACATGAGAAACATCAAAAGCATGTACTCTTCAAAATTATCAAGTTTCATTAAGATCTGATCACTTGTTCGTAAGCTATGCATGCCTCAAGTTTCCGGATTTTCTCTCCCTCCATTCTAACCTCCCCCCCTCCCCAAGATGGTCGGATCTAGGAAGTGACGATTTCCAAGTCAATCTTGGCGGCATCTGTGATGCGCCAGCCAAGTTTCACCGTCCTAGCACATCTGAACATACCTTAACTCGATCGCCGGAATTCTGGACCCCCTCCAGTCCATTTCTGTAAACGATGTCTAGGTCTCGTGTTTGTTCTTCCCGTCAGGTTTCATTCAGATCTCACTACCCTCAGCGTGTCACAAGATTTCCGGTTACCCCCTCAACTCCCCCACAACCACCGGATCCGATCCGGACTTGGAATGGGACTTCTGAGACACGAGGTCTTTCCGGATATCAAGTTTCATAAAGATCCGATCACCAGCTCAGAAATTATACACACCTCAAGTGTGTATAACTTCCGTCCCCCCTCCGTCCACTCCCCCACGACGGTCAGATCAGGGAAACGATTGTTCTTAATTCAATCCGGTCTGGTCCCTGATACGCCTGCCAAGTTTCATTGTCATAGCACATCTGGAAGTACCTTATCTAGGGATCACCAGAATTACGGAACACCCCTCCGACTCCCCCACAAGGCACGGAACCTGTCCGGTCCTGTCAACTATGTATCTAGGACTCGCTCCTATCCCGATTCCTCCACTCTTAGCGTTCCACACGATTTCCTGTTCCCCCTCCAACTCCCCCCAAAGTGACCGAATCCGGTCCGGAATACAAATGGAACATCTAAGACACGAGTTTCCAAATACCAAGTTTCATTAAGATCCGATATCTCGTTCAAAAGTTACGCCTATACCTGAAGATTTCGGATATCCGCTCCCTCCACGATGGTCGGATTGGGGAAGCGACTATTTCCAAGTTATTTTGGGCGGGTCCCTGGTACACCTGCCAAGTTTCATCGTCCTAGCACATCTGGAAGTACCCTAAGTCGCGACCATAGACAGACGGACAGAAAAGTGATCGGTATATGGCACTTGGCCGGAAGGCAAGTTCCATAAAACCGAAACGAGCCTTTTATTTCAAATACTTCAAATTTCTTCCCCGACTAGAAGAACTCGGCTTTGGCCGGAATCGGGAAATGCTGTCCATCTGAGGAGAACTTAGTTCCAGCTTTCAAACCGTACGATATATCCCTCACTAGGCGCCCATATGCAATCCAGATTTTCAACCAAAAGTTGGCCCGAGTTTTGGCCTTTCAAACTTCAGCACAAACTTTCAAATAGGGTATCATTAGGTTATACATAACTGGAAGCCTCATAATTTGTGCAGTTTGAACATGTGTTTCAGTTTCAGTTTATTTATTAGCAAAATACACTAGTTGCGTTTTTGATCGAAGTTTGAAGTTAACTTCAACCTCAAAGGTCTTTGTTTAATTATCGTTTTTGGTCGCCGGTCACAGTTCCTTCGTCCTTCAAACTCTAACCGTCGAACTTGAGCTAGCTAGTTCGAAGTTTGCTTGAATCGTCGAAGAGACGTCAACCGGGCAAGGCTCGCCGGAGTCATAAACACACTAATTAAGCAAACGGTGAACTTCGACGGCCTTCGAAAACGGAAATTAAGCAACCGGCTAAAGCATTGTCCTAATAGGGGTAATAAGCTGAATAACGCTATACGCGATGTTTACGTCTTAATACACACGCCCGTTGAAATACGAACCCGAGAGCCACCGAGAGGTTCTTATCAATGCAGCGCACAGTGTTGCCATGGTCTGTTACTTAGTGTTACTTGAAGTACACCAGTACAATTTGACGCCCAATATATTGTAAATAGCAATAAAATCTACGGATGGACAGCACTCGTCCTCGGACTAGCAGTAAGCAGTCGCAACAGAACAAAACGTGTTGTTTTTTAGAAAAGTTGCTTCTTCAGCTTCCAACAAAGTAGAACTTTAGTGCTTCCCGTGGCAGCCCTGACGGCGCTGCTCCTTGCCTCGGCCCGCTGGCGAACCCGACCAAGCGATCTGATTGGCCCTGCACGAGCCAGAATAGAACGTCAGTCTATTCTCCTTATTCACCTTATTACAGCGAGCCCCGAGACAAAGAGGAATCTGTAATAAGTCTTATACACCGTAATACACCTATTAGGACAATGCTTAAGCGAACGGCGAACAAAACTTCGATCAAAAACTACTGTAGACAAACTCCACCCCAAGCGAGCAGCGACCGTAACGGGTGACAGTATAGTATCATTCGTCACAAGAAATAAAAGTAAAAAGATAAAAGAAAATGTTCCTCTGACACAGGGAATCTGCAGAATCATTTATCCTTACACCACTTATCTTGATATAGATGATGTATTTCGTGTGCTACACAGTCAGAAGCTTCATAATAGATAACACGAGGCTGCGCGGTTTCAATAGATAATGCGTAAAAGAACCCTTTGGATGTCATCTGTAGTGATTCAGAATGTTATGAATAGTAAGCGTTACCTTCAGGAAGAACAAAAAAAAACGCCAAAAAGTATCTGCTGAGTTTTGCGACATAGTAGGAGAAAAATAAGTTTTGACCAGGAAAAAATTGGTACAGAAATGGTTTCTTCACCACCCGGACCGGAAAAAAATGCTTAACAACATATCAAAAATCTAAATATCTAGCTCGATGCGAAATTGTTTTTTTTTAATGTTTTTTTATTTATTTTCTCAAAAACCGGGAAAAAAATTAAAAACGTAAACTATAATGTTTTACACATCTTTTTAGATCAGCTTTTGGCTCTGAATTCATTTCTGATACTCATTTCGTTACCTGACCAAAAGAAAAATATTTATCAGCAAAAAAAAAAAATGGGGAAAAAAACTGTGTCTTTGGGGAAATGGACGTATGAAGCAAAGATGACCTTGAAGGTTGACCCTACCTTCCATGGAACTCGATGTAGAAGAGAACCACCATCCAAGACGATGTTACACGCAGAAGCAGGTCTTGAGGGTGGCTGAGTCTCAATCCCGCAAGCCTGAAAGATCGCTTTTGCAAGCTCTGGCTTATTTGCTTTTCTCATAAGGCCATCGCTTTCGAAAAGAGAAGGAGGAATCGTACAAAGTTCGTACTTGAAGTATTCTTCTCGGAGGTCAGTTCGTTGGGCTACTATTATAAACCGCTGGAAAAGGAGCGCCGGATCTTTGTGCGCTACCACAGAGGACCCCGCCTTTTTGGCATTCATTAGGGTCACTTGGTCTTTTTTCTTGAAGACTTGCTCCTTCAAGGTTTTTCCCGTCATCTTACTTAGAATCAACTTTCCAGCCACATCGGCCTCGTCAACATTAACATCTTGGGAAGAAGTTATGCCGTTGGCAATGTTTCTAAGCTGATTGTCACCTCTGAACGGAGAAGATTCTCCGAAGTATCCGACGAGCTTCTGGGTATCGTCGAAGTCACGCTCCTTTCTACTGGAACTCATGTCGCGGTGCTGCTCACTTGTCGAGTAACCAATTTTTGTCAAATTTTGCATCAAGAGGTTGATCTCCAGGCATGATGGTCTTGACAGAACCCAAATGGCTCTCTGCTGTTCTGTCATCCCACCTCCAGTTGTAAGACCGCCCGATGTTTTCAGACTTCTCATATACTCCTGCTCGATGACAAGATCTGCCGAGAGCCCAGCCCAGCGTCGCTCTGATCTTCTAATGGTGTGACCTCCCTGTTCAAATACTTCGAAGATTGGTGGGTGACTAGTTTGAAGCTTAGCCATCTCTTGCTGGTATATCCAGACCGACTTGACATAGAGGTTATGTCCAGATGCTGCTAGAAACGGAAGCATCTCTACTGCAGATTGTACGTGCAAATCCCACAGGCCTAGTCTCTCGGCACGTATGAACTTAAGCAGTATCCCAACCATGTCAAGATACTGAAACCAGAGCTTCGCAGTTCTCTGAGTCAGCAGGTCTTGGCGTCTCTGCTTGAGAAAGTTTTCAAGTTGCTTGAGCTGGGGATCATGACTGAGATCTTCGGGTGGGAGGTATCCATCCAGTACGTTAGCGAAGACAGTAGACATGTCTAGAGACGTCAACGTCGCTTGCTCTTCTTCGAGGAGATGAGCATATATGGCCGAGCTCACGAGAATGTGAGCTCGAACAGCTCTAGAAATCGCTTTTCCAGAAAGAATGTGCGGCACTGCACCAGTCGCGTATACCAATTCCAGAACCTCTTTCAGACCAGAACCTTGCATGAGGTGTCCTATGCATCCGACGAAACTCATCATCAAATGAAAACCGCCTAACTTGAGAACAATACTACTCAGCTCATTCGTCGTGTCGGACTTGAGGATCTTGTAGAGTGTAAGATCAAGGCATGGTGTAACAGAAAGTGAATATCAGAAGGGACTTTCCAGCTGGTTGAAAATGTCGTCACCAATAAAGGAAAAGAAATGGATTCGGAACGCCGGTAGGCTATTTGTTCAGATGGGGAAAAATGAACCGAAAATTCGTGCTCCTCTTCGAAAAATACCCCGTGATCGTGTGTCGCTTGATTTTTTTTTTTTTTACTTCATACAAAAACAAAAACAAAACATAAAAAAGAATTAAATGATTAAACGTGATGTTTCTGTCTAATAAAAGAGCACAAAAACAATCGTTTCTTAAAAGGGAAACCATCAATAAACTACTTTTCTTTTCACGGTTCCTCATTCTCGGATTCTGGAAATATCTAAAAAATAGGCGCAAAAAACGTGAAAAAAAGGGAATTTCGCAACGGGATGGAGATTTAGATTTTTGATATGTTGTAGAGCTCTCTTTTCTGAACACAGTGGTGGAAAAATAATTTCTGTACCAATTTTTTCCTGGTTCGACGATTTTTTTCCGTATCTTTCCCCTACTATCATGACGTTTTTTATGCCACTGGCATGTCTGATGCTTTTAAGAAACACCAGGTTTATTTATTTTGTCATTAAAATTGTACCTTACCTTACCTTACCTTATGACGATAAGGAATAAAGTCAGCAGATATTTTTTGGCTCTTCCTAACAAAGCTTGTTATGCATAACATTTCATGCATAATGTTTTCAAATCTGCTGAAGCCGCGCATCCTCGTGTTATCTGTTATAAAACTTCTGACACTGTAGTTTTTTTGTTCTTCTGTCAGTGTGTAACTATGGTGTAAATAAAGGTACAATAATAATAATAATATAGAAACCACAGTAAACAAAAAAAGGACTTACGTCAGCAACATTATGCATAGCTGGAGCTGCGACGAAAACAACGTAGGGGGCAAACTCAGCCGTCCGCAGAATTTTGAGCGCTTGTGGCTCCACGTCCAAAATTGCCACTTTGCCTTCTTGATGAATGTGACGAATCGTTTCCAACTTTGTCCCGTACATGGCATCCTCATGGGTTCCTGAAAAGTCCTACATGATCATACTTGCTACAAGACTCATCTGTCATCAAGAATAAATACTGTGCCCCCGTTTGGCACTATGGACTGGAGCAGGAGCAGTGGGAGGCGTAAGAGAGAGTTCAGATTCGGGCATTATTTGTGACTTTAAAAGCGTCCAAAGTCAAAAGTGCCCATACCCGATGAAAAATTTGTAGACTGCGTGATAGTATGGTAGTAGTACGAAAAAGTTGTATGTAATACTATGTAATAGCAAAGAATACTATCATTTAATGTGCCTCAGACTGGTCCAATCTTATGTAGTAGTATCCAGTAGCATCCTGTCTTGCCATAGTAGCATCCAGTCTTGCTAATAGTAGCACATAGTAGTATGCAGTAACACGGTAGCCTTGAAGTAGAAGCATGTAGTAGCATCGTTAGTACTGCATGCTACTCTTTCGTACTACTTCATAGTACTATTTTGAGATAAATTTTTCATTGGGTACTGTGCCCTACTTGAACAGTTTGGCCTAGATTCCCTTGCCAGCGGCAAAAAAAACTGTCACTTGCTTTTGGTAGAGGGTTAAATTGCTAAATAGTACACCCCATCGATCCATACGTCCCCCTGATTTCAGGGATAGACTAAAAACAGGCACGGCACGGTACGAAGTAATGTAGGAGACAGGAGTACTAAAAAGAGGCATGAAAATTAAAAGGGACCTTTCAGGCTTAAGAGTGACTATGTTCCAACGTGCCTTCTTTTAGCTTCTGGAATTAAGAACTGTCACTTCTACTTCTATTACTTGCTAATATTTTTTCGGACTCGTACCTCTTACACCATGACGTGCCTCTTTTTAGTCGGTCCCCTGATTTCAAGCCACACAGCCGAAGTCCCGCAAGGGCAGTGGGAGAAGATGTAGGCCCTTACTTTCAGCCTGTAGGCTATATTCATATATATAGCCACCCAAAGTTTCACCCAAGTTTCTTGAAGCCGTTATCTGAAAAGCTGTGTTCCCTCGTTTATTAAGATTTTTTAATGCTAGTGCCAGTAAGCACGAACTGTTGCCACTTTTATGAGTAAGATGTTTTCGTATTTGACTTTTCGGACTGCTGCTGACTAGATTAGTCACTCATTGTGTACCTGAGGTTACCTCCCTTTAATTAAACGTATTTGAAGAATAGTTTTGTTTGTAACTATCTCTCTATGATTATCTGTCATGTAATTATGTTTTGGTATTTGACATTTCGGACTGCTACTGACTAGACTAGTCACTCATTATGTACCTGAGGTTACTCCCTTAATTAAACGTATCTGAAGATTAGTTTTGTTTGTAATTATCGCAGAAGCGCTAACTATAAAATGTGTATATTATCTTAGTAATTTTAAAGAATTAGTTCAAGGATTAGGATTAGTTCACTCGGCTTAAAAAAAGATCTTGACGATATTTCGGCGAATCTGCAAGCAAATCTCCAAAACATTTCTGCCAAAGTAACGGAGGTAGAGAAGCAGCTCGCGACCAAGTGCTCTGTGGAAGACGCAAACAAACTAGTCTCCGACTTGGTCGCTACAGAGATATCTACTACGATATTGTTTTTCGTGTCTATGTAATGGTAGTCTTTTTTCCGTCATGTCAATGTACTGTCGTGTCCACCATGTGACGGTTTTTTCGTTTTGATGTGTTTTCGTGTCTTCGCAGTCATGTCTACGTGGGAGCATCATCCCCTCTGAACATCAAAATGACAAGGAAGAACAAGAATCACATCAGAACAGGAGACCTGTCTTAAGAAAGACGAAGAAGAACATAAGAACAGGGGTTCTACATTTCCTTGTTTTTCGCTGCGGCAGAAGATCAAAGGTTTCGATGGGATCCCAAAAATCTAATACTTAATCCAGACAATTGCGAACGAACTACCATACTTGTCCAGGAAAAAAAAAAAAAAGTTCAGAAGCGAATTCTGCGTTTTTCCTTAGACGTATAAAACATCTAACCTACTTCAAGTAAAACTTATAAAAAAACTAGGTTTCAACCGGGTTCCGAAGGAACTATATGTCCCGGTAAAAAAAAAGATTGTCACATACAGATTCAGCGTGTCTTCTTACCCCTAAATCTGTCATCTAATCAACTTCAAATAAAACTTTTGATTTTAACAAATTTTCCGGTTTCGGCCTGATTCCGGGCGAACAAGTTTTCCGGGTAGAAAATACTTTTCAATTAGTGTTCAGCATGTCTTCTCTAATCAACTTCAGATAAAACTTTTAATATAACAAACTTTCCGGTTTTAGCCGAATTCCGGGCGAACTTCTTGCCCTGCGGGACAATGGTTTTCACCATCGTATTCAGCACGTTTTTCTACCAGTAAATCGAACATCTAATCAACTTCAAATAAAACTTTTACTTTTAAAAGACTCGGTTTTGGCTGGATTCCCGGCTAACTACTTGTCCGGCAAAAAAAATGGTCTTCACCATCGAGCTCAGCATGTCTTTTTACCCCTAAATCGAACATCTAATCAAATAAAACTTACTTTAAAAGGCTTTCCGGTTTTGGCCGGATTCTGGGCTAACTACTTGTCCGGCGAAAAAATGGTTTTCAAAATCGTGTCCAGCATGTCTTCTTACCTCTATATCGAACATCTAATCGGCTTCAAATGAAACTTTTACTTTTAACAAATTTTCCGGTTTTGGCCGGATTCCGAGCGAACTACTTGTCCGATGACAAAATAATTTTCACCATCATGTTCAGCATGTCTTCTTACTCCATAATGGACTATCAAATCATCTGTTTAAAAATACTTAATTTGCCCCTTAATTTAAACCCCCTCCCCCACCCCTAAATATAGGGCTACATAGCCCATCTGCAAACTCGACCTTACTCTTGACACAAAGAGTCCTCACACCAAGTTTCATCAAAATCTCTCATTCCTTTCGAGAGTTATAGCGCGCACAGACGGACGGACAGACAGACAGACAACTTTTGCGATGTCATAGGTATACCTCCACTTACGTTTTGGGATCCCAAAAACACTCACAAAATAAATCATTTTAAACGTCAACCTCTCTCCATCCAAGTTCGCCGAGTCGGAACAGACAGACAAAAACGAGACAGAAGAAAACGGGGCCCCATATCACCAACCATGCCATCTGTCGGAAGCAATTATCCTGCTCTGGACGAATAGAAAACAATTATATGAGCTTTCTATGACTAACAGGCGTCATCAACCAACAAGACCAAAGGTGTCGATGGGATCCCAAAAATTTAAGATTTGATCCAGACAATTGGGTCTTGTCTTCGCCAGGCAATCATCAGAGAAAACCGAGTTCAGATATTCTATCTACCTATCTATCTATACCTCTATAATCCATATCTATTTTGACGATACTGACCGAAACTTCCTGCTTTAATAAATTTGCGGTTTCGCCCGAATTCTGAGCGAACTACTAGTCCAGCAGAAAAAGAAAAACGAAACTGGGGTATACATCTAATCAACTTTAAATAAAACTTTGACTTAAAAAAAAAAAATTCCGGTACAAAAGGATTCCGGACTATTTATATGTCCGGGTGAAAAGTGATCATCATATACAGACTCAGACGACTCAGCGTCTCTTGTTACCTCTAAATCTATCATCTAATCAACTTCAGATAAAGCTTTTGCTTTTAACATATTTTCCGGTTTTGGCCAGATTACAGGCGAACTAGCTGTCCGGCGAGAAAATGGTTTTCACCATCGGGCTCAGCATGTCTTCTTAACCCTATATCAAACATTTAATCAACTTCAAATGAAACTGTTACTTCGAACCAACTTTCCGGGTTTGGCCGGATTCCGGACGAACTGCTTGTCCGGCGAGAAAATGATTTTCACCATCATGCTCAACATGTCTCCTTACTCCTAAATCAAACATTTAATCAACTTCAAATGAAACTTTTACTTTTAACCAACTTTCCGGTTTTTGCCGGATTCCGGACGAACTACTCGTCCAGCGAAAATATGGTTTTCACCATCGTGCCCAGCATGTCTTCTTACCCCCACATCAAACATTTAATCATCTTCAAATGAAACTTTTACTTTTAACAAGCTTTCAGGTTTTCGCTGGATTCCGGACGAACTACTTGTCCGGCGAGAAAATGATTTTCACCATCGTGCTCAGCATGTCTTCTTACCCCATAAACTACTATCACATTAGCTGTTTAAAAATATTTCGTTTGTCCCTTAATTTGAACCCCCTCCCCCACCCCCAAATATAGGGCTACAGAGCCCATCTACGAACTAGACCTTACCCTTGACCCAAACAATCCTCACACAAAGTTTCCTCAAAATATCTCATTCCCTTCGAGAGTTATCGTGCTTACAGACGGACGGACAAGTTTTGCGATGTCAAAGGTATCCCTCCACTTACGTTTTGGGATCCCTAGAACCACTTCTGGATGAGTGAAAAGGAGCCAACACACGCCCACCTTTACAGAAGACTGGTGTGAACCAGAGCTGGCCACCAAAAGTTCCTTCGCACTAGTCCCCGAAGCCGCGCGAATCGAAATTCGGAGGCGGCGGAGAGAATTTGGGTCGGCGGAGCGCCGCCGGAAAGTTATCGACGGCGCGCCACCGATTTATCGGCGTTTGATCTATTTTGAGCGTTTTTTTTTAGTTGTTTCTAAAATTTCCAACAGCTTTTCAAATTTTTAACCACAAATCGTCAGCGTTGTTAAGTCTTTCCGATTATTTTCCGATCCAAAGAAAACTTGTTCGGCAGTAAGTGCCTTCGATAAAACATTTGTGGGTCCGAACCGCATCCGATGGTCGGATGGAAGAGGGGGGGGGGGGGGGGCTAGGCAACATGCATAGGAGCCAAATGGATGGAAGGATTGGGATGAAACTTGAATTGTGCAAAGGTAACGGGTCCAAGATCCGGAAGGGCTTCCATTCGAGTCAGTCGGTTGGTAATAGGAGCAAATGATAGTTGTGCGTCTGAATCGCATGTGTGGGGGGATGTTCTGGAATTCTGGAAACTTTGTGATACAGGGGATGCAGGGGCGTCGCAAGTGCATTTTCGTTGGTGAGGGGGGTGTGCAGAACCAAAATTTTACCGAATCTCTCAAAAAGACAGAAAAAGAAAATTCGAGCTATCAATTATGGAACAGAAAGAATTACATGGGAAGAGTAATATTAAAGGGCAGCATAAAAGACGATAGGCCAACTATTAGACGGCGTGTTGGCGAAGCCCACTTGGAGAATATATAGCCGGGCACGATTGCAGCAACAGCTTTTATCGTTTATACCGATAAAAAATATGGCTAAAATTTAACTGCTTCTTTTACAAATTCTGTCCTTTGGCGTGGATGAAATATCGAGGCTCTAAGAAGCTTCAGAAACCGGATGGAGCGACATTCCGGCAGCAGCAGCTACTATAGTCTAGTCCTAGTCAATACTACCCATAATCACAGAAAGTGAGCGCCGCAGGCAAGATTTTTTAAGTTAGCTTTTTCCTACATAATTTAACTATTTCTACCCAGATTCTAACTTTTAATGTTTTGAAATCCCCATCCTTAAACTGGCTTAAAACCCCAGTCAAATGACTCGCCTTTTCACAAAATAGAGAATATTGGCACCGCATCGGGAATTTTTTAAACATTTATCATTAGATCTTTTTCTTGGGATCCAAGATAAAAGTAAGGACTATCGATGAAATCATAGATCAGTCCCTCTGTCTGCTTAGTGCTCCACTCGACTACTTCCGAGTTTCGAGGTTCTTGGTAATTCCCGAATCCTGGCAATTATGCCGTATAAATTACCGAATCCCAATCATGATACCGACTAATTTTGGACCCATAGCTTATTCGGGATTTTTTGTAACTACTGAATCTCCCTAAATGTATCGAATAGTTCTTGCATCGAAAAATTACCAAACAATTTAGTAAATTCTCACACCGAATTCGTGATAAGTACCGAATATTGGTAATTATACCCAATCCGGATCATTATACCCAATAGGTTTGTACCGATAGCCTATTTGGGATTCTGTGTAACGACCGAATCCCCATAAATGTACCGAATAGTTCTGCTATGGAAAAAATACCCCCCTCCACTTGCGACGCCACTGCCCGGATATGCCATTTGAGATCTGGACTAGATACGACCACATGCTATGTAGTCTACTACTCACGTGACTTTACCGTGAGGAATAAGCTCTCAAGAAGGTCCTGGGAATCCGGACTGTCTAGGAGCCATGACAGTTTTCGCGATGCACGCGGTTCACAAGCTCACAAGGTCCCGGATCCCCCCACACCCATGGTCGGACCCGGAAAAGAAGGTTTCATTGAGTATCGGTCGGGTCCTTCATAGACCTATAGCTTATACGGAAATGCTCCGGCATTAGCAAAGTGGTCAAGGGTATTTCTAGGGAATTTGCAATCCTCCAGCAATCGAGGTAATTTCATACGTTTGCCAGCGTTCAGTGAACTACGCCTCCGTCCAGAAGGAATGACAAGTTTTACCGTCCTAGCTTGTCTGGAAGTATCTGAACTACGTAAAGTTGGACAGATGAACTACCGACAGGAAGCACGAATGCTATTTGGCACTTTGTTTACACGGTTTGAAGCCAACATACAATTGTTGCCATTGTTGGTAACCTTGTTGGTGTCATTGCTGGCCGCCACAAGCGCAAACTCTTTCTGTTAGTGCACGCTGGTGTCAAAAACAGAAGAACAACCTGGAGCCTTGGCTGGATTAAGCTCCAAGGAAAGAAAATCAGATACATTTCACTTAAAAATATTCGGCGTCAGAATTGTACCGGCGGCCCGCTGAGTTATTTTCGGCGTCGCGCCGCCGACTTCCGGCGCGGCTTCGGGGACTACTTCGCACACCCTAAAAGGTATCTCTAAGTATCCCAAAGTAGCAATAAGTATCTCAATGTATCTTGAATTTATCCCGAAATATCCCAAAATAACTGTAAGTAGCTTTGTCTCGAAGCATCCCAAAGTAGCTCTGAGTATCCCAAAGTATCTCGAAAGCATCTTTATACTGCAGCTCGCAAAACGTTGTTCTTGGGGACCAATCCTGGGATGTGAAACCAAAGAGGATTTGCTGTTGACGACCGTCCTTTCATGATCCGACCGCCCTTTCATGAGACAATCAAGAGTTTAAGGGTCTTGGTACGGTATGTAAAGAATAATTTATCAGTGCTTTAACCTTCAACTCCTTTTCCATTGAAGACCGTAGATCATTTTGCACTCGGCAGGACTTGAGAGAATCCTGCGGGGGGGGGGGGGGAGAGGACCACAGGTGAAAAACTATAAAAATAAAAAAAAACACTGACATCAGCGTTTTTGTTTTATTTTCAATAAGTAATAAAATAAGAATGACAAACCCGTAATGTCAGCTTTCTCTAAAGCGAGCGAAGCCACGTTTTAGCTTTTCGCACTCAAAAAAAGTTTTAAATCTTTTTCGACTGTCGGGAAACTGGGACTCGCAATCTGTTATCAGCCTGTTCCCACTGTTTTCCCGCCCAAGAAAAAGAATGATAAGGAAATTTCCCGATTTGGCAAAACGGCTGACTTATTACGTCTTCTTCCTTCTAACAGAATGTCATCTCAAAGCCTGTCATGGCAGGCATATCCGTAATATTTCTTCCCTTTTCGGAGATCCAATCTTTAGAGTAAGAGACAGGAGATGCGACAAACGTGTTATAAGCTAGTGGGGGTTCTGTTCTGGATACATCAAAATTTCATCTCGAGATGGAGATATCGTCTAAAAGGCGATAAGATACGGTGCATGAAGATGGATAGGGGCCCGGGTGAGACATTTACCAATCCGAACTGACGAATCGTAACAGGACCAACCGAGATTCGACGCGAATCTCGGGGCGAATACGTCTTTAACTTCTTATCAGGATCATCATGCAGGGACGAACAAATGCACGTGGGGACGACCTTCGACATTGATATACGAGTCAGAGTCTATGATCCGCAATATCCTTTTATACCTCACTAACCTTTTGTCGCAGATGCTCCTTCATAAAATTCTCTCCAGATTAGTTCTTTTTTTTGCACTAGATGCTATAAAGTAAACACTGACATGTGACTTCTTGGTGGACATTTAGCCAGGTTTGTTTGAGATCGACTGAAACCAGGAAGGGAAGGGAACGCGAGAAAAGCAGGAAGGCATACTCAAACCAGGAAGGGCATACTAAAACGAGGAAAGCTGTCGCCAGAATTCGTCGCACCGTTCCCTTCCTCTATTTAGTATTCTTTGAGGGGTCTGAAACTTCTCAAATTCAAAGTTCACCATCCCTTCCTCGATTTAGTATCCTAACATGGGCACGAGGAAGGACATGGATGACTTGAAATATGTTTGTTGCCGACTGAAATATCTTCGGTGCCGACCCCTCGCCTACCGTCAGAAAGAGAAGTGAAAAGGTGAATTACAATTTTCATAGTTGCCGACCCCTCACTGAACTAAATGCCTACCCATGTTAGGATACTAAAACGAGGAAGGGATGGTGAAGTTTGAATTTGAAAAGTTGCCGACCCCTCAAAGAATACTAAATAGAGGAAGGGAACAGTGCGGCAAATTCTGGCGACAGCCTTCTTCGTTTTAGTTTGCCCTTCCTGTTTTAGTATGCCTTCCTGCTTTTCTCACGTTCCCTTCCCTTCCAGGTTTTAGCCGATCCCGGTTTGTTTGGCCATTTTCATTTCCTCTTAGGCCTAGCTTCTGTCAAACTTCATCAAGTCTGTCAATCCTGGCTTCCGACTTCATTGCTGACTACTGGCTGACTTTACCAGGAGGGCTAATGCGCGACTCGGTATGAGCCAAAAGCTTTATTAATTATTAAAGATAGGAAGAAAGAGAACGTGGCCTTTTAAAGTAAAGAGTCTACAGGAGGAATTAGACCTAGCGTATGTATAGCATGAAGGCCTTGGCCCAGGTGAAGGTACGCAAAATCTCCTGGCAACAGCAATCAGAGTGCTAAAAGACCAAGAAATCCAAGATGGGAGGGGATGGTAAGTAGGTCAGGGACATTTAAATATTATAGACAATTAAAAGAAGTATTTGGTGCAGCGGTATATCTAAAACAATTGTGACGTTTGAACCCCGACTGGGGTTGAAGAAGATTGAAGTACTGGAGCATAGAGACAGATTGGTCCCTATCTCTTTTTGGGATCCCAAGACGTAAGTGGAGGGATACCTATGACATCGCAAAAGTTGTCCGTCTGTCTGTCCGCACGATAACTCTCGAAAGGAATTGAGATATATAGATGAAACTGGTGGGAGCATCCTTTGTATCAAAGTACATGTCAAGTTCGAAGATGGGCTCTTTAGCCCCATGTTTGAGGGTGGGGGAGGGTTTTCAAATTAAGGGGCAAAACAAATATTTTTTGAAAGCTATTGAGACAGTTAATTTAGGGGTAAAAAGACATGCTGAATTCTAATATGAAATTTATTTTCTTGCCGGACAAATATTTCACCCGGAATCTGGCGAAATCCGGAAAATTAGTGAAAAGTAATTGTTTAATATGAAGTTGATTAGAGGTTTGATTTAGTGGCAAAGAGACGTGCTGAGTCCGAATATGAAGTTTATTTTCTCGCCGGACAATTAGTTCGGCCGGGCCCAAACCAAAAAAAGTAAAAGTTTAATTTAAGAAGACATGCTGAATTCGCACATAACAATCATTTTCTCACTGGACGTATAGATAGCTAGGAATCCGGCTGAAACCGGAAAATTTGTCAAAAGTAACAGTTTAATCTTAAGTTGATTAGAGGTTGGACGAAGGGGTAAGGAGACATGCTGAGTTCGTTTTAGAGCTTTAGTTTTTTTGCCAGACAAGTGGTTTGTCCGGAATCCGGCCGAAACCGGAAGTTGAGCAGAAGTAAGGAAGGAAGGACATACGACGTACGCTATCTATACGGTAACCCATATGCTGAATCCGTATCTGAATATTTGACAGTGCAAAACGGACATCTTAATATATCTGAACTTGTTAATCCGGATTGCTCTGTCAAATACGAATTTGGTCTTCTCCGATTATTACCATTGGCCTTAACCTGTTTGTAAATTTTAAAAGAGAAAATGTTTAAGAAGTCTGTTGAAGACCGAATATCTACAGGACCGAATGTCGGGAGCAAACATTAAAATTTTGGGATCCCATCGAAACCTTTGATCTTGTTCGCCTTGACACTTGAGTAGTAGGTATTGCTTGTTTTCTCACTGTTTTTCCAGAATTTGCGCTCCGCTGTTCCGTCTGTATGGCCATATAGCGACCATAATGTCTGTTTAGCTGTCCAGCTTTTGCTAATTCCGGCACTTTCAGATAAGATAGGACGACGAAACTTGGCATGAACACAAAGGACACGACACAATGCTCGTGTCAACCTTCCCTTTTCGGATTCCACCATCCGTTGGGGGGAGGGGATAGAGCGAGAACCCGGGATCCTTTGACATGCGTAAGCTGAGGATGGGGATCCGGGACAAGTGAAACTTTATAGATCGTAGGAATATAAGGCCTATATAATCCATTCATGTACCCGAATAGGATTCGGCCGCGATGGGGGGGGGGGGATTTTGTGGGGAGTCCCAGAAATTTTGTGGCATGCATAGGTCGAGCTTTGCTTTTGACAGATTACCCACAGCTTTGTCTGTTTAAAGCCTTTCTCCAGAAGTTTTAACACAAGCACGGACAAAATTACACAACCATTTCACCTGACGACTGAGGTTCTCGCAAGCAATCGACGGGAGCCTGATCTTCAGCGAAATTAGCGAAACGCCGAAAATATAAAAATCCGTGTGATGTCGTTATAGGGTTCTATACCTAATGAAATTCAAGTCGCCGAATTTAGGAATCTATGGGGCGATTCGGCTTTCAACACTGACAAATTTCATTGTCTAGTCTGAATTTCTTACACTAAGTCTTACCGTATTCCAGGTACTCATTGGCAGCAATGTCGCTCATCATCTCATCATGGCTGACGAACAAATAATTCCGTCCGTTTTCTTCGTCTTTTCGTGGTGCTCGCGTGGTATCTATATGTAAAAACATAATTAGGGTAGGACCAACTTTGGTACCAATCGTAATGAAATCTACTAAAAGGAGGCATGGAATGGCACGACATACTGTAGGAGGCATGAATACTAAAAAGGGGCACCAAATCTATAAGGGCCCTTTCAGGCTTCAGAGTGAGAGGTGGGAACAATGTTCTAACGTGCCATGTTTTAGGCTCTGGAGTTATGAACTCTCACTTACATGTCTACTTTTACTACTTGCTAATCTTATCCATACTCGTGCCTGCTACGTCATGCCGTGCCTCTTTTTAGTAGATCCCAATCGCAATCAATGGAGCAGCTAGGCCTTTCTGAAGAAGGTGAAAGTAAGCTTACAAAAATAAAAGCGTAGTAACTTCTCGAGATCTGTAGCAGCACGATTTAAGAATCAATGCGTTCCTGGAAGTAGGAAACGTTAAAACAACAAGAGCTACGAGCTCATATGGCACTTGTTACGAGTATGTGAGAAAACGAGAAAGTAAATCTGAGCATTTTTCCGGAAATCCCGGTACCCCTCCCCACCGTGCTCGGATCCGGTCCGGACCCTAACATATGCTTTCTAAGGCATACGATCTCTCTACTTTTAAAGTTTCAGTCAAATAACTCCACTCGTTTAACCCCTATGCGAGCCACAACATTTACGCGACTCTCCCTCCAACCCACTGTGGCCGAATACGACTCGGACTCATAAACTTTGCATCTCTATCATCTCCTCTTCCCGGCCATCAAGTTTAACTCGAACAGGGCATATCTTCAAATTTTTGGTTCCCGCTTCATCCTCCTCCTACCTTGGTCGGGTCCGGTTCGGACGCCAAATGACAAATCTAGGCCGCATAAACTTCGCACTGTCCAACTTGCATCCCATTCGGTTCATCCGTTTGGTTTTTGTGCATGTCAAAAATTTTTCGGACCCCCCTCCCCCCAACTTCCCAACCATGGCCGCATGGGGTTCTGACATATATTTTGCATATCTAGGTCATCAGCTCTCATAACCCATAAAGTTTCACTTGAACCGGACCCTTTGTTTGCAACCTACGGAAGTCAGTAATTTCCGGATTCCCCCTCCCTCAACTCTCCGAAAAATGGTCTGATCCAGGAACCGAAGTCTTCGTAGGGCATTGTGTCGGGTCCTTAAATCTATTTGGTTGGATCACTAATTTGCCTGCCTAGTTTTATCGTCCTTAGACATCTGGAAGTATCCTAATTCCCGATCACGGGGATTCCGGGAAACCCCCTGCAACTCCCCCCACAGACCCCCGATACGA
The DNA here is from genome assembly GCA_023053575.1 of Branchinecta lynchi. Taxonomy (NCBI): domain Eukaryota; kingdom Metazoa; phylum Arthropoda; class Branchiopoda; order Anostraca; family Branchinectidae; genus Branchinecta; species Branchinecta lynchi. Next base: position 8,733,455 of record JAKZAP010000018.1, read on the forward strand.
TCTGGTTCTCTCAATTACGTATCTAGGGCTAATGCTTTTCTTCCCATCAAGTTTCATCCCGATCCCTCCACTCTAAGCGTTTCCAAAGATTTCTGGTTCCCCCCCTCCAGCTCCCCCCAATGTCACCGGATCAGGAGTTAAAATGGGACGTCTGAGGAAAGAGGTGTTTCTAATTATCAATTTTCATTTAAATCCGATCACCCCTTAAGTAGCTGACCTTGCCACTAGATTCCGGATTCCCCAATCCTTCCACTCCCCCCACGATGATCGGATCGGGGGAAGTCCATTATCAAGTCAATCTGTTCGGATCCCTGACAAGCTTGCCAAGTTTCGTCGTCTTAGAACATCAGGAAGAACCGAACTTGCTGGATCACTAGAAATTCGACCCCCCCTCAACTCCCCCACAGTTACCGGATCCGGTCCGTTTATGTCATTCACGTGTCTAGAACATGTGCTTGTTCTTCCCCTCAAGTTTCATCCCGCAACCCTCCAGTCTAAGCGTTTCCAAAGATTTCTGGTTCCCCCCTCCAGCTCCCCCAATGTCACCGGATCCGGTACGTAGTTAAAATGGGACGTTTGAGGCACGGAGTGTTTCTAAATATCGGGTTTCATTTAAATCCGATCACCCGTTCAGTAGCTGACCTTGCCACTGGATTCCCGATTCCCCATCCCTCCACTCCCCCCCCCTCATGGTCGGATCGGGGAAATTACATTACCAAGTCAATCTGTTCGGATCCCTCACACGCCTGCCAAGTTTCGTCGTCCTAGCACATCAGGAAGTACCGAACTCGCTGGATCCCTAGAAATTAACCCCCTCCCAACTCCCCGACAGTGACCGGATCCGGTCCGTTTATGTCATTCACAGATCTAAGACTTGTGCTTGTTCTTCCAACCAAGTTTCATCCCGAACCCTCACTCCAAGTGTTTCCCAGGATTTCCAGTCCCCCCCTCCAACTCCCCCCATGTAACCGGACCCAGTCCAGATTTAAAATAGGGTGTCTGAAACACGAGGTCTTTCTAAATATCAAGTTTCATTAAGGTCTGATCATCCGTTCGTAAGCTAAAAATACCTCATTTTTCCGGACCCCCCCCCCCCCCCCAGATGGTTTGGGTCCCTGACACGCCTGCCAAGTTTCATCGTCCTACCACATCAGGAAGTACCGAACTCGCGAGATCACTAGAAATCCGAATCCCCCCCCCCCAACTCGCCCACAGTGAGCGGATCCGGTCCGGTTATGTCAACCACGTATCTAGGACTTGTGCTTGTTCTTTCCACCAAGTTTCATCCCAATCTCTCTACTCTAAGCGTTTCCCAAGATTTCCAGTTCCCCCCTCCAACTCCCCCAATGTCACCGGATCCGGACTTAAAATGAGGCGTCTGAGACACGAGGTCTTTCTACAAATCAAGTTTTGCTAAGATCTGACCACCCAGCCGTCAGTAAAAAAAATACCTATTTTTTACGGGTTCCCCCTCCCTCCACTGCCCCCCCCCCCCCGCAGATGCTCGGATTTGGGAAGTGACAATTCCCAACTTAATAACTTGGGGTCCCTGATAAGCCTGCCAAGTTTCATCGTCCTAGCTTATGTGGAGTGCACGAACTAGCAAAACCTGGACCGACCGACCGACCGACAGACGGACGGACAGAAACTGCGATGGCTATATGGCACTTGGCCGAAGGGCAAGTGCCATAAAACGATAGAAAGCAGCTAGTCGTCCTTAATTTCCTCTTGTTGATCTCAGTGCACCATCAATGAGCTCAGAGACGCGATTGAGAGTGAAAACAGGGTAGAGACTTTTCAACAAGACTACAAGAAAGGTAAAGACTAAGCCAAAATCAATTCAGTACGTGCAGGAGTGGCAAGGTCAGTGTTGACTTCGCCAACACAAGCCGAGGAGTCCTTTTCGAGAGATGTTTTGATTTGTGGAGAGTGTTTTGACTGTTTCGGAAGTTTTAGCCAAAAAGTTTGAGGATTCTGAATTGTGGCTTTGTCGTTTAAATGAAACTTTTTCCGATTTTGCTTCTGAGTGACCCACTTTCTGGAAATTTGCCAGAAGCCGGAAATTTGAATAAAAAGATTCTCCTCTAAATGGCACTAGCTCTTTTGCTCTGCATGCAGTTCGCCGGGAATGCTGCTAAAATACGAAGAATTTAGTCAAAGTAAAGTACGTATTTGAAGTCGATTAGAGATGAGATAATGGAGTAAACATCCTTGCTGAATCCATATCTGAACTTGGTGTTTGTCATCTGAGGAGTTGTTTGGCCGTAAGTTGCAAAACTCCAAAACGGTAAAAAATTTTTTTTTTACATATTCAAGTGGTGGATTATGGATAAATAGCAAAATTTTAAAGGGTCCTGGCGAAGACTCGGAAATATACAAGATTCGATTGTCCAGGCCAAGAAGTCCAATAAATATTAAATTTGTGAGATCCCATCGAAACCTTTAGTTTTGTTCGTATAATACCATATAACTGTACATTTTCAATATCTTCTTATCCGTTAAGGATATAATTGCAACGGTTGACGTATTTAGTGCCGAATCAGAGCTTTGAGCTGAATCAATAAAAAAAAATATCTACCTTTGTTTCCATCTTCCCCCAAAAATCCTATGGGCGGTTTCCACCCTTCTTACAATAGTAACTATTAGTTACTATTTTCCTGCGCTGACCGTCCAACCTTCTAGAAAGAGTAACTATTGGCTTACCACGCTCGAGAACGTGGCACTGCTTACCACGATCAAGAGCGTGGAGCATGGAATTGGCACATGGCGCGATATCTGTCGGAAGTAAAAAAAAATCTTTCTAGCCTTGACAGCATACGTAGTAATTACATACGTAGCTACTACGGTAAGTAGGGGAACATATAGGTACGACCTACATGTTCAAACAGATCAAGGTCGGCCGGTCACGGACCGGAATTCCCGCGAAGATTTTCGGGACTCTCACCAATTCCGTATCCTGCAAGAAAAATCTGAGTATCTGTCAACACCGTATCCATAATAAACATGACTTACGTGGTATTGGATAGGCGTATTTTTCCGGATGGTTACCAATCAGCGTATTCTTAATATGCCTCCGACCTACGCCGTGAGCTCCAAGAAGAACAAGCGTTTTTCTCTTAAAAGACGGAAGTCTTAACACCTCCTCGTATGCCCGTAGATCCAATTGATCAAAGATGGCATTGTGTTTTGACGCATTCTTTTCTTTAGACTGCTTCTTCTTCTTGATGAAGAATGAGCAGTTGACTGAAAAAAAAACAACTAATTAGCTGAAAGCAAGAAGAAGGGAAGCCTGAACTACTTGCTGTAGGTTTTCGCTGACTGAATATTGTCAAGCTTTCCACACCGAAGTACTGCGTTCCTGAAACTGTTGCACCAATGCCCGGCAGAATGGTGGTGAAAATTTTCGGTTGAGATACCCGGGATCGACTAAAACCAGGAAAGGAAGGGAAAGCGAGAAAAGCAGGAAGGCACACTAAAACCAGGAAGGGCTACTAACACTAGGAAGGCTGTCGCCAGAATTCAATGCTGCGAAAAACTGGAAAGCCGCACCGTTCCCTTCCTCTATTTAGTATTCATTGAGGCTTCGGCAACTTTTCAAATTCAAAGTTCACCATCCCTTCCTCGTTTTAGGATCCTGACATGGGTAGGCATTAAGTTCAGTGAGGGGTCGGCAACCATAAAAACTGTAATTCAACTTTTCATTTCTCGTTCTGACGGTAGGCGACTAAAATCCTCCGAGTCCAGCGAGGGGTTGACAACTAAGATATTTCAAGTCCACCATTTCCTTCCCCGTTTTCGCACCTTGAAAGTACTAAAACGAGGAAGGAAATTATTCTTCTTTGAGGGGTTTGCAACTAACGTTCCCTTCCCTTCCTGGTTTTAGTCGATCCCGAGATACCCGACTGATAAAATTTATTTTCTGCCCATTTCCAAATTAGGTGATTCAAGATGTTATTGGTTACAATTCGTCACCGGATTCGGTAATTCACCGAACTTTTGTTTAGTCCGCATAGCATCTGTCCAGTTGCAAATTCGGTGATTTATAATGTTTATACGGTTCCCATTCGTTACCGAATTCGGTAATTCACTAACTGTTTTTAGTTCGTATCTGTTTTATTGCATCCGATCAGCCCATTTACTGATTCGGGGATAAATTTGAAAGTTAGGGTAAACAAATCGGAAATTAACTTAAAAACAACGCGAACTTGGAGAAGATCGACTTCGTTCGAACATATTAACCTACAGGGCTCTAATACCATCTCGTAGGCAGCAACCATCCATCTCCAGAACCTGGACCAACTTTGCCGAAAGTATTTTCAGAGGGGTAGCGGAAAGCTCGGCGGGAAGTTGAAAAACTTCGGGTAAAGAGGTTGAAAACAAGTTTACAAACAGTTCGACTTTGGATAATCGCTGGAGATAACCCCATGGACAGCAAACCATAATCCATCTCTAGAGCTCGGACCTAGAACAGTTTCGCCCGAAAGTATTTTCAGAAGGGTAGTGGAAGGACTGATAATAAATTGTAGAACCAATCCGAATTCTGATTGCGCTGGAATATACTAATCCAATCATAATCCCGTGAGCAGCACCCGTCCATCTCTAGAATTTGGAACATGGAAAGTGCAAAGCGATTATGGATTAGGTTTCATGCTGTTTTTGAGATGACCTCAACGCTCGCTCGACGGTGGGATACTTTCGCCTAAACCCTCCTGAGGTATTTCAAAGGCCCCTGGGACTGGTTCAGATTTGTTTCTGCTTTCGAGTGGAAAACTCAGTTCTAGCAGGCAAGTAGGCTACTTGACCCTTTTAAATGTATTTTGATTCAATTTATATCTATGCATTCCAGTGAAATTACATTTGACGTAAAGATTAAATTAGGAGAACACGATGTGAAAGAATAAATCTTTCTCTTCTTTATTTTTTGAATCAATTTTAGTAATAAGTAATTCTATTAAAGTTTAACTGAAAAGCCAACTTATTTTTGTGTCATTAAACTGAATACAGCGAATGATTTGGATTTCACTAAGGGATTTTTTTTTTCTTTCCACTATCTGCTCTAGTTATGAAGTTCACAATATCTGCGGTCGTCCTAGCAACGTAAATTCTACTATGACTGGGACAATTTTAATCTCAACAAACGTGGCTTTTCACTGGGCAGTGGTGAGCTTGGCGAAAACTGCTTAGTGCCTGAACAAAAAAAAATTCAGATATCTTTCTCGTAAGGCATTCCACACAGATACAAGCGCATAGAGGTACCACAAATAACACAGAAATTCCACTATTTGAAAATCGTTATCCACGAATAGCGGAACATTATTACTGAAATGGCGAATTGATCGACTGTATATGTATTTATATTTCAGTGTGACGTAAAGGTCAAACTCGGCGAATGCGCTGTGAAAGTTATCTATTATTAATAAAACTCTATTCTACTCTTGCAGTTTCAGGTTTAAAGCAGATTAAAATCTAAGGGTACTAACCATCCCTGGCCTCGCAGCCAAAGAAATTCTCCGAGCAATAAACATAAGATTTTCAGAAATAAAAAAAATAGTCGTCTATAGGTAGTACGAATGAAAACATGGCGATCAAGCCAAGTCACGTGTGAAGACGAAAACGTCGGATGATGATATTCGAGTGCAGGGATAATCGATAATGAAATTTTACTCCATTTGTTTAGTTGATTGGTTGATTTTGGTACGACGGCATGTTTTCCCCATTACTGTTTGTTGTTGTTTTGCTTTCTTTCTTCATTTCTCTTATTCTTCCTCTTTTAGTTTTCTTCTCTTTTTTGTAAAAAGTATGTGAAAATTAATGTAGAGTGAAGATTGGTGGAGGGGAAGAGTTGGCTCCTCCCACGGGAGGAGTCAAGTAGTGGTTTTGTCGTGACAGGTTGGACCGCCTTGGAGGAGGAGCCAAGTGGTCATTCAGTGTTTGGCGCTCAAGTAGGCATAGGAAGATCAGCTACATGTATAAAGGATGTTAAGAGGGTTACAAAATGTGTATTCATGTAGTTTAGCATGTTAAAGTTGATTTCTATAATAAAGAATATTATACTAAAAAAAAAAAATAAAAAAAAAAATAAAAACGATTATCGACGAATTATTTGACGTCCGAATTTTGAATCCTGTGCAAAACGCGGATCCAAAAATTGAGCAAGGTAAATCTGGGCTGTCGATGTCTTTCGGGACTCCATCGGCGGACCTTAAAGGACACCTGAACAATGAAACCATACTTGAACACACCATGGACAAGACATGGCCACGGAAAGCATTCTTCTCCTGAGCGTGACGTTTTCAAAATAGGGATGTTCGTTTCTGGAGGTTTGCACATGCAGACTCCAAGACAAAAGCGCAATTCATTCAAATCTCTTACAGCGCTGGCCGGATCGTATTGGAATTTCTTCTAGATATACGTTTGGGCTTAACTGGTTAAAAATATTCCAGAAGAAAGGTTTATTGGAGACGTTTGTTCATTTCTAAGATTGTTCGGTACTGAAATAAGGACAGATGCAAAATAGAGCAAAAATCATAGCTTGGAAACACTATTTCGCATTTGGATTCGGTTTCTGCAGGCAATATTAACGGAAGTCATACAGATAGGGATGATACTTGGTACTCTTCATTCAGGTGTCCTTTAACAATTCCGTGAGTGTAGGTGACGGTCTCCCCTACACGTGCCGGTGGGCGTATTTAATTTCAGGCTTAAGTAGCTGCGTGACCATAGTCTCGTCCCCAATGTAATCGTATCACGTGGCTCACTTAATTACACACAAGAAGGATAGAGACAAAAACACGAATAAGTACTTTCAAGCACCAGAAAAAAGGGGATGCTTTCAAGAGAGGAAAGGAAAAGCTAGACGCTGAAACGAACATGTTCCGACGCCAAATCTGGTGTTTAGTGTGTCTGGAGCGAATGTCTGGCAAAAAAACCCATCCTATTCCCAGTTGGGCCGATCTTGTTTTCGGCACTAGCAATGTTTTCAGGCAGAACTGAGGTCCTACACAATTCTCCCACAATATCAAGAAGGTTTCAAAATGACTGTTTGCGCTCAAAACCAACTCCACCTCTTTCCTTACACCTGTAACTTTTCATTTCATCGAAGTGTCATAACAGAAAGCATGACAAAACTGTAAACACATTCACCTCAGTTCCTTCAGCCCTTATGCATCGCCTGCCTCTCTTTTCACCCAACTTGGCGATGCCGTGATTCCTGAATTGCTTAGTGATGAATGAGTAAGAGTAGCAGCGCCATATTTGGGAGTTTTACACACCAACTTGGCAACATCTAATCGTTGCGAATAATTTGCATGTCTTCTTTAATTTTTGCTTACTGCCTTGATCAAAATGTGTCGCTACTTAAGACAGGAAATTTTGATGCCTAAATCTTCGTTCGACTTGGCGGTGACCCACAACAGAGAGTGGACTTTTGATCTTTCCACGACATAATGGTTAAAGTAAATTAGTTACTAAATTTCCAGTAACTAATATTAAACTTGACGAGCTGTATAGGAATCTGTCGGTCGCCGCGTTTTCTCCGCATCACGGTCTTGTCTGTTTGTTTGAAAATCTGTCTGAAGTGTAAATTTGTATTCTAGTTTGAGTTGTCTTTCTTTTCTCTATGTAGTCAACTATTTCTGTTTTATAGAAGTGGGTTAATAAAAAATTCATTCAGAAATGATCTTTTGCCTATGAAAAGGATCAAACAAAAAGTTTTCCAAAAATACCATTACTTTCCACCTGAAATTAGCGATTTTGTTGTTAGCGCTTGTCAACACTGTCCAGCCTTTCTGATCTCCGAAGCGGCGGGTTGGAGCAAAAAAACTGAACGCGCCGTGGTTAAAAAGTTTGAAAACTAAGCAAATAAAAACATTAAAAAACAGAAGATTCTCATGTCCTTTTGTTTGAAAGATTTGTCAGCGGACATTGAAGACTCTGGCCAACTTTACTTTGTGTGACGGGTAAAACTCGGCGTGGCCGAAAAAGCGCTACAATTCGTCGGCACAAAAAGAAACAATGGAGAAAGGTGAGGATTTTAGAAGCTTATAATTCGACAAGAGGGCTAGGTATATTATAGAAGGCAGAATAAGCAAGAGGGGTCCTTTAAGAAGTATCGTTGGACGTTGGTTGGACGACTCAACGGCGATTCATATGTGGTTTTATATGACGCGGGTAGCGGGGCGAGGGCAAACTAGTTCTCGTTCAAGCGTTGACCTGGTCAGTCGCACTGGATCGGGTACTTTTGAAAATTTTTGAGGTGGATATAAAGGCAGTGTTGTATTGGGCGTTTTCACGTAGGTTTACGTTGGGTAAGCCCGGACTTCGCTAATATCTCAGTAATCACTCATTCAAAACTTTCAAAAAAATTGCTAAATATACTGCCATCTATGGTCATCTTCAATTCATATTCCGTACTATCACCGCCCTCGTTTGGGGAAAGTCATTTAGCAAACTTGGGAGGAAAAATGTCGATTGAAAAATTTGGTTGTTTTAACTTTTTGTGTTATAAGTACTGAACGGTTTGACGGATCTAAGAAACGAAGAAGTGTGGTAGTATAAGAATAAGTAGGGAATCTTGCAGAATTGTTTGCGAAATTTTTCCAGACAAAGTCAAGAGGGGCCAAGTCAAAGTCAATCCCGGACAAGGGGGGTGATCCTGGACTGTATGATTTTTCGTTTCTGTTCATTAATTTAGGCACCAGTTTATGGAAAAAAGGTTTAAGAGAGCATGATTTAATCTAAGTCCTCGAGCCCATCGAAGGCTTCCACCGGCATGGGAGGAGATGGGATCCCTACTGGCTTCAAATCTCGATGCCATTCACAGAAGACCGAGATTCATGGCACACCTTACAAGTAAGTACAAGATTTAGTCTAAAGGGAGCAAGAAGTCCACTTTAGGTGACAAGACGCTGGCATGTACAGTCGTTGGTTTACGTCTACAACTCAAGAGTCCAAAGACACATGAGAGTCGGCCTCCATCGCGAATAGATCAAGGATTTTTTATCCGAATTCGCGAAAAAGAATAATATGGACAAGGGAGTCACATATATAGGAGGGGGTACGCCCCCTACCCTCCGATGCTCCCCGCCAGTCGGTAAAAAAAAAAGCCGAGGCGGCGCGGAGTGCCGCGACTTTTCGTGAAAACAATTGATTTTTTCTTAGAAGCAGTCCATTTTTCTTAAAAGAATCGTTACTTCTCAAAATTTGTCTGAAAATCAGTGAACAGTGATAGGAGGAAAAGAAGACTTATAGTTCTTTAGGGGTTTCTACCAAAATATCGTTATGGCATGCTTGCGACATAGATGTATCTTTTAATTAACTCCTAGAGGTCACGGAAGGGCTTATCGTACCGTTTGACATAAACCAGGGATGCTTAGTACTTTGGCTCGACATCTTAGGAAGTAGTGCCTCAGATGCACAGAGGGACTCACGAATTCCGTACTTTTCGCAAAGGCTAGAGTTATGTCGCCAACTAGATTGGCTAACTGAAGCAAACAGCATATTAAAATTTCACCATATACGGCTGAGATACGGCAGTCTAAGTACCCATCACTTATTCACTTAAATAGCCTTGAAGATCAGATGAGAATACGTTACTTCATTGCTCCGCAATTCGTATAGTCTAACTTCACCATATGAATTATTTCGGACTTGTGGTATATCTATAGTGCTTGTACCTCTGATATTTCTTCAGCACAAACTGACAGCGAATCATATTTGATAATGCAAAACGGATACGTCAGTTACATTTTATTAGAACTATATTTCAACCTTTCTTGGCAAGGCTGCTCTTCAGGCTCAAGCCACGTGAGCTGGAAAATGAATATGTGGAAAAACAATTAAAAATTCTTCCCTAAATATCTGATTTTGTCAATTTCTTCCTTGAAAATTGCTTGAAGTTAAAGCTAGTGCTGTGATTTTATTTTGGACACAGCTGCTGTTTTTGCTCCCGGATTGGGTCGCTGAAAGGGTAAAGATTTTTCTGCATTTTGTTTTTGAATCACCTGTTTCTTCTTCTTCTTTCAAGCTACAGTCGGCGGCATTTTGGGGCGATTTATAAGTTCCGTACTTCGGTGATATATTTCTTCAGCACAACTGACTACGAATCACATCTGACAATGCAAAACGGATACGTCAGCTACATTTTATTCCTTCAAACTCAATCGCCTTTGAACTCCAAATCTCCCAGACATGCCGCCGGCAAGTTTCCATCTTAGCGGGAAAAAAGAGAGAAGAGACGTGAGGTGATTCCAAAACCAAAATGCAGAAAAATATCTACCCTTTCAAAGACCCAATCGAGCAGCAAAAACGGCAGCCGTGTCAGCTTTAACTCCAAGCAATTTTCAAGGAAGAAATTCGCACAATCAGATATTTAAAGTTTAACCGAAAAGCCAACTTGTTTATGTGTCATTTAACTGAGTATACTGAACTATTTGGACTCTGCACAGGATTTTTTTAATTTTCCACTATCTGCTCTAGTTATGACGTTAAGACTACCCTCGGCCGACCCCACAACGTAAATTCTACTATAGGCGTATTCTCGCCGTTCCCCGAGGACTCCTCGGGGAATCGAAGGGACGGCGAGAATAGAGGAAGTCAATCCACGCGGACTCCGCGTACAGAAGACAACGAGAACACGGGTTTTCTTTTAAAAATAAATATCCAGTTGATAAAATTAGCCTGGATCCACTTTATTTTTGGTTTTGCTTATTCTGATTGTTTTTAATTAATTTTACAGTGCACCAACACCAGCAAAAATTGATTCCCCTCTGGGTTTGAAAGGGGGTCCTTTTTGATGATGGTGATGATAATCGGAGCACTCCCCGTCCGTGGGGACTCACGAGGATGCGGGGACATGTCTGGATCCACTTTATTTTTGGTTTTGCTTATTCTGATTGTTTTTAATTAATTTTACAGTGCGCCAACACCAGCAAAAATTGATTCCCCTCTGGGTTTGAAAGGGGGTCCTTTTTGATGATGGTGATGATAATCGGAGCACTCCCAGTCCGTGGGGACTCAAGAGGATGCGGGGAGTGAGTCCCCGGGACAAACAAAAACGCGTGGAGTCCTCAAGTGGAGTCCTCGGGAACGGCGAGAATACGCCTTATGACGCGGGAGATTTTAATCTCAACACAAACGCGGCTTTTCAGCTGGCAGTGGTGAGATTGGTAGAGATTGCTGCGTCCCTGAGCAAAACAAAAATCATAAATCTTTCTCGTAAAGCATACAACAAAATACAAGAGCATAGAGGTACCACAAATCAGACGGAAATTCCACTATTTGAAAATCGATTATTTGTGAATAGCAGAACAACGAAGTAACGCATTTTCAGCGGGTCTTCAAGCCAATTTATGTGAATAAGTGGTGGGTAACTCGATTGTTCTATCACAGCCCTTTTCGGTTAAACGTTAAGGAAGAATCTTTAATTGTTTTCCTACAAGTTCATTTCCAGCTTGAGCGGCTTGAGTCTGAAAAGGACCTTTGCCAAGAAGGGCCGAAATATAAGTCCAATACAATGCAGCTTACATATCCGTTTTGCATTGTCAAATATGAAATATAAGAAACTATAATGGGAAACTTTTTGGGGTCACAATAGGTTGCTTTCTTTAGAAGTGACTTAAAATCTGGAACTGTACATTTCCCGAGCTTCGCTTAATTAGCTATCTAAATGCACACTTATGTTTATTTATTTTATTCAATAAGGGAGTAAGCCATACGGCTTGTCGCATAACACAAGAAACAAAAACACACTTCAAGTGCCAAAAAAAGTAGATAAAAACTAATACTACACAAAACAGAGAAAATCCAGATGTTTTCATAAAACTTGGTCCCAGCTACAGCGGTCTTAAAAGTAGGCAAGTTTTGCATAGTGACCACTTCTTCTGGTAAATTGTTCCAAAGCTTGGAAGCCATGTTAACAAAACTACACTGACCCACTTTTTTTTGGACACGAGGCTGCTAAACCTTCAATTAAAATTCTTCGCATCGTGGTGAATTTTGTCAACAACGCACATCCGAATAACCACTAGCCTACTAGAGCCGAAGGTGAAAAAAAAAACGCCTTGGCAGAGTAAAAATAGTATACTGTATCCAAAACCAAGATATAACAAGACCAAAGGTTTCGATGGGATCCCAGAAAATCAATATTTAATCCAGAAAATTACGTCTTATAGATAACCGGTCTTCGCCAGGCTCCTTAAACATTTTTACTATTAAAATTTAGAGATCAACGGCGATCTAAGAAAACCAAGCTCAGATGTATATTCAGCATGTGCGTTTACCTATACGTCATATCTACTTCGACGAAACTGATCAATACTTCCTGCCGTACTTCTGCCAAATATCCGGTTTCGGCCGGATTCCGGGTGATCTAAATGTCCGGCCGAAAACTAAAGCTCAGCTCAAACGAATTCAGCACGAATTCTTCTTACTCTCTAACGAACCTCGAATCAACGCTAAACTCCATGTCCGGCAAACTGGGTATAAAAGTATTATCATATCTGGACCCATCACGTCTTCTTACCCCTAAATGGAACATTTAATCAACGTCGAACAATTTGGCCTGTACTTTGACCCAATGGATCCTCATACTAAGTTTGAAGAAAAATATCTCTACCCCTTCGGGAGTTATCGTGCTGACTGACGGACAACTTTTACGAAGTCATAGGAATCCCTCCACTTACATTTTTGGATCCCAAAAATAAGCTATATTTCAGTCAAACTTTGAAGAAAACATCAGAACTAACATTAACAAAGAACAAGACAGCCGAAGACCATCCAACCAGAAAATCAACCAGAAGCGGAGCATAACAAACTCATCCACCATGGACCTTATTCATTCTCTAATCGACTTCAGAGACAACTTATAACTTCTCGTAAAAATGTCCCCTTTTCAAAACAAACTCACGAATTACTGGAATGCACCTCTCTCCCAACTGTGATCATGTGAAATGAGTCAGGCGATACCATAAATAACCAGCGGACTGCTTCTGCATTCGAAGTGTTTCAAAACCATTCTTTCCCACGAGTTACTGAGAGGCCAACAAAGTGATGGGCCGCTGGATCGCCATTCTATCTGAAGTAGTTACCTCGGTAGTTACGAGCAATTCTATCAACCCTTTCAAGAATTCCTCGGACAATCCGTATGGCGAAAAGAATCTGAACCAAAGAGTGTATAAGATGAACTCTGTCTTGGCCGATGGCCTATCTTTTACATTGTATTCTTATTATTTATGCATTGTATTGTTTTTAAAATAATAAACAGTAAAATTATTTCTTCGAAATGTTTTATCTCTATCATCAGATCGAGAGCCTGAGAACGTAAAGACGTCTGTCGGACAGTATGTTTGTCAAATCCCAGACGTCCCACAGAATCCAAAAAATTCCCTCCAGATCCAGGTGCTAAACTTTAAGTGTGTGTACTACTAAAGAAAAAAAAAAAGAAATCGAAATGTCGCGACGCCAAAGGAGACATGAGACATCACAGGAGTTCCGGAAACAGAGTGTGTGGACGCAGAGGAGTCTACTTCAAAGCTTTTACAGAACAGTTTGTTGACTATTCATGGGACTTTTAAGGCGTTTGGCATAGACCCAGATGATCCCTCTATCCCCTATTCCGTGGTTCTTAACTATTAGCATTTATCACAGACGAGCGAGTCCGATTTCTCGCTCGAGAGGACAGCGAAGTAATAACTAGGAAAATATCAGCAAGTTGTTAACCTTCAAAGTAGGGATTTTCCAAGCTTATGAGTTCTTTCGTTATTTCCAAATGCTTACTAGAGCATATTCAGATGAACACAATGCTGTCACGGTTTGTAAGCAATATCACGAAAACATGAACATTCCTTCAGCACAAGCTGACAGCGAATTATATTTGACACTACAAAACGGAGGCGTCAGCTACATTTTATTAGAGCTATATTTCGGCCCTTCTTGGCAAGGCTTAGGGGTAGCCCGAAGCACTCAGAGGAGGAGAGGGGGGGGGGGGCCTCATTTCAACGACTTTTTTTTTATCGCGATATACGACTCGCACGTATAGAGAAAAATGAGTTGTTGCTACTTCGCGGCAACGACGCACATTCCCAGCCAACAAATAATAGAACTGGTTTAAAACTAACTGCAGTGCATCAGCTGAATTTATTCTTGTAATCAAAATTTATTCATCCATACATTCACAACCTAAGCTTTTCAATTCACCTTTCGCTAAAGAGGAAAGCTTCCAACGCCTGTACCCAGGACAAATTAAAGCAAGCGCCGCAAGCGAATTTGTTTTTTCTGCTTTTGTCTACTTACCATGCACATTCTAGCCTTTAGTATGATTCAAGTTTCAAAAATTCCAGGCGTAATCGCCAAATAAATGACATAGCCTACAGTTTGTATGGCACTTGCCCTTCGGCCAAGCGTCATATAGCGATCGCAAATTCTGTCCGTGCGTCCGTCGGTCGGTCTGTCCAGGTTTTTCTAGTTCGGGCACTTCCACTTAAGCTAGGACGATGAAACTTGGCAGGCACATCAGGGACCCCAAATATTAAGTTAGAAATATTCACTTGCCCGATCCGAGCATCTGGGGTGGGGGGGGGGGGGGGAGTAGAGGGGATACGGAATCTGGAAAATTAGGTATTTTTAACTTACGGCCGCGTGATCAGATCTTAACGAAACTTAATATGTATTAAGTCCTCGGGTCTCGCGCGTCCATTTTAAATTCGGACCGAATCCGGTGACATAAAGGTGGCTTAAAGTGGAGAGATTGCGATGAAACTTGGTAGAAACAACAAGCACAAGTCCTAGATGTGGGATTGACATAACCGGACCGGATCCGCTCACTGTGGGGGAGCTGAGGGGGGGAGAGTCCGAATTTCTGTAGTGATCCCGCTAGTTCGGTACTTACTGATGTGCTAGGACGATGAAACATAGCAGGCGTTTCAGAAACCCGAGCAGATTGACTTGAGAATAGTTGTTTCCCCGGTCCGACTATTTGGGGGGGGGGGGGGGGGGGTGGAGGGAGCGGGACTCTGGAAAAGTGATGTATTTTTAACTTACGAACGGGTGATCGGATCTTAATGAAACTTGATAGACAGAAAGACGTTGTGTCTCACGACACCCGATTTTAAACCTGGACCGATCCGGTGACACTGGGGGGAGTTAGAGAGGGGAACCGGAAATCTTGGGAAACACTTAGAGTGGAGGGTTCGGGATGAAACTTCCTGGGAAGAACAAGACCAAAGGTTTCGATGGGATCCCAAAAATTCAATATCTGATCCAGACAACTGGGTCTTGTCTTAGCCAGATCCAGTCATCGCCAGACTCCTTGAACATTTTTACAATTAAAATTTAGAAACAGATTAAGGCCAAATAGCTAGTCATCTGAGAAAACCAAGTTCAGGTATGGATTCAGCATGTGTGTTTACCCCTATAAGTCATATCTGTTTTGACGAAAACTTCCTGCCACTTCTGCCAATTTCCTGGTTTCGGCCGAACTCCAGAACTACTTGTCCGGCGTAAAAAGAAAGCTCAAAAACGAACTCAGGGTATCTTCTTTCCCCAAGAATGAACATCTAATCAACTTCAAATACAAATTTAACTTATAACAAATTTTCCGACTCCAGCCGGATTCCGGTCGAATTATATTTCCGGGTAAAATGTGATTGTCAGACACGGATTCAGCATCTCTTTTTACCCTTAAATCGGTTATCTAATCAACTAGAAATAAAACTTAAGCTTCTAACAATTTTCCGGTTTTGGCCGGATTCGGGGGGAACTACATGTCCAGGTAGAAAATTTTTGACACAAGTGTTTATCATGTCTTCTTGCACTAAATAAGACATCTAATCAACTCCAAATAAAACTTTTAATTTTAACAAACTTTCCGGTTTGGGCCGGATTCCGGGCGAACTACTTGTCCGACGAGAAAATGGTTTTCACCATCGTCCTCAGCATGTCTTTCTACCCCAAAATCGAACATATAATCAACTTCAAATAAAACTTTTACTTTTAACAAACTTTCCGGTTTTGGCCGGATTCCGGGCCAACTAGTTGTCCGATGACAAAATGGTTTTCACCATCGTGTTCAGCATGTCTTCTTACCCGATAATCGACTATCAAATTAGCTGTTTCAAAATATTTTGTTTGCCCCAAAATTTGAACCCCCTCCCCCACCCCTAAATGTAGGGCTACAAAGCCCATCTACGAACTTGACTGGTCCGATGACCCAATGAATCCTCACACCAAGTTTCATCAAAATATCTCACTCCCTTGGAGAGTTATCGTGCTTACAGACGGACAAGACGGACGGACAGACGGACAACTTTTGTGATGTCATAGGTATCCCTCCACTTACGTTTTGGAATCCCAAAAAGTACAAGTCCTAGAACGTGAATGACATAAATGGAGTACCAAGAACAAGTTAAACTAAGCGCCGCAGGCGAAATTTTGTTAATCTACCTTTTTCCGAAAAAATGTAGCTGTACCTACCATACAAGTTCTAGCTTTTAACGTGTTTCAGCGAATTTCAATCCTAAAACGCCAAGCTAAATGAAACACTGTTCTTCTAAATAAAGAATACTACAAAATGCGCCGCAGGCAAAATTTTGTGTAAAAGAACTGTAACTCAATTGAGGTTATTCCTTTGGTATAAATTAGTATTTTAAAGTTCACATATTCGGCTTTTCATTTTAACTTTCGCTGAAAAGCGAAGCTTCCAACGACTGTACCAGGGCAGGTTAAACCAAGCGCAGCAGGCGAAATTTTTAACCTGTTTTTTTCGGAAAACTCAGCTATAGTACCATACAATTTCCGGCTTTTATCGTGTTTCAAACCCCAAGAATTTCTATCCTGAACGAAAACTAAATGGTACACCGTTCTTCCACATAGGGAATACTACAAAATGCGCCGCAGGCGAAATTTTGTGTAAAACTTACTGTAATACATCAGTTGAGATTGTTCCTTTGAGGTAAATTCATATATTCAGTTTCACATATTCGGCTTTTCGATTCAACTTTTGCTAAGAAGCGAAGCTTCCAACGTCTGTACCCAGAACAAGTTGAACTAAGCAATGCCGGCGGATTTTTTTAAATCTGTATTTTTCCGGAAAAATTTGCGCCCGACAAATGTTTGCAGAATTTGATTTCTTACGTATAAAAGACCCGGCGTGCGGACAAGAATACCGACGCCCGAAAAAAGCATTCAGAATTCGCCCGACGAAAGTACTTTCTCAGGACCTTTGGGGGGGGGAATCCCCCCCCCCCATAGTGACGCCCCTGCCTATCGTAGCTAATATTAACAGAAATATCGTCGGGATCTAATAACGTTTAACATGAGGATGTGAAATTGTATGTTACACGTTATCAAACTTCTGACAGTGTACCAAGGCCATAACGACCATCGTTCGAAGCTCCGACGCCTTCAACATCCTCCTAGTTTATTTCACCCTTATTCCACCAACTTCCTTCAATGTCTCTTCGAATTTTATCACCTTATCAATTTTCAGGCATCGTGAGCTACATCTTTGTCCCTAGCTAGATTTAACCTCTGTGCTAATCCGATGATAGGCTCCAAATGAGTTTCATAGCCTCAGGACATTTGGCTGAATTAGTGCTGGACACGGAATTCTTTCGTGATCCATAGACTACAACTAAATTGGCATCTTAGAGGAGTCCACCTTTCCTCTGTAATTCTACTAAATATTTGGAATTAACCCTGGCGGATTCCCTTGTAACATGATTACGTACGTTCTCTACTTCGAATTCCTACGGTAAAACTTCAGTAGAATAATGGTTAAAATTTAACAATGCACTTTTGGGATAAATGGTAAAATAAAGACACAAAACGCCTATCCAGGTTTTCTTACGCGCCCTCATAGCTACTTGGCTGACTGGTAGAGTAGACGTAGACCTATTCTTTTTTGAACGTCGCCTACCTTGGTACGGTCGCCGAAAACAATTAATGCAACGAATATAAAACAATTTTTGCTGCAAAATACTTGCCGAAAAAGTTCACTTCATACCCGGTTCATCGCGTACGTACGTCAGCTGGATTTTGGGTAAATTCCTTCCGCTTTTTTCTTCAAATTGTGGCACGTAGTTTCACCAGCTAGATGGCGCTCAAACTAAATACGCCGATGGCAGAAGACGAATATTTAGAAGTAAAACAAATCGTGTTCCATCTTACTGTTTGTGTCAGAAGCAATTTGGTTGTTAGCTGATATGAATTTTGTTATTTTTTATTCCAACTTACTATTTGTGCCAGAAGAAATTTGGTTGTTGGCTGATATGAATTTCGTTGTTTCCTTTCCAGCTTCATAAGCGAGAAGCAAAAGACAATAAGGTAGTGAGGCATTTAGAGAAGTGTTCAAATACGCATAGCCAGGCCCGTTTCCAAGAATTTATTTGGGGTAGGGAGTTGCCTGCAGGTTGGACAAAAATACACAGATCAGAGGGAAAAGCCTATAAAAATGATTATTTTTATATTTCAGGGGAGGGTTTCAACCCCTTAACCCCCTGGATACGGCCCTGCGCATACCACAACTGAAAAACAGAATACCACGAAATTAATCTTGTACATGCCCTTTAGGACGCACGGCGATGAGCCCTCACCATTAGAAAAATTTCGGGACAGCATCAGAAAAATTGTCAACCCCTGTTCCCAATGGAGCAATGACCTAGAAATCCTCACTCCTCTTAATGATTCATTCCATGTACTATATAAAGGCGTTCCGGGAAATTTCATTCCCCATAAATCTTACGTTCAACAGATGCAAAAGATAATGGGAAGGAATGGGAAATTAGAAGCCTGGAACAGCTCTTCACTGAAACCATGGGCGTGCATTTGTTTTAATTATGCTGATGTGCCGGAAAATATTTTCTCACATCCTGCAAGATGTCTGGATCCGGCGGTTTAACTCATTAAGGAAAACTGACATTAAAGTGATACAATTTTAGTGAACTTCAGTCGAGAATTTTAAATCGAAAAGTCGAGAACTTTAAATCGAAAAGTTTCGGTGGGACTTCGAACCGGGGGGATGAATATTTCACAATATCTTTACATCAGTCAACACTTATCTTTATTTAACTAATACACTCTTTAAAAAATGGTATATTTTGAAGTATCTTAGCTTTATTTTTGGTATCAAGGACATCGGAGTATACCCATTAAGGAAATGTCTCCTGGGGTCTGGGAGTAGCTCGCATTCAACCAGAAAA
Organism: Branchinecta lynchi; assembly: GCA_023053575.1. Classification (NCBI taxonomy): domain Eukaryota; kingdom Metazoa; phylum Arthropoda; class Branchiopoda; order Anostraca; family Branchinectidae; genus Branchinecta; species Branchinecta lynchi. Next base: position 8,752,648 of record JAKZAP010000018.1, read on the forward strand.
TGGCCCTCTTCCTCTGCATTAAAGCTCTTGATGCAAACACTACCTGTTTTGCAATAAAAAAAGATATACAATCCCTACCAGTAATAATAAGTAATTAATGTATTTGTGACCCCTTTCAAAGTAAACGTACCGGCCACGCAGGACACTCGGTTAAGAGCACCCACGAGAGTCCGGGGGATTGTCCAACCAAGGCAGTGCACACCGCGAGGCGGCACCACTTGATCGCGTGTGACATCTTGAAGGGAAAGAAAGAACAAAAATAAAACACATAGTAGAATACAACTTTTCAGTTTGGCCAGGAAACAGTTAGAACAGTTAGGCATGCAGCGCTATAAACTAAATACAACTCATTAGATTGAATCTTCAAAGAAAGCCTTTAAATAGTATTGTAACCTCCACAGTATGCACGTTTGACCGCAAGCATTTTCACATACGTTTGAAAAAATAGGATATGGATAAAAGTTGTAAAGTTACTATTCTTGGCTACTATTCTTGATATGCATGTACGGTAGAGGTACGCCCATGTGAACACTTTTTAACTGTTACACTACATTGCTTTTGTCAATTGCATATACAAAATTAAAATAGAAAAGAAAAATGGAAAACTTAATATCAGCTAACAGCCAAGTAATTCTGGGTTATCCTATCACAAACTTGAAGTAAGTATTCAATTCACTTTCTTTGATTTCGAATTTAAAAAAAAAAAGTTCTTCTCTTTTGACAGCATCTGGAGGTTCGGACTGCCATCTTCTCCATTGAAGTTGTGTTCCGCTTGGCAAAATTTTCAAATTAATAAAAGAAATCAGCTGATAGCTCAGAGCGTATTCCATCCTACTTACCGTAGTTACTACACATGACGTCACGAATTCTGGATTTTTGCCGTTAAGGCTGGAAAGATTTTTCTATTTTCCAGTAGAACATCATGCCACGGACGAATCTGTCCAATCATATTACAGAGAGGCGTAATTACTACGCTTACTACGCTCCCGAGCGTGGTAAGCAAATAGTTTCTATCAGTTACTATTTCGAGAAGGTTGGAACGGTCATCGTAGTAACTTTTGGTGAGGTTGGAACGGAAATAGTAACTAATAGTTACTATTTGTGGAAGGGTGGAACACGCTCTCAGTCACTTTCATCAGTGAATTAGCAAAATATTCAAAAAGTACAAATGGCGTGAATGGTTTTAGTTTTTATGGCACTTGAGCTTACTCAAGTGCCATATAGCGATTGTAATTTCTGTCCGTCAGTCGGTCTGTCGGTCTGTCGGTCTGTCGGTCCCGGTTTTGCTAGTTCGGGCACTTCCAGATAAGTTAGGACGATGAAACTTGGCAGGCATATCAGGAACTGGACCAGATTAAATTAGAAATACTCGCTTCCCCGATCCGACCATCTGGAGGGGAGTGGAGGGAGGGGGAATCCGGAAAAATGAGGAAAAATGAGATATTTTTAGCTTACGAACGGGTTATCGGATCTTAATGAAACTCGATATATGGAAGGAATTCGTGTCTCAGACCCTCCATTTTAAATCCAAACCGGATCCGGTGACATTGGGGGGAGTTGGAGGGGGAAACCGGAAACCTTGAAAAACACTTAAGAGTGGAGTGATCTGGATGAAACTTGGTGGAAAGTACAAGCACAAGTCCTAGATACATGGCTGATATAACCGGAACGGGTCCGCTCACTTTGGGGGAGTTGGGGGGGGGGGGGGGGGGAGAAGTCCGAATTTGTAGTGATCCCGCGAGTTCCGTGCTTCCTGATGTGCTGAGACGATGGAAATTGACAGGCATCTCTGGGACCCGACCAGATTAAATAGGAAATCGTCAATTCCCCGATTCGACCATCTGGGGGGGGGGGGGAGTGGAGGGAGGGGGAAGCCAAAATTTGAGGTATTTTTATCTTGCGAACGAGTCATCGGATCTTGATGAAATTTTATATTTAGGATGACCTCGTGTCTCAGACGTCCCACTATAGATCCGGACCGGATCCGATGACACTGGGGGGAGTTGGAGGAGGGAACCGGAAATCTTGAGAAACGCCTAGAGTGGAGGGATCGGGATGAAACTTGGTGGGAAGAACAAGCACAAGTCCTAGATACGTCATTGATATAAGCGGACCAGATCCAGGCACTCTGGGGGAGTTGGGGGGGGGGGGGTCCAGATTTCTAGCGATCTCGCGAGTTCGGCATACTTCCTGATGTGCTAGGGCGATGAAACTTGGCAGGTATGTCAGGGACCCGAACAGATTCACTTGAGAACAGCCGTTTCCCCAATCCGACCATACTGGGGGGAGTGGATGGATGGGGAGTCCGGAATCTAGTGGCGTGTATAACTTTTGAACTGGTGATCGGATCTTGATGAAATTTTATATTTAGGATGACCTCGTGTCTCAGACATCCCACTTTAAATCCGGGTGGATCCGATGACACTGGGGGGATTGGAGGAGGGAACCGGAAATTTTGAGAAACGCTTAGAGTGGAGGGATCGGGATGAAACTTGGTGGGAAAAACAAGCACAAGTCCTAGACACGTCATTGACATAACCGGACCGGATCAGGGCACTGTGGGGGAGTTGGGGTCGGGGTCCGGATTTCTAGCGATCCCGCGAGTTCGGCATACTTCCTGATGTCCTAGGGCGATGAAACTTGGCAGGTATGTCAGGGATCCGAACATATTGACTTGAGAACAGCCGTTTCCCCGACCCGACCATCGTGGGGGGAGTGGGTGGATGGGGAGTCCGGAATCTAGTGGCGTGCATAACTTTTGAACGGGTGATCGGATTTGAATGAAACTTGTCTGGTGAGCTATCGCCTCGGACGTTCAGTGTCACGTCCGGGTCGGGTCCGATACCTGTGGGGATGGAGGGGGGGGGGACTCGAGAAACTCTAAAAGCAGAGGGATTGGGACGAAACTTAATGGATGGAACAAGCATTAGGCCTAGATGAAATTGAAGGAGCAAGATGGTTTCGGGGCTCTGTGGGGGGAGTTGGAGGGGTTTCCTGGAATTCCGGTAGTCGTGAGTTAGAATAGTTCCAGATGTAAAACGACAACGAAACTTTGCAGGCATATTAGCGACCCGAATTATCTTGACTTAAGAACCTGACACAACATACCCCCGGAAACTTCCGTTCCTAGATCCGAGTATTTTTTGGGGAGCACGAGAAGAGAAATATGGAAATTGACTTCTATAAATTGCAAACGAGTGGTCTGATTCGAGTGAAACTTTATGGGTGATACGAATCGATGGCCTCGACATGTAAAACATGCGTTCGAACCATATGCGACCACGATTAGGGGAATTGGGGGTGGGGGGACTTTTGACATGCACAAAAACCAAACGGATGGACCGAATGAGATGCAAATTCGACAGTGCCGAGTTTATGCGGCCTAGATTTGTTATTTGGCGTCCGGGCCGAATTCCGCCAAGGTAGGGGGGGGGGGGGGTACTGGAAACTTGCAGATAGGCTAAGCTCCAATTTCAGTAAAACTTGTTGGACAGGAACAGGGAATTAAGAGATTGGGCCCGAACCGGCTCCGACAACGTTGGTGGGAGGGGGGGGGTACCGGAACTTTCCAAAAATGCTCAGATTCGAGTGAAACTTGATAGATGGTATAAAAGAAGATGCTTTAGGTGGTCGATTTTTTATATTCCGAACCAGATTCGGCCACGGTAGGTCGAGATAGAGTGGGTACCGGAAATCGTGTAGCACGTCTAGGGATCAAACAAATGGATTTATTGGGATGAAAGTTTGAACAGTCATGTGCATTTGCTACAGACAATCGAGACGATGCCGGAACTGCTCAGAAATGAGTGAAACTAAATATCCTATTTCTATTTCCGAACCGCATTTTTGGATGGCGGGTGTATTTTGTGACGTTCTCATCTACTTTCTTGTACAGCCTACTCGTACAAGTGCCATATGAGCTCGTAGCTCTTGTTTTCTTCGGCGATCGTTCACATAAGACGTTCACATAAGCATACCTCTACTGTACCAAAGTGCAAATCGCAGCAAATTTACACTCTATGGTGCAAGAGTTATTTTACCGCCCTGAGCACTGGCTCCACCTCCGGTTCATTTCAGATGCAACTTACCTTGCTCCTTCTTCCCCTTGTCAATGACGGAACAGGCATAGCGGTACTCTATAAGTTCTGGGGAGGGGACTAGGCCGGCATTACCACCAGGTCCATCTGCATCACGACGAGCCTGCCACCATCTACCGTCGTCTTTGCTTATCACCTGCAAATAGGACTTTGTATTCATTTATTTATTTAAACCCATTAACGGCCAACAAGGGCATAACAAAAGAAAAAAAGAAAAGAAAAGATAAACAACAACATAAAACCAAACACAAAACGACAACTGTAGATGGCGCGCTAGACGGCAAAGACTAGATCGTCTTTCTAGCTATAATCTGAAGAGGGTCCTTGCCAAGAAGGGCCGAAATACGCTAGAAGAAATCTTAGCTGCCTAGTTGTTAAGCACCACCAATTACGATTCGCATTCGGCTTAGGCTGCAGAGATTTAGAACGTTCATATTGTCAAATTTAGGCATAGTAGGTATACCTATTCGAACATCTCTCAATTTTTCCATACCTTGATTTCACTTCATGCTTCCAAACATTCAAAATTGAAGGGGAAGCTAGATCTACGTCGCCTGGGAAACGTGAAGTGTTGCTAACAGTTTGGTTTCGTTTCTTCGCTAATGCAAGTTGTCAACCCATCGGAGATTTAAAGGGTAAGTACCAAGAAGAACACAATCAGTAACTGCATGAGCAAGGGTTGGACTACAGGGTTGAAAAAAAAGAAAACGGAATATCAGAAGGAGGCTACTAAATTGACTTTGCAGCCTTTATCCTTTTCGATCATAGACATTGTGACGGACGAAAACTTGGAATCTTATATAACCTAGTAGATATTATAAAGCTATCCGTAACTTTTCAGGATTAAAATGCCATGAATGACACTAGCAATTATTCCGAAACTACGTCATTGTTTTACATTATCATTTGTACCCGTTGCGTAAACAATTAATATTCAAGGTTACAGTGATAGACCATGGAGACGAATTTTTTTACCCTCAGATTTATAGGGATCATATAAATGAGCACCAATTTGCACAAACCTCTAGCCCCTCATGAGCCGCCTTTAGCAACTGATTCTAACTTACAAATCCCTCTCCCCGTGATAGACATCATACACCGGAAACAAATAATAGGTACACCAACAAGCTAAGTTCCAAACTCCTCATCGCAGAGGATGATTACGGCCTAACAGCCGATTGTTACATACAGGTAGCCTACATGTCTTGCCATTGGGAGCCAAATAATTCTTACCATCCCGGAAACATAATAGGTACACCAACTAGCAAAAGTTGCAAACCCCTCATCGCCAAAGATGTATGATCTGACAGCTTATTGTTGCTTACAAGTCCCCTGTAGCTGGGATCGGCCTATTTTTGGTTTCAGTGTGTATCTTACTACTGAAGTGGTCAACCCCTCAAGAATTTCAAAATGGTGTATCTCACCAAGGAACTTTTGTATACAAAAAAATGGTAAGATATACTTTGATCGGCTCAGATAGGGCTATCGATTGCCATTGAAAAAATAACCTGTCTGTATTAGTTCAAGGTTGACTTTTTTGCCGTAGACCAACTTTCTAATGTCACAACTTAACAAGACCAAAGGTGTCGATGGGATCCCAAAAATCTAATATTTGATTCAGACAATCGGGTCTTGTCTTCGCCAGATCCAGTCTTGGACAGGCTAATCATCAGATAAAACCAAGTTCAGATATACCGCCATATCTATTTTGACGATACTGACCGAGACTACCTGCCGATTTCCGACCGAACTACTAGTCCAGGAAAAAAAAAAAAAATCAGAAACAAAACCAGCGTCTCTCCTTATCCCTATAAAGAACATCTAATCAACTTTGAATAAAAGTTTGACTTAAAAAAAATCCGGTTACGACCGGATTCCGGAATAATTATATGTCCGGGTAAAAAACCATTGTCATATACCGACTCAGCCTCTCTTCTTACCCCTTAATCTGTCATCTAATCGAACTTTTGCTTTTAATAAATTTTCCGGTTTTGGCAGATTCCGGGCGAACTAGTTGTCCCGCGAGAAAATGATTTTCACCATGGTGTTCGGCATGTCTTTTTACCTATAAATCAAACATTTAATCAACTTCAAATTAAACTTTTACTTTTAACCAACTTTCCGGTTTTCCCCGGATTTGGGACTAACTACATGTTCCGCGAGAAAACTGTTTTCACCATCTTGTTCAGCATGTCTTCTTACCCCTAAATCGACCGTTTAATCAACTTCAAATATAACTTTAACTTTTAACCAATTTTCCGGTTTTTGCCCGGATTCCGGACGAACTACTTGTCCGGCGTGAAAATGGTTTTCACTATCGTGCTCAGCATGCCTTCCTACCCCATTATCGACTATCACATTAGCTGTTTAAAAATATTTTGTATGTCCCTTAATTTGAACCCCCTCCCCCACCCCTAAATATAGAGCTATATAGCCCATCTACGAACTTGACCTTACCCTTGACCCAATAAATCCTCACACAAAATTTCACCAAAATATCTCATTGCCTTCGAGAGTTTTCGTGCTTACAGACGGACAGACGGACGGACGGACATTTTTGCGATGTCATAGGTATCCCTCCACTTACGTTTTGGGATCCCAAAAAGGGAGTACAAAGGGAGTATTCGGTTGCTACCATTTGGTTTATTACATTTTTTACTATCTTACTAATGGAAAAGTGGTTTAAAGGGTCGGACTGGTTAGCTGTAACGTTGAAGATCTTTTTTTGGATTTCTAAATGCCGTTTGTTTACATTAAAAGCTCTTAAACTGGGATGATTTCAAAATATGTTAATTCGATAGTTTTTTGGTTATTGGGGATGCAAAAGGTCTTCGTTCTAACGATGTCTGTTCATAAAATGTGATAAAGATTTTTCTGTCACACTCCACGTCTGAGCGCTTGCGCACTTGTTAGGAGCTTTAAATCAAAGTCGAAATGTACCGCATCCAAAGAGGAGGCACTTATAAACCAAAGGGACGTGTGCAATTTGAATTTCCGAAACATGTTTGTTATACACGGTGCGTCATTATGAGAAAACTGGGTGGGGATCATTCCGGGTCATTAGCTCGGCCTAGAAAGGTCAATGTTTGGTGCTGCCTGTCATAAATCACTACCCAAAATAGTCCCAAATGGAAATATAGTCTCTTGCTTCACTTATTACTTCGCTTGCCAGACTGCTTCTGCCCCTGTGAAGAGCAGGGGTAGGACTATTCCAGGAGGTTGCCCTGTTGATTACGTACTTAGTGGCTGCTAAAGATGAATTTTCCGCCAAAACTGAGCCACAAAAAAGCTAGAAGTTCATCTGCACTTGCAAGGCTGGTTCAAAGCATGAAATATAGAATTTGCCATTTTGTGGGTTTGTTCCGATCATACGTAAGCAAAACCCTTGAGATAAGAATGATCACGGACCCTTGGAAATCATGAGAACCTATCGTTTCGTAAAAAGTATTTTACTTTTGAACTTGGCTGTGATGATGCGCACTTTAAAGGCGCTACAAATTTATCTATAAGCGAAACCCTTAAGACAGAAACGATAATAGCCCCATGGCTTGGGGATCTTAGTATATATCGTTTGGTCAAAAGTATTTTTTTTTTTTTTTTCGGTTAAGATGCGCACTTTAAGGGTGCTAGAGGTACATTTTTTAAGCAAAACCTGAAGGCAAAAATGATCATTGCATCGAGATCAAGAAAATGTATAGTTTGCTTAAAAGTTTTTTCTATCCCTTTGCGATTAAGATTAGTACTTTAAGGAATGGTTGGATTTTGGAAGTAACCGAGTTTTGTCGAATCTTTAGTTTTCCTACCAAGTTTCATCGTCCTAGCACAACTGGAAGTACCTTAACTCGCCATCACGGAATTCCGGACCTCGTCCCCTATTCAACGTCCCCCAGAGTGCCCAGATCCAATCCAGTTATGTAAACGATTTATCTAGAGCATTTGCTTGCTATTCCCACCAAGTTCAATCCCGATCTCTCTAGTCTAAGCGTGTCACGGGAAAAATATAATATTAGTTGCGATTTGCAGATACCATGGTCTACGTCATTTTCGCAGTCCCAGTAATATCTAATACCACGGTCAAAAGGCATTCTTGCAGTTATCGTGGTAACTGATCATGGTATTAATTCATCTCACTTTCATCATCAGCAACACAGGCGCCTAAGCCTGTGTCAAGTGGGAAAGAAGTTTGGCATATTAGTATTTCTTTATGTGTTGTTTTTGGGATCCAGAAACGTAAGTGGAGGGATACCTATGACATCGCAAAAATGTCCGTCTGTCTGTAAGCATGATAACTCTCGAAGGGAATGAGATATTTTGATGAAACTTGGTGTGAGGATTCATTGGGTAAAGGGTAAGGTCAAGTACGAAGATGGGCTCTGTAGCCCTACATTTGGGGGTGGGGAGGGGGGGGGGGGTCAAATTAAGGGACAAGCAAAATATTTTTAAACAGCTAATGTGATAGTCGATTATGGGGTAAGAAGGCATTCTGAGCACCACAATGAAAACCATTTTCTCACCGGACAAGTAGTTCGTCCGGAATCCGGCAAAAACCGGAAAGTTGGTTAAAAAAGTTTTATTTGAAGTTGATTAAATGTTCGGTTTACGGGTAAGAAGACATGCTGAACACAATGGTGAAAACCATTTTCTCGCCGAACAAGTAGTTCGTCCGGGATCCGGCGAAAACCGGAAAGTTGGTTAAAAGTAAAAGTTTCATTTGAAGTTGATTAAATGTTCGATTTAGGGCTAAAAGGACATGCTGAACACGATGATGTAAACCATTTTCTCGCCGAACAACTAGTCCGCCCGGAATCCGGCCAAAACCGGAAAATTTGTTAAAAGCAAAAGTTTGATTAGATGACGGATTAAGGGGTAAGAAGAGAGGCTGAGTCTGTATGTGACAATCGTTTTTACCCGGACATATAATTAGTCAGGAATCCGGTTGTAACCGGAATTCTTTGTTAAGTCAAAGTCTTATTTAAAGTTGACTAGATGTTCTTTATAGAGATAAGGAGATAAGCTGGATTCGTTTCTGAATTTTCTTTTTTTGCTGGACTAGTAGTTCACTCGGAATTCGGGCGAAACCGGAAACTTGGCAGAAGTAAAGCAGGAAGTCTTGGTCAGTATCGTCAAAATAGATATGGCTTATAGAGGTATATCTGAGCTTGGTTTTCTCTGATGATTAGCCTGTCGAAGACTGGATCTGGCGAAGACAAGACCCAATTGTCTGAATCAAATATTAGATTTTTGGAATCCCATCGACACCTTTGGTCTTGTTGTTTTTACAAAGCAACCGTAGTATCATGTCAAGGTAGCTTCAAAGACAACAAAAAACAGATCCAGTTACCGTGGGATCAGATACCATGATATCTGCAACAAGCCAAGTAATATAAAGCAAAAGAAAAGGCTTTCGCCTCTAAATAAGCCAGCAAACCCATTCGTTACAGTCCTAAGAACCAGTTTGGTGTGACATCGGCACCTTAATCACCACCACAAGAAAAGATTCATTAGCAGTTTCCCCCAGTGGCCCAGCTGTCTCCAGTTCTTTTCCAATCAGGAAATCGACGAAAACCACAAGTAATTGCTCTCTCCAAAGCTGGTGTAATCAAAGCTTCTACGATTGCCAACACTTTCCTGATTCTTGCAATATGTGCAGGTAGTATTTAGAAAATCTAAGCATTTTAAGAAAAACAAGAGCTAAGAGCTCATATGGCACTTGTTACGAGTAGGCGGTACAAGAAAGTAGATGAGAACGTCACAATAATGCGGTTCGGATATAGAAATAGAATATTTATTTTCAATTAATTCTGAGCAGTTCTGGCATCATCTCGGATCGCACAATAAATCCACTTGTTTGATCCCTAGACGATTACGATTTCCGGTCCTCCCTCCATCTCCCCTACCGTGGCCGAATCTGGTTCGGACTAAAAAAAAGGGATCATCTAAAGCATCTTCTTTTATACCATCTATCAAGTTTCAGTTGAATCTGAGCATTTTTTGAAAAATTACAATATCCCCCCCCCCCTCCACCACCACCGTTGTCAGATCCGGTAAGGACCCTAAAATATGTCATCTAGGGTACATGCTCGCTCTACATTCCAAGTTTCGTTTAAACTGATGCACTCGTTTGACCCCTATGCGAGCCTCCAAGTATCCAGCAATCTCCCTCCAACTCCCCCCACTGCGGACGAAGAGGACTTGGAAACATAAACGTCGTATCTCTTGATCCCCTCTTCCCGTCCATCAAGTTTTACTGAAATCGGAGCACAGCCTATCTACAAATCCCCCCCCCCCCACCTTTGCCGGATCCGGCCTGGACGCCAAATAACAAATCTAGGCCGCATAAACTCGGCACTGTCGAACTTGCATCTCATTTTGGTCCATCTGTTTGGTTTTCCTGCATGTCAAAAGCCCCCCCCCCCCCCCCCAATCCTCCGTGGTCGCATGTAATTAGAACGCATGTTTTACATGCCTTATCACCCATTAAGTTTCACTTGAATCAGACCACTCGTTCGCAATTTGCAAAAGTCAACTTCCATATTTCCCTTCTCTCGCTCCCCCAAACATGCTCGGATCTAGGAACAAAAGTTTCCGGGGGTATGTAGTGTCAGGTTCTTAAGTCAATCAAGTCGGGTCAATAATATGCCTGCAAGGTTTTCTTGTCTTAGTACATCTGGAACTATTCTAACTCGCGAATACAGGAATTCCAGGAAACCCCCTCCAACTCCCCTCACAGAGCCCCGAAACCATCTGGCTCCTTCAATTTCGTATCTAGGCCTAATGCTTGTTCTCTCCATTAAGTTCCGTCTCAACCCCTCTGCTTTAAGCGTTTCTTGAGTTCCCCCCTCCCCCCCCCCCCACAGGTATCGGACCCGACCCAGACTTGACATTGAACATCTGAGGCGATAGCTCTTTCCACCTGACAAGTTTCATTCAAATCCGATCACCCGTTCAAAAGTTATGCATGCCACTAGATTCCGGACTCCTCATCCATCCCCTCCCCCCACGATGGTCGGATCAAGGAAACGACTATTCTCAAGCCAATACGTTCGGATCCCTGACATACTTGCCAAGTTTCATCGTCCAAGCACATCAGGAAGTATGCCGAACTCGCGGGATCGACCACCCCCCCAAACTTCCCCGCAATGCCCGGGTCCGGTTCGGTTATGTCAATGACGTATCTAGGACTTGTGCTGGTTTTTCCCACCAAGTTTCATCCCTATCCCGCCACTTTAAGTGTTGGTCAAGATTCCCGGTTCCCTCCTCCAACCCCCTCAGTGTCATCGGATCCGGTCCGGATTTAAAGTCGGAAGTCTGAGACAGGAGGTCATCCTAAATATCAACTTTCAACTAGATCCGATCACCCGTTCGCAAATTAAAAATACCTCAATTTTTCTGCTCCCCCCCCCCCCCAGATGGTCGGATCGGGAAGTGACTATTTCCTATTTAATCTGGTCGGGTCCCTGACACGCCTGCCAATTTTCATCGTCCTAGCACATCAGGAAGCACCAAACTCCCGCGATCACTAGAAACTCGCCCCCCCCCCCCCCAACTCTCCCCAAAGTGAATGGATCCGTTCCGGTTATGTCAGTCCCGTATCTAGGACATGTGCTTGTTCTTTCCACCAAGTTGGATCCCTCCACCCTTAAGCCTATTCCGAGATTTCCGGTTTCCCCTCGAACTCTCCCCAATGTAACCGGATCCGGTCTTGATTTATAATGGAACGTCCAAGACACGATGTCCTTCCATATATCAAGTTTCATTAAGATCCGATTACCCCGTTCGAAAGCTAAAAATGTATAATTTTTCGGGATTCCCCCTCCCTCCACTCCCCTCCAGATAGTCGGATCGGGGAAACGACTATTTCTAAATTAACCTGGTCCGGTCCCTGATATACCTGCCAAGTTTCATCGTCCTAGCTTATCTGGAAGTGCCCGAACTAGCAAAACCGGGACGTCAGACCGACTGACGGACAGAAATTACAATCGCTATATGGCACCCGAAGGGCCAATGTAATGGCCCTTCGTAGGTAAGAGGTAAATAAGGTAATGAATTTAATAAACACCACATACAAACATCGCAAACAAAATGATAGTACAAAACAGAAAATAAACTACCTCCTATTTAGATTTCCCCTCACGTAATCTCCCACCATTTTTATTACTTTTTAGTTTGTCGATGTCAAAATACCAGGGAAGAGCTCCCAAGCTCCCAAAGAGCTCCCAAGGAAGAGCCCCCCCCCCCCAAAAAAAAAGAAAATGCAAATGTATAGGAAATTCAAAATTCTTATTGAAAAACTGCAGTTTTTATTGCGAGCGTTTAAGGTTTTTCCCTAGACACCCAAGTTAAATAGAAACGCCTGACAGCTAGCTGGCAGCTCGCCTCTATATCTACTTTCCATGTTACATATGGCCGCTTTGTTTGGTTCGAGAGGACAGTGTTGACCACCTCCTAGGGCAGTGCCAGGACCCCCTTCGGCCTTCACCAGATCAGATCCATGGATCTGGCTTCGTTTTGTTGCGGGAATATGTCAGGACTGTCTGCGTTGATTTAATTATAAAAACTGGCATCATTTATTGTAAAGCCCAAAATCTGGTGCCAACGACGAGTGCGTTTTCTGAGGGGTTGCTCACTCTCAAAAACGTGTAGGCCTACAGTAAGTGCGGTCATCCCATGTCCAGTTGTTCCCAGTCGGTGCACACATTTCCAGACGTCACCTGACTTCCTTCTTTAACGCATAATCCTAACTCAACGGGAAGTCGCTTTCCTAGTTTCTAACATAAGTAGAAGATGTTCGAGATCCCAATTTCGTAATGGCTCGAGCCTTCTGCTGATATTAATCCAGAGATACAGTGCACCATAATAAGGTAATGAATAGCTTCAGAGAGATTAGCTGAGACCAGGAATTGTAGCTGGCGATCAAATAATGTGATTCAACAAAGAAACAGCGATCAATTGGACCCCCCCCCCCCCAGTTCACGCCTGGCAGGGTGTTGTGTCGGTCTCCATGTAAAGAGTCGCACTATCTCTATGTATATAGCGAAGGAAATATAATCCTTCAGTATTTTTAGTTTTTATGGAACTTGCAGCTCCGCTCAAGTGCGATATACCGATCACTTTTCGGTCTTTCTGTCAGGCCACTAATCTCGAGTTAGGGTACTTCCAGATGTGCTAGGACGATGGAACTTGGCCGGCATATTAGGGACCTTATCAAACTCACTTGGAAATAGTCACTTCCCCGATTCAACCACCATGGGGGGAGTGCAGGGAGGGGGAATCCGGAATACTGACGTATTGTTAACTTTTGAACGGGGAATCGGATCTGAATGAAACTTGATATTTGTAAAGACCTCCTGTCTCAGATGTCACACTTCACGTCCGGAATGGATCAGGTGACTTTGGGGGGAGTTGGAGGGGGAGGAACTGGAAATCGTGTGTCATATTCGGAGTGGATGGATCAAGCACAAGCCCCAGATACATAGTGGACAAGACCGGATCGGATCCGAGCACTGTGGGGGGAGTTGGAGGGAGGGTTCCGGAATTCCGGTGATCCCGGAGCTAGGACGGTGAAACTTGGCAGGCATATTAGAGACACGAAGAGACTAATTTGGAAACAGTCACTTCCCCGATCCGACCACCATGGGGGGAGTGGATGGAGGGGGAATCCAGAATATTGACGTATTTATAGCTTTTGAACGGGAAATCGGATCTCGATTAAACTTGATATTTGGAAGACCTCGTGTCTCAGATGTCACACTTCAAGTCCGGAATGGATCCAGTGACTTTGAGGGGAGTTGGAGGTTGGAACCGGAAATTGTATGACAAGTTCAGAGCGGACGGATCGGGATGAAACTTGGTGGGAAGAACAAGCACAAATCCTAGATACAAAGTTGACAAGACCGGACCGGATCAGAGCACTATACGGGGCGTTGAAGGGAAGGTTCCCGAATTCCGGTGGTCCCGACTTAGGATGCTTACACATGTGCTAAGACGATGAAACTTGGCAGGCATATTAGAGGTCCGACCAAACTAACTTGGAAATAGTCACTTCCCCGATCCGAGTACCGTGCGGAGAGTGGAGGAAGGGGAATCCGGAATATTGACGTATTTATAACTTTTCAACGGGGAGTCGGATCTTAATGAAACTTGATATTTGGAAAGACCTCGTGTCTCAAGTGTCACATTTCAAGTGCGGACAGGATCCGATCAATGTGGGGGAGTCGAGGGGGGGGGGAGCGGGAGCGGAAATTTTGTGACACGCTTGGAATATAACGATGGGGGATAAGACTTGGTGGGAAGAATAAGCGTAAGCCCTAGATACATCAGTGATAGAACGGGACCCGATTCGGTCAGTCTGGGGGAGTTGGAGGGGGGTCTTGAATTCCGGTGATCGCAGTTTAAGGTAGGCTACTAGATGTGCTAGGACGATGAAACTAGGGCTTGAACATTAGAGACTTGACAAGATTGGCTTAGAAATTGTCACTTCCCCGATCCGACCATCCCTTAAAGTACTCATCTTAACCGCAAAGTACAAGACATACTTTTACGCAAAACCTACATTTTCAAGATCCCCATGATCATTTTTGGATGATTACAGATTTTTTTTTTTTTTTACCAAACGATACAACCTCGTGATTTCCAAGGATCCATCGTCATTCTTATTTACTAAGTCTTTCAAGTGCCATATGAACTTCCAGCTCTAGTTAATGGCACACGTGATAAACCAGAGCTAAATTCAAGAGACGTTAAGTTACAGCATGAATCATACCTTGATCCATACTCACTTCAAGCGCTGAACTATGTTCCTAGTTTTTAATGGCACAATTGATGATTCAGAACTAAATTCAAGAGACGTTCAATTACAGCATGAATCATACCTTGATTCATGCTAACTTCAAGCGATGAACTATGTTCCTGGTTTTGCACAATTGCACAAGAGATAATTCAGACTTAAATTCAAGAGACTTAAGTTACAGCATGAGCACTAACTATAGCAATAATCACGGCTATATTTATAGCCTGGATATGCAATCTTCACTCGTGCGAAATAGATTATATAAGCTCGTTCCAGTTTTAGCGCTGGGTCATTCATTCTTTACTCATCACACCTTACTTAGTCATTCATTATTTAGACTGTCGTTATTATCAACAGTGATTGTATTTACCCGGATTGGGATTTACATTCTACAGAAGAAGTTTGAAATACTTCTACGCAAACCTACATTTTCATGATCCCCCTGAACCCATGATCATTTTTGGATGGTTACAGAAATTATATTTGTATATTAACATAAAGCCTAGTCTACTACCCCCCTCGTTTACATTAAAGCCTACGGCGTATGCATCCATTTCCAGATATAACAACGGCTTGAATCCAGTGTAAGGTGGAAGTCCTGAATATAACATCCTCTAATAAAACTGATTAGGTGATATAGGGGAGAACGGGGTTGAATCGGACACGTGTTGGTTCGGACATTGGCGTTTTAAAATCCCAACTTGAACGAGAAACTGCCCCAAAATTCAGGAGTGAGTTTTGAAGAGCTACCGACTTTGTACAGAAGTCTCACAAGTCTTTGTTTTTTGCACACAATTTGTAGGATAATCGATGGTTTTTTACTCAATTTCCTATTGATTATCCAGCCGCAACTTGGGTTAAACCGGATTGAGACAATAGAAAGTTACCTAGTGGACTGGGTTAAGGAATCGGTTAGGATAAAAATAATATGTTTTGGGGAAAAAAGTCATGACTTCAGTCATGACCAACACCTTATAACAAGAACAAGAG